>JAJLRJ010000009.1:29020709-29620709 GCA_024195265.1 Dendrophyllia cribrosa | reverse complement strand
TATAGAAGAGGCAACAATGTTTGTTATCCACCTATGGCGATGATACCGAGATGTAAAGAAGTCGTAATTTTAGGATTCACCTTTCAATGCGATAGCAAATACTCAAAAACAAACTAATTAAGGTTAATAAATGCCTATTTATTCTTAGATCGCTATGCAAAGAGGGGTATAAACAGTCTGAAATAGACCTTCTCTTCAATACTATAGTTCTGCCTAACATAACTTAATATGCTTTATCGGTATATGCTGCCTCAGAATCTGACCTCACTTCTGTACAATGTTTTTTAGACCGCTGCTTCGAAAGGAAATTTAAGTCCAAGCCTATCACCATCAGTGTATATAGTATTCTAGAAAGACAAGAGCGGGATATTTTTAAAAAAGTATCGAATTCTGTTAGCCATCGACTCTTGTCAATTACTGCCATGTATTAAATCGCCCATATTACCTATAATCTTAGAAAAAAGACCAGTTACCGGCCAAAAATTAATACTATGCGTTTTAAAAACTCTTTCATCAAGCGTTTTATATCTAAATATGACTCAGCTTTATAGTAATTATCTCTTAGTTTCTTAGTTTTATATGTAATTTATGCAATTTTAACTCGCTATTTTTAATACCTTGTAACATAAGATATGCATTTTTATCTTTTGAAACAATAAAGACTATTATTTATAGAATGATGTGAAATACAGATTAGGAAGGGAGCTAACGGTCCATTTCTCGATCGGGCTTGATTTCTGATACACGGTGAACTGACAGGCTTCATGTTTGAGTTTGAAAGCAGCTAAATTTCTCTGACCGCTTGAACTCTCATGTTCAAGATCAACTTTGTTCTGTTGAAGGAGACTGCAAAGGAACAAAAAAACAACAACAAAGGACGTGATTTGGATACATGTAATCTGGTAATGTAACGGTTTTTGCATAGTCACCCCCACAGGCAACCCAACATATAGGGAGGTCTGGGGAGAGAACGGGGATCTTGAACAAGATAGAGCAGGTCAGAGCACTTGAACAAAACCAAATCCGGTGATTTAGGTACATATGATGTGACGGATTCTGCATAACCACAGCTTTTACCACGTTTTCTGCTTCGCCCAATTCCCATCTCTGGCGCTCTCTCATCCCTAGACGCAGGTCGAAGGACACCACAATGTTCGTTTCATAGACCGCGCGCAGGCCTGAATTGTTGTAATATAAAGGAGTAAAATGTTGTGTAAGTGGACAGCTTGTATCAGTGGCACACCGGTTGTCAACAATACAAGTCTGTTCTAGTCTGAAACGGTATACAGTCAACTCTCTCTCTAAGACGGACACCGTCGGCAACCTCGTCCCCAGGGTCTCTCTTCTTCCCGTCTCTCTCGCTCCAGGGGGCGGCCGAAAGAGGAGGACCCTGGGAACGAGATTGCATCGTCGGGACCGGCCCCAACTGTCCGTCTCAGAGAGGTGTCCGGCTTATAGAGAGTCGAGGTAACGTGACACCAGTAGTTCTGAGACAATAAAGCTGAACCTATGCACAATGAATACACGTCTGTTTTAAGTCTGTTTAAAGTCGTTTACTTAAATAGGCTATGTCACCACTTTTAGCCGGTGTCATTTTAAAAAGCTAAAAGACATATTTATACTGATCGGTGGAAACGAAAAAATAATGGTCCAGTGTTGCTTTACGAATATAATGAAACTATAAACATGATAAACAAGTGTCTCTGACTACAGATGGTCAGGATGGAAATGGATTGTAACTTGAAAAAATTGGCCAATTTTTTCAAGTTTGTTCAATGTGTTTTGGAAAATTTGCTAAAAACTGATTATGGTTTATTCTTTCTACAAGAATTTACTTGATATCTTGCTCTTGGTGTTCAAAGAGCATTTTGAAATGAGATGCTCAGTTTTAATTCTAGCACAGTCTGAGACAAAAACATAAAAACCGCCTTGACATTAGAAAAGTGGACTAGTTTGTTCATATTCAGCACTTACATTTCCGTTTTGAAGTATCATTTTCACTTAAAAATATCACTTCTCAAGTGTCCGTTGTTGTCCGTCTTTACAGAGGTCTTATAGAGGTGTCCGTTAAGAGAGAGTTTACTGTAGCGGACATTTTGCCGACAGCAATCAATTCTGCTTTCAAACGTCCAGTTTTTTGTTACTGTCAACACGCTCAAATGCAAAACTCGAGAAAATCGAGAAGTCGTTCCTGACTCGTATATTTTTTGTTATTTCGTCTCATATCCAAAGAGAAAATTGTGACTATTTTGCAGAACATTAAGGGAAAAAAGTCTTAAGTCGGCTGTAACGCGCTCAAAACTGATGAATCCTCACCTTAAATTCCTGTCCGTAATATTGCATCTCTCGTCTGAGACATCGATTGCAACTTCTTCAAGGACAAGCTTTCTCACCAAAGCTTCAACTTCTTCCTCCATTAAATGAATTTCATATTCTATATTATCTCTGGATTCTGGTCTAAAGGTTGGATAATACATGTAATGCTCTTGGTGCAGTCTGTAGTAAAACAAAGGGAAAACACCATAGCATTAAAATATAGGCCCTTAAAAGATTGTACTTCGATCATCTTAACTATACAAAAATAATTAATAATTTTTCATTAATAATTTTAGTTGAAGTCGATCAGCTGCCATCTCAAGTTCTATTTAAGCAACGGAGAATAACTCACTCTACTTAAAAGTCGGTCTATTTCTACCCCATTCTCCTTTGCCGAACCGGCATATACTCATTTTATCTGCTCTCTAGATCTTCCGAGTATGTGTCAAACTGTCTGCAGTTTTCAATCGAGTGTAAAGGAATATCAAAGTAATCACTCTGGCCAATCACAGCAGGAGAAGACAATCCAACGAGCCAATCACAACAACTCCGAAGCAAATACATGTAGCCGGCGCCAAGCGCGGGAAAACACGTGCGCGTAAGACACAATTGGTTTCCGTTTTATTTCTGATTGGTTGATATAGTGGCGGGAAATGTTTTTTTTTAGCCAATGACAACGCGTAGCAATTCAAAACTAAAGAAATTGCAAAATTGCTTTCGAGAATCACAACAATTGAACTCCGCTTGATTAGCGCTACTACTTGGTAGAATTCATATGACAACAAGTTGTTGTTCCTGAAGACGATAAACGTTTTCCGTTGCTTCCTTGCTTAGCCGCCTATGTAATTTGAAAAGAAGTACATACATACATACATATTTATTGTAACTCCCTAAAAGGGTTTTTCAGTTACAAAGTGGATAAAATAAAATACAAAGAATAACAATTATCAATAACAATATTAAAGTATCATTCATCATCAAGATAAAAAGAAATCTAGTGATTTGCTTCATTGCATTAGGCCGAGTTGCAGTCTTATTACTCATGCAATGAGTTAAAAAATGCCCTTCGTTTTTCTTTTTCTTTTTATTATTATTTTTTGTGTCACGATTTTGCATGCAAATTTACGCACGCATATTTTCAATTGTGCACTTCCGGTTCATAGCTTCGCCATTTACACTTTCTGATTAGTGACTTCCGGCTACCCTCACTTCCGGTAAAACAGCGTTACTGAAGTGTCACAACAGCGTCTTCTACAACCCTACTTACATTACTAATGTTCACGTTAGGTATATGTAACACTCAAAAGAATCACTGGCTTCATTGTGGTACAGCCTTCATTTACAAAACATTCAATAGTAAACAACATGGTTTGCAGGAACGATGACTGAATGAAAGGAGTAACTCTTCTCCATGTCGGACATCTTCTTATTATGTTTAAAATATATGATAAAACTTTCTTACGCATGCGCATGAGTATAGGCTGCTTGGAGCCTCTTGTTACTGTAACAAATCCAAAACTATTGGGCCAATCACAGCAAACACGAATAAATCAATAAACCAAACGGAACTCGAAGCAAAAACCTACAATCAACGATGCCAAGCATGAGACAAATGGAGGTAAACCAAGACACGATTACTTTGGGTTTTTGCCTTTATTTGTAAAGAAAATCAGCATGGAAATTATTAAGGCAAGGAAACGCAAAATTGTAAATTAAAATCTTATTTCCGGCAAACAGTAGTGAAACGCGTTAATGTCGCGGAGAAACGAGGGTAAATTAAATTTATTTCCGATTGTTTTCTTACGTTTTTTTTTTTCTTTTTTGTGGAGGCGCGGTGAATTAGTGATTAGTTCGACGGACTTTCAACTTGAAGGTCGGTGGTTGAAGCCTGGTCTCTGCCGTCGTGTTGTTTTCTTAGACAAGTAACTTAATAGACTACGAGCAGTCTCTCTTTCCCAGCTTAGTCCATCGAGCGAGAAACGTAAAAACATTAGCGAACGGATAATGGCCGCGCGGCCATTATCCGTTCGCTAATGTTTTTTCGTTTCTCGCTCGACGGACTAAGCTGGAAAAGAGAGACTGCTCGTAGTCTAGAAACTTAACTCCACGTTGTCTCTCTTCACCCAGGTGTATAAATGGGTACCAGCGACATAACGCTAGGGGGTAACCTTGCGATGGACTAGCATCCCATCCAGGGGGGAGTAGTAATACTCTCAGTCGCTTCATGCTACAGAAACCAGGTTAAGCTCCAGCAGTTGTGAGCCATTAGGCTTGTGAAGACTTTACCCACGATTGCTTTTTGTGCCTCGTTGGTTAAACAAAAAAGCAACTTGGAAATATTTACGGAAAGAAATGCAAAGCAGCTAAATAATTAGTTCTGACATGTCTGCCGTAAAAAGAAACTTACCTTTTGTGATCGGCTCTTTCTCTTCGAATTATACGAGCTGTAAGCTTGTCCCATTTAAGCGTTAAAAGTGCTTTTTTGTTCAAATAATTCAGGCGCTTCAAAAACACGTCTAACCAGGTGCAATTTTCTTCCCGAGTGAAATGTTTTGCTTTGTGACACAACAATGAAAATAAAAAGCGCGCGCTGATATCAACCAATCACAACCAATTTGGTTGACTGTCGATCAAACGCGCGCATATAAAGAACCTTTTGCGCGCGCTTCGACATAAAAGCTCCAATTTTTTTCAGCAGTTCGTTGTAACTTTAAAGAAGGCGCTGTGCTTTTCGCTTAGGCCTATTTGCAGCCCAAGTTAGTAAGCCCGTTATTCATTCTCCTCGCTGAAACCGCGCGGGTGCACTAAACGGCTGAAAATAGAACCTATTTTTTTGTTCATACGGTATACAAGCGAAACGAGGACTGGCAAAAATTTAACAAGAAAATGGACACTTTATGACGCTTAAAATATGTATTAGAGTCACAGAATGGTTAAGGTTAAATAAATAAACCTGCGTTTGAATAGAGACAGTGTACAGTCAGATATTTGTATTTTTTAGTTCACTCATGCACGCGCGCGAAATTGTTGGCATTAGAGACCTTTAGATCATAGCAAAAGTACAAGATACAGTACGAGGACAATTTTTCAAACCAAATGTGCGTGGTTTAGATTAACACGTGTCACTCTGATCTTGTTCCTTTAGAATCCTTCAAAATCGCTCAAAAATCACTTTTACGGCAAAAGGACGACAACACACCACAAATAAGGTAATTTAACGTTTATTTAGCGTTAATCAGTACATACATTTGGCGATACGTCGCTATAATATGAAATTTAGGTAAATCCCACACATTTCCTATAAAATTACAAACGGTCATGTCACACAAACAGATTGTCTGGGCTCCCTGTGTTGTTACGACCCGAAAAAGAGAATTGTCGATCCGAAAAATGCATCTCATTAGGGACACTTAGAAATTATTCAACATGTTTGCGAGTTGGGCCCTGCTGCAAGGTTGTCGACTCGTACGAGTCGTACGAATCGACAAAATAATTGTCGACCCGAAAAAGAGAATTGTCGATCCGAAAAATACATCTCATTAAGGACACGCTGTATCCCTCTGTTCCTCGATTCATTCAAGTATTTTCCTTCCAAAATTCCGATCGCGGCTTCCACTTCATTATAAAATCGCGAAATGGAGCGAAGAGCGGCAGGATTTTCTGTTTCAGAAAGATAACCGTGCATGTGTCCGCGAAGAAAGTGATTAATTTCCCTCGTTGGAGGATTTCTTCTGAAAAATCAGCCGCCATTTTGAAAATTACCCGGGAAACCTTGCGGTCTCTTGACGAAATATTGAGTGGGTGGACTGGCCCCACATTGCACCTAAAAATTATTTCCAAAATACGTGAAACGGTAGTGGCGTTCAAGCTTTTCTTGGCGCATTCATTCCACACCATGTCCGTGTTTGTCATAGCGAAGCTGTGCCTTTATATTTAATATGATTGCTCAGCGCAACTGTAAACTGTTTTCTCAGATCCTGCCTTGATCATATCGCCAGGGCGTAACATGTCGATCAAAATCGATCATCGAAAACGTAGTCGATAAGTCGATAGTTAACAACTATTCACCGAAATGGAGGTGGGTAGTGGTGGATATTTACCGAGCCGCGAGATAATATAACGAAAATGATGCTTTTTAACTCATTTTTTCCTGTCAACGATTACAATTTTCGCGCGCAAATTGCTGGGAGGTGAATAGCACTTGCTATTCCGAGTTTCAGTAGCCAATCAGAGCGCGCCAACAATGCTATCCACTGTTTCAGTATTTACTAATACTCGATATTTGTCAATCGACAGGTTTAATTTGTTGATAAAAGTCGATAATCACAAGATTTTCATGGCTACGAAATTAATCAAACTAATAATAGCTCGTGAATGGGGTTAGTTTCTAGAGAAACTGTGGTGCTGCGTCGGTGGGGGGATGAAACACGAGAATTTAGTTTTATCGACTGAGTCGATAAGGTAAATTGACCACCGTAAAAAGATTCAAATAGCTGACGTTTCGAGCGCTAGCCCTTCGTCGGAGCGAATCAAGGAATTGTGGGTAGTGTGTGGTTTTATATAGTAAGCGGTGGAGCTACGCTATTGGTGGAAATTTGGTGACGTGAAAAACAAATGTAGATTAGTTGAATGAAAAGCGTTCGTTGATTCCGTGGGGTTTGAGAGTGCCGATTTGAAAGATGATTTTTTGTTCTAGGTTTTTACGGCTTTCTGTGTTACCCTGGTGTAGGGAAAGGCCGCAGATTGTCATGTGTTGTTTAGAATGGTTAGTAAGATTAAAATGGCGCGCGACTGGTTTGGATGCGTCTTTGTCATTTTTTTCAACGTCTCGGAGATGTTCACGAAAAAAAATAACAGGACCCAAACGATCTATTAAAATCACTGATCGTTTTACATGCACCTCCGTAAATGTTATCTACTGCATAACATGTACTTTTTGCAAAAAGATATACATTGGCGAAACAGGGAGAAGACTGGGCGACCGTTTTCGTGAACATCTCCGAGACGTTGAAAAAAATGACAAAGACGCATCCAAACCAGTCGCGCGCCATTTTAATCTTACTAACCATTCTAAACAACACATGACAATCTGCGGCCTTTCCCTACACCAGGGTAACACAGAAAGCCGTAAAAACCTAGAACAAAAAATCATCTTTCAAATCGGCACTCTCAAACCCCACGGAATCAACGAACGCTTTTCATTCAACTAATCTACATTTGTTTTTCACGTCACCAAATTTCCACCAATAGCGTAGCTCCACCGCTTACTATATAAAACCACACACTACCCACAATTCCTTGATTCGCTCCGACGAAGGGCTAGCGCTCGAAACGTCAGCTATTTGAATCTTTTTACGGTGGTCAATTTACCTTATCGACTCAGTCGATAAAACTAAATTCTCGTGTAATAATAGCTCGAACGACTTTTCTATGGAAGTATAAACCGCTCTGAATTAAATCTTTACGGCAATAAACTTACATAAAAAACTGAGCAACCAAGTGGTTTGTTATTCAATGTAGAATCGAATAATTACCTTGAGAAATGATAAACCAAGATAAACAGTGGTTCGTTCAGTGCTTGATGGACCCCAAAAAGCCGTTAAATTCTGTTAAAATTGATAAGCACTGGAGTTTAATCAGGTTTAATGAGAACAGGACAGAAGCAGCGTGACACGGCGTGACAGAAGGCGGCGATAAAGAAGTAGCATGAAACTGAGATGCATAAATCACTGATAAGACGTAAAATGATTTGACATGAAAATGAATCACTTTTACTGGAAGAAAAGAGTAGTTTCTGATTTCAGCTTGTTTTTATTTGAGCTTCCAATTACGGTGTAAAATCGGTAAAATAAAGTCTTGACATAGCCGATCCTTCTTCGTTTATTCGCGTTCGCCAACTTCGTTTTTTATATTTCGATACTTGTTGATCGAAATCGATCAAAATCGAACTGTAAAAAAAATCGATAACCACAAGAAATAATGTGATCGACTTTTATCGAATTCCGATATTTGTCGATTGATTAGTATCAAATTCAATCGACAACGATCGATTTTTATAGACTATCGAAATAATTATCGACATGTTAAGCCCTGATATCGCTGATATTGATACACCAGTCATCAAACAATTGATTATTCAGGCTTTCTGTAAGGTATGAAGTCGCAACCGAGCCACAGGTGTTACCAGGCCGGAGTTTAATCCGGTTTCCGTAGAATGAAGCAACTGGGAGTATTGCTACTCCCCCCTGGATGGGATACTAGCCTGGATGAGATGCTAGTCCATCTCAAGGTTACCCCCCAGCATTTAGTCACCGGTACCCATTTATACATCGGGGTGGAGAGACACAATGTGGAGTAAAGTTGCTTGTTTAAGGAAACAATACTTTTTTTTTTTAACAAACATCTTTATTCAACATTAAACAAAACTGATTACAATATGATATTAAAAAAAGAATAATAAATAAGAGAGCAAATACTAACTAAAAGATATAGAGGTCTAGGGATAAATTGAGAAGAGATTAGATTAGATTCTCAATTCTCCATTGTATTTGTAACTTAGTTATGAATTGTGAGCAGATTGGGCGTATTTCAGTAATTTTGCAAGAATATAGATACTTTTTCATGAGAAGGACCAGAAGATCTAGTTGGCGACATATGCAATGGTGTAACGAGGGGGGAAGTATGTAATCTTGAAATACAATTTGCTCATTCGAAAAATTTATTTGTGTTTTGTATAAATTGTTGAACCACGATAAAACGTTTTGGTAAAATTCAGTATTAATGGGACATTCCAAGAAGGTATGCTCTAATGAGTCAGTATTCTGGCAGTGAAAGCACTTATTATCATTTTTATTTTAAATCTCACAAGTTCCTTATTCGTAACTAATATACGATGTAACAGCTTAAAAGCAAATTCTCTTAGTTTATTATCTATAGTCATTTTATGGATGTTTTCAAATGCCTTGTTCCAATTTTGAGAAAAATTGGGAAGGCGTTTGGACCAGGTCTTGACGGCAGTAGGTTCAGTTTTAAGATTTTCTTGAAATAACTTATAAAAGTCTTTGCAACGTAATTTAGTTAATATAAGTGATTTTTTTTTCGGATACATGGAATATATCAAATTCATCAATAATATCTTTATTTATAGTAGCTTTATTTTTTGCTCTATTTTTTAAGTGGTTAGGGATTGCGGCAATGAGTTGAAAATAGTGTATGAAATTTAGATGCAGATTATATTTAGACTGGAGTTGTTCAAGAGATAAAAACTTTCCATTTTCATCCAGTAAGTCTTGCACAAAATATATTTGTTTTTCAAAAAGTTGTCTCCAGAAGATCGTCTTATTCTCTATTGTTATCTCTTTGTTGTTCCAGATTATAAATTCACTTTCATAAACATCGGGATAATTATCACGCAATTCTTTGAAAAAGTCCAACATTTCACGGTAGAACAGTGGGAGGTTATTGTCTAAGTATTTAGAGTCATAGTTGCATTTTAGTATAAAAGATAATCCTCCGTATTTATTGCAAAACGCGTTCGGGATTGCTTGCCAAGACTCATTAGAGCTATTTAATAATCTGCCCAACCAACATAAACGTAGGGATTTAACTACTGTTCTAAAATTTGGGAGATTTAACCCACCGCAAGAGAGGGGTTGGAGAATTACTGATCGTTTTACTTTGTCCATTTTGTTCTTCCATAGGAATTTAAAGATTTTTTCTTGGGTTGTTCAGTTTAATAACTGTGTCAGGAACACAGAGCATGGATGCAACATAGACCAATTTGGATATGCCTAGCGCTTTAACTAACATCGTGCGGCCGAACATAGTTAACTGAAAAGTGCTGCCATTTCGATATGGAGACAGATAGACAACACAGACAAATTTCTGCTCTCCATACACTATTGATTATTGACAGCGCGGTGCAGTGGCTGATCCATGGCGATAACAGAAATATAGCAACTTGCCTTGATTACATCCACTCGGCAAGCTATATCATTGCTTAAACCAGTACAGTTATGGGACGGAACAAGCGTGATGCTGCTGGCTAATCAGTGGAGTAAATTCAGTTCAACCCAAAGCTTCCTTCTGTATTGTTTCGGGAGCCCGTATATAAATAATATTGTGATGATTTCTCTATTATAACTGACATAAATGCACAAGATACGAAGCTACGAAGTCTTAAAAGAATACATCTGCCCTATTTTCATTTCATTTTACACTCACAAGGCTTACATAGCTTAGCAGCATTTAACTAAGGGTGCGCTCCCATTCAATGTGGAGGCCCTCTACATTGAATGGGAGCGACCCTCACTAAGTAAACAGCTTAAACATGTTAATTTGACACTTCTACTTTAATTTGTATTTTTTCACTACTCCTTTTTGTATCCTCTTATTTTTGTGTATTTTGTTTTACTTTTCTTTTTGTAATCAGCCACATTGTTCTATTATTGTTTCGTATCCTCTTTAGTATTATGTAATATGTCATTAGCTACATTGTTCAATATTGAATATTATAATTTTCTACTACTTGTTGTATATATATATATATATATATATATGGACACACCCCAATATGTGATTGCTTATCACATGATGAATGTTTTACATTCGGTTGAGCGGGCAGCGAATTAGAATATAATAACGTATACATACTGGTAGAAACTTCAGGTCAAAAACAGAGGTCAGTTTTATAAATTATAGCCATATTGTTTGCATAAATTAAGTCTTTCAGTATAACAAGCCCGTGACCTAATTTTGAATTAAACGCATTCGTGACGTCCAATTTCACTTCCAGTCATTTCTGATGTCTTTGCAAGGAAAGTATAAGCCCTAGCTTGATTGTCTTCCTCGCTCTTCACAGAAAAACTATTGAAATAGAAGAATATTATTAATTTATCGCCAAACAAAAATAAATTGCACCTCCATTTAACAAAATGGGAAAATGTTCTCGATAAACTCCTATAATGAAAAAGCTTACAGTGTCTTCATTCAGAATTTAATTTATTCATTTAATTGTATCTTAAGTGTAATTGTTTGTAACGAAAAACTTTCATTGTACTTTTTTTCTTCTTCAGTGGTACTGTAACTGCATTTGGGTTTCTTGTAATGTAATGTTATGTGTAATTTTTTCCCCCCATTAAAATAAAAACAACTTCCGGTCGCGATAGCGGCCGTTTTGGAAAAATCCCCTTAACTCGCTTCAGCAGCAAAATTCACGAATGGTTCCACATCAGAGATTCGTCAGCCTGATAAAAGCATCATTTTCAGCAGTTTTGGCGCATTTAACCCTAAGGCGCACAAATCGATCTAAAGTCTGCACACATTCGCCTCATTGTCTCGATTGCATCAAGTAGGAATATACTAACTTACCTTCTGCGATCGGCTTTATCTCTTTTCTTCGACTTATACGAGCTGTGAGCTTGTCCCATTTTAAGCGTTTAATGCTTTGTTGTTCAAATAATTCAGGCGCTTCAAAAGACACGTCCGACCAGGCAAAGTTCTTTTTCCGAGACGTACATGCCGCGTAAAATGTTTTGCTTGGTTACATAACAATGGAGAGGAACTGATGCGCGCGCTGATGTCATCCAATCAGATTCAGTTTGATTGACTGTCAATCAAACGTGCACATCAAAAAAAAAACTTTTTGCGCGCGCTTGAGAAAAGGGGCCGGTAGTGCGACAGAGGTAGCCACACAAGGCAGCATTACATACATAATGTGAAATTAACTTCTCGGGTAACAACATTGCTGACGCGAGTGATACAACGCATACGGATACAACGAACGGAGCATTTGAGGATGGATGTCGAACAAGGTCGCAGATAATGACGGCATATTATGTGATTGTTGTGCATGTGATATATTGCAGGAGTAGAAGCCGATCCAACTTTGGCGTCGAGTCAACCTCGTTCCAAGGGTCCTTTAGTTTTCACCCTCATTAATGCACCTTTTCATTGTTTTGAACAGGTTATTATTTGTAATAATCCGCATACATGCTCACTGAAATGGAACAACAGGTCTGCGGTCAGTGAGGTGGAATAGGAGGTTATTATTAAAAATAATAACCCATGTTCCACCTCACTGATCACAATAATGACCTACTGTTCCACCTCAGTGATTTTCTAGAATCTTCTCAATTTAGCACATCAGCATAATTTATTAAAAATTGCGACATGGATAGCACTTACAACACCCCTGACAAATACTTTTGATGTACGTGTCAACAAAATAAACAGTACATCCCTCTGGACCAACAACATACGCTCTGTATCTCCGAGGGACTTATTTTTTTAGATTTTAAACTACCTTGGTTAATAGTTTTAAATAAAACTTTACTATAGACACTATAAGGCAAAATCTCAATATTTTCCATTACATTGAACGTGGAATGAAAAATTATCGACAGTGAATTTCCTATTTTTACCTAAAGCCCATATCCCCAAATTCCTGATTATTACTACTGCTGACTGTCAAGGAACGTTTTACCCTTGTCATGTAAGAATTGAAACGTTTCAAAAGTGTACTATTAAAATTTCACTTCGCTAGCTCACATTATTTCCAAGATTGCATCCTCTTGATTCCTTTTTCCTATTTTGCGGTAACTTGAGAACTTTACACGCATCTTGTTATGAAAAAGTATCCTACTTGGCCAGTAAAGAATATCACAATCGGCGCTTCACAGCGCATCATCGAGGCATAGTTGATCAATTCTTAGTAACGCTAAACTGATTGTAACGGCAAGAAAAAATTCGCCCACAGTTTGATTTTTCCCATTACAATGATTAAAATGCTTGCACAATCCTTACGGGATTTAGACAATCACTACCGTCACTAATGAGCAAAATTTCACAGCAACTCGTTGGTTTGCTTGTTTTAAAACAATGAAAAGGTGCATTAAAACGGATAATGCCCTCGCTCCTCAGTACGCTACGCGCTCGGTCATTATTTTTAAGAAGGCCGAGGGGCGAGGGCATTATCCCTTACAGAGAGGAAGAGAGGCACGAGGTTGCTTCACAGAGTTTGTTGCACGCCGAGAACAAATTCAGGGATGGACACACGGTGCAATGTTGCACTACAATGCAATATTGCAACGTGTATTGCATCGACGTATTCGACCCCGCTGTGCAATGATGGATTGTGTGAGCGGCCGGTTCTCAAGACTCGTTTCTTATTAAGTGCGGTGCGTGTTTAGTGATATGGCAAGCGAAACTGACTGGCAGAAATGTTTACAAAAACCGTCGCTTTTTGACGCTTGAAAATCGTAACTAAACAAATGAATAGCCTTTTTTCGAATTAGTGTTAAATATCTGACAATATTAAATGAACCGATAAACTGAATTTACCAAAACAGTGATGTTCCGTAGACAACTGGCTGATGATTATTGAGTGCCCTCTGTCTGCCATAGTTTTCTTCGAGAAATGAAATTTCAAATTTGTGTTTCATCTCCTCACCGACACACCCCCCCAACCCTACCTTTTCCCTGTGTTTCGAAAAAGGGCTCAGTTAGAATCAAATTCGAGAATGGCTCAAACTGGACAAATCGAGAGCGCCAGTTTACAACGTACGAGAATGTAATATTTATATTGCAAAGCCTACGTATGTTCGCACTTTAGAAACGCACATTTTTCTGACAATTAGATTGGCATCGGAGTCTTTTCTAAAGAATAAGCTGAAGGTCAAGGAACGCAAAAATGGCAGCCCATCATAATTCAATTCAGGCCGGAGACTGACGTTGGCTCGTTCAGTGTACATGAAACCGTTTTAAAACAACAAAGTTAGAAACTGTTTCATTTCAAATTTTATTTAACAACTCGATTGTATGCTCTTTAATATTATTGTACAAATGTTTTTTTTAACCAGAGAAATTATCTTGCCTTATATATGTCGCAAAGGTGTTTACGAGGTGGAATAAGACATGACAATAATAAAATAAATATTTATTTACAAATTGATATAACGATAGAAAAGGAATACAGCTTTTTACTAGATTTCTATATACAATTCTTGTTACACTCAAAACAATCCTATGAACGAGATATCATCTGAAAAAGTGGTCACCACATGACAGCAAATTTATAATCAAAATTACAATGAACTGCGTACAACACGGCTCTAAAAGATCCTAATACATCTATAAAATAAATACGAGGATCTAAAGTTCTTTTTCTTCTAGTCTCGCTCCCTCTATCTTTGTTCTTACCCCGCTGCAGTTCATTGTTAATTCAGCATGGGCCAACTTCAGGTGATTAATTTTCTCTCTTAAGTCATCGCTCTAAGAAAAATAACAATTTTTGATCAATACTAATGCAGTACCATCCACGGAGACTCTGGAGAAGATAGTCGGGGTGGGAGGAAGAAACAAGGAACAAAATCGATACGAGCGAAAGCTGATTCAGTACCTTTCTATTTTAGGAGGGGGGATTCTTCATTGCATGTTCAACGGCGTATAATATTTACAAATATTTGCATTAATTACATACTGACTTACTACACTATAAAACATTTCCCAAAGTAACAAACCTTGCAGCGAACATTTCTTGCAATATTTTGGTGCAGCAGAATTCGGTTCTATTTTTTGCAAGGACTGCGACAACGTTGCAATGAGGTTTCCAATTTTCAATTTTTCGTTGCCTGGTGCAATGTGCTTCTGCAACTTATATCGCAAGGATTTGATCTGCAATGCGGTCACCATCGAGGCCGAAGCAAGTTGCAAGAATCGTTGCCTAGCAACTTGTCTCACAACCTCAAAACGCACAGTTTTCAGCTATGACTAAAACATCTCAATGCACGTTGCACGGCTTTTAAAGAGAATAAACTACCGTGTGATTATTACCTGTTCTTTTCTTTGTTCGTAGTCTCTGAGTAAAGGCTCGTTTCCAAGAAGTCCACACTTTTGTCTGAGTTTGACGTTTTCTATTCTCAGCGCATCTCGCACTTGTTTCGTTCGTGTTAGGATATCCCTTCTCTATAACAAGAAAAAGAAAGACAAACATGTCAAGAAAGGTTTTGTCGGTATATCCTATTTATTTAATTTAATCTCATTTAATTTGCCATACACACACACAAAAAAAAAAATGTTGACTGCTAATAAACGTCAAAAGATTCATGCTGTCAGCTATTTTTACACCGCCTTTTCAGCTACTCCGAAATCATAATACTTCGACACTGCCAACATATTTGTCCCTCATTTTTAGTATGGTGGGGACCAAAACAAACCCTGCAGAATTCGTGAAAGATTGCCATGCCACGTGGTCAAGTGTGCAGTATCGAAAGGTATCGATATTTCATACAAGTATCGATAATCTTTTTCGAATGTCGATGATATCGAATAATATCGTCCCATTCTTAGTAACAAAGATGAACGCTTCTAACAACAAAGAAACAATTAAAAAAAAACTGAAGACAGACAGACCTGAGCTGCATACGCCTCGACTGTTTTTAAACTGCCTCTCTGCTCGCTGTTCTCAGCCTGTACAAACTGTAACTTCTCCTTTAGATGCGTCAGAACTTGTACTGTTGTGGTGATCTTCTTGCGGAGTTTTAAGAGTTCCTAAAACATAACAAGGGAAACAAATTAACGCGCCATTTTTGTCGTGAAACAGCATATTTGCAAAGTTGCAGGATGGGTTACACAAAAGAACCAAAAACTACAAGTGTAATAGGGTCGAATTATTTTTTGGTTATGTAATCATACATGACAAGCCTCGGTGGCAAAGGCGAGGTGCATGCAGCCTGCGTGGAGACATCTCTCGTGAAACAAAGGAAATAGTTGCACGCAGGCTAAGGCAAGGAAAACGGCTCCAAACGAATTGTTTAGTGAGCACAGGAATGGCTCTGTATGTGCATTATAAATTATTTTAGTAAACTTATATTTCAGTTAGATAATAGCCATCAATTAGAAATCAACTTTAAATGATTAAATTCTGGGTTTCACAGAGAACGCGAACGAGAACGATGGTTTACAGACGAGTGTAAGTGTGACCATTAAAATTAGAAAGCTATTTGTACAGTTCTTCCATGTGGTTGTGTTCTAATGCTACACAAGATGGCTCTGCTTGAATCTGTAAATCAAATCCGAAAGTGTGACCATGAAAATGAAAGTTAATTAAAAGTAGGGGGAATTGAACTCCCTTTTTTATACACAAAATTAAGTTTTGAATGTTGCTTCTAATTCTGACCCACCTCGTTTCTTTCCTCGATCTTTTCGTTGTACGTCTGGTTTTCAATTTTGAGCTGTTCAAAGTCTATCAAGTGCAGTCCTTCAGCCAGTTCCTCCTGCAAAACACGAAAGAACAATGAACATCATCGCAAAACAAACATAATTTGCACGACTTTATTTCTCTGTTGTTCTTTTTTTTTCTTCTTCTTCTTTCAAATGGCCAAAAACGCAAATAATTTTTGGGGCGAAAAGTTTATGCAAAATGGCGTTTTTAAAAACTTGCTATAAAAAATAGAACATCAGGTGCGTACCCAGAGGAGGATTAAAGAGGTTTTTTTTTCAAGGAAAAAAATTATAAATGGAAAACAGAATCCTTACAAAAAAAATCGGCAAAGGAGCAGACTATTTCAATGTGAAAACAAGAAACGGAAAGTTGGTGACACTTCACTTCAAGAACTTTTTCCTGAACGCTTAACGTGACATGCAAATTCGTTTTGAATGCCTTCCTTTCCTTTGCTTCTCCTCGCTCCCCCATCTCCTTCCTCTAAGGAAGGACTAATGCTCAGGGTAGTTCAGTAGAAAATCCAGAGTTGCAAACGTCAACTGCAGCTGCAGTCACGCTGACAAACACTGGCCCTGATGTCATCTAACTTATAAATACTCACCTTAGCTTTCAACTGCATTTCTCTCTTTTTCAATCTGTTTTTCAGTTTAATATTGTCCAGCCGAACCTAAAAGCAGATGGGTACAAAATATTTACCTACTTGACAACAACAAGGCATTCGTATATGACACATTGTTCTGTCTTTATTTTATTAAGGATACAGTCGTAGCTCCCGTAAGCGGGCACCCTTGGGAAGCAGAAAAAGTGTCCGGAATGATTCTCGTAAGAGGAGAATTCAAACGGGGTTTTGTCAAGGCGGTATTAAGTGCAGCTGTCCGCTTACAAGAGCTTTACCTGTACAAGGTTACAGTTTCTTTTACAAACGTTACTGAACAAAATACCTGCATGACTTCTTGTTCCTTCTTGAGTTCCATCATCTGGTATTGTTCAAGATCCTTTAAGAGAAAGGTACAAACCATGACTGCATTGGTCTGTACTGCAAGACATTCTGCTATACCCCTCGGCTCCAATACACGTAAATTCATACTTCCTGGTAGCCTGCGAGCAAGCTCTCGGGCTCGGGTTTGGGGGTGGAGGGAGGGGGTGGGGGAGGGAATGGAGCGACCCTCCGCTCCCCCAAACCCGAAACGGAGAGCTTGCTCGCAGGTTAACTCCTTGGGTGCTCTTTATTCCTTGAAAGCCCGACAGAGAGGTCAAAAGACCCCATGTAAAAGTGATAGGGCTAGGTGAAGGGGGGAGGATCATATCATACCGGGGTTAAAAATAAAAGTAAAATTTGTGGCTTGGTGCCGCTTTGTGTGTTTTAATCTAATTACCAATAGTTACGAAAGGGTCTGGATGGGACGCTGGAATTTTAGCTATCAGTTAAAACTTTAGCCATTTCTCAGCTGTAAGTAAAAATTGTTTGCCATTTCTCAGCTAATCAGTTAATTTTGACAGATCTCAGCTAGTTTTATTTTTTTAATTGCCATTTCTATGCTAACAGCTAAACATTTTGCCAATAATTCTCAACTATCAGTTAATTAAACCCATGTGTATCACAGTGGTTTACTGCGCCTTTCAATAACATGCGGAATTTGAAATTCAAATCTCCACCAACGGTTACGTTATTCCCTGCCGTCAATCATAATTAATACGAAAGCCAACAGACCATGTAAAAATGAAACAAACAAAATGGATCGAAATCTACCAATCATAATCTGTTTCCTGAGAGGTAAGCTAAGATGATTGACGGCAGTGTGAAACGCAACCGTTGGTGGAAATTTGAATTTCAAATTCCGCATGTTATTGAAAGGCGCAGTAAATGCCCACAAAACGATATTCTGATCCTTTTTAGAAACCTTTCTGTAGTCCCCTTCACAAAATGTGTCATGATTCTCCCCCTAATGTCACTTTTACTTGGGAGTTCCAAAAGAAGGAAGACTTCATATTCAACAATGTTTTTGGGAAGTTTAGAGTCATTTTGACAAAGTGGCTGTCAAAAGTCAAAGATGGCATTTGTGGTCATTTGTGGCTATAAATAATATATTATTGCACTTTTTGGAGAAAATGCAGAAGTAAAAGGGTTAATAAATTTATTATGTCTTTAAGGCACTTACTTTGGGAGAAATGGCTTTCCCAGACCGACTGTTTATTGCCTGTTTTGCAACATCCATTTTGAACATCGTAAAGTCATCACTGAAAAGAAAACAAATCAAAACATATTATGTTTTGATATTGTATTTCAAACGTAAAGCAAACCTTGTGTATTTGATTCAAACACATATACAGAGGTCAGGCAGGGTACATATATATATTATTGGCTTATAATTGGCTTAAGTGATGTTTGGAATATTTTGATCTTTTTTGTTTATTAATTATTATTTTTTGCTCACATTTCAGATGTTTATAAGGTATACGTCAGAGTCAAAGTGTATTTGCTTTGAAAACATACCTGGTTTTGTTGACTATTTCTTGTTTTTCTTGGCATTTTGCTTTCAGATCCTCAATCTGATCTTTAAAGCTATCCCTCTCCTGTCTTTCTTCATTTTGAAGTTCTTCTAGATTTGCTGGTATGACAAATGGATTTATTTATAAATCTTAGCTGTACAGGGTTAAATGAAATACTTTGTAAAGAATTTCCAATTCAGTTATAGAAGCGGAACCTAAAAGAAAAAGAACCCAAAGTTCTTGTTCTATCAGATTCTGATTCTATAACCATCCCTAGTCTTTTTATGTTGTTATTTACTATCATTATTGCCACAGTACTTAGCAAGGGGATTCACAGTTAAATTCACAGTTGACTCTCTTGTTAAGGGACCTCTCTCAGCTCAGGACCAGGAAAGATCACAGGTTGTTTACACAGGATACATAGTGGAGTCCAGGGGCGTAGCCAGGAATTTTTCAGAGGTACGCACGATCACTGTTTCCAAACACTCCCCCTACCTACTTCCCCCACCCTTAAGTCCCAAATCTTTCTTTTTTTTCCACTTTTTCAGGTACGCACGTGCATACGTGCGTACGTGCGTACAGGTAGCTACGCCCCTGGAGTCATAGTGGGCTAGAGACAGTCAGTGCTTGATTGAAAAATGCTTAGAGAGAGTAACCTGTCTAATTTTGTGTTTTTTCTTTGGTTCAAAGATTCTAAACAAGTTTGATTTTTCTTTTTTTGTCTCAGAATATGATAATGAATCTCAGAAAAAGCAAACTAAAAAATAAACTGGTTTGAAAATTTTTAAACCAACGAGAGATTTGAATCACAACATGTAAATTAAGTGCATTTCACTCCCTGAAACTCACACATATATTTAAGGTATCTTTGTTCTTGATCAGTCACATTCTTTTCAATCTCCTGCTGACGTTCATCACTCTGAAAAGAAATTTAGCACAATGGCATGAATTTTACACGTTTTCACTTATTAATTATTAATAAGTCACTAGAAAATATAGAAATAAAAAAGTATTTTCAATTTTTCTATAGTTACAATACACAAACTCACTATTGAATTTGGGATTCAATATAAATAAAGGCATTAACTAAAGGCAAGTGAGTGAACCACAGATTTTTTTAGTTTGAGAAACTTTTTTCAGTGTTGCTATTATTAGTTACAGCCATATTTTCAAAATTACCTTTTTCTTTTTGAAGTACTCAGCTAGCTTGTGCTGAAGCTGGGCATTTAGTGACTGTAGGCTTGATCTCTCCTCCAATGCTTGCTACAAAATAAGGGTTTGAGATGACCATGAATATACATGTATTATAAATCATTTTTTATGATTAAGAACTAAACTGTGTGAATGACATCAAATGATGCTTGCAGTGATGACCACAATTAATAAGAAATTGCAATTAACCCTGAAAAAAAAATGGAGGCTTTAAACAAAATGTGAACTCACAACCTTTGTGTTGCCAGTGTGATGCGAGTAACAAACTGATCTACCAAGGCCTTGTATGTTGGTCCAAAACCTTGAAGATATTTTTTTCTCAGGCTTAATAATTACAAATTCAATAATAGCACAACATCACTGTGAGGATCGCTAATTCTTCATTTGAAAAAAAAAAAGGTTTTGTAAAAGAATTAATTCTTCATTTGAAAAAAAAAAAGGTTTTGTAAAAGAATTAATTCTTCATTAAAAAAAAGGTTTTGTAAAAGAATTAAGTTGTAGCTTCAAAATATAATATAATGTGTACTTTTTATCACACCTTTCTGCATGAACACAGATTTTAAGGGAGTACAGTCGTGGGTTTTTTTTTTCAGTTACATGACTTTATTTCAGATCCCTCTCTCATAAACAACTTCTTACATGTAGGTGACCACCTTTCCTGTATGGGGAACAGTTAACCCTTTAAGCCCTAAGAGTGATCAGCATGAAATTTCTCCTTATAATATCAATGCCTTATCAATCAAAAAGGTCATGAGAATTAAGGACATGATCACACAAGATGAATTCTCTTGATATCCAAACAATTTCTCCCCACCACTTTTATAGGAAATGTATAGGGACAAGAAATGAGAATTTAAATTTTGATATCAGGGCTTAAAGGGTTAAGGCACTTTGACTGCTAAGTACCTGATAGCGTTCAACAAGTTCTCCTCTGTTATAAATAGGAACCTCTGGTTCAGATTCTTCATCAAATTCCATTTCATCATACCTCATAGGATCTGGTAAAGTTTTAAATGCAAAAAGTTTTTTGGTGTTAAAAATGTTAACGCACCCTAAATCATTACATAATTCAAGCCAAACTCTTTAGAGTTTTAATATTATCTAATTATTTTTATTATAATCTATTAAATATTATTAATATTATTATAATCTAATTTAATGTTATTATTATCATTATTATTATTAGCCCAGGGCACACATTTATAACAGCTTTTGCTGAAGGGTTTACCCTGGTAAAATACAAAAATGTATGTTATTACTATTATTATTATTATTATTATTATTATTATTATTATTGATCCCCTTGTAACATACAGTCACACCTTGAATTACGTGAATGTATATTGGGGCACATTTTTTAAATATATTGCACCCTATTCTTCTCGTAAAATATGGAAAGAAGTCGCTACTTTGACTATGTGCACCTGAAAAATTATTGGTGTGTGAGAATGTAAACAATGTAGTTTTGTAAGAATGACCAGAATATGTCCCAAAAAGGCGCTCTTAGTTTTAACTTTTGAGTTTATGGATGAATCAGGGATGTAGCTAATATAATATCCAACAGGCGAAAGTTTGTTCATCACATGCAGAAAATTTTGGTAAAAAAAAAGGAGAGAAAGAGTAATATAAATTAAGCAGTCACAGTTTTCCAGGTGGAAAAAATTAAGAAAACTCAGTCTTCAGGGCCGAGTTGTTTAAAGCGTGGTTAAGCTAACCCAGGGTTAGCATCAATTTTGATTCCAGTTGAATAATTGAGATTTTTCCAAAGTATTTTTGCCCTTTAGTTTCGTCTCTGACTTGTCTTGGCATGTAACATATAATTAGTTTATATGTAGTTTATATGTAGTTTAGTTAGTTATATAATTAGTTTATATTTATATAGTTTATAATTAAATCCTCGGTTAAGTTTTAATCCTCGGTTAGCATTAACCAGCTTTCGAACAACCAGGCCCAGGTGGTTATTTTTTCTGCCTTCCACCTACAGTCAGACCTCTATTAAGCGGACACCCTCCATTAAGCGGCCACTTTCCAAAGTCCCGAATTATTTGTCAGTAAAGTGCTTTATTCGATACCTCTATTCAACGGCCACCTCTATTAAGCGGCCGTGGCCACCTTTTTGCTGTTGCAAGTTTAGTATTTATTGTTTTTGTTTTACCTCTATTAAGCGGCCAGCAAATTATCTTTTCAAGTGAAATGGTGACAGATAATATGAAGGTGATAACTAATAACAACAAGAACTGCAATTTAATCTCCACTATAATGACAAGTCATAAGCCGCAATACAAAATATTGTACTTATCGACTGCATGCTCTGTGTTAAAGCTAGAAATTTGCACGGACTACATTTGTATGCTCTCATGGCTTCCTTCATGCAAAAATTATACCCGATTTCAGACCAAAATTGTCAAAATGCATGTACCCGTTTTCAGATGCAAACAGCCAAAAAACCATACCCTTTAGGGCTGCACGGGTCCAAACCATGACACCCTGGCAGTTGCCGAAATCTGAAGCCATTAGTCATTTTGATTATGATCACCTGATTCAATGTAAGTATCCAGTGGTTCTAACTCAGTTGTAGGTTCAGGAGACTGAGACTCAGGGGGAGGGGGTGTGGCTGATGCATCTGGTTCCTCCTGCTTTGTGTCGCTGTCCACAGCAGTTTGTTCCCCAGTTGGCGTCCCCTCTCTGGATAATGGCTGAGCCAATTCCACAGTGGGGCCTTCCTCAGTCTCTGGGATGCCCTCATTCTGAAAACAAAAGTACAAAATCAGATTTTTTTTCTGTTAAAAATGAAAATAACAGCTACACATGGAAAAATTTTTATTAATACAGTCAAAAAGAGCACAGGGACAACCTTTTAGTGTCTGTCAGGGAGCCTATTATTTACACTGTATAAGCACAGTGGTTTCCTTTCCAAGGGCTTCCTTGCCACTAAATTTTATATTTATGTAACTGTTTTAAATATATGGCAATAAACTTGAACTTGAACTTGTATTTATAGAAGTTCCACAATATAGAGGGAGAATTTCTATGAATTTTGATCTTTGTGGAACTTATCCATCGGCAGAAAAACAGATGGGCAAAGAAGATGGAGGTCTAGCACATGGATGGATGGATGGATGGCCTTTATTTTAAAACGATAAGTATTAAAGCTGTATGAGCTTGTGGGGTCGTTTACAATTAACTAAAAACTTAAAAACTAGGTATATACAAAAATAACGTTTGGACTAAAAAATCAGGGATGCTTACAAATATAAAATTGTAAATATAAATTTAAGTATATAAAAAGTCTTCTTTTCTAAAATTACAAGTGGATGCAGATGTTATCTTGAAGCTGAATTCATTCACATCACATCATTCATTCATTCTGAATTCATTCACATCACACTATGGAATGTCAAAGTGATATTGACTGGTAGAATGCCAGGATCATGACTAAGGAGAGAGGGTTACAACAAAGAAAGTTGCATTAAAAACACTGTGGGATGAGAGTACTTAACAACTTCGACTACAAAGTACCTTGAGACATGGTAAACCGTATTTCTACATGTACATACTAGCTATTTCATGACTGAGAGAAGGATTGTGTTTTTTTCATACAATCGTTAACAGCGATACTGGTATATTGCATTCCTGTAAATCCAGTAATGTTCCCGATGTGTCTTTTAAAGTGTATTTTCCGCAATTGTTATGATATGTCTCAGAGTGTGGTTACAAAGCAGAAACAACAGTCTGCCATTTGATATTGACTTTTAGTTTCTTAATTTCCTGAAAAAGGCCAGTTAAACTGGCCGAAACATCGATTTGAAATCGCTTTTAACCTCAGGAGATTTTTAATACTGAACTATTGCAAAACAATAGCAACATTTAAAAGTAAGTAAAATGACCTAATATGGGGGTGTTTTTAAATGGGGTATACTTATAAGTAACACATATGTCATTTTACCTCTGGAATGGGTGCATATTCATCTGGCTCCTCTTCAATTTTCTAAAGAGAAAAACAGCAGTTATCAATTTAAGAAAAACCTAAAAGAAATTGTTGTGATACAAATAACCAAAACTCTACCAAACCCCTTCAGACCAGCACAGTCATCTCATAATTTCTCTTTGGGCTAAAATTCACAATGATACAACAAAAATTAACATCTTACACTCATATCTCCATGTGTCTCCTGAGGTTGTCCAGCTCCATCTTGCAAATCTGACTTCTCTCCCTCGTCTCCCTCACCTCCTTCTTGCAGCTGATCTGCCTCATCTCCCTCAGCAATAGCACTTGGAGCCTCCCCACCCTCTCCCTCTGGTGTTGGCTCATCAACAGGTTTTGAGGGGGACTCCTCAGCTACAGCCTCCGGAGTATCTGTAACTTCAGGCTGTGGGGTTGGAGTGACTTCTGCTATTTCGGTGGCATTTTCCTGTGCATTGAAAATGAAGTTTAGTCAGGTTACAACTGTATCCTAGGGGTATGTGCCGCTCAACGGGGTCGTGATTTTGGGACTCCTGATCTAGAACGGGGTATCCATTTTAGAGACGTTTCCTAGAATGCGGTATAATATTTCGAACGCATGAAAGCTTCAAATTATCAGCAGCTATTTGAAATTAGAACGGGGTATTAAAAATTGACCTATTTCTAGAACAGGGTATCATTTAAAGAGCAAATTCTTTCTAAAACGGGGTTCAAATTTGGAGACCTGGTCGGCACATACCCACCCAAACCATACCCGAGTACCGACCCCGGGCCCTAAGGATCTAGTCAGAGGACCAGTAAAGAAAGTAAAAGGAGAAATTGAAATGTTTTAAAAACATACAGATTCACAATGTTTGAAAGCTAGCAGAAGATGGATCAGAGTTGTCAGAAAAGTTTGAAGTAGACATCTGACTTTGGAAAGTAACTACAGTGGAACCCTGTTAATACGGTCACCAATGGGCCATGAAAATTTGGCCGTAGTAACGGGGTGGCCGCATTAACGGGGTTTCATTATAAGAAAATGTATGGGTGCGTGTTTCGCCGGGACAAAAAAAAGTGACCGTAATAACGAGGTGACCGTAAGGCGGGGTTCCACTGTATATATCTTTTTATAAAAATGCCATCTCCCCTAAAATACTTCCAAGCAAAGTAGCCGACTGGTATAACAACGCAGGTGGTGATTTTCGCCGACTACTTTTGACAACCCTGGATGAACCCAAATTTGGTTTCAAAATTGAGAACTTCAATATCAACTTTTTACAGCCTGTGAATGGCATGTTAACATCTTAACAGTGTTTCACTGTATAAATATTGTTTCAACCTTTTAAAAATGTCTCCTTGTAGTATCAATGCATTAGTTAAGCAGGGGTCATGAGATTTAAGAAAATGATCACCAAAAGAGACTAAATCTATATATCTTGTAAACTTCTCTCAACTAGTGCTATAGGAAATGTCAGTGAAGTGTATGGGACCTTAAGGAGAATTTGTATGTTAATATTGGAGCTTAAAAAAGTATATTGATATCCATGTTGATTTGCAAGTCCAAATCATTCCATGCTGGGTGCCATTAAAAAATCATTTCTTAAATCTAGAGTACCTATGCTGTCTGAGAGAAAAAATTGAGATACTGTTGCATGGTGCAAGGGTTTGTTGTGCATTACCTGTTGCAATAAACAAATGATTTCCGAACAAAATGCCTACACCACGTTTCACATCAAATGTATTGCAACATAAGTTGCATCCCATTTGCTTCATGTCGTTTACTATCAGACACCAAGAAATATATCAAAATGGTTCCCCACTCCAAATCATCAAAAAATAAACTTAAAGAAAAAAGAACCGAAGCTAAAAAAGTTGCTTCATTTTAAATTTTGAGTTTTCAAAGTCTTGATCCAAGTTTTACTTCGTTGACTGCCAAATAACCATTGCAAGAGCTCCTATATATAAGCTTAAGCTTAAGTTAAATCGCGCGCCAAAGACACAAGAGAGAGCGCTTTTCATTCAAAAGCATCGATATTTCAAACGTGGAAACTTATTTTTTACGAAGAAAATAGAAACATCTTTTTTTTTAAGTGAAAAGTTTATGCTAATATTTCACTAATGGGTAAAAATCATAAGGAATATACTCACAGAGTTTTCTGGTGCAGAATCCGCCATGACTAAAATCTCGTCTTCTTTTCGTTGCTACTGCTTAGCAACCACATAAACTCGTCACCAGCTCTACTCCTCCAACTACATCCGCGCAGACTGGGGTCAATATACATGAGCACGATGTTTAGGCGCGAATTTCGTAAAAGTTTTGGCGCGCTGTACTCGTTAACGAAGGCTTCATCGACGTTTCTTTACAAGGCACGACCATCAAAATCTTGTAAAATGTCTTTAGTCACAATTCCAGGCATGGACGTCCACGGTGTTATGAATATAAGAGGCCAAATTCAGGTAATGTGATGTTCAAGATGGCGGTTTTAACGTTCTAATTCGTGCAACCTGAAATTTACAAGCTTGCCCTTTGTCTTCTTATTTTGATTGTAGGTCATCTTTGGTCCAATGTTTTCCGGAAAAACGTAAGCTTTGTTTGTGTCATTTTTAACAAGAAATGCTTTTCATCAATGGAAAAATCAGTGGTTTTTTCAAGGCTTTTGGATGTTCAAATTACCAAGATTTACACGTGTGATTGTTGTTTCTTTCATTCAGAACTGAGCTGCTGAGAAGAATCAAGCGGTACCAGGTCGCAAACCATCCATGTATGGTTATTAAGTACGAAAAAGATAACCGCTACGAAGCTGATGGAATAGCAACACATGATAGGTGAGAAGATAGAAGATTAGGTTCTTTCATTTCATGTTTAGGTATGCAGTTTTATAGGTCGTGAATCTCTTACCTGAATGATCGACTAGCCTTTTGTTAAAAGCTATACTAAGGATATATGTCGCGCCATACTCTTATCTTTCGGGTCATCTGAAGCGACCTGCTTGCCAGAATAGATTTGTATGGAGTCAAATAAAACTTTTGGCGTCCTCGATTGTTCAAAGAGCGGATAACATGGGTACGTGTCTCCATGCAGTTTTTAAATAGGTTTTCAATCTGCATATTCCCAAGAGCATTTCAAAACAATAGTTTATGCAAAATTTTGGGGGCAAACAAAGTGTATTATGGGCAATTCGAAAATAGAGAATAGTCTGATAAAAATCCATCAAAAATATAATTTACATACTATCCAGTAATTAATGCACTCATCAGTGTCATAAGTGGCCATGCTGGGCAAATCCTGTGGGTTCCCCTGCCCCTGGGTTTAAATACCTCCTCCCTCTCCCTACCCGGCCTGAATGGCTACAGCATAGTTAATAGAACAAACTGGTTATGAAGCTCAACAAATTTCAAAAAGAGTGTACAAAGCTGCTTTGTTTTATGTTGAACGAACCGTGACCGTGCACATTGTTTTGTTTAACGTGTGAGCCCAAATGTTTCTACTGGTCAGTTGCTCATATGCATTTCAATACCTTTTGTGTTTTGTGCACGGTCAAGGCAAACGAACAAAAGAAATGGAGAACAAAAACATATAACAAAGGACTGACTGAGTTTCATAACCAGTTTATTCTATTAACTATGGCTACAGAAATCAAAAAGGTAAAAAAATATATACAAAAAATGTATGTTGTGAAGCTTGTCAGCCGGTCCTCGTGAAAATTCATTCATTGTTTTTCTTTTACAGACAAACCCTTCAAGCCTCTGCATGCTCAGTGCTAGGCCACATCAAACATAAAGCTATGGATTATTCTGTTGTAGGAATTGACGAGGGCCAATTTGTAAGTAATCAGAATTTGGAATATTATCCTGGGACAGAACAGTTGCTCATGAAGTACAGTGTACTTGTAACTTCATGTTTGGGTGGTGATGTGTTAGTGTATAGCCAAAAATGAAAAGTGACCATCCCGGAGGCATGGTACTTCACATATTTAAAAGCTTACAGGTCAACTTTTTACCCATATGCCCTGTATGTTACAACAACAACAACAACCTCTATTGGTACACTTACCAATATTTCACATAGAAAAAAACATTATGAATAGAGTAATGGATGTCTGGAATAACCACAAGGGCCAGTGAAGGGCCTTCTTTCAGGTAACTAATCACGGTTTCCACTCTTAAGTTTCCAGACATTGTGGAGTTCACAGAGGAAATGGCCGGCCTTGGAAAAGTTGTTATAGTCGCTGCATTAGATGGAACCTTTCAACGACAGGTTATAATAAAATTATATTAAATTTTTACTCATTCAATAAGTAAGTGAGTAACTTTCATTAAGGGTAACACTTGACAATACATGGAAATTACAAAATTAAAACCCTCGTGAAAATTAAATGCATCATTACAGGGATGTAGCTAAGATATCCAACAGGCGAAATTTTGTTCATCACAGGCGGGAAATTTTGTTAAAAAAAAGAGAAAGAGTTATTAAGCAGACACAGTTTTCCAGGTGGAAAAAATTAAGAAACCTTAGTCTTCAGGTGGTTATTTTGCAGCTTCCGCCTGTTATTTACATCCCTGCTTTAGGATAAGTTATTGACCAAACAGTGTGAAATGCAAACGGCAGTTGAACTTAAGCTTCATAGTTTATACGTTAATATATAAAAAGCTCTAACTTACTGTACTCTGTCCATACTGCAAGGCTTAAATAATTTTTGGGTACAATATGTACTGTTGTTTCATTGACATTTTGACCATCTTTGCAGGGATTTGGAGACATATTGAATCTTGTTCCTTTGGCTGAAAGTGTTGTCAAACTCAATGCAGTTTGTATGCACTGCTATAAAGATGCTGCTTTTACAAAACGATTGGGGTCAGAAAAAAAGGTGGGAAGTAATTATTATGATATTACCGGTATGTTTTGCCCTCAAACATCACATGGCCTCAAACAATAAAATTTGTAACAACAGCGACTTACATTGTACCCTCAAATTTGACGTGAAGGACTTTGAATAAAGGTCTGTTATTAAGTCTCTTTACCCTTTCCAAGTGTATTAAATTTTATTTTATTTTTTTGCTGGCTCACGAGATGTTCTAAACCAATGTAATTTTAAATAATAGTAATGCTAAAAAAATCAAACTCAACCAAAGATGAATAATCTGCACATCTTTACAAAGAGGGTTTGGGTTTATGCGGCCTCTTAGTTCCAAGTGTTCTATTGGCAGGTTGATGTTACATGCAGCTCAGAGTTTGGGTGAGAGACTTACACAACTGCACTCTCTCAAGAAGATTTGACACCTGCCTGAGTAAGTGGGCAATTGCTAATTTCCATCCCTGTTGGCTTATCAAGGTTTTTTTTTCAGGTTGAAGTCATTGGTGGAGCTGATAAATACATGGCAGTCTGTCGAGATTGCTACCATTTTTCTTCTGTTCATGAAGTTCTGGCAGGTGCTCCAATAAGAAATGGCTTCTATTAGATGCAATAGATCAATATCATAACTGTAACATTGCTTTTCTACATCGTAATATTTTTACATTCTTATGCAAGATATTAACTTTCTATTCTTTCTATTTCTATTTTTTCTATAATTTGGTCCCAGACTATATACGCTTTAAGCTGTTACGTTCTTAATGATTCAGAGATTTCCTTAATTTTGTACATAAAGTTTATTTGTTAAAGATGCATACATGTGAAATCTAAAGCTCAATCCACGACCAACAGACAACAGCGACATATATCTTTTGAAACTGTCAATTATCTTTGCAGAACTTCTATCAGTTAGGGAAGGAGACAGCATATTTTTTACTTTGATATCAAAAGCTTACCGTCCTTAGTGTCAATGGACAGATCAGGCAATAAGTTTTATTTTGATGCTGAAAGTCATGTTAGTGAGTGGTGCCTTTTTACCATTTATTGGTCATGGGCTGTTCTGGTAATTTTGATTGACAGCAGTGTAACTGTTGGTCAAGTTTTGAACCTTGCAAAAAAATTGCTGTAATTTAGATCTGATTATAATAATTTTTAATGTCATTTATTCCTGGGAAGTTTTTTTCAATGGGCTTGCAAAATACACATTAAAACTTATATTACGAATTAAATATTAAGCATTGGAAAGTATTAAGTTTCCATGTTTTATATTAAAAAGCCTATTTTAAAACACTCCTAATATTTTATTAAACTTTTACATATTATTAGCATATCAAAGTCTAAAATTGAATGCTTTAATTGCAACAGATTTAATTATAAAAGAGCTGTTGTTAGCACAATTTGTTTTTGTCATATTTATATATTAATGCATAAAGTTGTATTAAACCTCACCTCTGCTTGATTTGATTCTGCTATAGATACAGCCTGTGAATACAGCCGCCTCTCATGGCTCTTGGCCACAATGAGCATTTTTGCACTACCCCCCTAGTGGCCGGAGCTATGAGATTTTCCTGTATCAGAAAATAAACCGAGCACATTTGACTGGCTGAAAATAGAGCTAATTATCAAAGTCAGTAAAAAATTAGAGCAAGAACTCAGATTGAGTAGCATGACCCAACCCCACATTACAGACTTGTCCCACTCAATACAGACACTGTTACTATGGTATGGTACTATGGTGCATGGTCCTGTTGGAAAGCCAGTACAATTTTTTTTGTGACATTTAAAGTGCATATGAAGTAAAAAAAGAATTTCCATGGTTTGATAGTGCTTTACTTTCTACATGTATATCTAAATTTGTGGGTTTCATCGAAAAGATCCTTCCCATTGTAAAATTATTCGGCTTGAAAGTGTTGAATTTTCCGCCAGAAAGTGTCTGACAGAGACTCTGTGGAAGACATAACTTCATCACAGTCTGTCATTCTTTTGAAGAAATGGAACGAAACACACTGTGAGCATACAAAAGAACGAATCTCAAGTATTTTCTACGTCATATCGTGCCCAGTCTCCGGGACACTGATTTCTGCAAATTGAGCTAATTTGGACGGCAAAAAAAGAGGACTTAAATCTTTTTCTGACAAATTTCTTTTATCATTTCGAAATAAAGATATAATAGCCTCCACAAAAAGACAAAATAAAAAATTACTTCATATGCACTTTAAACTGCTTAATACAGACAACAAACAGGTTTTCACATCCAGACTTAAACAATCTCATACAAAATCTATAACTTTGCTGTGTTAAAAATTAACTATTATATTTAGCTAATTCTAAGCATTGAAAATTTGATACATGTAAATTAATACTCGCCTATTTCAGATGCAAAATGACATTTTTTGTCCAATCATTAGTTTTTATATTAAAAACTAACTTGAAGGTTAGATGTTGTATACTTGTATTAATTTTTACTTTAAAAACAATAAAAGATGCAAATATTGTCATTCATGATAGCCCATTTTGAATGGACACCCCATTAATAAGACGAGCTTCAGGATTTACTAGTAAATGTAAATACAAAAGGAAAAAAGTCAGTTTTGTTTGAAATCCACTTACATCGAAAGATCAGTTTAACAGCTGTCTTTCAAAGGGGCAGACAAGTGGTTAGTGTACAAACTTTCAACCCAAAAGTAAGTGGTTCTCTTCCCTGCTGTTAAGTGTTGTCATTACTTTTAAATCCTACCAGTATAATAGACTACATTAATTTTGTGTATAAGTCTCTAACTTTGGAAGTAAGTAAAGTCTTTATTTAAAGAGGGTTGCACTAAATAGCAAAGCTAATAAACTTGTGGCCCTCTATAAAACTACTCTAATTTACAAAACTATAAAAATTTACGAATTTAGATATAATTGATAAAAATAGCACTAAAAAGTTCGAACTTGAATAGACAATAAAACTTAAACTAATTACTTTACATTCTAAGAATAAGAAATCTAAAAACTAACATTTAAACAATAAAATGATTATTAAGAAGCTGTTGCTGATTAAAAAGTTCATTCCACATTGCCTGCTTAAAAGAATGTGTCCCTTTGTCTTAAAGAAAGAGATAAAGCATTCCATAATTGACAACAGGTGGTGGTAAACGTTTTTCCTCCTTCAGTCTGAGTTTAAAGCGAGGACATCTTAAGTTATACGGACGTCGCCCGTTTACCGTGGGGAGCAAGCTAAGGAAATCGGATACACCTGCATGCAGGCTATACACGGGCACAATGTATGGCACATATTCTTTATCACAAATCATCATATTGATTTGAATACCCCAAAAAATCCTTTGCACACCCCCATCACTTTAAATCTAGGGAGGGGGGTCAAGAAATCAAATTGCCATTCTTTTGCAAAATTTTCCCTCTTAGCTGTTGTATTTTTTGTCGTTTTAGTTAATATTTTCTTTGCTCTCATCTCTTGGCAAAGCAAGCTCCACCATTATGAAAACACGATATATCAGCCTTTTTCTGAAGTGTCATTTTTAGTGACTTAAAAACAATTCCCCCTTGGATGGGATGCTAGTCCATCACAAGGTGACCCCCCAGTATTACTTCACTTGCACCCATAAAATATTTGCGTTACTCACAGAGAACACCAAAAGCGCTCTTCCCCTCATGAATTTACTCATTTTAATACTCGCAATGAAATCTGTCCACCAGTTACAGGCCCAAATACATTTGCCTTCCACTGGCACAAAAAACATTGCCAAGCATATGCCCTGAAAAAGAATTTTTACAAACCATTTTCAAGAACGAATATTGGAAAACAGTCAATTCAGTTTCTAGTTTCTCGTCACTTAATAAAAGATCTTCCAAATTTCTCCTTCTCACGGTTACTAAAACATACCCTGGGTGCCAGAGGTTTTTATTTTTTAGTGGAAGAACGGACCTCTGGATCCAGGGTGACTAAAACAATACCTATTAAATAAGCAATTTGAAAATTGACTGCCCATAATTTGCTCTTGCTTTAGAAGTGTCTGTTCTGTATGTGTTTTTTTTTGGCTATATCATACATGTCACCACTGTGTAAAAAATATCTTTAATAGCTGGGAGGTAACACGAAAACGTTTGTTCATTTAGTTCCTAGACATCCCTTATAATGTATCAACTTAATGTAACTTAACTTTGTCCTGCTTTTATTAGCTTTCTAAAAATGTAAATTTCTCAGTTATGGATGTAAATAAAGGTTGTTGTTGTTCAAAAGACAATGTGGAGCAAAGTTTCTTGCCTATTGGGCTTTGATGCACTAACCATCAGACCGCTGTGCCTCTCATTTATTGTCCAGAAAGCTTGGTTTCAGGGTTGTGCCTAAATCATACCGACCAGAAGGACGTCGGACACCTAATTGAGACTTATATAATGTAATGTTGACACTTAGAATTTTATTTTCAATAAATTTTTAAGTGTAAAAAAGAAAATCTAAAATCCCCACTCAGGATTGAATCTGTGACCTCAGCTAGGCTAATAGGCTTACACAGCCTACCGTACCACTTTACCACCTAGCTTCTCGGGTTGCTTAGTTGCCTAAATTTAACTATATAAACTGCTACCCCCAACCTCAAAAGCTAACCAGTTACTCCATTATATAAGTCTCAATAAGGTGTCCAACATCCTTCTGGACGGTATGATTTGGGCTTGACCTGGTTTCAGGCCTGTAGCCAGGTCAGAATTTTTACTGAGGCAGTAAGTAAAAGAAAGTAAAAGTAAAAAGTAAGTAAAAGTTAAAAATTGATTAACTGGTCTGCCCTCCTTCTTTGATGTCTAAAGTTTTGGTCTTTTGACCAGTAAATGCTTTGGGTATACTTTTTCCAAGCATATAGTGTACTCCAAAGGATTCAATTTTACTGTATGGATAAACACACTGCAACTTGCTGTGGAGGTGAACTGTTAGTGATTTATATTGCACCAAACTTTTAATGGGTGTCATTGCTTGGAGTCTTGTCTCAGCTACATATACCTGGGGTCAATTTAATAAAATTTTTACACTAACGTCTTGTAATTTACAAGTGTAGATATTGTTTTCAACCTCTGAAACAATGGCTATGCTTGTAAATTACACTTGCAAAGTTTTATTAAATTGACGTCTGGTTTTGTTTCCTTAGAAAAGGAACTTCTTGACATTGTCTCTTCGACCAGTTTAATATACAAAATAATAGGGTGGGGGGGGGTTGTGTGTGTATTTTAACTCTTAGTTCCTTCAGAATATGCAAACTAGGGAACTTGGCACTGGGCATGATAAGCAATATCAATCCTTTGGACTGACTGAGATGTTACCATACAAGAAAAAGAAATAAGTTAAGAGGAGAAAAACAAATTGGTGCAACATTTTTACCTTTAAAAGGTTAATTTAATGTTCAACACCATCATCTGCAAACCCTTTTCTACACAGACCAAGCTTTTAAAATAATTTACCATTCAACCATTTGTCCTGAAAAGCCCTGATGAAGAATCTTGTTTGCATCGCACAAAAGAATTCAAAACAACTTTAGTCAAATGTTTTTCAATAAGTTACTAATTAATAATAAACCTTGCCGAGCACTCACAAATCAGGAGTGCCTACATGTTAAGAAATGGAATGTTCATTGTGTCAAATTGTTTCAGTTGCAAGATGAAAAACAGGCTGCAAAGTGCTCCCAACTGTAACACAAACTCAACTTATGTTGGCATATGTATTTTGTCTTATAGAAAGTTGTTCACATACTTGTAAGTAGTACTTTCCTGTTTTGCTATGAATTTCTCGTCTGTATTTAGCATAAAGAAACAAGATCTTTCTTTTCCAGATTTAATATATTTTAAAGTACAGTACACCTTACAGTGAAAAGCTGGTCACTATCTTTACACGAGAATTTAGTTTTATCGACTGAGTCGATAAGGTAAATTGACCACCGTAAAAAGATTCAAATAGCCGACGTTTCGAGCGCTAGCCCTTCGTCGGAGCAAAGGGCTAGCGCTCGAAACGTCAGCTATTTGAATCTTTTTACGGTGGTCAATTTACCTTATCGACTCAGTCGATAAAACTAAATTCTCGTGTTTCATCCCCCCACCGACGCAGCACCACAGTTTCTCTAGAAACTAACCCCATTCACTATCTTTACAGTTTGTTGTTTCACCTTGCATCTGATCAATTACTGCACATAACGCTTACTGGTAAGATTGAAGAAAATATGGCATAAATAATACTCATATTAAATTTAATATGTGCAATTTTTGCAGACAAAACCTTCCTTTTAAGAGGTGAATTTCTTACAGGAAGTAGTGTAATGGTCTATTTTGATATGAAAATGAGTTTTTTTTTACATGAACCCCTGATTAAAACTCATTTTCACATGAAAGTTTTCCTACTTAACCTGGTTTGATAAAAAAAAACTAACCCAGCAAAGTCCTACCAGATTGTGTGTATGGAAGGAAAAGCAACAAAATGGAACACACCTTATTCCAAAATGGTGGCCAATTTATTATCCATTTTTAATAGCCCTCTTTGCTTGAAAATTCTTGCACATGCTGACAAGGCAATGAGGGCTAATTTACATGGATATAAAAGAATGAAATGGCCACCATTTTGGACTAAGGTGTATTAAAATATGGTGAAGGACCTCTCCTAATCAGACACTTAGTTATGGTCCCAGACACATGCAAATGTTACATTTTGAACCTTCCATGAGCGCACACTGTAGCCTGTTCCAGGTGTCAGATAGTGGGGACGGCATATCATTTTTCCAGGCTAGTTCTGCTTGCAATATTCTCATTTGTGCCAGCTTTTCGCTGCTTCCCACAACGAATAATGCCTGGAGCAGGCTATACTAGCATAGCACACCTCTTCTAAACAGACACACAACATGGATGCAAGGCTGTCAACATAAGGGAAGTTTGTGAGCACTTATCAATCTCCAGGGCTGCAAATAATTATTTTTTCTTGAAAGGACATATGTCCGACTTGGGTACCATTTCGGTCGGACAAACGAAAAATTTGGTCGGACATCACATTATTTACCATGCATTACAAGCGGGCATACATGACGTATTCAATGCTCAAGGGTTTGCAATGCATTATAGGGCGATTTCAAACACGGTCAGCCATTTGCAAGTTTTCCGGACATAATGTCCGACCACGGTTGCGATTTCGTCGGACAATGGCAAATTTTGGTCGGCCATTGTCCGATGACCGACTGTTATTTGCAGCCCTGAATCTCCCTTTCTTTCCTTTCCTGAGAACCTAAAGCCTGTTAGCAGGTGATGGGCAGGCACCAAGAGGAGTCTTAGCTAAGGGTGGTTGAGCCAGTTATGTTATTTTTGGGAATTTCTGCACAACTTAATTTCAATAACATCATCAATGAATAGATTAGATTTCTTGACAATTATGATATCTTGGGTACATAACACACAGTCAATTTAAAACAATACAGAACACACCTTTCAATAAAATGAATTCAGTGCCAAAAAATATCTACATGTAATATGATCTTTGCAATCTGCTAGTAACCATGCATAAGTGCAGTCATAACTATCTTGTTATTCAAATATTCCCTCCGAGGTCTCACAAATGAAATGTAAATTATATAATATAGAATTTTAGAAAATGGTGATCTGTTTAAATTAGATCCTTGTCAATTTGTAACTATCTATAATTATACGCAACTCCAAAGCTTACATGTATTTTTCCATGGGAAAGAAATATATATTTTTAGAGAGCAGTTTTGCATAAATTCTTTATAAAAGGAAGTGGGGTTCATTTTGTTTGCTGGGCATGTTTTTTAACCCTTTCACTCGTCTCCCAAAGTCAATTATGGAGACATGTAGTGTAGTTAGTGTCGACGAAATCCTATGATGTGACCATTCACATGCAACCTCTTCGGCAGTACTTTTGCATGGTACTATTTGTTTTCCAATATTTTACAAAATGAAATTTGGGATTTTTTTTAAATTTTGAGTTTGGCACTCTTGGGAGAGAAAGAGTTAATGAAAAAGAATAAAACTTTTGGGATTCCTGTGTGAATTATGCAAAAGAATAAACTTTTGGGATTCCTGTGTGAATTATGGTGTATTTCTTGGTATTGTGAAAACTATTACATTTGGTTAGCTATTGTGTTATGGTGTTGGTATTGTTTATTGTCTTTTGAATTGTTTGTTTTACGTCATTTGGTGATGATGCATCACTTAAACCATAACAACAGGAAACTGCCAAATTATGTGACAATCATTTTGCACCTTTCCCTAAGCCGTAACTTAATAGTTCAATTTCTCATTTTGTCCAGTAACTTCCAAACATAACATAAATGACAGGAAGGAGACTACAGGAGAATAATCATGTTGATAAGACTGCACTTCAAAGTGCAATTCGACACATACCCAGAATCAATATGAACACATCAGCTGAACCTTTAAATCTCGCTGTTCACAATCAAGTAACGGTAATTAGTTTCCACAAAAAAATTCCTAATGTGTCTACATGTTTAATCTGTTTACAACTGGCAAACCCCAGTGTTAACTTATTAAACAAAAAATAAAAACGTTTTCACGATTAGTTCTTAAACTCAATAATAATTCATGAAGCTTGAATAAAGAAAATCATAAGCGTGACAGTGTCTTGAAAATCCGATCTAAATATTATAAGCATACATTTTGGCAATTTTATTCTTTCTCTTAAATGCAGAATAAGAAGATCTTATTATTCTGCATTTAATGATCAGTTTGAGAAGCTATATCAAACACTTTAATAAGTGTTTCATCGGGTATACAAACACCTTAAGTCAGTAAGAAAAAAAACTTGGCTGCGCCTCGATTTTTCAACCCACTTCTCAGCATTTTGATATCCTGATAAAACACTCTTCCTTGTGTTTGATATATTATGCAAGACAGTAAAATTCAAGGGTGTGTTCAATGGCAATATTCAATAATACACTGAATAATTTCCATAAAATTCTTTATCAGGAATTTTGTACATTGTGTCAGTTACTATTTTGGTTCAAAAGTGAAATCTTTACTGGAGATCACAATGTTTGTTTTATTCTATTTGGCCAAACTAACACACCATAATGTGGGGTGGAATATTTAACTGAAACATTAAAGTTAAGTTCCATTACACACCACAGGTTTCATTAGAAGCCGGCAACCGGCGAATTCCGCCGGCTACTTCCTAATTATTGCCGCCTACTTTCCGATTAATTTCACTGAAGTTGATGCCAGAATGCTAGAATTATAATGACATTTCCAAGTTCCTAGATGTTCTAGAGGAAAGGGGCCTTATGGCTCTTTCTTGCCACTGCCATCTATTTTATAAATATTGCCACTTACTCTTAATTTTATTGAAACCCCTGAGACACTGCCATAGCTTCCAATTCTTGTCATGTTAATTGACCATAACAATGTACAATACGTTACACAAACACAATACTGTATGCAGTGAATCACGGCAGCTTACCGCAAGCACAATAACCATACTGTATAATGTAATTATACCCATAGAAACAATATTGTTTCCCGTTCTGTTGTGTAGATCCAGCCTACTTTGTCCATAAATATCATGCCTGTGACAAAACGTCACGGGTATCCAAACATAATTGGTTGTTCAAACCAAAATCCTTCAATCTGTCTGTCATGGCAATCTCTCTTTCTTGAACAGCTTTGGACAATGAGCAGCCTGTCAAGTTTGTCAGTTGAATCATTATTATGTACATGTCCAAGTTGTTGCAGTTGTCATTGCTGATGCTGGTTTCTCTGACAAATTACTCTTTACTGGCAATGCCATGTCTCTTCACCACTTTCAATTAGCTGCAGCTGACTTTTTATGTAATTCCCCAAGTCTCTGACCATTATCACACTTTCTAAATCGCGAATGACACCATAATATGAAAGTATGAAAGGGAATTCAAATGATGGCATCAAATCTGGTGAGTTTACAATTCACTTATGCCAGTCAAACCTGTGTACATGAATGTAGTGTCCAATGCTTTAAGCATCTCTCCACAATCCAGCACCTTGCCACAGTTTCAACCTCATGTTTTTGTTTTCTCTAACTACAAACTGCATACTAAGGTGATTCCCAAGCAAAAACAGGCATCAGTGACAACCACTTTAGAGACAGACGTAAATGGTTACAGTACATGTGCTCTTTATCGTTAAAGTTTCTCTTGATTCTTGCTCTCGGCTTGATTGTTCTGCCATGCAGCATTTTGCTGCACTAATTTTTGGCGCTTCATTTCGGGCTCCTCCTCAGTGTTGCTCGGTGCTTGGCTTGTGCTCAGTGCTCGCTTGGCACCATTCATTGCCATGGAAACAGCAGCAGTGGTGGCAGCTGGTGAGAGCACCCCCAGTGGAGAGGACTCAGGGGTGATTGTTGCAGTTGTTACTAAGGGGAGTGGTAAGGGGTTGGGGATTTTTGCTGCTTGTGGTTTCATAGCGACATCCTGTGCAGTACGTGTCGGTGAAGTGCCTGTAGGGGTGGGAATAGGTGTAAGCAAGCCACCTGAAACACAAACAGATGAAATTAATTCACATCAAACGAAAACTGAAAATACAGCAAAAACCTACTTTAAGAAAGGAGAGTCAATGAGATTCATGGAGTATACTGTAAAACTGACACTGTACTTTAAAGGAGCTATGTCATCATGATGGTGATTTGGAGGTTTTTGGCTCAAAACTGCCCCAAATTAAAACAAAGTACCTTTGTCGTACACAAAATGCTTACAGAACACTAAGAGGAAGATAACAAGTGAATTTTTGAAGAAAAAGTAGTCCATAATCAGAGTTTTAGCGTGTTTTCCAAGTCAGAAGCGATACACTTGAAAAAATTAGCCCAATTTTTTCAAGATGCAATCCATTTCCATCCTGGCCATCTGCAGCCCAAGACATTTGTTTTTACTCTAAAAGCACTAGCAGAATAATATTAAACAAAACTGGACCCTTATTTTTGGGTTTTCACTGATATAAAGATGTATTTTTTTAAAGTAAAACACTAAAAATTGTGACATAGTTCTTTCAGGTCTGTTGCCTATGAAGCCTATGGAACCTGGTTATCAGACTTAACACGTTTCATACCTTTGCAGCTAAGTATCATACCACTGAACTAATTACCATCCAGAATATATTTCTTAACACTATTTAATGTGGTATTGCATAACTTGCATTCTAGTGACATTAAAGTAATGCAAACTCCTTTTACACAAAAGGCCTATTTACCTGAACTTGGAACAGCAGCCCCTGCTACAACCTGTGAAGTAGGTTGTTGCTTTACCAATTGCACAGCCAAAGGTAAATTAGCAGCTGCTGTTTTCGATTCCAACTGCGGTGTACTGTCCACCGGTGACTCTTCCCCTGACGATTGAGAAAATCCATTCTTTTCAGCATCACCTCCATCGTCTTCCTTCACTGCTTGCAATGAAGACTTTATCACACTGACAGCCAAAGGTGCTCCTGCCATCTGGGTTGCAGCAATTGACTGGAATGAAATTGCTGATTTTAGGGCAGCTGCCTGTGGCAGAGTTGGTACAGGGGGAGGTAGCCCTGTTGGTGGAATTGTGGGGGGTGATGTGGGGGTTGGTTTGGCTTGAGATATTAACCCATCAGTCTGAGCCACTGTCTTGGTTGGTGAGTTTTCGCGTGACGTGTGACTCACAGGAGCAGAGGGAGCATGGAATTGAAGCCCATGTGTGGGTGAAGCTGGCGCTGATCTGCAATAATAAAATGTAAAATATTCTCCATCAAATTCTAAAAATCTCACTTGGAGGGGTTTTCAATGGAGTGTCAAAAGCATTTCATGTTATCAAATACTAACATGAAATACTTTTACAATATTTATAATAGAGACAAAAGCGGTCGACACCAAAAAATGGAATCCTCTTGCAGATAGTTTGTAAATTGCTGTTTCCCCTTCCCCTGACTGACAAACTTATAGCAAAAAGAAAAAATTAAAACAATTTTTGTAATCAGCTACAAATAATTATTATATATACAAATATATGTAATTATAATAATATTACACAATTAACTTCTTTGCTCCACACTTTTTTTTTTATTTGTTTTTAGTCTTTTTGTAACATGCGTTAGTAATCGCACTGTATGTGTAATTCTTTCATTGTTTTTTTTGTTGCTAATCAAATAAAAAAATAACAATAAAAATAAGATAAAAAGTCTGTGTTTGCTTTGGTGTTGCATCTTGGTACAAAAAAATTTCACTTTCTCAAAAACTGATTGCACTTAGTAATGCCTACATGTATCTGTTTTCAGTTCCGATTGGTTTAATGAAATGTACGCATCTGTTGTGATTGGCCAGAGTGATATCTTTGGTTTCTGTTTTAACAACCCTCAACTGAAAACCACACATGTAAACACCATCAAATTTATTAAAACCTTCAGGAGGTAATTTCTTTCAGAACATTAACAGTGAATATTGCATATTTTAAAGCATCTGCCATAAAAGCTATCATTCAGTAACCGGTCATATATCCCAATTGATTTAGTCCCTATATAAAACTGTGTTGCTGGAAAGGAAACTGGAATATGTGTACATTCCTTGTTCTAACAGCATGTTTAATTTGGGGGCTAAATGACTTGGGGGCAAAATCATAGTAAACCTATTATTCACTGTCCAACACCCTTACCTGCATGACAGTTGAGAAAATGGTGGTCTAAAACATGGCACTCCTCTCTGACGCCTTTTACGGAATGCTTGTTCTGCAAGCTTCTGCTCGCATGACGGGTCAATGCGCCAGAAAGAGCCTTTACCTGGTTCATCCTGTGCACGTGGTACTTTCACAAAATAGCGGTTCAGGGACAAGTTATGGCGAATGGAATTCTAAAAAGAGACATCAACTGTTAAGGGACGTATGTAAGTTTAATCAATACAGAACATCTAGTACACCTAATTGCAATTTAACGTTGTCATAGAAAAATGAAAAAAGCCAAATATGAATTAATTAGTTTAATCAACACAGCTTGCAGCATTGACAGAGAACCCGCACGTTTATAGCTGTACATTAATCGTGCAATTTAGATAAGGTGATTTATCTGTATTCTAAGGCCGTTTCTTTGGGCGTTTCTTTGTATGCCGGATTAATTCCTCTTGGTCTTTTTTAATTTTTTTTTAATTTTTAATTTTTCTATGACAACGTTATTGCGATTAGATGTACACAATCATATGCTTGAAGCATAAACCACTAAGTTAGTTTACTATAATGGGGTTGAACTGTGCCATGTTATCTCAGTTGCACATGCAGTAAAATCATGCAAATTTACAGGTTTAGTATTATTTCAGGGCTCGAAATTGCGCCTGTATCAGGTGCATTTGCGACTAAAGATTTCGCTTTAGCAATTAAACTTTGTCTACTAGTCGCGATTTTGCGACTGTTTTACGTCCTAGCTAATAAAGGAATTATTTTCAACAGTCTTGTGTCTTACTTGTAACTGGTAGTTGTAATTTTATTCGAAAAATCCTGCAAAATTTACGTTGAATGTTGCGTGACTTAATCATCGATTTCATGCTCCATTAACACGGTTTCCAAGAAGTGTATCACGGGCGCACTTTTTCAGATTTTCTCAGAAATTTCTCTTTTCTCATTTCCGGTAGTAGTGGTTAGTTTTTTCTTTCTTTTTTTTTTGGCGACTAAAATTTTCGAACTTGAGACTAAATTTTAGGAATTACTTGCAAATTGCAATTGAGCATTTTTTTTCAATTTCGAGCGCCGGCATTTTTAGACTAAACATTCAGTCACACACTTTTCAAGCACTGTCAAGGACATACATGTACATCCAATATTTCAAGGGCATCATACACGGGATACAACAATAACACTTCATATCAAATTCTTAGATTTAAAAGAAACTTTGTTTTTGATAACCTGAATTGGATCCAATGGAAATTTATGGTAGAAACCTTCTATTAAAATTACTTCCACAGTTTTCTCAAACATGGAATCTTTTCTATTCTATTTAATTCTTTCAATATAAAACTCACCTGCCAGCCTTTGTCGGCACTACGATAATATGGGTAGTTTTTGGTGATGTGAGTGTAAATACCACTTAAAGTCAACTGCTTGTCATGTGCAGACAGAATAGCTTGGACAATCAACTGTGCATATGAAAATGGCGGCTTTCCATCGTCTTTGTTTCCTCCGTCCCCCCCGGCAGGGTTGGTTTTTTCCTCCTCTGCAACAGCCTGGGCATCTTGGGCGGCTAACTCTGCGACAGCGTGCAAGTTTGGAGCATACATGTTGCTGTAATCCCCACGGGGGCTTACTGGACAGGAGTTAGGTACACTGAGGGCAAAAGAGAACAGTAAATATTCAAGTATTTACTTTAGAACTAGTCTAGAAAATGAAGAGGCAGTCAACCTCCACCATTATAAAACAATCCACTATGGACGGAAGTTTAACTCTTAAAACCCTAAAGCCAATTGCCTTTTTTTCCAAATTGATATAATAAAAACTCTGCCCCCATGTATGACAATTACCATTTGAAAGCTATTCATCAGGGTATTTCGTAAATCATATCAGCATTTATGAAGGAAGTTATGGCTTTCATAGAAATAAGTTTAAAACACAAAAATGTTAAATAATGTTGTAATATTTTTATGTTAGGTATACCCCTAAACTATAGCTTATTTTGCAGCTCTCAATGCATAGATTAATGTTGCACATGTCTTCGACTATGGATGTACTAAAAAAAATCCAAAAGTTATAGGGGTGGTCAACTACAACATAAATATGAGGGGGTACAATTTATGCTTTTAATGAGCAGATCTTTACAAGACAAATTTGGTGGTAAAAATTCATACAAATTAACAAATATTGGCCGAGTTATGACATCATGTGCCAATTGGCACTCTTAGGGGTAAAACAGTATTATTATTATTAGTCCCACTGAACAAGATCTATTGAAAATAATTCTCACTATTACAGACTTCCTTCAGAGGTGCTGTTACGCATAACATTTTTTTGTGCAACTTGTCTCGCAAAAAATGTTGCAAGTTGCACATACAATGTTACATGTTACAATTGCCATGCAAATTATCTAGCGAAAAAATTTATGACACATCTGTCCTCCACCTTCAGGGTTGTGATATTTTTGTTCTGCAACTTGAAGAAATTTGTTGCAGAAAGTAGAAAATGATTCAACTTTTGGTGCAACTTAAAAAAAATTAATTCAGTCGCAGTAGGGTGTGTTACGTGTAACAGCACTTTAAAATTATCTTAACAGTGCTGCTCACATGTAAGTTGACAGTAACTCACATCTTGATCCTCAAAACTCATTTCTCAAATCTAGAAAATTTTGAGAAACTAGATTTGATTTTGAGAAATGATTCTCTATAATTTTGAGATGAGATTCTGGAGTTTCAAGTTGAGAAACTACAATAAAACAGCCTGTCACTCGACTGGTTATCTCAAAAGACTTCATGTAATTGGACAAATGGACTGCACTAAACTTGCAAGTGTTGACATAAACTTTAACTTGCAGCGCAAAAATATAGGTGTAAGGAAGAGTGGACACATCAAGCTTCTCAGATAATAACAATAACAACAGCTGTGGTGTACATTGGTAAAGCAGTGCTCCAGCTTTGACACTCCAAACCAGAATAAAAACTAATGGCTTCCCTTTGTCACCTGAGCTACACCATAACAAATTTGCAATAAAATATTGTCTCTATAAAAAAAAATACACAATTATACTGTTTTGCATTTTTACAAAGGTACAATGCTCAGTTTTTTAAATATAACAACAACAAAAAAATACAACTATTTTCTTTGGAGCACCTGATTAAACAATTCAGTATTAAAAGTATTGTGCAATCATTTCTCCTCTGCTGAAATTATTCTATTTTGGAAGAAAGTTAATTGATTGCCAAAGAGACAAGATTATTTTTTTTACCATTTTGATTAAATCACCGACTCAATGGACTCGCATACATGTAAGTTAGTTTCTCAAAATAGAACAGTTTACAATCCGTAATAAACTGAACTTCTCTTAATTTTACTGAAATATTACAACCAACATCAACCTAATATTAGATCTATTGTTTTCAGTGCGCTCAACTTGAACTCAACAAAAGGATATGAAATGAAAATAGAATTAACAGTACTTCGGTTGTTGTTTTTTATAAACGCGTGCCAAAAGAATGATAAAAGTACAAACTATTTAAAACATCTCTACAAAGTCATTTTGCGCCAAGGGCAAAATAGACAATGTGTTTTGTTTTGAACCAAAGTAAACGACGCCGGCAAACTCGAGGAATATCTGATATACTATTTCATAACACACAATGATTGATACGGTAGTTAAATTAGTTTCTCCCATAACCTTAAGGAATTATTTCCTTTTTAACTGTTTTAGGTTTGAGTAAAAACTCTCCACCACGGCAAAACTAAAACAAACATTGCCATGCGCAGACAAAACAAGGAACGCACAATGTGGATTTCACACAGGCGTACAAATGTATGGCGGAAATCATTTCCATAACATGCGGATTGCGAAACACGGAATCAAAAGGAGATCTTTGTACTTTCTCTTCTGTCCCAACAATGCAAATGTCAAGTACGATAATCACGTTTGTATTTCAAAACCCAGCAGAAAAGTCTAAGTTTCAGAAGCAACCAGAAATGAATGAAAAGCGCTATAGTTTTTAGCGAAGGGTTGTCGACTTGGCATTTGACCATGGCCAGCTTCTGGAAGGAGCAAGGCAATAACAAGACCAACCACAACACGTGGTGACAATAATAAATTAAACTTATCTCTGCCGTCTACTTTCAGAATTTTCGCAATCTATCCAGAGAAATTGCAATTGTGACCAAAGCAAGATCACGGATGAGCAGCTACAGTTGACCCCAAAATATTCTGATGCACGTACGCATAAAAAATAAACAAGCGGTTAGGTTTATTCAACGAAGAGCATATAAGTTTTGATATTAATCAACCCCAAAAAGTTTTTTTTTAACAGTTATACTAGGCAGGCTACAGTTAAATAAGCAACGAACTGAAAGGTCAAGCGATGCGTGTGTACAAATATAAATGTAGAAGTACGCTCACAACAAACCATATCGTCGAAATTAACGATTATAATGCGCGACTAACTCAAGCTCGTTGTGACCTCGGGAGTTTTATTAGATATCAAACCCACTAAAATGACAAATCGCGGCAAACAACAGGAATACATCAATACCTTATAGTGCCCGTTGGAGAAGGAACTGGCGAAGCGAAGTTAGAATCTGATTGCGGGATGTTTATTCGAAGCGGTGGTAGAACCTTTGAGCGAGGTGGACTTGGCACACGTCTTGGAGTCTTGTCACTAACCAACGACGTAAACCGAACTTTCACATTTGTGGACGGAAATCGCAACACACAACTGAAAGAAACAAATCCGCATTATTTCGTGTCATGAAAGGGAAAGAATAAAATAAAACTGGCTCGGAAAACTTAACAAAACATTGCACAACAAAGAGTAAAGTTTGTATACATACACGTAAGGCAATTTCAATGGTGGTGCCCCTCGTCTGTGGAAAACTCCGTCAACAAATATTCCATTCTTTCCATTGCAACTGAGAAAGAAATCCGGATTTTCATATTTCAATTGCAAGTGCTTCCTTGAAACGAAACTGGAATGGCCCATGTTGACGTCCACGCTGCCGAGACTGCTGTTTCGACCGATTATAATCCGGCTCTGCCGAACCAAATATTCGAACTCACGACCTTCCAGTTTGGCAATGGGAGTAACGGTGTTGACACCAGCCCATAGTTGCCTCGCAGGATTAATAGCGCCGGATTTTAAAGCTAGAAGTGCTAAAGCATCGCTCTCCTGATCTTGGTTCGGCGAAGACATCTTCCACTGACAGCCGCGATTCCAAATTCCCTTGCGTTGCACAAGAAAAAGGATCAAAGCAAAACAACAACACGAGGAGAAACATACGGGAATTCCGGAAACCAAAAATCCCCAAATTTGGTCATCATAACCAAATTTGGAGAGGCCATTTTTCTGGCACGGGCGGGTGGGTCGATTTTTGTAAAGGTCCCTGGAGCGATTTCATGATTCAATTTCTTTTCGCCCGCCGTATCCCATTCGTCCAGATTCCCATAATATGAGAGGCTGGACAAGGCTTAATTATATGAAGAAGTTTCCCTTGTCTGCAATCATTTACGTTCGCTGAGAATGTTTACCAGAAGCTGTTAAGCTTTTTGTTGTCTAATCACTCTGAGTAGGGTTAGACAGATTCTGCTAAAAAATTGTTAAAACGTTGCTCAAAAATATCCCCAAAAGTTGCTCAAAAGTTGCTTAAAATCTAGAAAGCTGCTTTAAAAATTTAAAAAGTTGCCTGCTGACAACTCCTTCCTCGTTTATTAATTTCTAAATCGTAAAGTGGCCACAATACACGGCCTAATAAACAAGAGACATGCTAACATAGCAATAGCCTGCGCATGCGTGGCAGGCGTTCTAAGGGGAAGGGGAAGAGGGAAAATTCGGGCGCGCGACGCCCTTCTCTCTCTCTCGTTTCCCCCTTCCCCTTTTAGAACGCCTGCCACGCAGGCTAACATAGCAAATAATACATGTTACGGTCAAATTTGAGTATTTGACCCTCTTTCAAATTCATCCGTTCTATTATTTCAATGTCTGCAAAATAATGTAACACTGAATGGAAACAGCTAACAGGTTGCTGATCTAATCACAGGATACCCAGGAATATTAACACAGAATACCCATTCTGGAAATGGAGTCGCATCCTGCACATCCATATTTGGAATCTATCAACACATGATACCCAACCGATCAAAAAAGCAGAGATTTTCTAGTGAAATTCTTGTGAAATTCCAAAGAAAACGTGTTAAAATAACAAATACTTATGAATTTGATTAAAAGATAGTGAAAATATGCCAAAAATATGCGAACTTTTAGAAAAGATGCTGGGAAGTTGCTAACGTATATATAACTCTCCGAAAAGTTGCTCAGAATCGTACAAGTTGCTCAGAATCGAACAAGTTGCTCAGAATAGAACAAGGTGCTCAAAATCGAACAAGTTGCTCAAAATCGAACAAGTTGCTCAAAATCGAACAAGTTGCTCAAAATCGAACAAGTTGCTCAAAATCGAACAAGTTGCTCAGAATCGAACAAGTTGCTCAAAATCGAACAAGTTGCTCAGAATCGAACAAGTTGCTCAGAATCGAACAAGTTGCTCAGAATCGAACAAGTTGCTCAGAATCGAACAAGTTGCTCAGAATCGAACAAGTTGCTCAAAAACGAACAAGTTGCTCAAAATCGAACAAGTTGCTCAAAATCGAACAAGTTGCTCAAAATCGAACAAGTTGCTCAGAATCGAACAAGTTGATCAGAATCGAATAATATAAGTTGCTCAAAATCGAACAAGTTGCTCAAAATCGAACAAGTTGCTCGAAATCGAACAAGTTGCTCAGAATCGAACAAGTTGCTCAAAATCGAACAAGTTGCTCAAAATCGAAAAAGTTGCTCAGAATCGAACACTGAAGTTTCTCAGAATCGAACAAGTTGCTCAAAATCGAACAAGTTGCTCAGAATCGAACAAGTTGCTCAGAATCGAACAAGTTGCTCAGAATCGAACAAGTTGCTCAGAATCGAACAAGTTGCTCAAAATCGAACAAGTTGCTCAAAATCGAACAAGTTGCTCAGAATCGAACAAGTTGATCAGAATCGAATAATATAAGTTGCTCAAAATCGAACAAGTTGCTCAAAATCGAACAAGTTGCTCGAAATCGAACAAGTTGCTCAGAATCGAACAAGTTGCTCAAAATCGAACAAGTTGCTCAAAATCGAAAAAGTTGCTCAGAATCGAACACTGAAGTTTCTCAGAATCGAACAAGTTGCTCAAAATCGAACAAGTTGCTCAGAATCGAACAGGTTGCTCAGAATCGAACAAGTTGCTCAGAATCGAACAAGTTGCTCAGAATCGAACAAGTTGCTCAAAATCGAACAAGTTGCTCAAAATCGAACAAGTTGCTCAGAATCGAACAAGTTGATCAGAATCGAATAATATAAGTTGCTCAAAATCGAACAAGTTGCTCAAAATCGAACAAGTTGCTCGAAATCGAACAAGTTGCTCAGAATCGAACAAGTTGCTCAAAATCGAACAAGTTGCTCAAAATCGAAAAAGTTGCTCAGAATCGAACACTGAAGTTTCTCAGAATCGAACAAGTTGCTCAAAATCGAACAAGTTGCTCAGAATCGAACAAGTTGCTCAAAATCGAACAAGTTGCTCAAAATCGAAAAAGTTGCTCAGAATCGAACACTGAAGTTTCTCAGAATCGAACAAGTTGCTCAAAATCGAACAAGTTGCTCAGAATCGAACAAGTTGCTCAGAATCGAACAAGTTGCTCAAAATCGAACAAGTTGCTCAGAATCGAACAAGTTGCTCAAAAGTTGCCGAGCAGAATCTGTCTAGGCCTACTCTGCAGTAAAACGAAAACAAAATAATTTCTAACTTTGTACAAGTAATAAAACCAGACCTATAGGAGGGGCATCTCGTTTATTGATCACGCATAAACGGCATGGGAAAAATTTCCGTATAACCCCATACATTTATTATGCATGCATACTTCATTACTTATGTATGCGCGCTATTGTTTTCTTAAACAATGGCAATTCCCGCGAGTATTGAATATATACATCACTAATCGCTACTTACTTCAACAATAAAAATGGATTTAGTTGCGGCGTCTCGTTTTTTTCTTTCCTCCCGCTTTCTCCTCCTTCTCATCTCCGTTTCTCTTTCCCCAGTCTTTTCTCTCCTCAGTTTCTCGTCCCAGTCTTCTTCTAGGTTTCCTTTTTACTTTTTTATTGCGGCGACACCGTATCTCGAACCGTGACCCCTTGATCACATCTGGTCTACTAGTCCATGTGCTATACCACTATACCACAAGAGCTCGTTGAAAGTTACCGACCAATAATTACATTTTATTCATGTGTTCTATGTTAATTACTAAAAATCTACATAACAATTTAACCCCAACTCCCATGGCAGTTTACACGTAGGAATCCTTGTCATGTCTTTGCTATTGGTTAACTGTGAGAATAAAAAGGAACGTATTTCCATGCAAATTTCTTCACTGAGTCGTCCTTCAGTTTCCTTTCGACTTTCTGGCGTGTTGTTATTATTATTATCATAACGTTATGACAACAGTACCTAAGTACCTTCGTCTTCATCTCCGTCTACGTCTTCGTCTGTCCCTTCGTGTGCATCCTCTCGTCCTCTTGTCAAGTTGAATTGGTTTTCGTTGTGTTCTCTATTACAAGATCACGAACGGTGCATAGATTGGTGCAAGGAACAGAACCTCCTCGCGTCGGCCGCAAAGTGTCCTAGACCTGAGTGCTGCAAAGCGCTAAGCTGGACGAAACGCGCGAAATCGCGAGACGGGTTTGAGTGGCGAGGGAGGCGGGGGGGGGGGGGGGGGGGGGGGGGGGGGGTCTGCATATCCGTATAACATTTTTTTTAGGCCCGAATATCCCGTATCCAGTTAACTTGAAATTCTTGTATCCAAATTGTTGTTCATTTCCCCGAATTTGCTTGTTATTGTTTTTAAAACGATTGAAAATCGCGTGTACCGGCGTTACGGGACTGATTATACGTCGAACTCCGGAAATTGCTTGCATACAAGTGGGTTCACCATTTCTCGTTCGATTGTAGTTTTATACACTGTTTATACTTATTCACTCATTCTCATGATCATTGCCAAGTTAATGTTGATCAGTTCATGTCTGTTACAGAATGAATTGCGGGGACTCGTTTTTCTTATGATACAATGCAAACATACCGTTAGCACCCGGAACTATTTAGCGCGACAAACGGTCATAACATCAACATCCGCATCCCAGTTATTTTCCTCATCAGAAATACCTTATCCCTACAATTTTTGGCACCACTCCCATATCATGATAACGTTTAATGGGGCCTCATAACTTATCAGGCTGCTGAGCGTTTAATAAACTGATTCAAAAGTAAAAATATAGAAAAAAGCTTAAGTGCGGTCAAGTTTTGCGCCGCTTAAGTGCGGTCATAACATCAACATCCGCATCCCAGTTATTTTCCTCATCAGAAATACCTTATCCCTACAATTTTTGGCACCACTCCCATATCATGATAACGTTTAATGGGGCCTCATAACTTATCAGGCTGCTGAGCGTTTAATAAACTGATTCAAAAGTAAAAAATATAGAAAAAAGCTTAAGTGCGGTCAAGTTTTGCGCCGCTTAAGTGCGGTCATAACATCAACATCCGCATCCCAGTTATTTTCCTCATCAGAAATACCTTATCCCTACAATTTTTGGCACCACTCCCATATCATGACAACGTTTAATGGGGCCTCATAACTTATCAGGCTGCTGAGCGTTTAATAAACTGATTCAAGAGTCAAAAATATAGAAAAAAGCTTCAGTGCGGTCAAGTTTCTCTCTTTTATTTTTATACATTGAAATATTGTTTCAAGAAACACGCATCTACAAGACTGAAGCCACGCTGTACATTTCATGTTGTATGACTGAACTGGTCTACGATGAAAAGGGGCATTCTGATCGGTTCGCTGAACGGTCCGAATTTTGCTGTACGGACCACTAAGATGGACCGCTCACGAATTGATTTCACTGAATTTTGTTTTTGAGAAAATGTTCCAAAGGAGACTTTTTATAGCAGACACAGGCTAATCTGGTCTACAATTTTTGCAAACGTTTGCGAAAGTGACATGAGAAAAAAAAATAGATATTTAGATGAATGCTGTGTAAAAGAACCACCATAATGTTTGCTTAAGATTTGAAAATCATTTACAAGGCTAAAAATTATTAAAATTACTTTAGAGAAAAATAAACCGAACGTCCTCTTCAGGGTTAAAAAAGACTGTCCGCAGCGTGCACGCAGTGATTCTCGGTTCAGGCAGGGATTACATTGTTGGATCATTAGGCCTTCAATGATTCTGCGCTAGTAAAATTAAAGTTTGGGTAGTTCAAAAAATTCGCCAACTGAAAGAATGGGACGGATTCTCGCGAAGATGGCGGGCGGGTTCGGAGTCATTACACGGATTTGAGTGCTCATCAATTCACTCTTATGTTGCAAGACATGCACACCACCTGACTTTCCAATCCAAGCAACACACAACATATTCCATAAGCGGACACTGCTCCTAAGCGGATTCACTTCAGCTTCAGCGGGGTCCCAGGGTGTTTGTATGTAGCAAGCGTTAGAGTGATCAGACGAAAGCTAGGAGGTACTACTTTAGTTTTTAAATCAAGTGAACAGACCACAAGAAATTAATTTAGACTCTTTTATTATTTCAAAAACAATTTATACACATAAATATTTTTACACTTTGAAAGTACTACGAAAGAAAATGAGTGTTCAGTACAACATTACGAAATAACTGAAAGTGACTCCAATCTGGGAATCAAAAACTTAAAACAAAACGTGAAAAACATGCGACGAATGGATATAAAAATAGGTTTCGTTTTGATTTATGGTATAACAGTGATGGCTTGAGCGTGTGAAAGAGAAAATTTGTTTCATTTTTATGGAAAGTGCAAATCGGTAACACCGACAAAAACAAAAATATACATTGACATTGAAGTTGTTTTTAGATAAGCGAAAAATGGTCACGATTAGTTTGGAATGAACCATGAATTTCGTGTTGCTAAAAGGATACTACGATCCTATGAACGTTTGGGCAACCCGCAAAAAACCCCGTAGTTTTCTTGGTGAAAAAGCGCTGAGAAACCACACAAAATGGCTATTGTATCTAGCACACAAAAATGTTTCTAAATTTAAGAAAGAAAGTCACAAACTGGTGTAAATCATTAACACTATTGTAGGCTGAACAATACAGCACCAAACAGAGCTGAAACCCTTTAAACTGACAGGAAAACACTGATAAATAATCACACTTGAACTTCACGAGCTTAACAGCAACGCCACTCCTGCCAGCGTCCATTTAGCAGGAGACTCCTTAGTCTTAAGGAAGAAGTTCCAGACGTAAGTTGGGCCTCGCTGCCTCGTCTTGTACACTGGACACTCGTACACGTTCTTGGTTTCTTGTTTGTCCACTGGGATAGCTCGGATAAACATGACTGGCATACTAGGAGTGAGTTCTTTTAGCCTTGACTCAGATATCATGCCGGTCTGTGTGTCCCACCGTGCACCTTCCATGAACAGACCGTGCACATAGGCGCCTTCTCTGGGCGGACTGTTGAAATCTTCTTTGTTTTTCTTTGTAACATCCACCTGATAAAATAGGCATTTGGTTAGTAAAACATGTTGACAACCGTAGGTTTTGTCACATGGACGTCTCAAGGGGAAAAACATTCGTTAAACGATATCACAATATTTCATGTTCTTTTAGCCATCTTTCCTTTTCTTGCCACAGTCTGAGCCTGGTTGTGAAAGCTACCAACCAGGCCAAGTCCTTCTAAAAATTGAAATGTTTCAATTCCATTTCTCTATTTTCCTTAGTCTCTTCCTTTCTTTTCTGATAAGAATGCCAAGGCAAACATTCAACAAATTTGCGAACAAAGACCTTAGAGGGAATTGATAAACAAATCGAAACCACATGAAAGATCTGCTCGTCAGCTTTCAAACTTTAGGAATCATTCAGACTCAAAAGTTAGAACCACCTTATATGGCATAATAAGCTGCACCAATACTGCTCAATAGCTTTCATTTGAATGGTCACACTTTAGGATTTCATTCACAGACTCAAAAGTTAAAACCGCCGGCTTGCATAGCATAATAAACAGTACCACTGGAAAGAAATGTGGCTCACCTGTAAAGCCATCTTGTCCAATGGCCATTCGTTCTTTCGCGCCATTGACTGCTCAATAGCGGTGAGGAAAGACTGAGGGTTGAAGAAACCTGACAGCCACACGACATTAGGAAGACAGAAGTCCGAAGTCCAGCTCTCCAGCTCTTTAATTCGCAGCAGCAAATCCACAAACCATGCGGCCAGACCTGACATGGATGGGTAAGCACGGCGCGTCCAGGATTCTGGGACATCATCAAGGAAAAGGGCGTTGCCCAGCTCCTCCATGTCAGCGGTGATGGTAAGTTCACCCTAGAAAGGAGAATGAAAGTTTATTTTTTTGGATTTTTCTATAGGATGAGCTCTTTATTTTCTCTTCTGAGGTGCGAAGTGCAACTTTTCTAAATGTTTACAAACAAATGACACCACAGATTCGCCCCGCCAGAAATTTTGGGGAGAATGAGTACCAGCTGTTAGCACTGAGGTTTCTAGGATCATTTGGGTAACCAAAATATAAGCTACGATTGGTTAGTAGTTGCCTTCGGAAACCATCAACCTATCGTAACCAACGCGGCCGGGTTACCTAAACGATCCCAGATAGCCTAGTGCCCAAAGCTAGTGCGCAGTCTCCTGAAGTGTCTGTAATAGCCAATGGCTTATTTCGTTTGAACTCATGCTTTAGCATTCCTAGATTAAGGTTAAGTTTATTTCCCAAGGGAAAACAGGCCCTTGTCATAGAGATCTGAAACATGAGTCACGCGCATCGCAGTAAAGCGTGCAATCAGGACCTACGTAGCGATAACATTATTCCATATCAGTAGTAACCATAGAACTCACTTTGAGACCCAAGTCCAGCTCTTTTAGAGACCGTTTGATCTCGCTTGTCAACATATTCATTCGCTCACACTCCTGGAAGGCGACCACGGTATATGGCGTGCGGTCTTCCACGCGAGCCATCATCTCTTGCACGTTAAACTCTTCTGGTAGCTTCTCCAGGATTTCGTCCAAAACCTGCTTGACCTATTTGCGAAAAAAATACAGCCAGTTAAAATCACATCGCAAGCCAACAAACCTTGTTGTTATTATTATTATTATTATTACACTGCGATGTTTCGTAATTCTCCCAAACATCACCGTAACTAAAGCAAGGAAACTAGTACTGAGAATTTGTATACTCATAACCCACCTTCTCTTCCCGAGTCTGCCCTCCGCCGCCGCCGGCGCCCGCATCCCTGGGCTGCATCTCCAGCACGGTACGGAACAAGTTATCCGAGGTTGCTGTTAGGAAGCCGATCTCAGCGTTAGGGTGCAACCCGTACAGGTAGGGGCTCTCAGCGGGAAGCACTTCATCTATGTAGTTGTGATAGGTTTTGTAATCCGAGTTAGGAGGGACGGGAAATCCTGGAGCCAGGTTCATCTCACCTTCAAGCTGCACAAACAAATAAAATCATTTTCATTTAAATATTTTGACTCCTAAACCCTTTTACTCCCAGAGTCAATTATGGAGACATGCAGTTTAGTCCTAACTTTTTAATCTTTTGACGAAATCCTGTGGTGACCATTCAAATGAAACCTCTTCGGCAGTATTTTTGCATGGTACTATTTGTTTTTCAATGTTTTACAAAAAGAAATTTGGGATTTGTCTTGAACTTTTGATGTTTGTCACCCTTGGGAGTTAAAGAGTTAAGGGTGGTCAATTCCAAACTCCTTCACTTCACATCCCATTTTCAGAATTCTTAGTTCACAGGAGAAATATATGGGCTTCTTGCAATGGTTTCTTCAGTGATATCCGTCTCAACATTGAAATGTGAGTCTAGGGGTCAATTCAATAAAACTTTTACAAGTGTAATTTACAAGTGTAGCTATTGTTTTCAACCTATGAAACAATGGCTACACTTGTAAACTACACTTGTGAAAGTTTTATTGAATTGACCCTAGGTTGGAAGGTTTGGATACGTTTGGGTATAATTGCTAATACACATCACAAGTGCATCAAGAGTTTTGTCTCAACTGACTGAAAGGAAGGATTCCTTTTAATTATCGACCGAGGAAAGGAAAGATTTACAGGTAAACGTCGATCTTTCAAAGAAGAGGGTTGTCTGCATAAAATGAGAGTTACAGTAAAAACCCGCAAGTAAGAACCTGCATTTTCCCAAGTTAGCCTAAACAGGTTCTTACATAAATGGTAATTAGCACAAATTTAGGCTATTTAGATTCTTAAATAGGTTCTTATTTTCTGAAGAAAAAAAATTACATTGTAGCTAATAGAATTTAGTGGTATTCAGCCTATTTGTATCAATAACAATTTTATTTGATTTTCAACATTGGCATTTGCAATTGGAGTGATAAGGGGGTTTACCTCGGTGTAAGAACCTGTGACTTTTTCCTGTTTTTTACCTTTGTAGTATTGCATTCCCAGTTGACTCTATTGTTTTATGCCTTTTGTTTTCTTTGTTTTACGTCACTCGTGCATTTGACAGGTTCTTACACCGAGGATGAGCCTGATAAGGCACCTGTGTCTCCAAAGAGGATCCAAAATGTTGACCTACTCTTATTTACCCAAGTGTACTGTGCACATTTTTTTTATATAGATTTTAGAAGATAAGAACCTGTTTCAAATTTTAGGCTAAACAGGTTCTTGTATAGAGGGAGTCTAACTGGCAAATTCTAGCCTAACAGGTTCTTAAAAGCTAGGTTCTTACTTGCGGGTTTTTACTGTATGTCAAGTTTCTATCTCACCATATCTGGTTTCATATACTCCTCCAGGTACGTTCGACACAGTCTTCTATCCCAGTCATCTGTGATATGACCTCCGTACATGATCTCACCAAACAAGTAACGCAGATCAGTCCATGGAACCTGGATTACAGCAGAAAATAAGTAAGTTAATATTAACAATTATAGATCACTTATAATATCGCGTCTATACAATACAGTAATAGGCGCTTTACAAACAGTTAAAAAAACAAGAACTAGTGAAATATAATCTACAACGCCTAATCATGATATGCATGAATATCGCTGAATCACTAACTCACTCACTCCCTCGCTCCTTCCATCAGCTGTAAACTTAGTGACGTACATGTAATGCTTTGTTACGAATGAGTTTCGCAACAAGAACAGCGCGAATCCAGCGATAACAATGACCAATTTGTTGTAAACAAATATAAACAACAATAAGCTTAAAGATGTTTCACATTTGGAGTCTTTAATGCAACATTAAAATCGATCTAAGAGGATTTTCCAATCGAGACACGCGTTTTGATGCGTATCTACCTTGAAACAAGAGGCTTCAAGCAGCCTATACTCATGCGTATGCGTAATAAAGTTTTTTTGAATGTTTTGTAAATGAAGGCTGTACCACAATGAAGCCAGTGATTCTTCTTAGTTTTATATATACCTAACGTGAACATCAGTAATGTAAGTAGGGTTGTAGGAGACGATGTCGTGACACTTAGGTAACGCTGTTTTACCGGAAGTGAGAGTAGCAGGAAGTCACTAAACAGGAAGTGTAAATGGAAAAGCTATGAACCGGAAATGCACAATTTAAAATATCCGTGCATAAATTTGCATGCAAAATCGTGACACAAAAAATAATAAAAATAAAAATAAAAAAAAGAAAAACGAAGGGCATTTTTTAACTCATTGCGCTTTGCGCATGAGTAATAATAAAATTTAGCCTTAATTGAGCATGTGTTCCTCGATGGTCTGGTGGTTTTGCGCCGGGCCTCGCAGTCCAGAGGCACGAGTTCAATTCACGCTCAGTTCAATTCTAGCACAGTCTGAGACAAAAACATAAAAACCGCCATGACATAACCCCCTTAAATAATACACCTCAAGAATTTTATATCTTTTTCGTGGCAGTAACTTAAAATGACAGGAAACTAAGGATATAGTCTATTTGATCGGAGACAGTTTAGACTGCGATCATATCGCGGTGTTCTCTGGTGGGAAATACTATTTGACATTATTCTCTAAATGTTATCCTATTTCAGAAAAAAAAGATATTTCATTCCGATCCTAATTGTGACCTGTAATCCTTGAAATCTACGACCGAACCTAAAAAATTATCATCTTTAAGGTGGGGTTGACTATCGGAAGCTAGACGAAATGTTTAATTGGTAAATCTTTTTCTAACACCTGCAGTCTGATTGTTCTTACCTTAGCATTAGCCTCAAGGTAATTGTAGAGTACATTAACGCTTATGGTCAAGTCACCAGTGTTGAAGGGGTAAGACCTGTTCCAGCCCTGAGGACCAAACTTACGGCGTTCAGCGACACACGCGTGGAAATAGCACAGCGCGAACAGAATGCTCTTGAACTCATTCTCTCGGGCGCACATCTCCAGTGTGTCCTAACGAGGAGAAAAAAAGGGCAGGAAAAATTCATTATTTTCCTTTTTTAAAAAACATCCTTAGTACCTACGAACAGCACAAACAAAGCACTGAATAAAAAAACAAAGATTTTTCACTAAAAAATACTTTTATTTTCACTGAAACATCGGTAAACGGTGCAAACGCGGGAAAACGTGTAACCGATGCCAAGTTAAACCATCAAAACCTATAGCAAAGCGCGGGAAAATATGTAACTGGTATCAACCGCGAGAAATTAAGTTACTGGGTAAACAGGTGACCAAGCGCGGGAAACATGTAACTGGTGCCAAGCGTGGGAAAAATGGAACTGGTGCCAAGCGCGGGAAAACAACCCACCGGGTCAGCATTGGAAAACATGTGACCGGTATCAAGCACGGGAAATAAGTGATTGCCAACCTGCGTCAAGCGCGGGAAAACGCGCAACACGGAAAAAGGCCGCGCCGGACCGATGTCATGATTGGTTTCAGTTTTCCCACTAATTTACCTACGAGAAATAAAATCTTCGCGCTGCTATGTTAATGCACGTTTCACGAGTTTTAAGAACAAGAAAAACAAAACAAAGCCAACACTCGCGAAAGTAATTGTACTGACCTGGTTAAAGTTATCGAACGCCTGATGTAAGTTGGCCATCATGCCAGTGGGAGGCTCGTTCGTAATCTTGATGGAGGACTCCAAGATTCCTTGAGGTATTATATGTGCGTCAGGCGAGCCTGCTGGTTCAGCCGAGATGTACACTCGGTAGTTCTCATGGCTTCCTTCACTGTATGCTTCCAGCTTCTTCTCCAGCGTCGGCAGCCATTTCTTCACAAGATGGATATTCTACAATGGCAGTATGCAAAATCATTCAACCAATCAACCTTGTATCCAGTCTTCATGCTTCTCTGTCAGCGGTTTAGTTATTGACCGCTTACCGAGAAGCCTGTAGGTTCTGCGTACAAACTATCACTTCTTACACGGTTATTTTTATCCTAATGAAAACTTCAATATGTAAATTCACTTGTCGTTTAAAGATTTGAAGGAAGAAAAAAGAAAATTAAGGTAAACAAAACAGCGTGCAAAGATTGTTAATCAGAGAACTCAGTGGTAAATGTTAGTGCTGAGAATAACCCCAAAACTTTCCTACTGAACGTAAGCCTTAGAAAAGAAAATGGAGACCACAGTTGGCAAAGAAAAAAGATGTTTGATCTCCGTGGGATTCGAACCCACGACCTCCTGTTTGTACCACTTATCCTTCGTGGCTCAACATTCATTGTACCGTACAAAGATTGTTGTGTGTTGCAAATATTACTGTAATGACTTTAGCAACTACAAATTTTCCTGCTTAGCTTTACCTGTAGAATAACCCAGTGTCCTTCTTTGGCGGCCAAGTCAAGACTCTGCTCGGCAACGATTTCTTGACCCTAAAAATCACAAATAATTGGAACTTCAGTATCTTGCGAAAAGTTGAACCGAGATAACAAAAACAACGGTTCCATTAAAGATAAATTATAATAAACAATATATAGCAGACAAACTTCCTTCCCCTTGTCATTCCGTTCTATCAACGGCTGGACGTTCTTTCTAAACTGAACAGAGAACTAGCAACAAAGAATGTTCAAAATTTCCCTTCTTAAATTTCTGTCCGTTTACATTGCCTGGCTCATTGAGTAATCCAGTTGTTCACCTTAAAAACTAAGCTAGAAACATTGGGTTCTTTTTAGTTTTAACTTAGTATACTTTCTATTTCAGTGCCCCCATTTAGAAAAAACTCAGTGACCTTTAGACTTGCCACATATAAAAAAGCACTTTGAGAAAGTCTAAGTGACCTCCTACAACTCTAAAACTGAAAGAAATGAAATCATCCTTCACCTGTCCAAGTGAGACGTTATGGAAGTTCTTGTTATCAAACGTGAAACCGAGTTTCTTTCCCAGGGCCTCCACGTCTTTAAGTGGATCCACTCCTGGGGAGAGGATGAAGAAGATGGGAGTCCCAGGCCCGCTCTCCTCGTAAGACTTGGCAAACTCCACCTGACGATTCTCCACATACTTTGCACCCATCTTCTCCTCAACAAAACCACTGCACAAAACAATAACAAACTCGATTAATTTAAACACCTGAAGATCTCACAAAAACTTCACAATCACATTCGCAGTAGCGCACCAAACCTTATGTGGTTCTAACCATTGAGTCTGTGGGTGAAATCCTAAAGTGTGACCATTCAAATGAAAGCTATTGAAAATAATTTCCTGTGACGCTGTTTATTATGCTGTACAAGGTGGTTCTAACTTCCGAGTCTTTGGATGATATCCTAAAGTATGACCATTCAAATGAAAGCTACTGAACAGTACTTTCCAGTGGTGCTGCTTACCCTGTACGAGATGGTACTAACGTTTGAGTCTGTGGATAAAATCCTAACGTGTGTCCATTCAAATGAAATCTACTGAGCAGTACTTTCCTGTGGTGCTGCTTAAGCTGTACAAGATGGTTCTAACTTTTGAGCCTGTGGAGAAAACCCTATGTCACCATTTAAACAAAATCTCTCTAGCCGTATTTTCCTGTGGTACAGCTTTTGTGTCAGTATTATACAAAATGAAATTGTGATGTTTCTTAAATTCTAATTGTCGGTGTTCTCGGTTGCAGCAGTCCCTACACGCCTCTTTTCAGCTCACCTCACAGCATAAGTCATTCTGTCTGGCCTCAGAGCTCTCATCATACACAGCTTCTGTAGAGAAGTCTTGTTTTTCCACTCCTGAGGGAACTTCTCTTTCTCAGGACACTCGCTCTCCACAAATTTCTTCCATCTCTTGGCGGATCCTTCAATGTCGCGATCCAGATTACGGAATTCTTCCATGTTACCCAGAGCCTAAAGAGACATGTCAAACATGTCAGATTGGGTTATATTATTTTGGTACCTTTTCTGTACCTCTATTTTTGCCTGTTATGTTGTACCTCTTCTGTATTAGACTAGGAAAATTGAAGTGTCCCGTTACATGCAATGTTTGTTACCAAATGACGAGGCTCGTTTCAAGATAAACAGTAATCCACCACTGGTAGATTTTCATTAGTCATGAAAAGCACTAAAACCTTTGTAAGGCAAACACGTGGAGTTGACTTGTGTCGTTCTCCAGTCGTTTACTGTTTCTTCCTCTGAGACTCACAACTCTCTGAGGCAGACACGTGGAGAACTGCTCCCTGCTATTTCAGAGCCGTTTACTTCATAATGTTAAACCTACCTTAATTCCTCCCCAGCAGAAATTATTGAGGAAGTCAACAGGACTTGTCACGTTCATAACGGCGGGGAAACGAAGAAGAAATTCCAACTCATGAGGTACAATCTCCTTCTTCACCAGCAGAATCTGCGAAAAGAAAAAGAACACAGATTTAAGGGATGGTGAACATAATGCGTACAACCATTTGCAAAATGGCTGTCGGTGAAATTGCGACCATTCTATTCGATGTTCAGACCATTGGCTACCAAATTTAAATGTTTCGCTTCCCCATCGACGTAGCACCACATTTTTTTAAAAAAATTAACCCCTTAATCAATCAAGTAGGTAGTCGATAAACTATATTTGCTTTTTTAGGCCCTGCAGAAGGGTGCTACGCTAGGATGCTAAAGATGGCTATCAACATCGATGATGCAGCACACTTCACTAATCAAAATCTATACACCTTATTCATAAATGGCCACCGATTTATTATTCTATTATGTGTATGTTAATTAGCCTCACTGGCCTCGTAAGCATGTGCAAAATTCAAAATAATTTTTACTCTAAAATGAGGCCAGTGAGGATAATTATCATAAGAATAAAATAAGGTGTATACGGTGACCTTCCTAGAGCCAGTGACAGGGTAGCAAGTCAAAGGCTCAGGCTGGCTGACCACTGCTGTCGTCAACCAGAGCTGCCAGCAAACAAAGACCTGCTGTGGGAGCCCTCGCAAGGTGGGAGAAGTAGAGAAAGGCCTGTAACAACATACAAGGCTACACTCAAGTCGGACACAGGAGCTGCGAACATCAACAAGCTGAAGGCACTTATGGAGGACTGTAAGGTGTGGTGTGACTGTGACTGCGATGTTCGACTAAGTAGTAAACGCACGCATGCACGCATGCATGTAACTCATCTATTGCATTATACCGCTGCTTACCTGGAATGCCACTTGCGCTGTGAATATGAGTTTGTCTTTCTCAAACAATCCACGCGTGGTGTAGATGAACACTGAGAACGTGATGCAGTCGATCAGATTGTTGACACGGAATTTGACTTCTTCTGCTGGTTCAGCTCTGTCGATAGCTTTTTGGAACACCACATTAAAGGCCTGTTATTAACAAAATAACAGAGAATGGAAATTACTGCAATCTTTCAGTATCAACAGCACTATAAGAGCGGTATTCGGTTGAGTGCCGTAAGACCAAAACCAAAGTAATCCCTCTGACCAATCACAACAGACGTAGACAATCCAATGAACCAATCAAAACTCGAAGCAAATATATGTAACCGGCGTCAAGCGCGGGAAAACGCGTGCAGGCAAGTCACGATTTGTTTTGGTTTTACATCTGATTGGTTGAGAAAGTGGCGCGAGATTTTTTAGCCAATCACAAAGCGTAGCAATGCAAAACCAAAGCAACCGCCAAAGTACTTTCGACATTCAATTGAAAACCGCTCTAATCAGTGACTAACTAAGAAAGGTTTGGGTAAAGTGTCAATTAAACGATCTATAGAATACAAATTAACGCCTCAAAGCAAATGGACCCGACATTTATAGCCCACGTTCACAGCAAGAACACGGGAGCTTTCTTTCAAATAATGTGCAAATTGTTTGAAGATCCCTTTACCTTTAGTGAGAATTGATATATCGGGTTGATCTTGTTCAAGTCGTTCAATATGAAGTAAAGTAGGGACGATCGCTCAGCTGCTGGTCTGTACTGTTCGCGGGCTTCGTTGATCTTGATCTCGGTATTTTTACCCTCGGCGACTTTAACTTCAATTTCTGCAGCAGTTCGCTTAGTGTTCTCCAAGTTCTCTACCAGAGCGTAATCACCCAAAAAGTTTCCACCGGCGGCAGACAGACGAGCTAACAGGGAATCCTCGAGTTCCTTGATCTTGATAGTAAATTGGTTCATTTGTTGGGTCAAGTTGGCCTGAAAAAAAAAATTACCACAATAAAACAGTAAACCACAGTTTGACACCAACACAACTTAGAAGGCCAAACGCGTGCTTATTCGCAACCGTTTACTTCACATTAAACACGCCCTTTCTAACCCAGTAAAACAAGTATTTTGTCGAATTTTGATTAGTTTTATCAAACTGTAAATAATTAGCCATAGTTGGATAGATTTCCAGATTAGTGTACCACTTGTGGTAACGCTAAAAGATTAGACACTGAAATTGACTTACAATGTATTGTAGAGACAGCGGTAAAGATAAAACTATCAATTGTTTTGTTTTTACCACTGTCTCTACAATGCAATATAACCACAAATAACGCACTCAAACAGTCAGATATCTGAACATTTAACCAATTCCGACCAAACTTCGTGACTTTTTCTGCAATTTATCTGGGAACTCTTTGATGTGACAGTTTTTTTTATCCATGACATGTGACGTTTCCATTTTTTGACAAGCATGCTAACCCCAATTTTTCTTCGTTCAAATAGGAAAACTTTAATGCAGTAAAGTTTACAATTTAAGATCATTTTAATTTTAATGTTGATTAATTTTGACTCAATTTTAGCGCTTTTCTGACATTATGAAAATCCAAGATGGCCGCCATTCGGAAGGATGACATAATTCCCGCGTTATATGATGTCACCACGTCAAATGACCTGCCTTAACTTAGACAGTGTTGTACCTACTATAAACCCTCCAAGTTTCATAGCCATAGATTTAATATTTTTGAAGTTATGGAGGGCCAAAAGAAGACCAAAAAATGCCCGCTCTGAAAACAAAGCAAACACGCGAGACAGCAAGTCCCTCGTGAAAAGATTGTTTCAGAATAAATCTTAATGGTGGGCAACCCTATCTTTAGTTCTCCACACACCTTTGTCTCTTCAAGATCTGGCCTCTCTTTACGTACAACATCGGCCAACAACTGGTCTTCCAAGCCTTCACGTGTGACCGTGAAGTTAATAAGGGTGGTCTGGGCCTGCATCTCGGGTTTGTAATGTGGATTGGCAAGTTTTGTGTGAAGAATGAGACGGAACTCTGGATGGTACTCGACCTCTTTGTCACCCATCTTGATATACCTGAAGCCATTTAGAAGCAATTTAGAGTTAATTATCGACATTTTTTTTTAATTCCCCAAACCAATCCATCCTGAAGCGTGACCATTGAAATGATGGCTGCTGTGCTGTTTACTATGCTTTATAATTGTTCTGACTTTTGAGTCTCTGGATGAAATTTTAAAATGTGTTCGTTTAAAAGAAATCTCTCGAGGAGGCCAGGTTTGTTCAAAGAGCAGATAAATTTATTCATTGGATAAAACCCTATCACAAGGAAATGTATAAGCTGGGGAAACCTTTTGCAAAGGTGAATTCTTTTTAGAACAAAATTGAAAAAAGACTTTCGTTTTGCGCTTTTCTGACATTATGAAAATCCAAGATGGCCGCCATTCGGAATAATTACGTATTTCCCGCGTCAAAAATGGCGTCATCGCGTTACATGACCTCCCTTAACTTAGACAGTTAAAACTTAATCAAACAGACTCCCTTTTAACACGGACTATGAGGTACAAAATAATGATGTTGACAAAACAAACCTTCCTTTCTTGATGGTGTTTCGGCCAACCAATGGATCAAGCACTGGGTCCATGTTCTCACCCATATTTTCAATCAGCACACAATCACCATTTGCTACTGCTCGTTCAATGGCGTCCAGGTATCTGAAGACAAAAATATCCGGTGTCAGTTGCAGTCGACTCCCGTCTGGGCCTAGTGGACACTTCACCTCCGTAGAGTCAGCTCAGTTGGTATAGCGCTAGTATTTTTCTGAGCAGGAGTTCGCGGGTTCGATCCCCGCCGCCAGGGCCTTAAAATAACTGAGGACGGAGGTTTTACCTTTGGAAACGGTTACACCTTCACGTGGCACGGATAACCGCGTACAAATGGCGGTGCCGTCTCCAGTAGGGGACGTAAAAAGCAGATCTCCAGTAGGGGACGTAAAAAGCAGTGTTCTCAATTAGTACTTTCGTCGTAAATTTATTGACACATTAATAGAGCGGTTTCGATTGAGTGTCGTAAAACCAAAACCAAAGTAATTACTCTGACCGATCACAACAAACGGAGACAATCCAAGGAACCAATCAGAACTCAAAGCAAACACAAGAAGCCGGCGCCAAGCGCGGGAAAACGCGTGCGAGCAAGTCACGATTGGTTTTGGTTTTACTTTTGATTGGTCGAAAAAGTAGCGCGAGATTTCTTAGCCAATCACAAGCCAAAGCAATCGCGAAATTACTTTCGATACTCAATTGAAAACCACTCTAAAGTTGCCTATAGATTGGTCTTATTCACGTGATATTTTACGCTTGTTGTTCTAGGAGTCCAATTTTGATCTTAGGTGCCTACAAACGACAAACTCATATTGGCAAACTCCAAAAAAAAAAAAACAGGTGTTCTGTTCATCTCGTGTTTTCATACGACAAACTTCCAGAAACCTCAAACTCGCTTTCAGGGTCCTGGAAATGAGATCGCACAAACCGAAGTTGTGTTCACAAGTCAAATGCGAAACGTTGGCGAAATAGTTGGCCAGAATATAAATAAATTATATTTGTCGCCAACAGTTTGCCAACAGTTAATGTCACGTTCACACTTGCCAACACAAGTTTGCCAACTTGAGTTTGTCGTGTGAACGCGTCTTAAAGTAAACGACGCAAAATGTACAATGATTACGTACCCCTTCTGTCCCAGTCTAACGACTCTAAGTTCTTCTCCTTCTCTGGTCTTGATCCACTTCACTCCTTGTAGCTGTGGGTCGATCATGAGCGGCCATCGCTCGCAGTTGGTCAGTATGGTAGCGTTCTCCGTACTCATGCGATCGCTGGGCAGATTTTCGTTGTTCCACTGGGCGATGGTTGCATTGTCCGTCAACAAGGTCAGCGGATCGAGGTTTTCAGTGATTTTAATTGGCACCTGGGTGGAGAAAAAGTGTAATTTTAGAAACCTGTTCAAAACGAGACGCGAGGAAAAAGGGAAAAAAGAAGTAAGGAGTAACAAAATAACTAGAAAACGTCTGTAAAATTGTGAATTTTACTGCCTGTCTTAAACGCGTGCAACACGTTTTGGAAAGGTCATTGAAAGTGCTGGAAATAACAGTCGGTCATCGGACATTGTCCGACCAAAATCCGAAAATGTCCGACCAATTTTAAATTATGCTCGGACATGGTGACCGATCAAAAAAATTACTTAGCTTTTGCCTTGAAAGTCTTGTTAACTCATCGCGTTTAATTCCAAAAACATTACAATAAGAATTTACGTTGTTTGTACGATTTATTTTGCTGTAAACGACTCTCTTGATTCGAAAAAATTCAGAAAAGGCCGTGTCATTTGAAATCGCCCTACAATGCATTGCAAAACTTCTTATAGCACGTCGTGTACGCATACCGATTGTGTCTCAGGAAAAATCCAAAATAGCGGATGTCCGACCAATTTTGTAAAATGTCCGATCAAAAGGGAGGTTTGAAAGGACACATGTCCTTCTAAGCAAGAAAAATTATTTCCAGCACTGGAACCAACTATAAATTTAGTTTTGTAACTTTGATTTACATACCGACTGGCCTTTCAAGAATGGAAGCCATTTTTCGTTCATGAGATTGTCGCGGTATTTCCTTGTAAAGCAACCCATATAAGAAACAAAGGCTGTAGTTAGCAAGACATCACCAGGCAAGGTCTTCTCCTGCTCTTTGAAGTTCGCCACTGACTCGGCCCAACGAACATTTTCCGAAGCCAGGCCGCCGACCAATCGATTAGCCAATTCGATGGTCATCGCCGTCTGTTCTGCTTCTTGTTGACACTTCAATTTCTCAGCCGTGGCCTTAAAATAAATTAAAATCTATAAATTAGCATTTGTCCAACAACTAGAACAATGAAAACAGTTTCACTAAACTTTACTGAAACTGCTAAGAAGAAGAAACACTTCAACCAGGAATTTCCATGATGACTTTTATTTGCAAGTGAATGGCCAATTTTTTTTTCAATTCAGAAACAATAATACAGTCATTACCTTCTCGAATGAAGCCGTGAGTTCAGCCAAATTTTCATCCAGCTCCTGTATCTTAGCCTTGATCTTTGCGAGCTTTTCTTCTGCAGCTGCCAGCTCGGCATTAGCAGCAGCTAAGGCCTGTCGCTTAGGTTCAACATCGCAGAACACATGATAGAACCTGATGATGTTAATTGCCCAAGCGCAGATGCCAGCCGCGGCACCAGATTTGGAACGGATGAAGTCGGGTTCAAACTCTGGATCGTCAAGATATGGCTGGACCGCCTTCAGGTTGCTATCAGCGATGTTTTCTTTGTCATAATTAACGAGTTGATCTAAAAATTGATCGACCTTTGAGACAGAAAGGAATAAAACTCTTGTAAGCTTAATCTATCATGATCAACAATATTTTTAGACGCCCTTTCTAGAACTCTCTTTTTATAAGGTCAAAAAAGGACGTTTGCAACTCTAAATACCCACAAAACGTTATCATGCTTTGGGTTTATTGTGTCAAAAAAAAAATGGTTGTGCATTTATATTAAAACTTGCTCATAACAACTATGGCGAATTATATTTAAAACTGCTTACGTTCATGCATCGTGAACAAAGTACAAGAACGTCACCAAACACATGTTTACCTTAGCCATCATAATTTTACACTGTTTCCAGCTCCTGTCTTTAGGAATCTTGTTAGACGGGGCCAGCAGTACCAACACAGCAGCGGTAACGTTAACAACAGCAGAAGGCGGTGAACCGAACGACTTCAACTCGGTTAAGTTGTTCTTGTTCAGCGTGTTTAAAGCTTCCTGAGCGGCTTGCAGTGCAGGTTCGGCCTTCGATAAATCCTCTTCACAGGATCGCTGCTTTTCGGACACGTCTTTAGCAATGACCTGTACTTTCTTCTCTTCTTCGTCTGCAATCGCTTTTTCTTTGCTAACCTTCTCGGTTTCAACGCCCACCTTTTCAATGAGTTTGTCTGCATCTTCGTTCTTCTGTTTGAGTTCGACTTCTTGCGAGGCGAGCTTTGCCTTTAAGTCATCTACCTGGGAAGCTGTGCTCTGTAGCTTTAACAGACCATTTTCCAGACGTTCTGTCTTCTGGCTCAACTCCAGTGACTTCTTTTTGAGAAGATTTCGGTATAATGTAATCTACGAAGAAAAACAAATACAAATTTAGTTCTCTTAGCTTGCGGAAAGGATTCAATCTAAAAGTGCGAGCATTAAATGAAAGCTACTGAACAGTATTCGCTGTGGTACTGTTGATTATGCTATACAAAGTTGTTCTAACTTTCAAGTCTGTGGATGAAATCCTACAGTGTGACCACTCAAATGTTAAAGATACTGAGCAGTACTTTCCCTTGGTTGTGATACTGTTTACAAGGTGGATAAAATCCCGAAATGCAACTATTCGAAAAAAAATACTGAGCGGTACTTTCTGTGGTGCTGTTGATTATGTTGATTAAGGTTATTCTAATTGGTGAGGCTATGGATGAAATCCTACAGTGTATAGCCACTCAAATGAAAACTACTGAGCAGTACTTTCTGTGGTGCTTTAATCTAATCTGAGGCCCGGTTTAAACGTCGCATTTTACATGCGCCGAATCTAATTGCCGAATTAAGTGCATGTAAAATGCGACGTTTAAATCAATTAAATTCGGCAGATTTGTATTAAATGCGAGTTCTGTCGAACCTCAGTCGCATATTCGACTGGATCAGTCGAATATTCGACTGAGGTTCGACAGTTGATTTAAACGCGAGTTCTGTCGAACCTCAGTCGCGAGTTCTGTCTAACCTCAGTCGCATATTCGACTGGATCAGTCGAATATTCGACTGAGGTTCGACAGTTGATTTAAACGCCGCATTTTACATGTGCCGAATCGAATTCATAAATTATGTTAATTATATTTTACCCATATAACTCCACAGTTTTATGCTACATGACATGCGCACAGAAAATTGGCGGGAATCGCGAATCGCGGGTCAAAGAAAACAATATGGCGGCTGTCGAGGATACTAGTATGTGTGGTTCGTGCTTCTCTTCAACAAAGTATACATGTTTGACATGCGGTCATTTTTTTTCTGTATGAGATGCTCTGTTTTTGAAGTAGACGAGGAAACACCGGGTTGGAAGGCAGGACGAAGTGTAGCTTGTTGCGAAGCTTGTTTTCGGGAGAAGATGGAGAACGAAGTCAATGAACGAGAATTTGATTAGGAAAGTGAAACGAATACCACTGTATTCTCTCGCTCAAGTTCAAGTCTTCTTCTTGCTAGCAGGTGATGCACTGCCATCTGCATTATAAGTCGCCGTTTCCTGTTAGCGCGAATGGTGTTTGAGAGGCATAAACGCCGCAAACGAAAAATGTGCTCCTTATCTTTGTCAGCCACATTGGCGGGAAACTTAGAGCGGAGTCTGGGAATGAAGATGTCACTCGCACTCGGCAATTAAATTCGGCACAATTAAATGCGACGTTTAAATCAAACGCCGAAAATGTTTAATTCAAGTCGACTTAAATTAGTATTAGATTCGGCGCATGTAAAATGCGACGTTTACAGCCATGCTCCGTCACGCGTGACCAGTATTTTTGAAAATTGAATGGAGTTTTCAATATTACGCGTCGGTTTTGAAAATTCATTCCAAGATTCGGAATTCCCGTGAGAATTGTACCGCATTTTCGGAAACAAAGAGCAACAAAATATCATTTTGTTTGAAATGTTACATATCTTAACAATATTAGGTTTTTTTATGCGTGCAGCGAAGTTATTTTCCGTTAATTTGTGACTTTCAAAGTGTTTTCCACAGAGATCTTCAAGGTTTCATTCAAATCTCGGGCGTTACAAAGAAATATTCAAATGTTCATTTCATTCTCTAGATTACTGGTCACGCGTGACGGAGCATGGCTGTAAACCGGGCCTAATCTTTTTGATTATGCTGTACAAGGCGGTTCTAACTTGTCACCATACAAATGAAAGCTACTGAACTGTACTCTCTTGTAGCGCTGTCATACTGTCGGCTTTTTGAATATTTTGCATGAAATCCTAACAAAATTTGGAACTTATTTCTTATGTGAGTTTGGGCACTCTTGAAGAAGTTAGGGTTCATATCTCTTTTCAGGAATACTGAAACTGTTTACTTTGCTATATACCATAAATGTACCGGTGGTTCTTACTTCTGATTCTATGGTAGAAATCCTTACGCGAGCATTCAATTCATTAGGTGTATTCGCAGTAAGCCTGAGGAATGATACGAACTTCAAGCTCCTCCCAAAATTGCGTCGCGAGCCAAAATAATGTATGTGAACGGCACAAGGCACTTGTTCTCTATTCCGCGATGACTGTTTTTGGGTTTGACAGGATGGGATGTAAGGGAAATAGTTCTGGTGAGAAACATACCTGTTCTAAGAAGCTCTTTGGCGTGGTGTAGTTGTAGCGCCTTTCATTTGCTAGATAAAGCTGACTCTCTTCGTTGACGCTCGTGTGTACGTATGACATAAACTCGGCGACTGATGGTTTCACGTCATCCTGGAGAAAAACAAATGGATAATTAAAATTTCACAATAACAGTAAAACAACGTTTAAAGCTGTGCTTATTTCGTAGGAAAATCCATTTTAGTGATGAGCATTTTCTTGGTTCCTGTTATTTGTAGAGTTCTATTCCAAAACATCAAAGCACTGTTGTTGGGATTAGAAGCCTAGATTTTGGAGGCTTGGAGGTTGAATTTGTACTAATAACAGATGGCAGATGGCAGACGCCACAGTGTCTACTTTTTGAGAAATGTAGACTAAATGTTTCAAGTTCGTCTTTGTGATCCGTCTTCAATCTTACTCAAACTCACACATCCTCTTCCCTTTATGGTTTGTCATTACTTCTAAGGCGTTTTGCTATGTTAGTTTGAAACAAGAAAAGTTATAGTTGATTGAGCAATCGAGCGAGTGATATTTACCCCAACTGTTATAACTCGTAAGTGACTATGTCAACTATTCTTTAGTAATGTTTTGAAGAGCCAAGACAAGCATTTGCACCAATGGCAACCCACACAAAAAGGCCCTGAAAAGTGTCTGACTACGGCAGATGACCAGGGTGGAAATGGATTTGAAATTGACAAAGTTGAACACTCCTAAAAAAACCGCAGAACCTCACCTCAAGTTGCTCCAAGTCATCAATGAATCTCTTGCTGACAGATATCAAAGCTTCCTGTGGCCATTCGTGGAACCAATCAATAGCGGTGCAGTTTGTTACAGCCGGGAACTTACGACTCCTCACTCGCAGAGTGGAGCCCACGGGTGAGAAGCAAAGGACAACCTGTCAGCGATCAAACAATTAATATACATTCTTGTATTTAGTATTCTCAAACTCATTAAGTAATGCTCCTCATAAGAACTACGGCAAACTTCATTGTTCTGCGGCATTGGCTCTTTCCCACATAGAATATCTTTGGTTTCAAGAAAAAGGAGCTGATGGTTCATAATTTTCTCTGTGTTTACTACCGAAATCACTAAACTGTTAGCACCCCAGAAAAAACGATCGATCGCATTTGAATTTTGGGCTTGCTCACCTGACCATTTGAAGCGCCCAAATTGGTCACGTGACATTCTGTTTCTTTTGTTTCTGTTTCTGAACCCAACCCGCCAAAATGTCACGTGACCAATTTGGGCGCTCCAAATGGTCACGTGAGCAAGCTCAAAATTCATATGCGATCGATCGTTTTTTACGGGGTGCTAACAGTTTAGTGATTTCGGTAGTAATAAGTTCAAAAATACTATATCAAAAACTCGGAAGAGTGTTTCATCGCGATCCAAACACCGAGAAGAGAGTTGTAAAAACCTCGGCTGCGCTTCGTTTGTCAACCACCTCTCGGTGTTTGGATATCCTAATGGAGCACTCATCCCCGTGTTTGATATATAACATGGCAACTTAAATCTATCTTTGCTATCTTTGAAACAATTAGTAGACACTCTTGTATTTAAAGTAATAGCAACTTAAAGGGATGGTTTCACGGTTCGGCGCATGTGCACAGATTAAAATGCTTTATTCGCTTTCTTACCAATTTTATCGGTTAAAAATACACTCACATTTACTTCAACATACTATAATTAGTCCAAACAAAGCGAAGGATGACCAAAATTCACAGAAAATTTCAACGGATTACACCGATAAAGTCAACACTGAATAAAACCTTTGACCCGAAGGATTTATTCTATGCTCTGGTGGCTTTCATGGCGCACATGGGTATGTATAATCATCCATTCAATCAGCTGACTGACCGTGACATTTCACGGGAAAATTTCCCGCCAGAGTTATCTACTCGCTTCCGATTGGTCTAAACAATGAAATTAAATGGGTTACGTCATAGCTTGCACATGCACCGAACCGTGAAACCCTCCCTTTAAGATTATCTTTGCTAAACGAGATACACAACTATGGCCTGTATGGATATAATAATAAATGTCACGGGATTCATTAGTTTGTCTCCAAAAAGCAGAAAAATATATGCGAGAAAAGGAGTGCTGAATACCGTTTACATCAAATCGACGGTCGATGAACGATTAAACTTGACTTTACAGCTACAAACGGTAGTTGATGTAAACTAAAGTTTGGAAAGACCATAAAGACTTACAAAATTGTAAGAAATTAGAAGTTAAAAAAAACGGATTTCCTCACTCATTGGCCCAGAATACCGTTGAATTTTGCAACTGGAATTTTTTTTATCGTGTACTGAAATGAAAAACACCCACAGAACATTACGGTAACTCAAGTAACAACACTGTGAACTTCGTAAAGCGTTTGTTTACCTTCAAGTTTCGTCGCACTCGCTCAATGAAGAACATCCAGCAATTTTCCCTGGTGTCCTGAAGACCAGCGCCTTTCACTTCATTCCTCACGCCAGAAATGATATTCTCAATTTCATCATCGGCGAAAAGACCCGGGATTTCACCAGAAGCTAACAGATCGTTAATCAACACAAGGAAACTCTCCTCGGGAACTTGTGCGTCGGTCAACAGAAACACTGTTCCGATGTTTTTCAAACCTGCTTTCTGGCACAAATTTGCCAGATCAAGCTAAGCAAAGGGAAAAAGGCAAATATGAGTAACATATCTAGAATTTATTATAGAGCCATGTCACTCCACAAAAATACTAATTTGGGATAATGAAAAAAGTGTGTTGATATGTAACATTTAAATGATCACTGAGAATTCGTAGTTGGACAGAAAAATTGCTATACCCTTTAACACCCAAGAGTGCCAAAAACAAAAATTCAAGAAAAAATCTCAAAATTCATTTTGTAAAATATTGAAAAATAAATGGTACCATGCAAAAGTACCGTCAAAGAAGTTTCATTTGAATGGTCACACCATAGGATTTCGTTGACAGACTCAAAAGTTTGAACTACATTACATGTCTCCATAATTGACTCTGGGAGTGGAAGGGTTAAAAAACTATTACAACACAAACGAATCGGGTCTATCGTGAAAATACTCCTGAACTAGTTGTCAGAGTGGGATTAAACCAGTGACCTCCGGCACCCTAATCACTCGGCCTCTCTTTCTTCCTGACAATATAATGATATTACTCGAAGAGACTTCTCATAACACACCTTAAGGTCTGGAATACCGTAACCTTTCCTAAGCGTGATTTGAAACACTTCCAAAGCACTGATAGAGGCTGCCAGACGAGCTAAACTCTGCTTTCCACTTCCACCAACACCCACTAACAGGGCGTTACCACGAGGAGATTCCAGAATACGGTTGATACGGCAACTAGGAACACAAGAGAAAAAGCATAAGAAGAATTGCATTTTGGGCAATTTTGTACTGGAATTGCGTCTCCGAGAAAAGACAATTAAAGGCACTTTTTTCCATATTCGCCAAATGCCAAATAAAAATTTCCGCAATATGTCAGTTATTATACGGAACAAAATTGTTAACTAATCAATTGTGAAGGGCGTAGCTATATTAGAAAGCGAGCAAACGCATTTTATCAGCAAAATCCTGTCATTGTCCACAAGAAAAGTTTACAGACTGACAAATGGACTACAATCGCTAAAACGTGACTACTAAGCACTAAGCTTTAAAAACAAACTCAGTGCGCAGTCTCACGGCATGACCTAGAAGCTCCCAATCTCGTTTCCAGAGTTCGCGTTACCCTTGTCCAGCGGAACGGTTTCCGAGTAGCTCCTCTAAAACCACTCTATTTGGGCAAAAACGATTCCAACTTACACATGCTGCATGGCGTCATCGAAAAGTACAAGATTCATGACCGCATTCACTTCATTGTAGTTTTCCAGGGCTTCTGTGAGAAGTTTGTTTAACGACTCCCAGCCTTGCACAGGCAAATACTTCGGTTCTCCAATCCCACTCGCAAAATGACAGAACATGTTAGGCTTGGCGAAGAGGGCTTCTTCGTCAAAGTCCTAAATGAAATAAAAAAACGTGTATTTGTTATGACTCGAAAGGTCGAAATATTACCCATAACCCTCCTTAATGATACCATACAGGCGCCTGTTGGACTTGTGAGAATTCTGTGACAATGAAGACAAAATTTTCTATAGTGCTTGACAATCTGTTGGTAATGTAAAGAGAAACTAGCTGTCGAATCATTCTAAAATCATGACGAATTTCTTCGCGTTCTCTGTGTTGTTGCTGTTTTTGTTTTACGCTGTCTCTTGTCAATTTACAAAGGAAAAAAAACTTTGGAAACAAAATTGTACTATTCCGAATTATCAAAAGCTAATGTCAAGATTGAAACACAAATTAAACTATTTTGTTTAAATGTTCGCGCAGCCAAGTACAGACCTCGAATATTTTCTTGGTGATGTCTGACTGAAGCCTGTCATAGTTCTCCATGTCCTTCTCATCTATCAGTTTGTCTCTGTAAACTCGGTCACACTCGTGCATCCATAATCTCACCAAGTCCATCGGTGTCTTGACACATTCTGCCGTCGAGAACAACATTCCCTGCAGAGTACGTACGTTATGATCAATAAAGCGGTTTGTACATGTCGTACAAGTAATCACAACTGGCCAATCACAGCTAACACAAATAACGCAATGAACCAATCAGAACTCATAGCAAACATGTGCGACCGGTACCAAGCGCGGGAAAAAAAAAATGAAACCAGTACGAAGCGCGGGAAAACTTGCAACCGGTAACACGCGCGGGAAAGCAACTGGTGACAAACGCGGGAAAAAACCAACCGGCGCCGAGCGCGGGAAAATCATTAATTCCAACGTGGTCCTGATTGTTTGAAAAAGCATGTTTAAAGGAGCTATGTCATGGTGATTTTGAGGTTTTCGGGTCAAAACCGTCCCAAATTAAAACTGAGTATCTTTGTCGTACACGAAATGCTTCAAGAACACTAACAGGAAGATATCAAGTGAATTTTAGCAGAGAAAATAAACCATAATCGGAGTTTTAGCGAATTTTCTAAGACACAAGCGATAAACTTGAAAAAATTGGCCCAATTTTTTCAAGATACAATTCATTTCCATCCTGGCCATCTGCAAGACACTTATTTTTACTCTTAGAGCACTAGTAGAATAATTTTAAACAAAACTGGACCATTATTTTTGGGTTTTCACTGATATAAAGATGTATTTTGGCTTTTTAAAGTAACGCTAAAAATGGTGACATAGCCCCTTTAATCAGTCTCATGGATTTAAGCTCGTAAACTAAAAAACCCGGCGAATCAAAACCATGCCGAACACAAAATACAATTGTAATGTAAAAAGGGCAAACCTGAAAGATGTTGGACAAGTCTCGCAAGTTGAAAACGTAGTGAAACTTCACAGCAGTAGGCAAGAAGGTTGAAGTGACCTGAATTGAGATACGAACAAATAAAAATACAATTTTATGTTGTGAAAAATCATAAAAAAAAACTTCTAACAGGGGGTGTAATGTGGTTCTTGTTTTGCAGTTTTTGGGATGAAACCTTATAAATGACTACCTGTACCACATGGTTGCCACAGAAATGAGTTTTACAAATTTCCCGAGCAGACTATTCCCGGATGAAAGTTAAATTTCCTGACCAAATAAATGTAGAATTCCGTCAAATATAGTAGCGGCCTCTCCTTTTCACCCATTTCGGATATGTTCAACAAATCAGATTTCGCGTGCATTGAACTTATCAGTTATCCCTGAATTAGATCAAAATTCATTTACGTTTCCCTGACCTTGAAAAATTTCATTTTTTCTGACCATTTCCTGACCTGTGGCCAACCTGTACCATTCAAATGAAAAATACTCACCAGTCCTTTACGGTTAGTTTTGCTATATCTCCTGGACCCGGTTGTATAAAAGGTAAATAGCGCTATCTACCGGATAAATCACTATCCAATGGATAGGTATTAACAAAATCCTTTGTGTTATCCACTGGATAGTGATTTATGCGGTGGATAGCGCTATCCACCTTCTGAACAACTGAGCCCTAAACTATATATCTCAGAGCTCAAGGCTGTTGCCCTACAGGAGCCCGGTAGCCTGGTGCGCCCAAGGAACTGATCTGGGCACACAACAGTTTTAACAGGTTAGGGATCTAACATGTCACAGCCTGGGCTCCTTACATCTGAGCTTCAGGCTTTGTGGGCTCTTTGGAATGTTTCTTCGACAACAGCCTAAGAGCTGCAGAGTTGAAGACGAGTTTTAAAGCGATACCTTCTGGTTCATGGCAAGAGCTGCATCAACAAGTTTCTCCGAGTTCTTCTGAACAGCCTGAGGGAGACTCATAGCGTTAATGTGTCCATTTAAGATGCTCAAGTAGATTGTCTTCAGAGCATCCATTCCAGGAAAACTAATGGCAAACACTGCAAAATGGCGCTTATGAAGAAAACAAAATACAAATATTAGCTTTAACGTTGCTTTGTAACAAAATTGCTGAGTCAGATGTTCATTAAAAACATGGAAAATTATCTCGTACTGACCTGTAGACGGGGGTTGATAGTGAAGCTTCCAGCAGTGGGATTCATGCAAGCAACATACTGGCAGTTATGCACCTCTTTTAGACTGAGCTTAGCTCTGTCATACCAGTGATTGTAATCCAAGTGTTGTCTGATCAGAGTGTGAGGCTGTACTGTGCCGTACGTGTCAACCTAAATTAAAACAACAGTGTGTCAAAAGTGTCAAGATAAGTGACCACAGTAAGAGCGGTATTCAGTAGAGTATCCAAAGTAATTTCGCAATTGCTTTGGTTTTGCATTGCTACGCTTTGTGATTGGCTAACAAACCTAGCGCCACTTTATTAATCAATCAGACGTAAAACCAAAACTAATCGTGACTTACTCGCACGTGTTTTCCCGCGCTTGGCGCCCGCGGCTACATCTATTTGCTTCGATTTCTGATTGGTTCATTGGATTGTCTACGTCTGTTGTGATTGGCCAGAGTAATTACTTTGGTTTTGGTTTTATGACACTCAATTAAAAACTGCTCTATCCCACGGTAAAATCACCAGTAAAGAAGCTGTGTTAATGATGTGTCGATGAATAAAAATGTGTTATTTGCACAAACCATTAACGATGACATCTTTGCTTCTTGTACAGGTAATCAATCAAAACCGGTGATTGGTTGATTGGGTTCTCATCTCACCGCATGAATTTTAATTTGAGTGTAACAACTTTCATATCGGCCAAGTAATAGCACGGTAAATTCACCCCGCTAGAAATTGAATGAGCGCAGGAAATGGCTTTGACTGCGGTGCGTCTGTTCAAGGCTATTAAAGGGCCAGTCGTTTCAATAGCAAAATTGTCGATTGAGATTGGTCATCCGCTTGCTTATTGATTGGTTATCCCGTGGCTCTCTGAATTGCACTCCACTCAGTCCAATTACGATAACTTACCATAGGCATGTTCATATCGTCGATAAAATAGATCAGCTTTTTCGTTCCAGGTGGGCCATAATTTCGACCAGCTTTCTTCTCTAGTGGTTTGTCTAAGACAGACTGCAACATAGCAGATGTTGTGTAGTAGTTGAAAGGTACATTGGTCACCATGAAGTTGTCGGGGTCCAATGCCGCGAATTTGTCACCAACCAACACCGTCTTACCCGTACCTGCGCTGCCTACAAGCATGATCGGTCTGCGGTTTACCATCAAAAGATCCATGAAGTACCGCACTCGAATGGTTTCTTGCGTGTGGACGAGCACGGCCTGGGAACAAAACAACGTAATGTAATGAACAAATGATCCTCACAGCGATGTGCGCATTTAATGTAATTGTGATAAAAGCCTAGAAAAATTTCAAGGCTTTGAACGGGATTTGCACTGGTGACCACGTTACTTGTGTCATAATCTCACTTACTTAGGTATCAATGCCTTGTATGTTGGGAGCGGTCAGTTCTAAGTTCATATATACGGAATAGGAATAAATGAATATAGAGCAGTCGAAACTAATTTCGCAATGGCTTAGGTTTTGCATTGCTCACTTTGTAATTAGCTTAGAAATCTCGCGCCACTTTCTTAACCAATCAGAACTAAATCCAAAACCAACCATGACTTGTTCACAAGCGTTTTCCCGCGATTGGCGCCGGCTACATGTATTTGCTTCGAGTTCTGATTGGCTCATTGGATCGGCTGCCTCTGTTGTGATTGGTCAGAGTAATCACTTTGGTTTTCGTTTTACGACGCTCAACTGAAAACTGCTCTTTATGAAAGAAGTTCCATTTGAACTGCGGAAATGGATTGAAATGAAGAAATGATCCTCCAGTGCAGTGATAAACGCAATTAATTCGATTACCTTACAGGTTAAAAAAATCAAGGTTTTGAACTCATAAAAAAAAAGTCAATAAGAACCCTCATACCTGTAACGGCATCTCCGAGTCCAGCTCGAATTTGGGAACTTTCTCAGTCCATGGCACAAATTTCTTGGTTTCCGTGTCAATGAAGTAATCAAATACAGTGCCAGCCGATGGAAACTTGATGGTCTTAAATTCAGTCACCCACCACTTGGAAAACTCCACTCGATAGTCAACGAGCTGTCAAAAAAGGAGGATTTATGGTTAGCATATCCACTGTACAATACAGTTTCAGAAATCATCTGTGTCTGTTATTCGTTATTGGGCCTAAAAAAGTTCTATGTCCACACACAGAAAAACCAAAAGTCATATCTGCATCAAAAGATACCTAGCCTGTTCCAGGTATTACGATTGTGGGGCCGGGAAGCAGTTAACAACCGGCGCGAGAACGAGCTGGGAATCCCCCTCCGTCAGCACAGGCAACATTTTTCATTCGTGCGCCGTCTGTCCTTTGCTTTCCATTATCTGAACGCCTGGAACAGGCTACCCACTATCTGAACGCCTGGAACAGGCTACCCACTATCTGAACGCCTGGAACAGGCTACCCACTATCTGAACGCCTGCAACAGGCTACCCACTATCTGAACGCCCGGAACAGGCTACCCACTATCCGAACGCCTTGAACAGGCTTATAAAAACCTTAGAATAACGGTCCAGGTTTGTTAAAAAAACACTTCACCAGCGCAATGAAACTATTAACAAATGTCTGGCTGCGGATGGACGGAATGAAAATGGATTTTATCTTGAAAAAGTTGTTTTTCAAGTTGTTTTGTTGTTTCTTGGAAAAATCGCCCAAAACTAATTTTGGTGTGCTCTCCCTTCGATAATTCAGTTGGCGGTTATAGGAGCAGTTTGTGTATAAGCGAAGGTACTTTGTTATACTTTCAGCAAAGTTTTGACACAACTCGGCAAATTCTCAGCCCGTGCTCTTATCCGTAAATATTTCACTGCAATTTCAAGGTTTGCAGATCGTTCTTTGATAAAACTCCTTAATACAAACCTGATCCTGGAACATGGCTCCACCAAAGGCCCAGACAGCAGCAAATACGAAGTACAACTCATACAGCTCCTTATTACAATCCGGCGGTGTGTTGGTGGGGTTCAGAAGACACTCCAGCAGATAACACAGAGTCGTTACCATGGTGATGTCAGGGACTGGCGTGATCTTCTTGAAGCGCACGCGTAGTGTGTCTAAACAGATTGGCACGTACTTGTCAAACAGGATTTGCAGGTTGGCTTTCTCTGATTGAACTTCACGAGTATCAATCCAGCTTGATACGTATCTGTAGAATAGAGAAATTTAATAGCTCTTTAAAGGAAGCTGTAGATAGTGGTGTAAACTGTAGAACGTTTCACCAACTCAATCCGAAAACTTTTCTCCAATACAACTCCAAACTCTAACGGTTTTATGTCAGTTTCCGTGGACGGTTCGAGTCCTTTAAAGATAAACAATCCAAAACGAACCATTTACGTCTAATTTGATTTGAATGGTTCATTAAATTACATTTTAAGGTTTTTACTTGTTACATTGTTATAGGGAAAGCGATCATACAATCAGTGAATGGGAATTAAGTTTCCCCCTTATCACTCCTCATGTGCTTTTCTGTTATATATACCTGATTATTTTATACATGACAAAGTGTAATTATACGTTAAACATTAAACCATTAACGTTTACCAAGCAATGGATATTTCACTGAAAATCTGCCTTGGTATATTGTAAATCCGAGCAAGTAATTGCTTCTTCCATTGTTGATTTTGCCCTGATAGTATATGACTGCACGCATGTTTTCAAATTTACGATTTGATTAAACTTCACTTTTTCACGATTAGACCAAGGAAAACAGTTAACATTACGTGCTTCGCTACGCTTTGCGGACTGTTAGCCTGGGAACTGGCCACCACACAAGGGCACCTTGATTTACGACCATGGCACCCTGTTAGTTTCTGGCCCGTCAATGATCGTCCTAATGGGGTTCCGCTGTACCCGTTACCGTGAATTAATAGAACCAACAAACCATTTGCGATATGACAATTCAACAACGGACGAGTTCATCATGTACCAAGGGATACTTACGGATTCCAGCCAACATCAGCGTAGTTAAGAAACAGAATTCCTGCACGGGATACAGTAGCAGGCGTGGCTGTTTTCAGATGACCGATTTCAAACAACAGTCTCATGGATGGAGTCAGGGGAACACGCTCATTACTGGCCAAAGTAAGAACCTGTAAGGAACAAAGCCGATTATTATATGTCAAGAGGAATACTATATTTACAGTGCTGCTACTGTTACCGGGGCCACCTAGACAAAGTTAACCAATCACAAAACAGAACGGGAACAATAGATTCCAAAATTTGCGACTTGAATAATGAAATGTCGAGTACAGAACAATGAAATTTTAACTTTAAGGGCCCATTAACTGATCTTTTTGACCCGTTGCTAAGGAAAATTTCTTGTAAAATAACTTTGTCACATTTAGTCATAACAGAGGTATTTCATGGGTTTTAACTTGTTCCTCATTGACAATACCGATGATGACGTCATCAGGCCATGCCCATGGTCACGTGACTTATTTCGAAAAAATCTAAAGGTTTGTCAGCTTATTACTTTATCGGAATTTTGTTCAGTAATTTAATTTTGTAATTTATATTTCCTTTTCGTTATGCATAGATTGTGTTTAATTTCCAAAAGGTAAAATTTTGACAGAAGTGCAAAATTTTGGAGAATTCGTAATTTTCTGGAAAAGACGTGATTCCTCAAAAGGAATGCATAGCTTTGTTTCCAACCGTGGTCTAAATGGTAGCTCGATGAAAAAAAGTGTATTTTATGAAAAATCACATTTCCTTTAGAGTTTAAAGAAAACCGGAAGTGTCCCACAAGTCAACCGGAAGTTACTCTTCCAACGCATGCGCAGCTCACTCGACCAGACGGAAACGATCTCCTGACTGTCTCCTGACTGCCATTCCGTCTGTGTTGCAATAATAGAGAGCTTAAGCAACGACGAGACAACGCCATGGAAAACGTCACTTGAAAAAAGGATTCGCGCTTTTTTAAACTACTTTGCAGTTGCTCCAATTTGTTTAGTTTGTTTAATGTGACTGGATTGTCCAGCAGCTGAATTTGAAGGGATGGCTTTCCAGTTCAAAAAAAAAAGGAAAATTGACCGTCGTGTGTTCACGTTCTCCACAAAACCTATAATTTGATCATTTGACGTTGTTGTTTTGCAGGGAACGGCAAAGAAATGTACGAAAATGTAAAACGCACGTGCAACACGTGCAGAGGCATTGTTTTCGCTCATTAAACCTATTGTTTTGTGCCGTTCTCGCTTCCGTCGCCGTCGTGGTTGCTTATTATAAGCTCCCTACTTATTGACTTGAATGTTGTGAAACGAAACGAAACAACATCTAAAATGTAAACAATTTCCGAGCCATTTAATTGTTTAAATTTCCCGGGCTCGCGCGATACGGAGACTGACACCATTTACCGGAAGTGAAATTTCACTTCCTTAGCAACGCGCGGAAAAATCAGTTAATGGGCCCTTAAAGGTCAAATGAACCAAAAATTTGACATTTTTTCTTTTAGCTTAATATTAATGCAATATGTTTAATGAGTACCAAATAAACATATTCTGAAGTTTGAAACTAATTTGACTTGGCATCGCAGAGATATTGGAAGTTGAATAATGCGACTTTTTGGCCTTCATAATCGTAGAGCGATCGGGAAAATTGTCGGAAAGTGACGTCACTATTGACCACCTCAAAACAGTCAAGGTTCGAAGTTGAAAACAATAGGTTTAATGAGCGAAAACAATGCATGCCTGCATGTGCGTTTTATATTTTAGTACATTTCCTTGCCGTTTCCTGCAAAACAACAATGTCAAATGATCAAGTTATTGGTTTTTGTGGAGAACGTGAACTCACATCGGTTAATTTTCTTTTCTCTATTTGAAATTTAAAGCCGTCACTATGAATTCAACAGTTTACCTCCACAAAAATTACCGCGTAAGTGGAGATGATTGACAGACGGGGAAAATTAACCTGCACTAAACTACCAAGTGAGTTGGATTGAAAAAACTTAACTCCGTTAAAAAAATCTATTGTATAAACAGATGAAGTTTCTCGAAGCAATATTTCGTCGCTCAAAGCTCTTCGTTTCCTACCAAAACACACTTCGAGCTCCTCGGCCATTTTCAATGCGAAAACAGTAGAAATCTTTAAGTTTTAAGAATATACACAAGCTATAATACTCAGTATTCGCCAGGAGAGAGGACACTGGGAATGAGGTTGGCTCACCAATAGTGACGTCACAATCCTTACCAATCCTACCACTTGTAGTGCGCGGCCATTTCAGAAACGTTTTCGTGAAGCCTTCGGAAATCTTCGTACTTTTAGCTATGTAACTTCCTTAAAGGCTCAGGAAGGAAAATTTTTGCATAAGTTTGCTTTATTATGGTTTCTTTTAACGTTTAAATGGATAAATAAAAAATTTTAAATTTTTGGTCCATTTGACCTTTAAAATGTTGGAATCTATTGTTCCCGTTCTGCTTTGTGATTGGTTAACTTTGTCGAGGTGGCCCCGGTAACAGTAGCAGCACTGTAATTGATAATCGAAAGCTAGAATTACTTTTGAAGTCGTGACCATGACGAAGCGCTATCTTTTTTTATTATAACCATGTTTGATTTAAAATGTTTTGCCAAACAAACTTAACAAAAAGCAGGGATGTTGTTTTGTGCATAAAACTGTTAAGGCATGTGCAAACTGCTGTTTTGCTAATTGAACTATTTAAACGCACGTGCAAACTTGTTGTTTTACTAAGGGCCTGGTCGCACTACAGTCAAAAACAAAAATTAGCCCGTGCAAAATGACATAAAAACAAAAACATTCCACAAAAAGCGTGTTCCACCCTAGCGGTTTCTTTTGTTTTCCTCGAGTTTTGCACGGGCTAATTTTTGTTTTTGACTGGTCCTAATTCATCTCTTGAACGCACGTGAAAAAATTATTGTCTTGCTAAGGGCCGATTCGCACTAGCGGACAAGTTTGAAATGTCATGACATTTTTGACAAAAACAAAATTGTCGCGACAAGTCAGAGACATTTTGAAGAAAACAAAAGGTATAATTATTAGTACAATAGCTCTGCACGTGCTTCTGGCATCCTTGTACATTTCTCGGCACGGTCGTCTTGAGCAAACATCAAATATGCAGGCAGGTCCACGTGGTGAAAAATGTTAAAACGATTTGCATTTGAAGTGCGCGTGTACTGATGTTTTTGTGCTCGTGCGGGGTAATGTCGCAAGAAAACTATTATTTTTCCCGTCCATTTATCGGCACAAACTGGTTCCATCCGCATTCTCTTGTTCCAACCCCGGTATTACCATCCTTCCACGACGTCACCTCGGCAAGTTATGAAGCAAGTGGCGTTTCGACAGATGTTAACGTCACACAATCGTCCACGAAGCGGGACTATGATAAATGGGCAAAGGACGAAATTTCGCGTGTTGTTTTTTAGTACAATCCAGACCAAACACAATAGCCAATCAACAACGTATTGTTATCTGGCATTACGAGGGGCATTGGAATGCGACTTGTCATGAATTGTCCTGCCTTGAGGCAGGACAACGGCCCCTTTGAAGATTTGTCCGTTTTGACAAAATTTGCACTTGTCCAACAAGTCGTTCGCACTTGTTTTTGCGATTGTTTGACAAAATGTATCGCGCGTGAAACGCTGACCAATCATAAGACAACTGCTTCTTTGTTTTCTTGAATTGTTGGACAAGTTCTAGGTCTCAAAAAACGTATTCGCACTTGTTTTCTGTAACAAGTGACACATTAATGAAGAAATCTACAAATTGTTACAAAATTTGTCCGCTAGTGCGAATCGGCCCTAACTAAACTTTTTAACGCATGTGGAAAACTTGTTGTTTTGCAAATTAAACTTTTTAACGCACGCGCAAAAATGTTGTTTTGCTAATAAAACTTTTGTGCATAAATTGTTGCCTTTAAACGTTTATACGCACGTGCAAAACATAATGTTGGTTTGCTAATTCAACTTTTTAACGCACGTGCAGATTATTTTGCGTTGCGAGTCTAGTGTGCTAAAAAAAAGTTTGAACTCTCTCGTTAACTCTCGCTCCCATTTGGCTCCGGATTTAACGGTAAAACAGGGAAATTCACCTTTCACTTTCAATCCCACTTCAATTCAATTTTTTTCTTTTGCGTGTCAGTTTTTTCACCAGAGAACCTGTTAGCCTTTCAACCCTGAACATAGTTAATAGAATAAACTGGTTATGAAACTCAGTCAGTCCTTTGTTATATGTTTTTGTTCTCCATTTCTTTTGTTCGTTTGCCTTGACCGTACACAAAACACAAAAGGTATTGAAATGCATATGAGCAACTGACCAGTAGAAACATTTGGGCTCACACGTTAAACAAAACAATGTGCACGGTCACAGTTCGTTCATCATAAAACAAAGCAGCTTTGTACACTCTTTTTGAAATTTGTTGAGCTTCAAAACCAGTTTGTTCTATTAACTATGCCATGAATGAACTGCAAGCAAAAAAGGGCATTTTTGTTACCTTGTTGTCATCCATGACAGTGTTCAAAGACTCGATCCACATGGGGTCAATATCACCATCAAGTACAATCCATTTGGGGCAGTCGTTATTGATCGCTGCCAGATCGCGCATGATAGTGGAAAACAAACCTGAAAAAGAAATTCACCCAGTCATTAAAAAACACTTGACAGCCGACACTAATGGACTAAAAAATGTCGTTTAATGACCCAATGCAAAAGCTATTCTATCCTTTCTCCATCTATTTATAACGTTTATCAACTTTTGAGTTCCTTCCCCCAATCTTTCTTCAGTGTATTTAGTTAGGCCTACGCGCGAGATACAGAACGCGGATTTTGGGGCATAGTGTGTCGTAACCACGCTCTTCCTCAAACTCGCGAAGAGAAAACAATGAAAATCACTGCCGTGAAGGAGGTTTGAATGTGTGGTGTAAAGGCCCGGCCAAATGAACGCAACATCTTGCAACATTGTTGGATCGTGTTGTGAAGGAGCTGGCCAAACGCGCGCAACATGTTGCAACATGTTGGATGGTGTTGGATCAAGTTTGAAAATGGTCAAATTTGATCCAACACCATCCAACATGTTGCAACAGGGTGGCCGAACGCGTGTTAACACGTTGCGCGCAAATATGTTGCAAGATGTTGCGTTGAAATGTTGCGTTCGTTTGGCCGGGCCTTAATTACCATACCAATTTGCTGAACATTTTTATTGAATTTCTAAAATAATTATTATCTAAATCTAAATCTATTGAAAATCACGCGAAAAGCAACAACAACTTTGGACTTGTTCTTAGTCCAATTTTCTATGCTGATTGTTATTATAATTTCAACCCGTGAGGTATGTTTAAGTCTTTGAAGTCACTTTCTCCCATTCGCAACCAAGCCTTGGAACAAGGTTGATTAATGGCGGCCGTAAATTCTCGGAAATAAATGTTAAAATAAAATGACTTCTGATGTTCGTAATGGATTGAAATTTGGCAAGATGAGTAAGAAAGTCTAATAGTACACGAAAATGTAAAAAAAAAATCAAAAATTTGATCATAGGGGCACTTTAAATAACAGCAATCTAATGTAGCTTACCATCCTTCCATTCTCTGGTGGCAGGATTAATAAACCCGAAGAGTTCATCAGCTGTCACAGCTTTAGGGTTGATATCATGCAGTAATGGTTTCCTCTTTTGGTTCTGGTAAGTCTTGTTCAAGGTCTTGATCACCTGTGTCTTTCCAGTTCCCGCCGGACCGAGAACGAACACAGAATGTCTGACGGCTAGCAACTCCTCCAGTTGTACAATCTTGAGGATGAAGCTGTCTTCGGTTTGTAGTTTAAGATCCTGAAGGAAACGGAAAATGTGTGAAATTTGTGAGTTATCCTATTCTTTTCTGGCGTGAAGTACATAAGCCGCACTCCAGGGCCGGGTTGTTCAAAGCACGATTAAGCTAACCCAGGATTAAATAGCGTCAATTTTGAATCCGGTTAAATAACTCAACAATTGAACATTTTTCAAAGTTTTCTGCCTTTCAGTTTCGACTTTAACTTGTCTTCACTGCTAGCTATAAACGACCTTTTGAAAACATTTTAAAAACGAGAAATGAAATTCTTGGTTAACTTTTAATACGGGATTAGCGTTAATCGACTTCGAACAACTGGGCCCAGTCCGACTTGTTGCTTTCTGATGAAGTGATAAGCTAGTTTCAAGGGATCACACTATAAATATTAAGGAATTGGAAGCGGGGTCGGAGTTGGAAGCGAAAGGGGCATTGCTTTCTAGTTAAAATTAAATTAAAGAAAATTAAGAAACGGAGATTTTCTTTCGATGCCTATTGTTTCCGTAGCTTACAAACTAGAGAAAATCGAGAGTGCAAGCAGGAGAATAAACCAATCACAAAGCTGATCTTGATTTGCATATGGACAGTTTTAGATTTAAAAACATGACGTCCTCCACGTTCATACCGTTCGATCATCACCTTCTCGACTCCGATTCACCTTCTGTAGACTTTCTATCGCTTACAAGGCTAGAGAAAAATGTATCATGGACAGAAACACTTTTTTAATGAAAAGTTCGCGACTTACCAGGGCAGATTTCTTAACCAAGGCCTCGAAGTCCATGTCACGTTTTCTTGGCACATCAAGTGCGGGGAACAGATCACCAATTAAACCCATGAACACGGGAACATCATCTGTGACAATCTTAGGAATGTTAAAGTCACGCAATGCACGCATAAGTACTTGATCTTCAGGACGATCTCTGTCACTTCGCTTCAGGGAACCAGCGACGACCAACACAGACTTGATGGCACGAAGACCCCAATCATAATGGTCCTAAACACAAGAAAAAAGTAAAGTTTGTTATAAGGTTTCATTATTAAGGACCTTTACACAATAAATTATTGCCGGCAGCATAGTACATCTACATCGGCAAACGTCCGCGCGAAAAAGACGCTGTCGTGCCATTTGCACACAAAACGTTACGCCAAAACTGTGCCCCGGACAACCAGGAAACGTTTCACAAAACAGTCTCCTTTTGGACATATTTCTTCGACAATGCAATTCGGTCCATCTCAGCGATCCGTGTAGCGGATATTCGGAGCTCTCAGGAAACCAATCAGAATGCTCTATTCCATCATGGACCAATTCAGCCATACATTTGTTTAGTAATAAGTTCTTTATTTTACTTGTACTATTTGTTTTGGCGAAGCCAAGACCTCTCACCTGTTTAGAAAGCAGTTCTTTACACAGGGAGTACAGTGTGATAAACTTCCTGGCCAATGCTCGAGCATCCACGAAACCTTCAGCCACCAACATGATTTCACAGATCAGCTCGAAGTCAGGAACCACCATAGCACAGGGTCTACAAATATTAGAACATAATCTTCAGTTAGCGCATGTTTCTGTAACTGCATTGAAACACCGTGTCGCAACGTTACCTTGCGCCTTCACGCGATAAACGTAAGTTGGCAAACTTAGGTTGGCAAACTCAGGTTGGCAAACTCAGGTTGGCAAACTCAAGTTGGCAAAGTCAGGGTTGCAAACTCAGGTTGGCAAACTCAGGTTGGTAAACTCAGGTTGGCAAACTCAGGGTGGCATGCGTGAACGTCACATCAACAGTTGGTAAACTGTTGGCGACAAATAGAACTTGTTTCTAAGGGCGCTTACCATTTGTCAGAACTGGCCGGCCATACCGGTCCGTTTGTAACTAGAATGCGGCTTTTTAAAGACCTGTTCTTACCAGTCCATCAAAAGGGTGCATACTATTTCCAAATTTACCAGTCTGGCCGACCAGTTCTGGCAAATAATGGAATAATATTTACGAATTGAGCGGTCCAGCCTTCCAGTTCTGACAAATGGTAAGCGCCCTAAGTTTCTATTCTTGCCAACTTTTTCGCCACCATTCTTGAGTTGTCAAACTAGCCTTCAGTATGTGCAACCTCGTTTCACAGGATCCTTTGTCTTCCTAAACCCTGAGAAGGGCTTGCCAACATGAGTGTTCAATAAAATGCGCGCGCTATGATTATAACGTCATAAAGCGAAATAACGTCACGCGTTCTTTAATGCACGCAGCATACGTCGCCAGTACGAGCGCGCGCAAATCATGGGACACGCGTGCTTTGCAGCCTTCATATACTTAGATTCGACAGCACATTTCATATCTTCCTGCATGCAATTCAGATAAACCAAACTACTTTAACTCGATTTCTATGCAATTCACTTTTTGTAAAGGTTTAAAGGAAGATTGCAGTTTACTAAATAAAACGGAGGCTATACGAGCGTAAAAAATAGTTGCGCCTCTTTTATGAAAATTTTGTGTCACCAATGAGCGGTGGAAATAACTCTTGTACATACGATACAACAAGGCTGTACTTTTTCCGTGTGCAAGTTTCTTGTTGTTGTTGTTGTTATTATTATTATTATTGTTGTTATTATTATTATTATTGTTGTTGTTATTATTATTATTATTATTGTGGTTGTTATTATTGTTGTTGTTATTAAAGGTACCTGAACAAAGCTTTAAGATTTTCGGGCAGCTCAGTCCTGCCAGCATAACCAGGATTCATGGTGATAAAAAGTCCAACTGTCGGCACCAACACAATCTCTTCTCCTTGGAAGATAAACCGCTTTTTCTTGTCTTTGATGGCGTCCTGTATAGATTTTACCTGAACTGCGACCACGGACAACACCTCAACTGAGATGCGGTTAAACTCATCAAAACAGCCCCAGGCTCCCGTCTGCGCCAGTCCTTTGTAAATGTTACCAATAGACTGAAAATGGGAAATGTAATAAGTCAGTGAAACTTGCTGAATTTTAGGGGTATCTGAACCCAAGTGAGGTATAAAAGCATTTGTTTATTGTAGATTCTAAATGACACCGATTTCCTCTGCCTGATTCATCATGGATTACTATCTAAGTACAGATTGAGAAATGTCTTGTAGTTCTTCAATGTTAATGTTAACCGAGAGGCATGTCATCTCGGTGAAAGGACACGGAAGAAGATTGAAACAGAACGTTGATACAAGATTGCCGTTTGAGCAGTAATGAGTGGCCGACGTGAAAGCCTTCAAGGAAAACCCACAGTAGACAAAGAGCAAATCGGGAAGCAAATATTTGAGCCATATTGTGTTTTTAGCTGAGATACGTAACTCCACTATACCTTTATCCAACCAGGTGTGAAAATAGGTATCACGAATAATTGATAAAAAAATCTGACAAAATGCTGGGGGGAGGGATTAGCTGTGATGAACCACAATAACATCCGGAGGGGAAACCAAGGAAACCAAGTGAACTGATATTAATAGAAAAGAGTGCTGACCGTTCCTTACAGCAGACACTGCATTGTTCATACCTTATAGTCCATCTGTTCAGAACAGTTGAACACGTACACCATAATTCCAAGAGCTCGTCCCAGATCCTTGGTAGTCTCGGTCTTACCAGTTCCTGCAGGGCCTGCCGGGGCGCCGCTCATGGTAAGATGGAGAGACTGGGTCAGAGTGATGTAACATCTGAAAGATTCAATGGGAAGTAAGTTAGGTTTTCCGTCCACACGTAACAATAGAAAACGCATCAAAAACAGATATTTTTTTAAAACGCGACCCGAAGAGAAATTAAACAAGCAGCCGGTTATGGCTTCACAAGCGGGCCGTTTGGTCGCAGTTTTGTTAATTTAAGGATGGCGTACAAGTTCATATAAAGCAATTTTTTTTCGAAAACAATGAACCTAAAAAATAATTATACATGAAATAAGTAAGAACTGGATGACGTAACGCATGTAATGGGCACTTCGCCAAGTCACCCAGGAAAAACACTTGCCTCTGTTTCATGGGCACGTCGCCATATATGGCAGCGGCCCACTTAAAAAACCCCGGAGAATTAGCTTTAACGTGTGGATACCAAGAAGGAACAAATAATAGTTTTTACTGACTTTCACTGATCTACAACATTACCTGTCAGTCAAGGGTGTAATAACCAAACGAGGCGTGTTTCCGAGATATTCGTACGAATACTTAAACTGAGCATCGCAAATGTTGGCATAGCAGTGTCCATTCTGATCATCCCAGCGATGCCTGAGCTGGCTGAGCCACAGAAAAGCTTGTGCATTCTCCACCTTCTGATGAATCAGCTTGGCCACCACATCTCGAGCGTGCACATCAATGGTACAGATGGTCATGATCTTCTGACGGTCACCTTTAGTCAGGTCGCCGATTAACATGTTGATCAAAGTTGTAAGTTGGGTAACCTGAGAAGAAGGCGAGAATTCTTAAGTACAAGTAGGTTCGCGCTAATTGTTTATGCGTATCCTTACTGAGCACGCAATTCATGTCGCAACGCCCTGTTACGTCATGCACGAGCGTGCGCGCAAAAGAAATCTAAACACATAACCGAGAACCTCTCAGCATTGCTTGCATTGTAGGCTATGCGCCCACGGTTCAATTTCACGCAAAACAGTCAGTGGAAGCACAACAGAACCGTACCTGCTTCTTGTAGTAGTCCTTTAGTGCATTCTCGTAACCCTCCTCCAACCGTCCAAACGCAAGCACTACCTCTGTGGTCCACCAGATCTGAGTCCCACAGAGCGCGACCTGGGCCGGAAAGTCGAACAGCCAATGGTCACGTGGTTTCTCTTCATATGACACCACGGCTTCTGACAGCTGATGACGTACTGTTGCTCGCATAGCGTCCATAACTCGGTTAAGCCAAGCCTCCACCTAAAGGAAAGATATGATTATTTGGCTTTCTGTTTTTTTTTTTTTTTACAAAAACCGCCATAGTACCATGAACCATGCGGCTTAACATTTTCGCGGGAGTTTAATTTCGCGTTTTGCAGGAACACATTTTCGCGAATTAGGATTCAGACTTTACCGTTGGGAACACATTTTCGCGCATCTCGGGAAAGTCCATATACGGTATTTCACGTATACGTACCTCAAGGGGGCTGCTCAATTTCTACAACTACATGAACAGCAACCCTTCTATAATTCCCTTGAGAATGGTGTCCCTACGAACGATCCAGTTTATAAACCGAACAGTTCCTATATGCCATCCATTGTTTGTTTTTGATCTGGAGATGGTCTTATCAAGTTTACCGAGAGACTCTTTGTTATTGCCCAGGTTGTTCAAAAAAGCATAAAATTTGTAAACTTTTCGCTCGAACTTTCGCGCGTTGGTTCGAAATTTCGAACATACTGAGACAATAGAGGTTTAAAAAATTCGTCGAAATTTCGTTTCACTAAAAGATTCGTTCATTTTCGTCAAAGAGTGATGACATGTTTCGAAATTCGACGAGTTTCGCTCTCATTTCTTTTGCATAGCCCTGTAGCTCACATACTCCCAGGATTCAAGACTGCTTAACCTATCTGCATTCTCTCAGACACTTCCACGCAATAATTTACAACAACACAATTCCAGTGCTTTCCAGTCCTGAAAAATACTATAAAACGACAGGAGTTCCCAGGTTTTTTTTAGGAACTATACAAATCTTCTTCAAAGACCATAACCATGCATCTTCAATTACAAACAGTAGGGAAGCAAGGATTATAATGTATGTTTACCTGTCCATTACAGTCACAACTCTTGTCAAAGTCCACGTACTCTCCCTCTTTACTGTACATTCCAAGTGCTTCTTTGGTTGGGTTTCCTTCATCATCATCTTGAAACTTCAGTTTCGCCATGTTGTCAAACAACTTGGACAAGTGACGACAAACCTATCAAACAAATAAATAAATAAAAACTTTAATCGTTAGTCAAGAATGAAACGTCACTGCTGAGTAACTGCCCCAGAAGTACGGGCGAAAAAAATTAAGAGAGTGCCTGCAGTGTTGTGTCGCTTTTTCATGACTATGGCCAGGAGTTTGCTTTTGAAATGTAAAGAAAAAATCGCCAAATGTGGTGAAACCAAAAAGAAATATTATCTAACGAGACAAAACAACGACTATAAATTAAAAGTCAAAATTCCACAAGAATGGCAATTTTGATTTCTTGACAGCCAGTTAAGAAATCAAATATGATGATCTTTAATCCACTTCCATCCTTGCAATTCTTTTCTTCCTTGCAAGTTCAAGGAAATTATGAAATATTTGGAAATGTTTACTTCTGGCCGGCACTCTTAGGTAAATATATCACCTTTTTCGGCCAGTTAACACGCCATTAAGTTTGCTACATCACAGTACCTCAACTGGCTGATTGCCCTTGGAGAGAATATCCAGTAAGTCCGCTGACGACACAAAGTAAAAGCGCGGGAAAGCAAGACGCTTGGTCTCCAGATACTCAGCCAAGGCTTTCTCGCACAAGGACAATCTAAAACAAAAGAGATATTAAAGGTGTTAGCTGAGCGCTTATAACCGGTAATACTCTAAAGGCGTGAACGTTCTTTGGTTTAACATTTGCTGGGCTTCATAACTTGATCAAAAAACCTCCTGCAACGTGTCCTTACAAGTTATAAACAATCAAGGTTCCAATTGACCAGATAAGAGTAGTTTGATTTTCGATTTGTCGAACTTAACAATTGTTTAAAAAATGCGAAAAATCGCTCTAACCAATCACAGCAAATACGTCATTTTTTTATGCTAGTCAATTGTCTATCCAAAATCAACCGTTCTTTGATTTATGCGGCACTGTTATTTCGCAAGTTTCACATAAATCGCTTCTTACATTTTTTTCCAACCAAATTTCTAGACTCTATCGTTTTGGGTATAGTCCAGTTTACGACAGCCGTTAGATACACCGCACTCTATTAAAGAGAGTATGTTTCTGAAAGGTGTCAGAAATAAAAGATGTTTTTACTCAAGTGCCACTCCAAAGTAGCATACAAGACGCACCTTTCTTGTAAGTTTTCAAGTTTCTCATACAGTCCTGGTCTGTTGCAGCAATTGACGACGTTCGGTATTTCGGAGGCTTCTTTCATCAGTTCCTGTAAAATTAATGACAGTAAGTCAAAGCATAGACAAGAAACAGTTCATATTTTAAGCCACCTTATTTCAAAGAAATTCTGGTTACGAACAAAATACAGTTTCACTTTGTTATTATTGTAAATCATCTCTTATTCAACTTCCGATCCGTTTCTTCTTTTCCCCGATCTCTGATTTTCCACTTATCTATAGTATGATCTCCAATCTAATTTATCCGATCCCAGCGAGTTCTTTATACTTCAACACTGAGCTATGTTTTGAAAACCAAAACGGGCAATTTGTAGGCCATTTTCCTCGGCGTTTTGGGGAAAAACAAATGCAAGCTTTCCGTTCTCACCTTAAAGTCAACATCAATTCCGTCAAATCGTTTAGAATCCTCAGGCAGCTGATTACGGATGTCTTCAGATCCAATGAAAATGCTTTCCAAGTGAGACCATGTCCTTTGCACTTCAAACCAAATGGATATCACTGAGTCTGATACAGACAGCTTCTTCTGCCACAAGGACACTTCCTCCAAGAAATGACCAATATACTTGGATGTGATAAGATTTTGAAGTTGCACCTAGAAAGAGAGAATGATTGTCCACTCACGTGCCTTTAACTGCATAGAAAATAATATTGTTTGGCAGGCACACATGCCCGATTTCAAAATAATGAACGCAAGTCGAAACAAAAAAGTCGAAGTTTTTTTTAAGTACTGTTCTCTTCAAAGAAACTCTTCATGTAATATATTTTTGACAAATTTAGGACCCCATTTTTCTTGAACGTCTTACTCAATCAACAACATAGCTGACAAACGTACACGAAATTTAACTTTTGTACTTCTCAAACATGTATTTTTCATTGGTTAAGCAATGGGAAAACTAGCAAAGCTTAATCCTGGCACTGGTACTGCTCACGGCCAACTGCAGACTTTCTTTTCTCACCTGGTTGTCCTCAAGAGTTTCGATCAGTTCCTCGCTTGATTTGAGCAGTGGAATACCAGTCCTCATGTGGCTTTCATACTCAAACTCCATCTGAGACCACGTGACGTCTAATTCCTTGAGAACCTTCTCCATTCCCAGTTCTTTAGTCGCCTTGTCCACGATTCCACGAACCTCGTCTTCGAAGTTGTGCAGATTGAGGGCAAGCAGATCGGACAAGTTTGTGTCTTCGTTCATGATGAACTTTACCTGTGGAAAAAGCAATGCGACTTTGGTTAACTTGAAAAGTTGCAAAAACTGGAGAGGATCCTAAATGTCTTTGAGAACAAGTTTCTTTAATTAGGTTTTACGTTTGCCGAATTAAAAAATTAGAAACTTGTGGAACCTGTTCTATGCAAACTTTTAGCACATAGATCTATCATGTTTGTGGAAACAAGGCAAATGCAAAGGCAACCATATTGGTGATTTGGCCCCTGTAAATTCTTCTTTCTCTTGGTTTTATTATTACTTCGGAGTTTTCATTTTGTTTGTTTGTTTTTTGCTAGGAAGAATTCTAACTGGAAACAAATCTATACCTATAAGTTATTCAAAGTTTCTACCGGCTAAAGAAACGCGCGCGTGACAAGCTGATAGCAAAGATGTCTAGGCAAAACTGGAGAGGATCCTAAATGTCTTTGAGAATAAGTTTCTTTAATTAGGTTTTACGTTTGCCGAATTAAAAAATTAGAAACTTGTGGAACCTGTTCTACGCAAACTTTTAGCACATAGATCTATCATGTTTGTGGAAACAAGGCAAATGCAAAGGCAACCATATTGGTGATTTGGCCCCTGTAAATTCTTCTTTCTCTTGGTTTTATTATTACTTCGGAGTTTTCATTTTGTTTGTTTGTTTTTTGCTAGGAAGAATTCTAACTGGAAACAAATCTATACCTATAAGTTATTCAAAGTTTCTACCGGCTAAAGAAACGCGCGCGTGACAAGCTGATAGCAAAGATGTCTAGGTTATAAATGGAATTCCTGAGGTTGGTACACTATGTTGCAATGTGTGCAATCCAACCATCTTTAGTAACATCATTTGCTGTTGGCTCAAGGAGACTGGACCAGAGATCCAGCCGGGTTTCAGTATCCCGGATTGGCGGGAAAATAGCACGTATTTACCTTAGTGGCCTGCATGAGCTGTTGCCAATGACGATCTCTGATAGCAGGATTCTGCAACTCTCCTACAGCCCTTAATGATGTCACCATGTTCTTAACAGTGGAGTCTAGCCCAGAAAACGCGTCCCACGCTCGCATCTCCTTGTCAAGTCCTCGAATCTCCTTAACAAACCTCTTACACTCCATCTCCATGTTCTCAACATTGATATCAGCCCACAATGTGTCTTTCCATTCTTCAATGCTACTTAGAACAACTTCGATCATGTCCCAGAGCTGTTTCAGGAGGAACACTTCACGACGGCAGGCTCGTAGTTGTTTGTAATCAGGGAAGTTGACCTCAAATAGGCCTGCGGACTCGGAAAGAGCATTCATTTCTTCTTCCATGGCACAGATCTGGAAGTTAGCCTGCAAATGCCAAATATCTGGTTAACGGATTATTCTATAAACCTAGTGCACACGGCAAAAGCGCTTATCGCCCTTTCTGTATCAGTTCACCAACTATCTGATAATATTGTAAGATTGTTGAATGTCACTGCATGATATTTGCGATAATCTTCGGTTTTCTTCAATGTGTAAAACGCAAGCTTCCTTCTTTTATTGGCAAATCAGATTTAAGCAATTTTGCGTAGTGCAAGTCATGTAACTTGGCTCTTTTTTCCGAATAGACAGTCCCCTATAAAAAAACACTCCCAAACGAAGCCAATCATGTTTGAAATTTTGCTTCAAACGTGTTATTTACCCTGTCTAGGCGTTCGTAGTATTCCTTGGAGTCGAACTGGAAAGGAGCCGTCTTGCGGAAGTCCTCTCTGAATTCATGTTGCTTGATCTGTCAAGACGAAAGTCGGAGAAAACGTTAGAGCAAGGGAAAAGTTCACTACCACTGACTATACAGTATTTGGACAGAAATCAGCGTACCACAAGAAAAATGTAAGTCACTTTTATTTACCCCCTCCCTACTACTCCACCCAATAATTAAAATGTTTGTGTACCATTTTGCTGCGCCACACATGCATGCCTGGGTAAAATACTCCTCCTCCAATCGCCTCCCCTGAAGAGGGGAATCCCCCCCCCCCCCCCCCTAAGTATATAAATTTTTGCAATGACCAAAAAAAGAGAAGCCTGTCACACTCACATCAAACTGTCCACACTTGCGCCTGATGATGGCGACCTCAGAGGCCTGTAAAGGAGCCACTTGTTGTTTCACTGTCACTTGGATCTTCTTGGTGTTATTCCACTGTTCTGGAAGTTCCTATATTTTAAGAAAATGTTAGCAGGTTAGAACATGTTCTGGGGCGGTACGCAGCTCTTACAAGGTCTTCTTTGATTGGTTGAGAAAACAATAGAACAAACAACACAACAATGGACCCTAGCCCTGAAAACAATAGAGCTGCCTGATACCCAGGTCCAATGAAATTAGAGGTTGTAAAGAGCTGCGTGGTATCTGCATGTTCTTCGTGTTTGCCTATTGTATAAAATATAGTTTGATTGTTCAAAGATAAGCACGCAACAAAACAAAACAAGCAAATCCAGCCAGAAATACTTGCAGATACATGTAGCTGAAGGAGCTAAGTGAATTGACTGCCTGTAATTCTTAGTTTTTAGTGGATTTTGTGTTGACAGACAAACACAATTCTGTTTGCTTTAACTTATTGTTTGCTTGGGTTAACGGCTGAACTTTGAAAATGCACGACCAAGAAGAAATCAAAGGCTCCTAAGAGCCAAACCATGAATAAGAAATACTAACGCGTAACGCAATATTGCGGTGACCTTTATGTTTTTACACTGACATGGTTCGATATTTTTTTAAATTAAACGTAAGGATTTTTGACGAACGCAAAAAAAAAGAAACAGTACATCACTTTCATAATGTCCAGTCCGAAGAAGAAAGAAAGAAGAGAGGAAAATAAAATAAAAAAAGGATGTCCTAAGCTGGACTTGAACGCGCACCTCCCAAATCCTCTTCACGACACCAAACCACTCGACCCCTGAGGTAAATTTTGTTATTTCAAGGTAGATACGCATCAAAACGCGTGTCTCGGTTGAAAAATCCTTTTATATCGATTTTAATGTTCTATTAAAGACTCCAAATGCGAAACATCTTTAAGCTTATAATTGTTTATATTCGTTTACAACAAATTAGTTATTGTTATCGCTGGATTCACGTTGTTCTAGTTACGAAACGCCTTCGTAAAAAAGCATTACGTCACTAAGTTTACGGCTGATAGAAGGAGTGAGTGAGTGAGTGAGTGAGTGAGTAAGTGAGTGAATTTAAGCCACCGTTACCGATAACCCATTCATTACACATACGCGTATTCACGGGGGTGAATAAACAAAAAGATGAATGATTATTGTTAAACGATGTGGGAAGTTGACTGCATCAGCTTTTTTAACAAAATACAGAGAAATGTGGAATAATAAAACTTAAGGCTGCTTCTGAAAATTACAGTCTACATGTAACCCTGCATTATCCAAGGTTTGTCAGCATTTGTGGAGCTAAATAAAATTTTAGCATTTCCTTTCAAACCGTCATAAAATAATTTTACATAAGCACAATTTCTGGCAGATGCAGTGATTGACTGTACCTGAAGTTGCGTGTGTACTTCCTCGGGCATTTCTTGTCCGTACGTCTTAAGAAGTTCAATCGTTTGTTTAAGGGGCTCAAACATTTCGTCAGTAACTGTCTGTCTGTCCTTGACAGCCATGAGATGTCCCATAACAGCCACTAGGCCATTGTAGTCTCCTTCTTCAACGGTCTGAGTCAAGCCGACATCTGCTACCTTGATAAAGTCTGCTAAGTCATTCAGACTGCAAGAGAAAAAGGCATGGTTTAGATGCGATAGTCACACAAGGCAACCGTTTCTTGCAGCTTGCAATGCAATTGAGAGCATTGTAAACAAAGTTGTTAAGCGGCAAGTTATCTTGCAACCTGCAAAGAGAAATGTCTAGTAGGTAAACTGTACTCAGTATGTCGAGCATGAGACAAAAGAGAAATGTGAGTCCGGGATTTCAAGTGAAATCGTGTCTTTCCGCACAATGCCATACCCTACTAGTCTACGTTAGGACGGTCTAGTTTTCCTGTGTTGCACACACGCCTTTTCCTCAACTAGTCTCTAACCAATTTCAAGAAATATTGCCTTGTGTGACAGCAGCTTCCTAAACTTTGCTGCCTTCTTGTTGGGGGGGGGGGGGGGGGGGGGGGGGGGAGGTAAATCACACTACATAAAAAGAAACTTCTAAAAATAACACTCGAGTGAAGTTCTGAAGTGACGGATTTTTAGCGTTCATTTGTGGGGCTGTCAAGTTCCCACCATAACATTCTCACACTGTGAATCCAGAGGCTGATTTTAGCAAAGGGTACAGGATTTTCTCAACTGGTGTTACCTGTTTGTTACATGGTCAATAAGATGTTGTTTGAACATGTAGCTCCATCTCTTGATAATATTCAGCAAAGCCTGTTTGAAGGGCTTGGCATCCACGCGGAACCATGTGTCAAAGATCTTTGTTCCATCGACTTCATCCACTTCGGAATAAAGCTTCTCGTAGGTGTCAATCTAGGGAGAATGAAAACCACATCAACGTCAACAAGTGAATGAATAAATGGCTCCATAAAAAAGGAATGGGTCGTATTACGATTCTGTCACATGAAAACACAGAAGTGAGACAAAAACGACGAGAGGTCAACCTTGTCAACAAAAGAGTCGGTGATCAGACAAGATCGACAATTTGAACTCGTTTATTTTAGTGAAAATGTTTAGCAGATTCAAACTAAATTAGAACACAGAAAAGCTGATAACAGCGCATGAAAGTTGATGGGAGTGCAAGAACGTTTATTAGAGCACTTGAGAGTTGATAAGAACTTACCAACTCTCGGTGACTGTTATTCTCATAGATCCTTGTCTGTTCCAGGAGTTATAGTCGAGGCACCAGGGAGCGGCTTAAACCGGCACACGAATGAGCGGGGGAAATGAGGGAAGACTATCCCCCTCCGTCAGTATTCATAATATTTTTCCTTCGTGAGCCGCCTATGCCGATTTCCCTTTCATAAACGGTCGATGCCATTTTTAACGGTACATCGATACCATCATTAACATTCATTAGTAACCAAGCCTTTTGTAATGTTCGATGCCATTTTCTGTTCTAGTTTATGCCTGGATTAGGACGAAAGTGGGCTATCATTATTAGATAAAATTGGGCCTAGGTAAAGCGATTATTAGACCTAAGCTAGGATTCGCGATCAGGTTTGATTTAGGGATAGGGTCACCTGTTATAGATGATCATTGAGAAAAGCACCTTTTATAATTATTTTTTTTTGTGTGTGTTTGCAGGATCAAATCAGTGGTGTAGTGGCGAAGGAGGAATGTTAACATGCCAGAGGTTCTGGGTTCGATTCTAGGTTATTAATTGTATTTTTCTTTTTTCTGATAGAAAAAAAAAATTAGATAATTGGTGAAACATTTTCTAAGTGTTGCTAAAATGGCAGCGATGATGGCCAAAAATATTATGCTTTCACATAAGAGCCTGGAAATATACGGCCGTTTTGGAGCCATGTACCTGTGAATGTATTTTAAAAACACGATTCACATTAGTGACCCAAAATAACCGTCTAAAACAGTTGACTTAAGAGCCAGCAGTTAAATGAACGAGTCAATAATTATTTTGCATGCAATTGATGTATAAACAGAACTGTAAAAGAAGGAAGGAGAAGGAGAAGGAGAACTGTAAAAAACCTTAAGACAGCTTGTATCATGTAAAGGAAGTAAAATTTTAAGGATGAAGTAATCAAGCATGAATGCTAAGACATTGCGGTTAAGGTTATTCTTGCTACAAACTTAATGCATTTTTCCCAGTCTCTGAACTTTTTACGGTCTTAGAAAGGTGATGGTCCAAACAAGACTGCAGTTATTAGTAATGTCGTAAATAGACCTATATTACAAAAGGAATTCAAGTCACAAAACCATACCAAAGTTACCAGTTTAGCCAACCACAACAGATGCAGATAACCAATGAGCCAATCGGAACTCGAAGAAAATATGCGTACCCGGCGCCAGGCGCGGGAAAACGGGCGTGAATATATTGCCATTGGTTTCGGTTTTCTGATTGGTTGAAAAAGTGGCGCAAGCTTTTTTCACCAATCACAAAGCATAGAGCGGTTTTCAATTAAATTGAGTGGCGAAAGTAATTTCGCGATTGCTAATTGCTTTGCATTGCTACGCTTTGTGATTGGGTAAAAAATCTCGTGCCAGTTGCTCAGCCAATCAGACACAAAACCAAATTCAATTGCAACTTGTTTGCACGCATTTTCCCGCGCTTGGCGCCGGCTACATGTATTTGCTTTGCGTTCTGATTGGTTTGTTGGATTGTCTGCGTCTGTTGTGATTGGCCAGAGTGATTACTTTGGTTTTGGTTTTACAACACTCAACTGACAAACCCTCTAGTAATGCGCAACCAAAGCAGACGCATATTTTTTTCGACACTCAATTGAAATCCACTCTAAAACTAAACAAAACGAATGTGACCAGTCGAATTACTGTGTTTTTGTTCGCTAACCTTACGTGAACAAAGAACAGTCCTCGAGGTTCTCCTTATCAACAACAAACAACTTTACCTGTTCTTTAAATTGTGCCAATGTAGGAGGATTCTCTGGAACACCATCTTCAGCATGAGCTTCGATTTCCTCAGCAGTTAGCACATGGTTGTACAAAAGAAACTGTCTCATAAACTCATTGCGGTCATCGAGCCACAAGTAAGCATATACGTCGAAGGAGCTGCGATATTCATTCGCTTTGTTCATGATGCCAGTTACACGATCCATCAAATCTTGGCGCATCTCTGACAAATCAAGCATGTCTTCTACGTCATTCTACAAAGGAGAGACAAAAACGAAAAAGAAATGAATTAGCCATGACAAAGATTTCAATCAAAAGACTTGAGTAGCCAATAAGCAAGATTTTCTTTTTATACACCAGGCATTGTTTGGGCAAGAGAAAATTGCAACACAAGTTGCAGAAAAAAAATACTAGTGTAGCATTAACCCTAGATCTGCAACGTTGCCGAAATCATTGTAAAAAGTGAAACATGAGTTCTTCTTTTCACGATGGTTGCAGCTATGGAAAAAAATGTAAAATTTGTCCTTGCAGAGTATATTACACTAAGCAATAATTGCTTAAAGTGCCCCTATGATCAAATTTTTGATTTTGATTTTTTTACATTTTCGTGTACAATTAGTCTTTCTTACTCATCTTGCCAAATTTCAATCGATTACTAACATGAGAAGTCAGTTTATTTTAACATTTATTTCCGAGAATTTACGGCCGCAATAGCCCAATTTCGATATATTAAAATTAAACTTGAAACAAAAGACATCACTACAAGGCTTAGGGGAATGATAGTAGGGATTTATATGGTTTAGTCCCCTAAGCCTCGTAGTGATGTCTTTTGTTTGAAGTTGAATTTTAATATATCGAAATTGGGCTATTAATCAACCTTGTTCCAAGGCTTGGTTACGAATGGGAGAAAGTGACGTCAAAGACTCAAATATATCTCACGGGTTGAAATTATTATAACAATAAGTATTGAAAATCACGTGAAAAGCAACAAAACCTTTGGACGTGTTCTCCGTGCAATTTTCTATGCTGATTGTTATTATAATTGCAACCCATGAGGTATGTTCGAGTCTTTGACGTCACTTTCTCCCATTCACAACCAAGCCTTGGAACAAGGTTGATTAATGGCCGCCATAAATTCTTGGAAATAAATGTTAAAATAAAATGACTTCTGATGTTCGTAATGGATTAAAATTTGGCAAGATGAGTAAGAAAGTCAAATAGTAGACGAAAATGTAAAAAAAATGAAAATCAAAAATTTGATCATAGGGGCACTTTAATAATAATTATTTTTTTAGAGCAACTTGTGTCATAATTTTCTTACGAGACAAGTGGCTCTATGCATTCCCTAGTGTAACATCACTTTTATTTTTTCCATGTTTTTCTTTCCTGTTCAATGAACAAGATGATTACTGATAACTGGTGTCATAGGAATGGAATTGGTGTGCGTATTTAAATTCAGTTAATAAATAAGCTGGCGCCAAGTTGAGTAAAGATTTATAAACAAGGACGCACTTAAAATAATCCCGACGCGCTTGAAGATTAGGCCAGTTAAATACGGTGTGCAACTCATCAGCTCCGATAGATCGGCCCTCGATTATACATGCGGCACGTCGGTTTAGCTTATCAAAGTAGCCCTTACAGCCTAAATAAAATAAATAAATAACTGAGATTATCACTAAAATGTTAAATAAAAATTCAAACAAAAGTGCAGTAAATACTATAACATATTGTTTTAACCTGGTAATGTTCTGAACCATTGTGCTCTGCCAATCTCTTGACAAGTGATGCCATCTTGTAAACATCATTAACAATCCTTTCGACAAGTTCATAAAATCCATCAGTGATACCAAAATCCAGTGAAGGTATAAACACCATGTCAGGTTGTTGAAGCTCAAGCTTGGCTTCAAACAGGCCTGTGGTGTTGTGTTTAGCATCTGTGTTCTCCAGAAGATAGTTCAGTGAACAATGAATGCAGTTGAAGAAACCATCAAGGACCATATCATCAAGATAGTCGACATACGCTCGCCAAATGTCAGTTGATGCTTCGGCTTTGAACAGCTCCAAGTTATTCTGAATAAAGAAATGTTATGACAGAGTGAATTAGCTTTAAATATTTACAGTATACATAGTGATGGTTTGCTTGGAAAGCGTTAACGCTACTACTATTGCTAGTTTTATGTTGTACCAGAAACCCATAAGTGGGTTGAAACGTGCAACTGTCTCTTGTACGCTTCAAAACAAGCTTCCGATTATTCAGTTTGCTAAGAAGTTGTTACAGCCATATTTGGAAAATCAAGATAGAAATATTAACCAATCAATTCGCTAGAACAACTTGCTTCCAATCTCCCTGGACCGAGGGGATTCCAAATATGGTACTAAGCAAACAATGAATATTCGGAAGCTGTGAATGTGCATTACACGTTTCAACCCACTTATGGGTTTCTGGTTGTACTTAATTGAATCTTTATAGTGTACAGATTAATAACACAAAAGTACAAAATAAAAAGGTACCTGCGTGAGCTCATGGATTTTCTCTCCTGCTTGTTGGAGTAAAGTGTAACGTTTGTTGAGGTTCGTTTCACTGTCCTGTTAACAAGAAATTAAAAAAAAATATTGAGCAACCTCCTACCACTTTATTCTACATGACAAAGCAAAATTCTCATTCTTTTGCTATCAGTTGTAATACAGGATATTTTTTTAGCCAAAGCCTGCATTCAAATTTGAACAAATATCCCCCCCTGAATCTACATAATTGTCAACAATGGACCCTCTTAGAAAACTTATGCATCTTTGATCATATACAGTTGGTGCATAGTCGGCTGTTAAGGAAGATATTTCACTAACAATAACAACAAGCAAATCAAGAGATGTTACAGATGTGTCTCTTCTTTTTCAAAGTGAAACTACCAGACTTTGTATGTCCAACTGCCAGATGTTACAGCCAGTGGCTGCATGCCTTAATCAAATGAAAACCCTCAAAAGACTCCCATATAAAAATGAAGGGGGTGCTCGTCCTACCTTTTAGGGGTCAAAATTTGTACATTGGTACCTCTTAGGGTGCTAAAATTGAAAATGACCCCCATTGGAATTATCGCGGTACCTTTTAGGGTATTACAGTGTAAGCCCAGAATATGACATGTGTTGTTTAAGAATTGGTACTTCTTGGGGGTAAAAATTCATTTGAGCCACGCCCATCAAACAACATTCTGGTACCTTTTAGGGTGCTTTTCAAAAACTTCCGACGAACACCCCCGTCATTTTTATATGTGAGACTGCCCCCCTCCCCCCCGCCCACCTCCGGGGCCACCGACCTGACAAACCACCAATGTGCCAACTACCAAACTGCACCACGCCTCAACTTCATTAAAGGAAAATTCTGTTGTTTACCTCTAAGTTGAGCAGGCCTTCCTTCTTGCCCTCCTTGCGTTCATACAGTGGAGCTTCACACCACTTAGTCATTAGTTGACTCATGTTTTCAACATTGTTCTTGGCAGCTTGAACACGTTTCTCAAGATCGTGAACCATCTCTCTTGTCTTCTCAATGTATTCCCATGCACCTTATTGTCATAAAAAATGTTATTAGTAAAAGTTAGATACAATACTATTGTAATAATGTATCATTTTTCTCCAATGTAGTTTTACATTTTGGACAAAACAAGATGAAAGTTGAATTCAGAAGTAGTACAGAAGGCAGAGTTTTTTGGGGGGAGTGGGGTAGGGTTGGTGCATGAAATCTACTTACCAGTGGTAAGTGGAGGAAAACAAAATGTTCCATTAATTGTTGAAATGCTGAGAATATACATGTAGGTTTGGCATTGGCTCTCATTTGGAGTAATATAATTTAATTTATTACATTTTTCTCATAAATGTATGCTAATTGACAGTGCCTAACTAAATTTTACTTTTACTGAAGATTGGAGTACAAGCAGGGTTCATAAAAAGGTGGTCAATCATACAAACTAACACAAACCTTCACTGTTCCAATTCAATGTTGTCTCAGCCTGCTGCAGTTGGCTGTCAATCTCTTGTAATTGTCCATCGACCAGAGGAAATTCCACATCAAGAAGTGTTTCTCTTACTTTGTTATACCATGCAACAATTAGATCCAGGTTTGACAGGAACTTGTGGAATGTCTCATTCCGAGCATACATAGATGTAGCACTTTCGGGGATGCTCTCAAGTGTTTCATTTTGTGCATTTTCCAGGTATTTGACCTCGCGGAGCACAGCAATCAACTGAAACAGGAAAAATTCATTTTTACTATAAAAAATGTTAAATTTTCGAACATTGTTCTTTCGAACCCCTTCGTATAATTTTTTTTAAACTTTACAAAAAGTTGTATCTTAACATGTTAATTGAATTTCAATAATAAAAAATGGGGGTCTGACCTTAAGTTTATTTATATAGTTATAAGCACTTAAACCTCAATTAAAGGTGTCTTTAACGGGTTATACTGTTACTATGGTAACCTGTTAAGTACGATAACCACAACTTGTTCAACAATGACTGGGCATTTGTTTGATACCATAATTGTAGTATCAATGATAAAGAATTGTAGTATTGATCCATCAAAGTGTAAGTACTGGAAATTACTAGAAATTGTTTGTCAGCTACCTTAATCAACCAATGAAAAACAAACCTGAGGATCAAAGTTCACTTTAATAAGCTTTGTATTACTATCCCTGGTAATAAGAGGTTTGTCTAGATTTCCTTGAGAGATGGAGCCAACATCTTGGGTCCAATCAACATACACTTTTTCTTCATACCTGAAAGAAAAGGGGTAATATTAATTCTTTTAATAAGCACAAATTAACATGTAGATATGATCAAAAAATGCGCCTAACAAACTATGTGAATAAAATGATTAATAAAAGTAATTATTTACAATTCTGTATGTATGACGGATAGTAAGATTACAAAATCATACATGTATGTCAGTTTATTTCTAATTTACTTTCCATTCCTTAGTACCATAGAAATGCATAACTTGGCCAATGGTAGCCTGCTATTTTAAACCCATATTCAATAACATATACATGTACATGTAACAACTATACTGATCATTAAAACCTACGTGTTCAGAAGCTTGCTCATCTCATCAAATTTGTTGAAAATAATCATGGCTTCAGCTGTCTCCAGAGTCCTACAAAATCAAACATTGCATCAGCAAAGAGTAACTTAACTACCAAATGAAAACTAGCAGATATAATATTATTCTAGGCCTTGCAGCTGAACATGTTGTGGTTCACATTTTTCTTTACTTTGAACATTTTTTAAACTAGTTCAATTTTTATTTTCCTTTGTCTATGAGATTTATTATCGTATTCTAAGATGTGCACAACAAAGGAAAACAAACATCAAAGTGGTTTGAAAATTCTAAAACCAAAGAAAAAATTGAACCACAACAGGTATCCTTGACTGGCCATGGAAATTATACAAGAATTATCCAAATGTAATTCAAAGATTCTAATAATGTACTAAGAAAAAATAATTGTGGCTGTACATGTACTTGTACATGTATGAGATAAAGAATGGATAAAAGAACTGAGACAAGAAATGCTCAAGGCAGGTTCCATACAGAAATGCATTGAGAATTTAAAGATAACAGACGTACAGGTGTATGTAGTGGATCGACAGAAGAAACCCGATAATTTTACAAGCAAAGTGAAGGTACATGTACAAAAGTGAAGTGAAAGAATAAAGATTTATCATACCTTTCCAAACCATGAATGATTGGAAAAACACTGTCTGGTCTTTGAAGAGAAGTGATTATTAATTTAAAAGTGTTAAAAGATAACAAGAATAGATCAGATTAAGAGAGATTTTAAAGAATACAAGACCTTGGAAATGCAAAATTGCAAAGATAAGATTAAAATCAGAACATAGCTACAGAGGTACGTGACAACTCTAACAAACGCTGTTTGAGCAATACTGTGTGTAACTGAAAGTTGTCCCGAAAATTTGGAATACCTATACCTAGATATTTTCAGAGACATTCTCGCAAAAATTTCAAACTTCCCGAAATTTTAACAACATTATCTCATGTTTCCCTGAAAATTTTTTGAGTCTCCCGATTCCTGGCAAAATCTTCAGATTCCCGGAAGAATTTTGTTTCTCTCCTGAAACAGGCATTCTTAGAGTTGTACAGCTGCACAATGAAGAAGAGACTTGGAGTTGGAAACTTCATTTTGAGCCCAGTCTCACATCTGGGCAAGTTGTTTATAACTTTCTTTTTTTTTCCAAAAAAATATAATAACCTAGAGTTTACATTAGTCTGATAGGATTACAAGTTGACTTTAATGCCATGAGTGGGCAAATAATAAATGAATATAATATCCATCAATGAAACAATAAGCATGACTCTGAACTACAACCCTATTGCAGAAGTGACTGATACCAATTTTGCTTGACTGAACAATCAGGCTGCATTTTATCCTAAACTTACCCATGGTTAACGGAAAGCTTGAGTGTCTGCATCGGTTTGGTAATTCTGTCCCTGAGTTCTTGAGACCATTTGAGGGCCCCTGCGACATGGGGCATATTCTTGTTAATGGGCGGAGTTTCTTCTTCGTTTGAGGTAAGCATTTGAGTATCAAAAATAATCTTAGCTTCGTCCAGTTCTTCCTCATACATCTTGAGCAAGATGGGGTACTTGTATTCAAAATCCGCATGAATCAGTGGCCGGTCCAACAAAGAACCAAAACAATCTAGCAGCTATGAGGAGCGAAAAAGAACAATGAGGATGATTTTACAGTACCGCATGCCTTATGATGGCCACTTATAAAATTTTTTTTACAAGTTTTTGAAAAGATAATTAATTTTTAAAAGTTTCCATTGGCTTCAGTTTTTATAGGTCAATAAAAATGCAAAAACTACATGTACATGTATGTTTATGTTCCATGTTGAAACTTACAACTCCATGCCTTATACATTTTTACAATGTTCATTTTTTCAATGGCTGGTTGAAACAGAAGCCGGCCACCATTGAAGTGGTATAAAAAAGTCATAAAATTGTCAAAACATGCACCGGCACAAATATTTCTCAACTCAAACCAAAACAGTTCACTTAGTTACAGAATTTAAGCCTCAGTAACATAATTCTACTATAGTTTTTTTTTTTCAATTAAAACCCTCTTGAGAAACAAACTAAGGGATATGAATGTGACATAACTGATGTCCAACCTACATGTAAAACCAGGTAACTTAACATTTCAGATTCAAATTGTACCTTCAGAGCAGCTTCTGTGCTTGGACAATCATCAAAGCCTTGGCAGACAATGGAAGCAAGCCTCCTATCTAGATCAGCTATTCTTTCTCTAAACTGGTTGTAGTCTTCAACAAATTCCTAAGAATTGAGGGTCTACATTAGTTATGTGAAAACAAGGACAACAGTCTTAATGCAAAACATTTCTACTCTAAAATGACTGTAAGTAACATACCTTGTTTGTTGCATCCAGTCCATCATATGTACGGTTACCAAAGACAGAAAAAATCTCACTGAACTCTGTAAAGATCTCAACAACTTGATGACTCAGCATCTTTCCCTTTATCCCACCCAGTTCTACCTTCTCTAGTTTGGCAAATTCCATAGCAGTGCTAAATAGGTCCTGCATAAGAAATTGAACACTTGTAAGAAAAACATAACTATAAGCCAATAATTAAAAGAAACTGTGGTGCTGTGTCAGTGGGGAAATGAAAGATGAAAATATAGCTTTGTCAACTGAGTAGATAAGGTAAATTGGCCACTGTAAAGAGATTCAATCTAAACCTGATGTTTCAAGTAGATTTGGTCTGAGGGAAGGCTAGCGTCAGTGTAACATTTTAGTGTAAGTGATGCAATTAGTAAATAGTGTAAGCAAGTGATGTAATAGACATACTAGTGTAAGTGACATGGATTGAATAAAGTAATTTTATGCAATAAAAAAATTAAAATAAATAAATAATAATACATGCACATGTAAACCAACTACAATAAGGGGGGGGGGGGGGGGGGGGGGGGGGGGGGGGGATCCAGGATTCCCAAGGTAGTGGGAAGCGAGAGAAACAGGAAAGAAAAATTTGGCAATATTGCACAATATTTTGCAGTAGAAAAAGTGCAAAAAAGTGGAAACAACCAATAAAGGGTTGGCAACCAGGAAGTAAAGGGTGCAGGAAATCTTAAAACCAATGTCTTCCCCAACTACATGTACATACAGAAATAAAACAAGGAAAAACAGGTGAATTATATTACTGTTATAACATTGTTTTCTGTTCATTTAAGATGAGTTCTATTGACTTTTAGACAGCAATTTGTTTGTTGTTTTTGTAGTAATACAATGTACAACTAACCTCAACAATTTTCAATCTCTGAATGAACTGATCTATTCTGGTGAACACCAATTCATTGGCAAACTCCCACTGTTTAACCTCTTGTCCTTCCTTAAAGAATTTCTGGATGTTTCTTCTGACATTTTCAAAGTTCTCCTTAAAACAGGTGCAAATCTCAATCGCCTTCTGTGTTTTCTCATAAGCTTCTTCAGCTTCTGACTTGAAGATTTCAGCAGGATCCAAATATGTCCTTGCCTGTAAGTAGAATAAGAAGGTAAAATGAATAACTTACATGGTAAGATTCTCAACCAGTTCAAAGAAATGGAGAATCATCATACCACCACACTCTGACAAATAGGTGGTTTCTGCAGCTAGTAGCAGCAATCTAACCCATCCAAGTAGCTGCCATATTTGTCTTGATTTGGACTTAACTGTACATGCTAATGAAAAACACCTAAGAGAGCTAAGCTACTTGGTACATGTACATGGACAATTTCGTATGCTCTGACTCACAACTTACTGTATAACTCTTTGAGCCCCAAGTTCGTTCAAAATACAAATTCCTCTTTCTTAGATTCACATGTTTCTTCCAAAGTAGTGGGTAGAAGTTGTTATGTGTCAAGAAAATTAATCTTGGGTGATTGTGTTCTCAATTCTCATGTCCTCTCTGATTGATTAAGTACTGATATAACAAGGAAACGTTTGGTGATGATCACTATAACACACAACAAAAATGCTGATGTCCTAGGTAACATGGATGGCAACTGTCAACTATTTCCCTTTTTGCATGTTCTGACAGCATTCACTCGCATAGTACAGACATAAAAACAAGACATTTCCTATTCAACAGCTCACCAAAAAGGTAGATACTTAAAAACACTTCATAATATCTGATCTGCTTACCATCTCAATCAGCATGTTACAGAGTTCCTGTAACAGGACAATCATTCTGGGAGCTCGGCAGTAGTATTTGGAATTGGCCCAGATGAGACCAACTGTATGTAAGATGGCAGGAATAATCTTGTCCAGCTCAGAAAAATCAAACTGTTCCATGTCATCAAGAAGGCGGCGCAAAGGTTTTAGATGAATATTTATGTCCCTTGCTTCATCCAAAGCTATGGAAAAATAACTTAGTTTTACACAATGTAATTATCTTGCCACAAACAATCACTACTGGCAGTATGTTTTTTTTTCACTGCTAAAATAATTTAATACTATAGCTACAGGCTGTGGGCAATTTTTGTAGCAATCTCTCATTGCTTCCTAGATGGAACTCTATAATCACATGTCACCTTTTTCAGCCCCCACCCCCTCCTCACTTATACAACTGGATGGAGCAAATCTAAAGGTACTTAAAAGAACTTACCAATAACCAATATGTAGGGTACTTTGCAAACAGCTTGAGGACAACGTCCATCATTATCACTTGGATCTGCAGTCTAGTTTTCATAAGTCTGTGGTAATGATTACATGTAAAGTAATTTCAATTAATTACCTGCTACAACATCCTTGAAAATTTTCTTGAATGCTGGAAAGTAGCTGCTTTGAGTCTTTTCTAACAACTCTGCCATTCTTCTAACCTTCACATCATGGAGCTAAAAGCATAAAAAAAACAAGACTTCATTACAACTTTGAAAGCTGAAAATGCACTTTGTAGGAGAAAATAGTAAAATTGAATGGAACAAACAAAATTTTTAAACTCATTAAAAATTCATCAAGTTTGAACAAATAAGATCACAAGCTTGATGGTGGTTTGGAAACACGGCAATGTTGATTAGTATAGATTTTGGGGAGTTTTTTCCCTCGTTTTCCCTGTATTTAATGTGAAAGCTTACAGTGTTTCATCGGGTATACAAACACTGTTAAAAAAAACTTGGCTGCACCTTGTTTTTTCAACCCACTTCTAAGGGCCTGTTTAATGGAGGGAGGGTGACCCTGGTACCAGGGTCACCCTCCTAGCCGGGCTAAAACATAGCCCGCCTTTACATGGGCGGCTATTAGGGCGGGCTATCATATAGGCGAGCTATCGTTTTTTTGGCGGGCTCTTAAATTGTTTTGGCGCACTTTTTTATTGCAACGGCGCACTTTATTAAGCACGAAATATGTTAACAAACATGGCAACAACAAGAAAGGCTATAGCGGCGAATTTTTGCTGGTAATTTCAAGTCAAAAGAAATAGCCTGCCTAGGAGGGTGACCCTGGGGTGACCGTTTACATGCAGAAAAGATAGCCCGCCTAGGAGGGTGACCCTGGCAAGCAGACAGGGTGACCCGGGTAGGCGAGTGACCCTGTCTATCATGTAAACACTTCAGTGTGCTTTGTAAAGAAATGTATGAAAAGTTGGCCCTCCCAGGGTAGCCCGGCTAGGAGGGTGACCCTGAACAGGCCCTTAGTTTTCAGAAATCCTGATGAAACACTCTTCCTCGTGTTACTGTGTACTGACCTGTTCAAAGATGCACTCTAAGTTCATAGCACGAGCTTTCCAGAAGTCAAGCTCCACCATTGGTCCTGGATTGTGTCCTTCAAGCAACGGTTGAGCTGAATTTCTTTTGAGAACACTCTGTATTTGGTGTGTCCATTCAATAATAACTGACTCAATAGCATGAACCAGGCCACGATCAAATGGCTCACCCCTAGCAATTTAACAGACAGATAGTACTAGTAAGCTGTATTATTTTGGAGCACTCGTGAGTTTAGAGTTAAGGGGATTTTTTGCACTGAATAATGCTAAAATGGCTAAACATATTGGACATACAAGTGCTCTTTATTTATAATGGGTTTATAAAAGCTTGAACAAAAATCTAGTCAATTCTATTTCAGATAGTCTGTTGTACCAGAAGGATAAGAAAAAGCATATATTTTAGTCTGAGATAGGGTTTTTAATAGGGTTTTAAACTGTAAGGTACACAGCCTTATCCAGCCTTTCTTCCCCCACCTAACTCTATAATTTATAATTTGTATGTGACTTTGTATTAGAAGAGATTTAGCTCAATATAGTTAGGGTCTAAACAATTTGAGAATATCATTTAACCTATAATAATTTACATGGACTTACTGTTTAGGTGGAGGTGTGTGAGGGGATGTTATTCATTTAAATTATGGAATCACGAGAGACTTGTTTACAAACTCACTTTTCCTCAGCTTCCACAGCATCAGCAACCTGCTCTGAGCCAACTGGGAGGGGCAGTAATGTCTTTCCTTTCACTTGGCCAGCAATGACAAACACATTACTTTTAAGCTGGTGAACATGCCGCAGTACATCTTGAGATACAACTGCTGGCCACTGCTCATGATTTCGGGAATTTGACAATAAAGGCACTAAGATCTGATAACAGAAACAAATATTTTTTTTACACTTATTAACAGTAATATTTGCGATTACTGTACTTGCAATAATAATTGAGATAGACCTAATTTCAAACCATTTGGTGCACCTGTGTTTTTAAAAACAGTGAAACCCTACCTAACGACCATCCCATTAATACAGCCACCTCGATATTACAACCACTTTTCTTGGCCTGAACAAAAGCCTTTTACTCTAGATCAACCTCATAAATATGGCCACCCCGTTTATACAGCCAGATTTTGGTGGCCCAATGGTGGTGGATTAACAGGGATCCACTGTACTTGAAGGAAGATGAAAATCAGACTCACTGAACAGCTGGAAATGTCCTGGAAATATCCATATTGCCCATGGAAGGTCATTGAAAATTCTGAGGGAGAGAGGTGTCTCAAAACCCAAAGTTTTTAAAGGAAAGCAGAGATGGTAATTAGCGTTTGCCCATACTAGGTGAGTGTCAAATCTTCTTGGCAAGTACAAATTGTACATTTTTTTGGCACAGTTCTGAAAGTCACTCGCCCAAATAGCGAGTGTTGTCAAAATTAAGTTTCCAACCCTGGAAAGGTAAAAAAATAAACTGGAATTTTCAGAGGGGCTGGTGGGTGGGTGGGTGGGTGGGTGGAGTTAAACCCAAAAAACCTTCTGTGGGGGGGTATGACTGGTATGGATATTTTCTGGAACAACACAATCAAACCTAGATGCATCACCCAGGAGGGTGCTGAAATCTGAAAATAAGTCTTGTTCAGGTGAAGACAACATAAGTTGATTTTTATCAATGGTATATGTTGTGGTTCAATTTTTTCTTTGGTTTTTTATTTTCCTTAATGTCTCAGATTCATTACCATAAATAAGAGACAGGAAAACAAAAAACAAAAATCAAACTGGTTTAAAAATTTTCAAACCAAAGAAAAATCTGAACCACAACATATACATGCATGCACAGATAGCGTAAAAAAAGTGGTTAATCTTGGTACGTGTGTATGGTTTTGACAACCAAATGCATTTTCAAAAACAAATTCATTTTCTTTAGTTAATGCAGGGCTTCTGATATTACGCGATAAAAAAATGGAAATTATGCGACTTTTTTGTGGCAAATTATGCCATAAGCAAGGACTATTATGCGGAAAATTATGCAAATTATGCGATTTTTTGGGAACTTTTTTATGCATGTTTTACTAGGTTTCAGAGGAAGAAAACGAAAATACCTGTTTTAAAACGGTACTCGCTATCTTTGTGGGACATTTTAAAGCTTTTAGCTACGAACAAGGAACATCCAAAACGAACAACAGAATCCAAGAAAAGAGTCTGTATAAAACGAGCGGCCATCTTGGTTAAACTTAGTAACCAGGCTAAATAAAACATGTGCTCAAGAAATTTACGCGGTTACCAAGCTTGTTGTGGCCAAGAACGAACGCAGTTTTGATCGAAAGTGGCGGTTTGTTTATTTGATACAGGATAATTCAATAGAAAAAAACAAATTTTAGCTTAAGTTTCTTAGCTGAAGCAATAGTGTATCGTGTGGCTTGTTCACATTGGGTTATTCCAGAAAAAATCCACACACCCCCGACGGATGGGGTCCTTTTTTAACCCCCCCTCTCACCTGGATTTCCTGAAGCACAAGACCCCCCCTCCCAACTGGATTTCCAAGGTGGAAGACCCCCCCTCCCGCCTGGATTTCCGGAAAAAAAAATAAAAGGCTTAAATTTAATTTATTTTTAATGGAAAATACACGCAATCACGTCTAAATGTTTTTGTTTTAAATTCTAAAGCTTCAGCTTATATTAAACTAAGAATTCTAGGTCTCGGAGGGGTCAAATACACAAACCTGTGGGAAATTATTTAGCCAGAAAAACAAACCTTGCAACAAAGACACTGGAATTTGACGTTTTTCTTTCAAGGACTTTTTAAAAATTTGAAAAAGAGGCAAACTAGGCTGATAATTTAAAAAGTAAACCTTAAAAAATACAAAGTGCGAATGCGTGAACGTGAATCAGTTTTTTTTTTTTATTATTTACACCAAACAACCGAGATTTCAAAGTTATACACTGTGGCGCGCAGGCTCTGGGTACGAGTAGAAATGTGTCAGGCGTTTCACGCTCTTCGCGCGCGGGCTCTGGGTACGAGTAGAAATGTGTCAGGCGATTCACGCTCTTCGTGACAACAACGTTGCGACGAGTTCCTTCAAGCCCGTTCTTTAGTATCTTGTTCGCGTTTTCTGCTATAAAAGGACCTGTAAAGCAACTTAGATTATCATTTATGTCAGGTGAGAAATATATGAACAAAACATTTTGACTATTTTCAGGGTCTGAAAGCGCTTAAGTGTCATCGAACTAAACGTTTGATTTGTATCAACTATCGGTCGAAATGACCCCGGCAGAAGACTTTTTTAAGGTCAACCCCCCCTCCTGCCTGGATTTCCGGAGTCTTCGACCCCCCCTCCCGCGAGAATTTCCAGAATCCCATCCGTCGGGGGGGTGTGGATTTTTTCTGGAACCCATTATGCGATTTTGTGTGATTTTTTACGAATTATACGATTTTTTGTGAATTATGCGATCGGATGCGATTTGAGGCCGATTATGCGAAATCGCACCATCGCGTAATATCAGAGGCCCTGTTAATGGCTACTCTGAGAGCCACTTCAATATATTTGCATGCAGTTAGAAATACGTCAACAAGTTTTTAATCCTGCCAAAGCTTTGATCCCTAGTGTTTAAACAGTTTAAAGTTTGAACCCCTGAATCATGATGAACACAAAATTTCTAGGCATAATCATACTTTGCCTCAAGTAAACATGTACATTGAACTAAAGTAGCTTTCTTTTTACATTTTCTTCAAAGAAACAGAAAAATAATAAAAATCCCTACAATGTTTACTTAATGAAATTAACTTAGATTTTTTAATTGTAATATGAAGCTGATGTCAATCAGAATTTTAAAATATACTGTGTATATATACAGACTATACAATATTAAGTTTAAGGTACAAAAAACTTAGGCAAAAAGCTTGTCACCCTTTCAATACTTTTTTGGCAGGCAAAAACCGATCATTAACAAATACAATTTTTGTTTATGTTTCTTCAAGTGATTAAAATCTCCCCTAACCTTATAAATTCTTATGCTTTTATATGATAAAATAATACCATATTCATTTGAGCAATGGTGTTTCATTTTTGCCAATCACAGATCTGTCACTGTATGTGTGAAAACTTCTTAAAACTCAGTTAAGCGAAACTATTAAGCTTAATTCTAATAATAAACTAGGTATAAACTAAATTGTGTAATTGTATAAACTAAATTATGCTAAGGTTTGGAGAAATAAATAAATGAAAAATAAATGAAAATTGTGTTGTACATTTCACTCTCCCGGGACTCAGTTAAGGGCCCATTATAGTATTCCGTTGCTAGGTAATGCGGTTGCTATGCAGAGCTAAATCAAGTACAATTTTACTTCCGGTGAAAGTGACAGGCAGCTTCGCGCGAGAGTCCGTACAAATTCAAAACTGTCCTAAACAATGCCAAATTTGAAGTTCGTCTCATTTAACTCCTGAATTCTTGGTTAGTACTTAAACTTATTTGAAGCTGGATATGTTTTCTCCGGAAACATTCGTCTTGGACGGTTTTCAAGCTGATTCAAAACGTAGAAATAACTGAAGGAGTAAGAACGCTCAACTGATCAGTTCACAGATATCGGAATCTGCTAAAAGTTTATTCCCACTGCTTCAGTCTTCGTACCGTTTTTTCGTTTCTTTTTGTCAATGCTGACCAGGTCAACTGGAATTCTGGACTGAGAAGTTAGAGGATATATCTGGAGCCAACATGTGAGTAAGATGTTAACATTTGCAGAAAAGTGCTCGAGTTTTTACAATTTCAACGCGAAGCGTAGCGCGTTTGTTTTTCTCGTAGCTACAGTTTTTACGTATTTTTCAGGGCCGATTTCGTATAAACTTAGAAGCCGTCAAAGTTGTACAGATTTCAACGAAGTGTGAATGAACAAAGTACAATGAGTTCAAATTTGTTTGATGAAAATTATTAATAAAAAAATTATTTTCAATTCGTTTAGTTTTATTTATACTCGTACGTTTTTCCGTCCGTGGAAGATTGTTTAACTTCGGGATTAACTGATAAATTGTCATTGTGTGTTGATACGATGCAACTTCAGGCAAAAACGTCAGTGAAAAAATAATAAAAAAACTTCAAATTAAAAAAGTAAGACAGTGCGTTGTACCTATTGAAAAAAGATGTTTATGTTTTAGATTTATATTTTCATTGAATGAAAACAAATTGAACCATCGATTTAGATGGATTCGACGCTGGTGTTGCATAAGGTTTCAAAAAAACACGGACTTCAACCTTGGACTTTTGTCTTTTGACTTCGCCTATTCTGCCTTCCACTTTAATGATAATCGAGTACTTCTTAACTGTTTGATTTCTTTCGAGCTATTCCGCCAAAAATGGCCACTTATAACTGAGATAACCGTTTGCACATAAAACAAATTAAACGGCGCATAATTTTGGGCAAACAAAACAAAATAACATTGCATCTTTTCCGTTTCGATCTGTATATAACTTAAAAACATTGCATGTGATAAAATCAGAAGCACAAAACTAATAAGCTTCTGATAAAACAAATAGGACTGCTCTATAAATGGCTTTGTTGCTATTTTAGAGGAGGGAAAAAATTGTCGATGGAGGATATCTAGTAATTATATTGACCTCTATATTTTTTGCTCCTAAGATTGTCGACTGTTGTTTGAAAAGAAAGAGAAAGAAAAGTTTCTTTCTTTTTTATGTAAGTGCCATACTGCTCTTCAAATTCAAGGAAAACCGTCTCACAGATGCGTGAGTTCCCAAACCAATGCTTTGGACGTTTTGGATTTGAAGGCATTTTCCTGCTCACCCATGCCTGCTAAAGTGATCGAAGGCTTGTGATCTGACAGATACAGGCATGACTCGTTTCTCCTTGTCTGCAAAGAAAGGCAACTTTTTCGAGTGAAGGTTGAAACGTACTTCACAAACGATAACCATACTTAACAAATCCTAACAAAATGAAGGTCTTACTTCAAGAGTTCGGCAGTTTCCAATTTATAGCACAGGAAGCCCAGGTTGACAACAGGCCACCTACTTCCGGTAAAGACAAAGGCGAACCTAACTCGGCGCAAATAGAGGCTAATTTATTTTTAACAAATTCAATCGAAAGATAAAAGATTTTTCGTGAAACGTAAGCATGCTTTTTGCGAAAAATCAAAAAACAAAAAATTAAGACGCAAAAACGTGGTTTTGAGAACACATTTTTCCTCATATTATTTTTACTTTTCATCCTTAAAGAAAACGCATGCTTACGTTTTTTTTAAATGGTGTATAAAATCCAGTGATGCAAAAAATTTTTGATAAAACTGTAAGTTTCTGAAGTTACGCTCATTTTTCTGTTTTGGGTCACGTGACATTGGGCGTGGCCTGATGACGTCACAACCCGAACCACAGGTGTACTTAAAGGTTGCTGTTCAAATTTGGTCAAATATAAGCAAAAATTTGCCAAGCTAGAGCAAACTGATTTTTCCCTAGCAACGGCCTGAAAAGATACTATAATGGGCCCTTAAGGCGCAAGGGCATGCAGGCTTAAAAATTTAACAAGCTGCATTTGCAAAACAAACCTCGTCAACAAGGGCTGACAACTGCTCCAAGGGTGAATAAGATAAATCTCCATATGTTAGAGCCGTTTTGAAATTGTCTTTTCCAACGTTCATGCCCTTTTCCTTCTTGGAGAAGTAAACGGCCTTTGCCTTCAGCGACTGGGGAAAATCAAAAGATGGTTGAAGTTGTCCCGCACTGTTCTGGTAGATAATGAGAATATTATACTCCTGTTTGTCGAAAAAGTCTATAATGGTTTGTCTGTATTCGTCGTTTCCTTGCAATTTCGCCCATTTATCAGCTTTCAATTTCATTGACTTTAAGGTGTATTCCGAGATGAACTCGAAGCGAACGTCGTTGAACTCCATTCTGAGTTGATGCCTTTGGTGGGATTTGTGTTTCTTGAACTTATTTACAAATTTACACCCTTTTTCTAGGCTCGAAGATTAAATTTACGTCTCCCTCAGTGTTGTTTATATCGTTGTCCGAGATTTGTCAATCGCATTTGTTGCAATTGGTCCTTTACACTGCTCAATTTTTGGAAACTTTGCGGCTTCGTGGGCCTTCCCTTCTTGTTTGCCCGAAAACTACATTCACTCTTGACGCTGGTCGCTATGGAAACCCTTTGTTTAACACAGTTCCCAATGGCCGCCTTTTTGGACACTGGGCAAAACTCCAGTTTTTAGCAATACGAGTTGAAGCAATTGTTTGTGCCATTTAATTCATACAAAGGCACCAATTTGAGTCTACAATAATCCTATCGGTGTTATTTTTTAAATGAAAACTCCTATTATGCCATGTTTTGTGGATGAAAACCACTTGGGACGAAACAAACTGCTTTCACCTCTCCAGTGGGTCATTTTTGTCAATTTCCCATGAATCAGTTCAGTCATGAAATAAACAAATATGGCGTCTTGAAAACGACAAAAGAACGACACGTTCCGATCACAAAGAACAAGATATATTAATGGGAAACGTGAATGATGTTGAAACAAACATTGAGCGGAAGCCAAAAGAAACACAACTTTTATATGCTGCTGAAAATGGACGGATTGATAAGTTAAACTCTCTTCTTGCAGAGAAAGACGTTATTGTAGACAGCCCGAACAGTTCTGCTGTTACACCCTTGTTTCTCGCAGCGAAAGAAGGACACGATGACTGCCTAAGATTATTGCTGGAAGCAGGAGCATGTGTGAACGGGATCGGTGTACAGACGGCTTTATCGCCTCTGTGGGTGGCAACTTATGCCGGTCATAAAGACTGTGTTGAGAGATTAGTCGCAGCAGGTGCTAATCTCAATACAAAGTTTCCTGAGACACCTTTGTACATCGCGGCCCGTGAGGGAAAGACCGACTGTTTGAAGATACTTATAGAAGCTGGTAGTTGTGTAAATGTTAGGAACAGTCGCGGACAAACTCCACTGCATATCGCATGTTCAGAAGTTCATGAAAGCTGTGTAGAACTCTTGGTAAGTGAAGGGAGCTTACGGTTTTGGATAAAAAACATTGGCTTTTTTCACACTAATTATACGGAAAGTGTGGTATTCTTTTTTTGTAACCTTCAACTTTTGCCTTTTTAATAAATCGGTTTCTTTTGTTTTATAAGACAAACACAGAATGTGAGTTAGATGCTATGGACCAAAGTGGTTGCACCCCTTTACATCATGCTTGTATAAATGCACCTGATGGCCACCGATCTGTAAAGGTATACATATCTACCCAGTTATTAAACTACACAGGGCTGTGATTACTAGCCAGCCACCGGCTATAATGGCCGGCAACTACAGTAAAGATGACCATCTAATAGTCGCTAAAAGTCAACAGGCTTTTCCTTATTTTTCAACTGGCTACTTTTGTTGCAGAGCCAGCTTCTTCAAAGCCTAATAACTTTGCTACATGTAGTAAAATATCATTTCTTGGTATTTCTTGGTATTTGATTTACTTAATTTATGTTCTTTATCTTGTCCCATAGGGGTACTGTTACCGTTAGGACTCGAATGAGCCCCTGGGAAGCTTAATTATCGGTATCAGTTATTTTGGGAGCACAAACGGGGGGGGGGGAAGGGGGGGGGGGTGTGCTTGTCGAGGAGGGCACTAATTTGAAATGAAATTGTCATGGTAGCTAGTCATCACAAGTGTTTGGGTGCTGTGTTCTTCTCATTCAGTTCATTCCAGCCTCTGCCCATCTGATGTCCTTTGTTTGAGGGTTTGTTTCTTTACATCATCTGACTATTGAATATTTCACCAACCAGAGTACATTCAGTCCCATTCCAGAAATTCCTGATGGAGAAAAAATTGTCTAACATCCACTCTGCCCTCCTCACTTGCAGGCTTGATATGTCTGTTATCGCAGCCTCATTTTGCACATATGAGACCCAAAGCAAGAGCCTTAAAGTGCACCTAACCCCCAATTTTTTTCTTTTAATCAACTCAATGTACGTTGAGAAGTCGAGTAGTGAAATATTTCTTGTTTTTAACATCACATTAGTGAGTTATAGAGATTTGAATTTACAAAATGCTTATTAGATGACGTCAAGTCAAGACTTAACCATTATTTCTACTTCAATTCACAATACGCAGTTTGCAGCTTAAGGATAATCAATTTAAGAAATACTAAATAAAAACTGTTAATAGTCAATTGATTTGTAAAAAAAAATATTACTTGGAGGTGGAAACAAGTAGTTCACCAGTTGTATAATAAATGAGTCTTGATTTGACGTCATCTTATTAACATTTTGTAAATTCAAACCTCTATAATTCACTAACGCAACGTTAAAAACAAGAAAAATTTAACTATTCAACTTTTCAACGTACATAGAGTTGATTAAGTGAAAAAACAATTTTGGGTTTAGGTGCACTTTAAGTCACTGACTAAAAAAACACTGAGAGTTTTTTTACCAACCACTAGGATATGGCAAGATGTTTATTGCTTTAACACTTTCACTCCTTCAGAGTCAATTAATTATTGAGACAATAATGTGGTGTACTTCTAATTTTTGAATCCGTTGACAAAATCCTGTGGTGTGACCATTCAAATGAAACTTCTTTGACATTTGACATAACTTTTCTATGGTGCCATTTGTTTTTCAATATTGTACAAAATGAAAGTTGGGATTTTTAATGAATTTTCATTTTTAGCACTTTTGGGAGTTAAAGAGTTAATTTCACTCAGTCACTTATGACGGCCATCATCATTTTTCAGCTGTATTGCAGTTAACCACAAGCTTCCTCCACAGACTCCACTGATCACATGCTATTCTCATTTTTATCCTTGAAAAGATGCTTGTGGAAATGGGAGCATCAGTAAATATTTCGTCAAGAAGTTGGAACTATGCCACATCTTTACATTACTGCTCCCAACTTGGTAAATTAGAGAATTTGAAGCTGTTGTTAAAGTATGGTGCAAACGTGTTCATCAAAGACAAGTGCGGGCAAACGGCAAGGGACAGGGCTCACAAACACCCAGCATGTGAAAAGCTCCTGCAGGATCAGGAAGGTTTGTTGTCATCTACATTTTATAACTTGCAAAATCCTCGACAATAGGAGAATGCTTTCTAATCTCGTGAAGGCAGGCTTTTTTGAGAATTTGGTCAATATCTAATTAGCCCCCAAACTGGTACCCACTCCAGGCCTCACTTTCGTTCTCGTGCTCAGACTCCCGGCATCGAATGTACTCTTTTAATCTGTGATTACTACTATGTTTATATGTTGAAATATCAATAAATGTTGAAATATCAATAATTTTTTGTCCTTTCTAGAAAGCGTTAATTTTTGGCTGATCCAAAGGTAAAAACCTGGGGAAACAATATTTATAGTGGCACAAAGTAAGTTTTTATGCACCACTTACATGTATGGACCACTTGGGCAATCATCATTCAGATTGCAAAATAAAACATATTTGAATCATGTGTGCATCAGAAAAATGATCATTGTTAGGACACTGTATCTTCAATGCTTTTTTCATTTTTGAAATTTGTCTCACATTTTCCTATTTCTTCATTACAGAGAACCCATCCAGCTTACTGAAGCTGTGCTGTTGGACACTCAGAGCAATCCTGGGAACTAGAGGCCTTAAAAGAATTCATGAACTACCAATACCACTGACCCTGCAGCAGTCTTTGCTTTAAAAACGTTATTGAATACAACCAAGCATTGCAAAATGAAATAGTTGGAAGGCAGTAGTATCAGTTTTGTGATCGCTTGACCATTCATATATACACTCCAAGAGTGAAATATGGAGACATGTAATATACATATGTAGTTCTAACTTTTGAGTCTGTCTACTAAAACTGGCCTATGGTGTGACCATTCAAATGAAACCTCTTTGGCAGTACTTTTGCATGGTACCATTTGTTTTCCAATATTTTGCAAAATGAAATTTGGGATTTTTCTTTGACACACTTGAGAGTAGAGATTAGGTGTGGGAGTCAGTAATGTGCCCTCTATGGTGTTTCCAAAGAAATCGAAGTCACGATGATCACTATCAATAAAATGACAATCTCAGTTCAGGAGTGATCATTTGCAAATGATTGCCAGGGTCAGAAAGAAATAAGTAGGTCAGTGCCAGAACTGGGAAAAAAATAATCAAAACTGTCTGTAAAGAAATGCTCTGTCATCTTTTTAGCTTTTTTGTCATCATCAATGACAATATTCACTGCATTGGGGAATTCAAACTTACTTTACTATCGGGTGGGGGGAGGGGGGGGGGGGGGGATAAGCTGAACTTTAGTAGGCACTGAGCAAAATTCTGAAAATGCGATTCAGCTTGAAAAATCGGCGCTGATATTTAGAAAGGAAGCGACGAAATTAATGTGTGTAAATATCCATAGAGAGGCTCAGTAATCTGTCTAGTGTGATCATGAGTGTGTGTTGCAGATATTGGTTGACTTGTTGATAAACTTCAGGAGCAGAAGTTATCTTCAGAGTCATGTGCATAGTACTGTAGTATTGTGTACTGACCCTGATACACAGTTAAGTTGTGATGTCTTTGGAGACGAAGACATGATATAGTAATTCTTGTCAACACGAACATTTATTTATTGATATATAGTTTAAACCGTTTTGCATTCAACATAATTCGACAATGTAAGCACAGATAGAGATGCACTCCACAAGAGCTGAGAATGTTTACAGACATCAAATTTCTTCCTTTTATTTAAACTCACTAAAATATTTTTCATTGATATCCATTTCAAACAGACACATACATAAGGACGAAAAATAAAAAAAATAAATGGTATTTGAAAGGAAGCTTGTTCTAGGCGTTCAGAAAGTGAGGAGCGATGCAACGGGAAAATTGCGAGCGGAGAAAAAGGCAAGGACCTTAGGAAGCTGGCGATCTCCTTCGTTCGCTTCCAACTTAACCAAGATGCCTGAAACAGGCTACAGTAAAAGGTCTCTTATAGTTCCACTGTAGTAATATAAAATAAAGCAAAACAAAACTTCTGGCCTCGTCGCAGAGGAATTCTAGGCGAAATAAGGACATTTCGAAATTACTTTATTAAAGCTACACTCATTGTTTTAAAAAGAGAACCTTTTTTATCTCGTGAATACGCGAAGCGTTGAACGAGATATAGTATACGGAGACATCTGCAAATTTTCACTCGTTCCATCATCTGTAAACTTTTTTAATTCCCCTGTGTATTACGCGTTAAAAGATGATTGCTGTAGTATTTTTTTTAATTCCCCAGTGTAATTACGTCATCTAGTTGTCTAAACAGTCTCGTTTTACACAATGCATGTTTATGTCACGCTGAGATGTTTTGGTCGTTTTAATGTGTTTTACTCTTTAATTCTTTGACTTAAAACTCAGTCTGAAAATTAAAACCGATCTGTGGACTCTAACCGTACATTGTTTCGTATTCACGAGATGGCTCTTAGAGCCCTTTGATTTATAAGAACGTGCTTTGAGGCTGAAATCGGCCAGAGTTTTACGAACGCGCTAAAAACATGAAACCCCAGCTGCGACTTTTTTAAAGAAATGCTGTATTTGTCCTCTTGTTTTTACAATGAGCTAAATAAAAATGTAACAATTTGGTCAGAGTAAATGCGCACTTAATAAGAGGCGGCGGAGAGTTTTGAAACGTGGGTGTTGGGGGGGGGGGGGGGGGGGGGGGTACACCAAGCCAAGCGCATACCTCTACTCAAATTTCCTAAAATGTCCTTTGCCTAGTTCGTTGGCACAGGCAAACCTCTTTGCAATCTTAACAGTGTCCAGTGTGTCCGTTATCGATTTGTGACAATGCATACTGTAGACAGTTGTTCAGACGATCCTGCTTCATGATGCTTCTTTATAAAAGTAGTTCTTGAGTCGTCGAGAGGGGGCTGGGGCTTCAGCCCCCCTGCTCCCCCTGCCTCCCTGCTCCGCCGCCTATGGACTTTAAAAGCCCAAATTGTTGGAATGCATAAACGTGGTATCACAGTTTCTTAAGACTCGTAAAAGTCTTTTTCCATTTAACAATAATTAGCTCAGCGTGTCATTTTTTTTTCATTTCATTGATCTGATTTACTGAACTAATTCGCGCAAATCGACGCAACGTTTTTACCGTTTGGTAAGAGCGAGTTGCTTCATTATTGTTTATTTTTGTGTGAGTGCACGCAAGACTTTATTGAAATAGCTTTTTTTTTAACTTGCCAAAAACTTGCGCGGTCTATTTGCAAAACTGTTTGTCCTCAAGATGGCATTTCCAAAACCTGCATGAATTGCGACTCCGTTTCGAGTAAAATTGTTTAGAGGTTAGAGCCTCTGAACAATTTCACTCGATCGCTCCATCGGCTGTTAACATGTAATTATAACCTGCCTTATGCATGGAGACAGCGTTGGAGGATGGGGAGTTGGACGAAAATGCCTAGAAGAGGGGAGTATCCAAAGGTGTGCAGAATCTTTTATTTAGAGCGTTTGGTATTTACGAGTTGGCTGATAGGAGCCTTTGATTTCTTTAATTACTACTGCTCTTGATGTTACCGTGTAACATCACCAGGCTTGTCAACTCGGTTGTAAAACCACGTGTTCGTGTGTCACTCCACCACCATTACACTAAACTCTTTATTCACGAATTCATTGCCAAGGAAAACATTACTTTAAAACTGAATCACATCCTTTTAAAGTGTTTGATATACTTATAAAACTATAAACTACGAGAAAAATGCGCGTCCAGTTGATCAGCGGAGTTACGCGCGGCAGGTAAAGTTTGGAGTTGTGAACCCTGCCTGATAACGGTCGGTTATGTGAGTTAGTCTTCAACTTCGAAGGCGGGGATTCAAACAAATCTTTTACGATGCTAAACCTGAGAGAGAAATTTCAGGTAAGTGAAAAGAAAAAAGGATCAGAAATACAGTCAAACCCCGTTACTACGGACACCGAAGCGAAGGGTCCACGGAAACCGACCTTTTTAACGAGGTGTCCGTGTTGTTTTTATTCCTTTTAAAAAGGACAAAGAAGAGTACCAAAGTGTAAAAAACACGTGAAGAGCATTTATTTATGTGACGTTCTCATTCTCGTGGTCACGCAGGGTTGAGCTCTCTTCAAATTTGAACACTCGTTACCGACCGTTACCATTTGATTCGCGTCGGTTTCTAATGCGCGCGCGTTATGTTTACGCGCGTCATAAAATATACTAACGGTCTCCCTAAACTTTTTAAACTGTCTAACGGCTCTTAGGTCAGTTAATATTCAGTCAATTTGTAATCCTAGCATTTTCCTGGCTATGATTGAAAGCGTATAACAAGAACACCGATCAGTGATAAAGAAGAAACTTTTTTTGGCCCTATGGAAAACCACCATTCTCCGGTTGAATTTGTGAGCCTAATTCAGAATTATAACAGAACCATAAGAGACTTTCCCAATGTTAAAATTTCTTTACAACCGCAAGTACCACGAGATTCAAGCGAGTCTGGATTGCATGTTCCTGAAAGTACACAAAAACAGCACCATGAACACAGAGAGCTGCCGTCACCTTTGAGCTCAACTGAAGTGAGTTTGACAATGAGCGTTGAAGATCTTGCTCAAAGGATTGCCAGGCAACTAGACGAGAAAAACGAGAACAATGCAGCATTTCTTCGCCTTGAGGAACAGTCGACAAGCGACGAAAGTGACGATTTAAACAACACATTATTCAATGCAAAGGAATCGCAGTCGAGAACCAGGATAAGCAAGATTGTCAAACAAGTGCTTAAAATATGTGGTTACACTGCAGCAGCAACGATCGCCATTCCTTTGATTGCTGGTAAAAAATATTTTAGTCGTAGTAAGTTTATAAATTTTTGCAAGTTATGACAGTATTTCTTAATCGATAAAACTATTTGTTTATCCATTTTGCAAGCTAAAATATAATTTGTTTTTATTATTTCTAGCTCCTTACTCATATTTCAAGACTCGTCGTTATTAAAACAAAATTTCAATTTCTACCAAATTGAAAGATGTGTTTACAGTTTCCATGCAAGGTTCATCAAGTATTGAAATGGAAACTTCGTTCTTTCCGTTATTAGCTTACTTATCCGTCTGAATCGATTCAGAGAAAGTTTATTTTTGTAGCCTCAACTCAAAATACTGCAGCGAATCACACTAGACTAAAAGTTTTGTCATGTTTCTCCGTACCAGAAATTGAAAGGAATTTTATTCCCGGCTGATATATCGTGTCTTCATGTTTATGGCCAGGAGCTTGCTTCAAGCTTACTTCATCATCTTGAATTAGGAAGGAAAAAATGCCAAAAGTGAAGAAAGCAAAGAAAAATTAACTGGAGACAAAATAAAGTCTGAAAAAGTCAAAATTCCATAAGAATGGCAATTTGGATTGTTTTACTGCCTGTCACGAAATCAAATTTGTTTTAATGAATTTCACTTCCACCATTGCAATCCTGCACTTTATCTCCAAACCACTGTTTCTGTTTTGCTCTATATATAGAATAGTTTTATTAAATTAAGTTATATATAATTATTTGGTGGCATTAAGTGATATAACGTGGAAATAGGTTGACCAAAAAGTTGGTTATTTCGTCGGCGGGACAGGGTTCCTTTAACATGAAGCTGTATGATGCACTCATTTGCTGGTTTGCCTTAGCCAATCAGAGCGCAAGCTTTGTTCTTCGATGAAAACGCAGATATATCTCACGGGTTAGCCAGCGCGAAGACGCCTTCTATTTTTGACGTGCAGGATATCTCATCGACCTGTATACATTTCGTTCATTTCCATATGAAAATAGAGATTTTTCAGTAAAAAATACGTTCTCAAAACGTTTCATTCGTTTTCGCTGTTGGCACACAAATAACTGTTCCATTCTGTTTTGACATCGTTTCCAAAAAAAGACAATTTTTTTTATCGTTCAAGGCTATGGATTACATATAATGATAAAGGTTTTAAAAAGGCACACCATCGCATCATCTTACGACGCAAACATAAGCATAAAGGATGCACAAAGATATGTTTACACGTGAGATAAGAATAAGCATAAGGTGACATACGCAGGCACAGAAGCATTAAATTTTGTCACGACTGCCTTTTGGCGCCAAATTTGAATTCATCGTGGCGGACAAAGAATGTATGCTAACAACTTTTGACTGTTTTCTTCTGTTTTCTTTGCTTGCGCTTGTGTTTATCTCACCGGCATTGTCATGGTTTACATGTGCGACGCGGTGACACAAGCCGCAGAAAGCACAAGCACAATAAAAAGCAAAATCATTTTAATCTCTTATGCTTGTACTTATGCTTGCGTCGTTGTGTCGCACGTGTAGACCGGAATAACGCAAGCACAAGGCGCTTATGCTTGCATTGTACCGGTTACACGGAAATTTCTTGTTGCTATGCTTGTGCGTTTCCTTGCGTCGTAAGTGTAGCGTAAGCCGACAAGGAAATAAAGAATTCTAACATTAAAAATTCTGAATATTTGTTGGCATTTTATACTTACATTTATTGTTCTCGACTATGACATCAGCTTTTTTACACATACACCAGCAAGAAACCTCCGAAATGCGCCGAAGGTTTTATTTTTGTCTGAGGTTTAAGTTATTGAGATTTGTCCCAACAAACGTGTTCTATATTGTTGGTCTCGTTATTAAATGAACGCATAAAGGTGTTTTCGCACTTACTTTGTTTGGGTTGTTACGCTTTATAATTTGATAATTAACAATTGGTTCATGCTTTTAGCTGTGCACTATCGAGTTATGGAGCACGTGGGAAGTTTGGAGAGCACGAAAGAAGCGTAAGAGTTGCCCGAGGCGATACAAATGCGCCACTTTCTTAACCAATCAGAAGTAAAGCAAAAATAGGTAGTCAACGACTACATGTGTCTACTGGTGGTAAACTTGGAATGTTCAGGAATTGAAAATTAAGCCCAGAATACAGGGTGGTGAAGAGGGTGTACGACTACCGATCACGACTCGCGGTCGTTTTTTCTTTATTTCACTGTTTTCGGTGTTCTGAAAAAGCATTTCGCGAATCGCGTTTTTGAAACTCGTGATGTATCCTCAGATTTTTGTATATGATCTAGGCAATGTTTCGAAGTTGTTAGACTGCAACGAATATGATTAGCAATAAGTAAGAATTATGCGTGGTTTTGTTTTTATGGAGCGGCTGTGGGGGTATAGATGGCCAGAAATGCATAAAAATAAGCTAAGAAGTGAGAAGATGTGCATTTTTAGGGGAGTCTGGTGGTATGCCTCCCCATCGAAAATTTTAAAATCCAGCACAAGCGAAGCCGCACAGGTTGAAGTTGAAGTATAAAGCACATGCGAACCAAAGGACGCAACGTATAGTAAGTCGAAAACTGACGAAGAATCACGTAAACTGCCGATGACTGACCGACCAGGATCGATTGCGACGACTACATCACTGAGATGTCTCCAGAGATTCGAAAACTGTTCGAACACTGTCCGAAAAACTCTCCGAATATTCCACTGTTGACTTATAATTCCATTGTCACGTATATTCCATTGTTACATTACGGACTTACACAGCTTCTGGGATAGTGTCTACGGTTGCTACGCAACCGGTAGACACAAGAATCAATCGCAGCTTGCTCGCACGCATTTTTCCGCCCTTGGCTACATGTACTTGTGTCAAGATCATTTTCTCTTGCTAATGTGCGTTGCTTCGAGTTCTGATTGGTTCCGGCATTAAATTAAATAACAATTTTTAAAGAGGGTGGCACCAAGCTAACTCTAGGTTAATTAGGGTCGCCCTCTAAAAATTCCTGGTCGAATTGGAATTTAAAAATGTTAGTTTTTGAGGAGGGAGGAAAAACCGGAGTACCCGGAGAAAAAAACCCTCGGAGTAAGAACGAGAACCAACAACTAACTCAAACCACATATGACGCTGAGTCCGGAAATCGAGCCCGGGCCACATTGATGGGATCTAGGTGAGCGCTCTCACCACTGCGCCATCGCTGCTCCCCAAATTGCATTGGATTGTCCACGTCTGTTGTAATTGGCTAGAATAATTAGTTTGGCATTGATTTTATCACATTCAACTGAAAACTGCTCTAAAGCAGCTCGGAAATAGCCCATTTTGAAATGAGTGCCAGCCTGGGACAAGTGGCCGCGCATTTAACTATGGAACGTTTTATTTTGATTTTATTTTGACGAACTTAAGAACAGCTTCATTGAATTTGCCAAGAAACACTGCGCGCCACACTGCAAGGTTTGGCGCCTTTACGATCCCACAGTCCAATGCGCGGTCACTCTCGCCCCAGCCTGTCACTCTGTTTCACAGTGATCTATAGTGTATTTCTAAGAAAAATAATCTTTAAATTTTCTATTTCTTTTAGGCGGAGGTGTGATAGCTATTGTCGTTGCTGGTGCAGCTGGTATTGTTAGTATCCCTGTGCTTTGTACTCTAAACAAGTATCAAAGAGACTTGCGTTTAGATCGAGAACCATATTCATATTCTTGTGTTGTTGAAGAAATTTTCAAGCTGTGTCAAAATCTCGCTACAAAACTTGCGAGTGCAAGATTCTTGAAAAAAGACTGTGGCTTGGAATTTAATGTTGGTAGCAAATTAACTGACGAAGAAATGGCAGAAGACGTTTGGCACTGGGACGAGGATAGTGTCAATTCGCACAATGTTCATGCCCAGGCCTTTTCGGGGTGGGCAAATGTGGACGAGGAGGAGATTGTCAATGAAATTGACAATCGTGCCCAGGTCTTTTTGGAGGGAGAAACTAAGCTAATAGCAAAGGACGTCGAAGACCAGAACGAATCAGGTGTCATCGCATACGACACTCGGCCCCATGTCTCTTTTGAGAGAGAGAAATCAACCGAAGGAAATTCAGAGAGGGTTTGGGATTGGGGCGACAAAGATACTCAGACCACGATCTTTTCGCAAAGAGACCCCAGTAAAGGAATATCAAACGTAATGGACTGCGATGAGAAAAGTGTTGCTGCACACGAGACTCAATTCCTGGTCCCTTTGGAGAAAGAAACTCAAAAAGAAACAGTTGATAAACTAGGAGACTGGCACGAGCAAATAATGCTTGAAAGCATGCGTCAGGCTCAGGCCCACGCTCTTTCGGAAATAGCATTGACAACAAGTGCCACTGAATTTAAAAGCCCGGATGACGAGCCATGTGCCAATCTCCCCTTATCTCCCCGCGCAGTTACTTACTACGATGAACCACAAAATAGCAGTTATATAGATGAAAACCCAGCCGCATCTGAAATTAACCTGGAGATTGTCGACGCGAATAATGAAGATGGATATTCAAGCAACGTCGAAGATCAAAGTTTCCGAGATGAAATGAGTGGAACGGATTGGAAGCTTGCAGACGGAAGGCAAGGTTTATCCGATGAAGAAGACATCTATGGCCGTCGAGACTTGCAATGTATTTCGCCGAGAAAATCATTTTCTGATACGTTTTGCTGTGTTAAAGTACAAAATGATGATAAAAATGCTAACAGATTTAATTTTGTGAGATTCAGCCGTCACGACCATTACGAAGTAGACACAAATCTAAATTGGGGAACATTGGAGGAACTGGAGAACAAAGAAGGCACCACTGAGACCCAAGTTCAGGGGACTGAGGAAAGTTGTGCTGCCCTGAAACAAGAACCGGAAGAATTGCCCGAAAAAGGATCAAAGAAAGGAAAGCGCCGTCGCAAACGACGAACCAATAAGCGAATCGCGGCAGAACATGCTAATGAAGCGGACGATGAACTGGATAAGGATGAACTAGAGCACGGAACTTTGAATACCAGTACGAAACCTGAAGCTGAACACGATAACAAACAAAAAGCTGCAGAACTGCAAGAAAAAGCAACAACTCCCCAAAAAGGAAAACAACCCGCGCAAAAGCTGATTGAGAAAAAGAGATATGAATCTAAGATTATAGAGGTTTCATCGGAGAAAAAGCTAAGAAAAATTCTTTGTCCTAGGAAGAAAGACAAAGCGAAGAAAGAGTCACTTGCGCAAAATGATGTACAGTCTGAAAAGCCAAAGAGGAAACTTCTACGTTTTCTGACAAAGGGAAAAAATACTGCTGACTGCCACGAACAGAACAAAAGTAACAACAACAGTCCTGTTGCCAAGTCTTCAAAGGCTGTAAAGGCTCAGAAAGCTGGCGCAGCAAAGACTACGCCTACTGCGCATGCGAAGGTTGAGGACGATGAGGATCGTGACGTCATGTCTCTTTACGATGATATAGATTATTGATGTAGTAAGAGAACTGAAAAGGTAGACTGAAAAGCTATAAAGATTTTGAGTTATTCTGTTTGTAATTCATTTCCTTAAACTTCAAAAATAAAACTTGACTTTGTCTCACATTAAAAATATTTGCTTAGTGGAGTATTTAGTCAAGCGACTAACGATGAAATGGCGCTTTCAGGGCTTGGTATTGACGGCGTGTTTGTTTCTGGGAATATGAAACCGATGTTCAAACGAAGCGAAGACATTTAATCAAGTTTGACGTGACAAAAGACCCCGGGATTTTTTAACCATTTTGGTTTCTACGCTCGCCCGCCATTTTTAAACCGGAGAAGGCACTGGAACGAGGTTAGGGCATTTTACGACTTTTGTGGGTATAATACATTTGTTATAAATGTTTCTCGCGGGCTGACCACTTTGTCCGAGTCCGAGGGAAAAGATTATCGGAAATGACGGGGGGGCTAAATAAAAACGCAAATGGCGCTTTCAGGGCTTATTGACAGCGTGTTTGTTTCTGGCAATATGAAACCGATGTTCAAACGAAACGAAGACATTTAAGGACGGTGCCTCCTATTGATATTGCGCATACGTTCTGCGCATTGCACGATAGTCGCGCGAGACACTGGTTATTTTTTAAACGCGAACGCGCGAGGTATAAAGGCTAAGTTCCGCTAAGTAAAAACGCAGATGAACGCTTTCTGGCATGACCGCGTCCCTCAAACAACTTCACAATGAGTGACATCTTTTTCCAAGTATTTTCAGTTTTCTTTTATTCACAATTGTTTTGGAATTCCGTTACATCTTACTGGAATTATTTGACCACAGAAAAATTGTGATGTTTCCCTACCGAACAACATCGCAACAAGATCTATATTTCGCCCAAAAGTTACGCCAGAATTTTATAAGCAGGAAAATTTTAGTTCAAATTCAAGTCTTTGCATTTGCCCGCGCGCCTAGAGGCATGGTGACTAGTAACGTTTTTTTGTTTTCATTCTAGTCACACAGTCACCTGCAAGTCGCAGGTGGATCACAAGATTTTAACACAATAATACTATAACAAACTGAAATTACCCCGAGGATAATTCTTTAGCCCCATTTGTGACGATCTCTGCAATGAAATCGACGAGTAGAATGATTTGGGGCGAATCACTGACGTAGAATGAAATCCCGAATAGAATCAAATAAGGACTGATAAACGGAAAGAATTCTCGTTTCTCCAGGTAAGAATCTTTCAAATGGTCACGGGGACTTATTACTTGTTAGCGTTTTGCTTTAACTAAGCGGGGAAATATAGCGCCGTAATCTCTGATCTTCTATTGCGTTTACGTTAACTATGCCTGGTTAAGTTCCGTGAGTTTACAAACACGAGCTTTAATGCGATCTGAGTGTAGATTTTCGGGGTCGATTTCACGCGCGACGATTTGAAATCGTATGTGGCAGAAAATCACGGGTAGTTTATACGGACGAATTGAGATCACCTGAGAACCCGCGTAAACTGATCACGGCTCAAATCGCATCAGAATTTGCGAACAATCGCCTGTCAAAACCAAACCTTAAAAAGACCACGTCAGGTTAAAGCCTGAGGAAGAAATTTTAGTTAAAACCTTTATCCTTTTACTCACAAGAACGACTAATACACAATGCAAGAAAAATCCAAATTCTGGTTTTGTAAAAAAAAATTAAAAACAAACAGCGCGATTACAAAGTACTGCTAAATAGCTTTCATAAATTTAATGGTCACACTGTCTCCTTTCATCCAAAGTCCTTTTATATTCAAACTAGATAGCAGGCGGGTGAACAATTTTTTGCTCGTATGATAAAACGGCAACGGTAAATCTGGGGTAAATAACTAAATTCACACTTGGGTTGTTTTGAAGCAAGAAGCTTGTGGGGCGTGTATATAAAACAAATATCCAACAAGCTTTCTTTCTTTTATTGTACTGACAACATATTACTTTACAGTGAAACAATACGGTGTCTAGCCGTGACTGCACTATTCTAAACAAAAGAAACGGCAAACTGATCCTTGCGGCAGAAAAACAAAAGCAGAAGCACTCCCATATGTAAGCTATTTAGGCATGTGCCGCAGGATAGGGTGTGGTTTCTGAGGTGCTTAGCCCTGAAATAGGGTATCCTTTTGGTATTGTGAGCTATAGTGAGGGTTCCTTTTAAAAATTGTATTAGCTAAATTACAGAACCTTAACACCCAGCTTAATTAAAAAGATGTGGTTATGATGGCGTATTAATGAAAATAGGCTGACTCTAGTATTCTATGCCTGATGCTAAACTTTCCATGTACAGAAAATAAATAAAACGACGTTTTGGGATTTAAAAAGGGTATTAATTTTCGATTTCTACCCTTAAACAGGGTCAGGGTTTAAGAACCTTCGCGGCACACACCTATCCTAAATTGACGAAATTACCCCCCCCCCCCCCCCCCCCCCCCCCCTCACCCCTTAGGCATGGGAGCAGTCGCTCTTTTTTTCCTCAGATCCGAAAGCGCGCGAGTTGAAAGAAAGTCAGCGGTGCGAAACGCGGGCGACCGCACGGGAACCCGCGCCAACTATGGCGGGTTAAAATGACTGGCATTGATGGGGTTTTCCCGTATCATAAACAAACCCGTTGGTTACGCACCGTGTTACGTGGTTAAGGAAAGTCTGTGTGTTTATGGACAGCTACTACAATATTGTATCTAATTTCAGTTGGAAGAAATTTTGTTTTCATCGGTAAAAGTCGAAATGGGGTGGAATTTTTATACCAGCGTGACACCCAAATAAAAGTCCCGAAGTCTTTTCGGACCCGAAAGCTATTTTTTAAATTCAGTTTCTAACGAATGATGTTGAAGATTTTAGCCTGCAACCCAGCCCAGCTCGTGTACATGTAATATTAAACGTAATATTGTAATGCCTAGCTTTCAAAATCAACAAAAACCGAATCTTTCTTGGTTAACATTTTGCACATAAGGTAGCCTTTCGGTCCCGAAAAGTTTGCGGGACTTTCGAGAAACGCACACCTGCTCGTAGATTGCGATAGACCAGCCGCCGCCTGAAGGGTTTTGTCCACTAAAATAGCCTTAAAAAACATAAACCAATCAGACTGAGCGCGATTTATCATACCCTAGGGCTGTCTGTGTAATAATAAGAAAACTATTTGAATAGCCCTTATCGTAGATGAGTACGCCACGCCAACATATCAGCGGTTTCTCGCTTTCTTGACCCTATAGTCTCGTTTTGATGTTAACGCTCATCGTCGTCAGAGGTTCTCGCAACCTTCAAAACGAGACTATAGGGTCAAGAAAGCGAGAAACCGCTGATATGTTGGCGTGGCGTACTCATCTACGATAAGGGTCATTTCGACATTTTGTTTTTATCCAAGACTCTACTGAGGGAGGGAGGGACGAGGTTGCATTGACATAAGAGCAGTCCACCCTACTTGGCATATACTTGAGCTGGTACTTTAACTAACAACACCAGAATTAATATACACTAGCATTTCACAGGATGGCTCTTATTCATCGGCAATTAAACAATTACCGTCTTGAATGTCAATTTAGCATCGCAATTCTTAGGTTCTAACTTTTGAGCCAGTGGATAAAATCCTAAATTTGAATATTCTACAAGTCTCTAAGCACTACTTAAATTCCTGTGGCTTGTTCAATCCCTGACTTTTTTCCGAATTCAATTTTAAGAAAGCTGTCAAAAGGACGAAAGTTGATGCTGCCAAGAACAACGAACAAGACAAAAATTGAAATATATTTCTATTTTTATTTCGGAAAAATGATTTCCAGCGCGGAATAGATTCAATAGAAATAATCTGCGCTAATATCTACGAATTCAAATGAATTCAATAGAAATCTGGCAGGATTATGTTACTGATATTTTCTGTTTTGATGCAAAAGTACAAGCATTAAATTGTAAGAGACAACAAGCGGAGAACAACCAATTATCGGTCAACACACCAGCACTGCCACCTGTTGTATTGGTCAATTGGTCATCTTTGGAGAATTCACCGTGAAGTGTGAAACTGATTAAGGACGGACTTCTATCCGTTAATGAAATATTATCCTTAAGTCAGGCGTTATAATCAAGCCACAGAAATTAGATTTGGATTCCGTCTGAAACAATTTTCTTGTATTTTAAGTGAAAGAAGGTTGCATAGTTGACCTGGTTCATAATTTGACCTACATTTATCTGTAATGTCACGGGGACAGTGGAAGTGAGGTGTAGTTTTATAAACGAAGGAAGAACGACAGGTTAAAGTGGATGTACCCAAGCCGAAAGTTTCAAGAATTACGAGAGGTAGCGGAAGAGATCCCAGTCTACATCGGATAGTTGCTCGATTGAACATATAACATGTTGGTGTTTATTTAAACATGGATCCAGAGTACTTCTATGATAGCCAACTCTCGCTCATAGCCAACGAAAACTGTGAAATTCGAGCCTGCAGACCGCCGCGAATCGAAGAATTCCCGCCTGATCTTTTCAGCCAGGAGCAGAGATTTTACGGAGGAGTAGCATTTCACATCGTAATCTGCCTTTACATCTTCTGCGCTCTCACTGTAGTCTGTGATGATTATTTCGTTGCATCCCTCAATCGCATCACAAAATGCCTAAAGCTGAAGCCAGATGTGGCTGGCGCGACCTTCATGGCTGTTGGAAGTTCAGCTCCAACGCTATTTATCTCCATAATATCAACGTTTTTCACGGAAGGAGATATCGGTTTGGGGACAATAGTCGGTTCAACTATCTTCAACACGCTGTTCATTATCGCGTTGTGCGGTATCGGCGCTGGTTTAACGATGCATCTTAACTGGTATCCCCTCTTTAGGGATTCTACCATGTACATTCTTAGCGTGTTGGTTCTGATGGTCGCGCTGTACGATCGTAAAATTCACTGGTACGAAAGCGTGGCGTTTTTCGTTGTTTATGCGTGTTACATTATTGTGATGTACTTCAACGCTTCGCTGGAGGAATGGGCACAAAAAATGAAAGGGAAAATAATGAAGGAAAAGGAAGAGAAAAAAAGTAACAGAGTAGAAATAGAATTCGAAGACACGGAACAAATTCAAGAAGAAGAGGAAATCTCAGAAAATCCACATCATTCTGAAGAGTCAGGAGATCGTTTCAAACCACCGAAAGGCTTCTTCTCGAAACTACTTTGGATTTTCACTCTTCCCTCCATACTTTTGTTCTTTTTCACGATCCCAGACTGCCGAGAGAAGAAATGGCGAAAGTTCTATTTAGTGACATTTACCGTGTCAGCAATATGGATGGGCGCGCTGTCGTATATCCTTGTTTGGATGGTGTCTTTGGTCGGGTACACTTACAACATCCCGGAATGCGTCATGGGCATGACATTTCTTGCTGCAGGCAGCAGTCTCCCAGACGCCATTGCGAGCTTGGTCGTTGCCAAACAAGGAAGTGGCGACATGGCCGTGTCGAACTGTATTGGAAGTAACGTGTTCGATATGTTATGCCTTGGAATTCCTTGGTTGATAAAAACTACTATGATTTCTCCAAATAGTGCTGTTAAAATTCAAAGCGAGAACATATTTTTCACATCAGGGATTTTAATAGCGAGTATTTTATGTACAGTTTTGTTAATAGCCCTTAATAAGTGGCGATTAGACGAGAAACTAGGAGTTATTTTTCTTGTAATGTACTTGCTTTTCCTTGGTATCGCAACTTTTATAGAAGTTTTGCCATGTTGTTGAAAAAAAAAATCATTTTTAACTTATTACTTTCAAACCTGTAAAGCAGAGGCGCGACGAGCTAATGGCTAGCTAGCCTGTCTCTTAAAAAAACGTTACTTGTAGGTGATCGCATGTTCCTGACTTTAAACTGAGACTGACTATGGTTTAAATCCTAAAGTGTGCTGACCATTGAAATAAAAGCTGTTGAGCAGCACCTTTCTGTGGTGCAGATCTATTTATCAATATTTTTTATCAAAAACATTGAGGGAATTTTATATTTAAAGTTGGGCTCAGAGCTTCATTGAATGTACAAGAGTTTGCAATATAGTGGGTAGCATAAACCTCTGTTCTCTTACTAGAGCGCTTTTCAACTGGGTGTCGAAAGTAATTTTGTGATTGCTTTGGTTTTACATTGCTACGCTTTGTGATTGGCTAAAAATTCTCGCGCCACTTTATCAACCAATCAGAAGTATAACGAAAACCGATCGTGACTTACTCGCACGCGTTTTCCCGCGCTTGGCGCCGGCTCATGTATTTGCGTCGAGTTCTGATTGGTTCATTGGTTTGTCTGCGTCCCAGTGTTGTGATTGGCCGGAGTAATTGCTACGGTTATGGTTTTACGACACTTCTTTGGTTTCGCGTCCTGGACATCCCATAATGGTCATTATGGGATGCTCAGGGGCAAAATCAACATGGTTGCCATATCGGTAAAAAGAGTTATTGGACTCCGTAATTATCGTTGATTCTTGGTCGGATTCGATCTTAACGGTATGTTTTTTTATTTGAATTTCTTCACGATACAGGAATCATTTGAAGCAGTTGGACAAAAATCTAAAAACCCCAAGATGCCCCAAAAGTTTCCCAGACGAATAAGCGTGCTTTATCACAAAACGAAGCGTCATTTCTTCAACTGTAGTAGCCATACCGTCATCGATGTCCTGCAGTACCAGACAATCTTCTCACTGCAACAGAGACGAGACGGAGCAATAGTAATACACAGTCTCATTTGCCTGTATTGCTTTGGCGCATTGGCGATATTGTGCGATCACTACTTTTGTGCATCTCTTGAAAAACTCTGCAAAAGGTGAGTGTTAAATGTCTTGTAACAGGGGGTTCTGAACTCTTCAAGTAAGCTCCAATACTGATCAGTAAGAAATTCCTCCTTGCAGTATTAATGCGTTATTACAAGAGCTATGACGGTCCTGGAGAGTTTGACGTTTTTGCGTTAAAACTGCCCAAAATTAAAACGAAGTACCTTTATCATACACTAAATGCTCATAGAACACAAAGAGAAAGATATCAAGTGAACTTTCAAAGAGAGAATCAACCAAATCTCGTACCCAGATCTCCCACACAGTACAAGCACGAGTGAGATCTGGTTACGAGATTAGAATCAACCATAATCTGAGTTTTAGCGAGCTTTCCAAGACAAGGCGATGAACTTGAACTTTTTTAAGTTATAACACATTTCCATGCTGACCATCTGCAGCCCAAGACACTTGTTTTTACTCTTATAGACCACCAGTAAAATAATTTAAAACAAAACTGGACCATTATTTTTGGGTTCCACTGATGTAAATGTCGTTTGGGCTTTTTAAAGTAACACAAAAATGGTGACATAACCCCTTTAAGTAGTGAGGTGATAAGAATTAAGATAATGATCACCCAAGATGAATTCTCTTGATCCTTTAACAATTTCTCCCAATTTGTATTATGATAAATGTATGGGGATCAGTAAGGAGAATTGTGTTTCAGTCCCTGTCAAATGTCAAAATGCGCAACGCACAGACTGAAACTGACTCATCCCCAGTCGTCTCTCAGTCTCCTATAAAAGCGGCAGAGGGGAGCGCGAGGGGTGATGGGCGCTCCCCTTTCTCTCGTTCCGCGTTTATCCCCCGCGCGCGTCTCCCGCGTCTTGCCAAGAGGGACGATTGGGGACGAGTCAGAACCCGAAACGTAACAGAGGCAACATGAAGCCTAAAGCGCTCGGCCATACGTCGGGCTGCGCTCGGCCATACGTCGGGCTGCGCTCGAAACGACGTCAGCTTTTCAATCTCTTTACGGTGGTCACTTGACCTTAGCAACTCATTTTATGAAACCGAATTTTCGTATTTCACTCCCCTACCGACCCAGTACCATAATTTCTATAAAATCTAACCCCTTTATTCATACCAAAAAAAGCGTGACCATTGTTACTCTGCTTATCATAAATTCTTTAGCAACCCTAAACAATTTTGTGTAAATATTATTTCTACTGCAAAGTGAGCGCAAGTGTTTTCGTTTGGCTAATAAAGAATGCTCTGGGGTCAATTTAATAAAACTTTTATAAGTGTAATTTACAAGTGTAGCCATTGTTTCAGAGCTTGAAAACAATAGCTACACTTGTAAATTACACTTGTAAAAGTTTTATAAAATTGACCCCTGGTAATTGTTAAGGGTAATTTCAAATTTGAACTTGATAGCAAGACGGGTTTATTTCATGTTAAAACATCTTTGTCTTCCCCAGGCTTCGCATCCCAACAGATGTCGCGGGCGCAACATTCATGGCTGCTGGTAGTTCCATGCCCACTCTGTTCATTGCTATCGCGTCCGTGTTCATGGGCGAAGGTGACATAGGCCTTGGTACTATAATTGGCTCCACAATGTTTAACATCCTTTTTATATCGGCGATCTGCGGTCTGTGTTCTGGAATGGCCATAGCACTGCACACGTGGCCTTTGCTACGGGACTCTTTTGCATACACTATTAATTTAATCGCGCTGTTGATTGCGATCGAGGATAACATTGTTCACTGGTATGAAGCCGTGGTTTTCCCCTTCTTATACACCGGTTATATTATCATTATGTGCTATAATCAAAAGCTCGAACGCTTGTTCGAGAAAGTCTGTCAAAGATATTGCGAAATCCACAAGGGATTTGAAACGGTTCAAATGGACGATCCTCTTGAATCTCCAAAGGAAAAAACTACAAGTGAAGACACAGCGACAAGATCCGGAGATGAAAGAACTGGAGACAAAGAAATAGACGCTGAAGAAAACAAGGATATAACAGGTCAAAGCGAGACAAAAGAAATACATGAATCAGATAATCTGCCATCTCAAGTGCATGGTTTTTCACCTAAATCGCCGTTCGAAATTCCCAAAAGCCCTTTTAGACTTGTTTTCTGGGTCATCATGCTGCCGATCAACGTACTCTTTTTCATCACCACGCCAGACTGTCGCAAAAAACGCTGGGAAAGCTGGTACCCAGTAACATTTGTAGTGTCAATTGTTTGGATGGCTATAATATCATACGTGCTCGTGTGGACTGTGTCAGTGATAGGAGAAACTTTCGACATCCCCGAGTGCATCATGGGACTGACGCTTCTGGCCGCGGGATCAAGTGTCCCGGATGCCATGGCGAGTCTGGTTGTCGCTAAACATGGAATGGGAGACATGGCGCTCGCGAACTGTGTGGGCAGTAATATATTTGACATCCTGTGTCTGGGATTGCCTTGGTTTCTAGCCGCGACGGTTGTCCATCCAGGCAGCGTGGTTTTGATTCACAGTGGTCATATAGTTTACACATCGTTGTGTCTTTTTGGAACGGTTTTAGTAACATTGGTCGTGATACATCTAAACCACTGGTATTTAGACAAGCGCGCGGGCTGCATTCTTTTAGTAATCTACTTCTTTTTCTTATCAGCTGCTGTTATTCTCGAAGCTCTACCGCGGGGGAATGCGCCCAAGCTAAGCCCTCATCACCCTGGTCACCTACCAAATAAGGGCTTGGGGCATCACAAGAATACTCACTTTAAAAAGGTCACGTGAGAGAGGACGGTAATCTCGTACCCAGATCTCCCACGATCAGCCAGATCAGTGCAGTACAAGAACGAGTGAGATCTGGGTTCGAGGTTAGAAGTAGTGTAAACTTGAGCTGTCTTTTGGCACCATTGAATTTGGCCTGTATCCTCATAACCAGATATTTGCCAGACGTAAGAAAATACGAGGACGAAATTATTTGACCGGCAAAGTACGAGAAAACAGGGAGCGAGATAGCCTGGTAACAAAGGTTCTCTCGCGGCACACTTTCGTGAGAAGTCGGGACTGGCCGAAGGCCGGTGATTGGCCGAAGTAGGGATGATCGGCGAACATATGAGAGACATCAAAGGTGTGTAAAATGAGAGAGATGAAAGCGTAGAAATAGCCTCTGGCACCCAGGGTAGGAGCGCGGTGATCGAGTTTTACAACTCCCCCGCGCAGCGTGCTCGAAGAAAGAGCGAAGCTCAAAGGCAGAATACGGCAACAATCTTGAAATGCGTACTAACGCAACCAATTTCAGTCGTTGATTCATTTTTTGTTCGCGTTTTCTTTTAGTTTTGTCTTGTTGTTCGTAAATGTAATGTTAATATTTAATAATGATAAAGTTATTGTAATTTGTTATTGCTACCTGTCCCAGTGTTAACCAATATTTTCATAAAAGAATTGTAATATTGTAATAAGCAGACGCGATACCTACGTCCAGAGAGAAGAACGTAATTTCCGACTATTGCAGTGTACTCTAGTGCCTCTTAGCGAGTTGTTGTAACATATCCAGGGGAAGTTCAAACATTATTAGCTCGGCATGACGAATAACAATTTTTTTACTCTAAAGTTCGAGTAGATGTGTCTTACATTAAGAGATTCTCCGATGGACTTGGCAACAGTATAACTTAACGTAATTTAGAACGCGTTCCAAGGACCCAGGTCTAAACATGTTGAATTTTTCTCAAACCAAACGTCAATTAGCTGACAATTGAAATATAAAAATCTGCAAAACAAACCTGAAAACAGCGTATATTTTGTTTCCTACAATTTCAACTGGCCAGAGTAGCCTTCTATAGGTACAAGAGACCAGGGGTGCTTACCATTTACATGGAAAAACCAGAAATCCTGGTTGGGAAATCAAATGGTATGCATCATTCCATTTGGAATGTTTGAGAAATTATGGGTTGCTGGGTCTGGTGATATATTTTTTTCCACTCTTTTATTTTTTCAAGTTAAGTCAATTAATTTTAATGCATGAAATTCCCAACCGGATGGGTCCTGTAAATGGTAAGCACCCCTGTATTTCTTTTGTTTCGGGTATTTGACAGGCATCAGAACACTGCTCTACGGGAAAACTATCACAAAAATTACAATCATATATCCAAACAAATTGTTTTACTTTTATTGTTGTTTTTTATTGTTGAACCGTATATTACTAATGTACAATTTATCTCTTCGTTATAAAAACTATAAAACCATAGCTTATTTAATAGAATGAATTTGGTAAGAAAGTAAAGAAGAAATTCATTTCATTATTTCTGACAATATTATTGTGCACTTCAATAAAAAGTATCTGCTATGTACAAAATCCACTTCTCTGTATTGTATTTTACTTGCTATAAATAATATTTTTTTCAATGTTTCTTCTAACATTGTTTGAGAGAAATTTCTAGTAAGAAATCAACTATTTTTTATCTCAGTATCATTCCCTTGCGCGCCCCATGCGATACTGTGTACGTGCTACGCATACGTTAACACGTTTCTGAAACATGGCTTCGCCAAAGCCACAGCGGTTTCACCAACCGACAAATAGCTTGCGTCTTTTACACGACTATTTCCATTGAAATTTGTTGAATTTGTTGGGGGGAAAATTAGTTAAAATTTACAAAATAAAATCTCATTTTGATGAGGCGATATTTCAGTTTCAAACACTAGATTTTGAAGCATATTTACAATACAAGACGGTAAAGTCAACAACGTCCCAAGACTGAAAAAAAAAAGAAACCCCACGTCCGCTAAGTTGCAAAGGCATGAAATAAACGAAGTGGGAAGTGACATCCCTTTAACAATGGAACATTTTGTTATGGCAGAGAGGCCACTCTAAGCTCCGCGAAATACAATTGCCACGACTGCTCTTGCTTGCTGCACTTCAGCTTGATCATGTCATGTTCTCGTAAACTCAGACCACGCCTTTTCAGCGAGTAGTCAGTGACGTTTCCAAGTTTCCAAGTAATTTGTTGAAAGGTAGATGGCAGCTCTATGTTAGCCTTTGTAAAACGCATCAACCACCAGTAGGTTTCAAGGTAATGTATGGGGAAGACTCGCGACAGCTTGCATTGGTTATGTTACGCTTCATCGCGTTTCAGAGACTGGCTTCGCCTGTCCATTCTGACTTGTTGCGATTAGCTGTCAATCAACCACCAGAGATAGGTAGATGGGGGCTCTGTGTTTGCCTTTGTTAAACGTTAGAGACTTCAGTTTGCAAGTTATGAAGCGAGAATCGTATCACAAGTGCGAAGCAACAGCGGTAAAGAGGAGTTGCTGTCTCTGTGCCATCTGGAATAAGAAGCAACAGTCAAAACACATTTAAATTTGCTAATTTACTAAAACAAACATCAAACTCGGGGCTTTGCTGGCGTTGCTTGGCTCCGTAGACGGGCCAATTGTTAAACTCTATCTGTATCGGATCAAGTTAGTTGAACTTTGAAAAGTGAATCTTCTCACATACCTTCCACTATAAACCTCTGAATCCGGGCTTAGTATCACTGGTGCCACACTAAACAGAATAAACGAAGTGAAAACGAGTTCGCGAATCGCGTTAAAAAGATAAACAATAGAGTCGTTTTGTCTTCTCCTGGGGCCTTGGTTCGTCACGCAAAACTTCTCCCCGCGTCATAGCAAAACTGTTTCGTTGTGTGATGGGTCACGTGAGTAGTTAATGTGGAGAAGCATAGCGTGACGTGATTTGTAATTCTGAAGAAACACGTTGCGACGTGATTCCTTAATGCGAAGCAGCGTTGCGTGACGGAACTTGTAGAGAAGCTTCTTATAAATAAGGGTAGTTAGCGCAGAGAGGAGTCGGGTAACGTCACTAGAAAGTTTTCGATAACATGGCATGGCGTGACTAGTTAGTGCAAAGATTGCGTGACAGAACTTGTAAGAACCTTCCTATAATATGGATAGTTAGCGCAGAGGGGAGTCGGGTGACGTGACTAGAAAGTGCTCGATAACATGGCTTGGCGTGACCAGTTAGTGCAAAGTAGTGTTGCGTGAACGTAGTTGCTCGGAAGGAGAACATTTTAAGATGCAGCTAGTTAGAAAATGCTTCCGCCAAAGAGAAAGATGTGCTCTGAAATGAATGAAATCTTACTTAGTAATCAAAACAAGCTTACTTGGGAAGTTTGAGAAGGTTGATTAATTCCTGTGCTCGTATAAGCAGATCTGGATAACACTCAGAGTCAGAAAGAAGCTCCTACAAAAAAGACAAGTATCACCATGAAAGGGTAACACTGATTTGCATATAACAAAACCGTTAAAGGAACAGTGTCTCGGGTAATAATATATCATGTTTTCACGAGTATGGACAAGACCTTGCTTTAAAGTGCCTATAACCCTTAAATACATATTTTCAGAATCAACTCTACGCACATTGAACAGTTAAATGGTGAAATATTTCTTGTTTTGAACGTCGCGTTATTGAGCTATAGAGATTTGAATTTACAAAATGCTAACTAGATGACGTCAACCCGGGTACTTCGCCATTATTTCTACGCCAATTTACAATGCGCAGTTTACAGGTTGAGGACAATTAATTTTGATAAATACTAAAAATAAACTGTGGATAGTCAATTGATTCGTAAAAAATATTACTTGGAAGTGAAAACAAGTAGTTGTATAATAAATGATCCCCGGGTTGACGTAATCTAATTAGCATTTTGTAAATTTAAATCTCTATAACTCAATAACGCGACGTTCAAAACAAGACATATTTCACCATTTAACTATTTAACGTGCGTAGAGTTGATTCTGAAAATATGTATTTACAGTGTAAGGGTTATAGGCACTTTAACTTGCTTCATTACCTTGAAATAGGAAAAAAAATGCGCCAAAAGTGATGAAAGCAAAGAAGTTTAAAGAGTCTGACCCACCAAGTTTGCATTGCGCGCTTACCTTATTGTTATCACAAGATACGGCTCTATTCCAAATTTGGGCAAGCATATCACCTCTTGCACGAGTGAATTTCTCATCTACAATACAGTATGGACTTTTGGGGGCCCTGAAAATGGCGGATGAACCGACGTATACGCGCAATGCAAAATAACGGCTAAAAATGGCAATTTTGATTCTTGAACGCCTGTCAAGATGAACGTGTGTAATCCACTTCCATCCCCGTTATCATGCCATTTTCCCCAAAAATACTTGTTCTTTTTTGCTCTGCACAATTCTTTTTATGTTATTAAGGCCCAGGTCAAACGCCGTACTTCACAAGAGCCGAACCTAATTACAGTTTAGGCCGACTGAAATTAATTAAGGTTGCCTGGTGAGTCAAACGTCGAACTTATTCAGCCGAACTCAACCTCAGCCGTTCTTCACGGCTGCACCAGCTGTGAAGAACGTGAAGTACGGCGTTTGACCCGGGCCTTAGTTGTATATTTGGTCGCATTTGGCAATATAACATGGAACTTACCAAAGCGAAATTTCGATATTTTGGCCGAATTCTTTAAGTTCCCACCAAGTAACTACACTACTGTTTTTGTGACGTTCACGCACATCATCCTGTATTTGCCAACAAAAGTTTATAAAGGTGGTTTTTGGAGCAATAAATATTTGCCCAAACAGACAAAACAAACTAATAACTTACTGGTTTATGCCGAACCACTTTACTCAAGCATAAAATAGCTCTTTGTATCACATCCTGGCATCTTGAAGCAAGCTTAAAGAAAAAAAAGAACATTCAGTGATCAAAGCCTTTATGGAACTAAATCCAACACGAAAAGAGACCCTTTGAAGATTGGGGTACGTGACATTACAAGAAATAACAATAGTAACAGAGCGGTGTTCAATTGAGTGTCGTAAAACCAAAACCAAAGTCATTACACTGACCAATCACAAAAATCGCAGACAATTCGATGAACCAATCAGAACACGAAGCAAATACAAGTAGCCGGCGCCAAGTGCGGGAAAACGCGTGCGAGCAAGTCGTGATTGGTTTTGGTTTTACTAGATTGGTTGATAAAGTGGCGCGAGATTTTTTAGCCAATCACAAAGCGTAGCAACGCAAAACCAAAGCAACTGCGAAATTACTTTCGACACTCAATTGAAAAGCGCTCTAAAGGTGAAATAATGAAAACCCAGCACAATGAAATTGCGACTTGTATGACCAGTAGTCGACATATACATCATCGCTCGCCTAAATAGTTCAGTTTGTTTGCATATCATCAATTTCCTTGCTGTGACGTTTTTCATTTCTTTCACATATACAATGTTCTTACTTTTATCAATACATTGTCAAGCAGTGAGGTGGAAAATACAGAAAAATAATCAACAAGGGGTTACTGTATTGATAAACTAACAACTTCTCGTAACTTCATTTCAAAGAAATACATAGAATCAAGTAAGGAGAATCGATATTTTTAATTCTTACCTTTGCCAAGGTTGTCATAAGAACAGAAGCGAGTCTTCCACTGAAGGAGACCTACAGGAAGTAAAACCGAAATGTTACGCTTGGTGAAACATGATTAGGTAGGTGCAACAATGTTCACATCCCGGTTAAAGTAACACTGTCCCGCCGAAATAGCAAAATTTCGCTTAGCTTATTTCCACGTTATATCGCTGATGCCACAAAATATACAACTTAGTTGGATAAAACGATTCTATAGAGCAAAACAAAAGCAGTAGTTTGCAGATAAAGTGCAGGATTCAAGGATTGAAGTGGATTACAGTTCACCAAATTTGATTTATTGACAGGCGGCAAGAAATCAAACTTGCCCGGCATTCTTGTGAAATTTTGACTTTTCTAGCCGTTATGTTGTCTGTTAGTTCATATTTCTTTGCTTCTATCAGTTTTAGCGATGGTTTCTTCCAATTTAAAGATAATAAAGTAAGCTTAAAGCAAGTTCCTGGCCATAATCATGAAAACACGATATTTCAGTCGGGACAGTGTCCCTTTAACACGGGACAGACAAGGCGCAAGTCGGGTGTTCCTTGGGGTTATGAGGTCAAAACACGCCGAGTTCAAAAAAGCAACAAGGAGCCCGATGGGCTTCGAAACTGGCTCGTTTGGTCTCAGTTTCCACCCGGTTTTCATTTTAGAGTTTTATATTAGCAAGCCAAATTATACAATCTAGAATCTATCAATATGCACAGTCCAGTCCACATTTACATTCCACAGCCCGCTTCAAGCACTCCTTAGGGACGGACCATTTTATTGTTAAGAGGGGGGGGGGGGGGGGGGGGGGGGATTGGGCAATTACTAAAAACAAATTCCTGCACAGCAAAAGTAAAGAAAAAAAAATAATGCACAGCGAGCGAAAGGAAAAAAAGGTATGGAGCAATCCCGAAAAAAAATTCTTGCACAACATCAAGATGGAAAAAAAATTCATGATCAGAAAAATTGCCGAACACCGCCACCTGCCTCCACCCCCCACCCCACACCCCCCTTTAGTAGGCTACAGTTTCAGGTCTATATTTTTTTCTCTGATCGGCTCGGTACTGTTAGAAGAAACATAAGTTTAGAACTTTGTATATTTTTTTCGCTTTAAAATCCTTGAAACCACCTACTACAAGGAATCAGGATTGTTTAAACACAGGCATTTTGGAGAATCGGTGATGGGGTTTCGAATAAATTAACAATATCAACACGATCGATCAAATAGCGTGACATGAATACGAGATGTGTGGAATTTGAACGTGACTGCACGGAGTAATGCTTGAGAATTGTTTACTCAGCAGTTCTGTGACGTGCCGGGACGTGTTATATTCAACGATTTATTCGATCTAAACTCGACTGTTTGACAATTGATTTGGTTAGAAAAATTCAACCCGCTTATAGATCACATCCGAAAATCACAGAGATTTAATTTTTAACAATTCCGTCGAAATTAGAACGGTAAATATTTGAATTATAGTTGCTGACATCACTAATTACGCCATTTCTGAAAACCGGAAGTAAACTAGGTACGGTGTTGGCCGCAGCAAAAGCGATTCCCGGGGCAGGTGACCCGACAGGCCGAAAAAAAAAAAAAAAAAAAAGGGTATTTTAAGAACTGACTCGTCGCAGAGCGACGAGCCAGTTAAAAAGCAAACAAACAAAACACACAAACAAGCGAAAAAAAAAAAACGGGTGAGATAAATTGTATATTAACCTGTCCGGGTGCAGTCTGCAATACCACTTCATAAGTTAAAGCTTCAAATGCCTGAAAACAAATATTATAGGTCAAATGATGCGCGTAATCTGATTAGCCACAAAATAATGGTTCATTACAGTGGCAGATTTAGGGGAGGGCACCGGGGGACCGGGGGACCTCCCCCTCCCCCCTTAATTTTTTCAAGTCTTAGAAAACGAGAAATGGTTGGGGAAACACAAGTCGTTAGTGAGTATTTCCACTGCTGTTTTAAGTTCTCTGAAAACTTTAAAGTACTTCTACGATCAAATCCTCGAGTACCTTTCATTTTCAGTGAATCGGTAGTTAAAGTCATCCAAAGTTTACTTTGATATGATGAAGGAAAGTGAGGTTTTTTTTTGCGCTCGCTCTTCCAATTTTCAACCGCCATCGAACCTCCATGTACCTGCGGCCTGGTTACCAATTGCAGGTGTTTCCAATCCGAACATCCACACAAGTGCAATGAATCACTCCGAGAAACTAGAGAACGTTTTGAATCTTTGTTTTGTTTTTGAAGCGAAGGGCAGCGTGTTATGCATTGGTGCTATGAGCTTTCACTTGCAAACTGAGGTGAGAAATCAGTGAGAAAATCAGGTCACGGCGCTTAACAGTAGGCTCGCTGGAACATAAATCTATAATGTGGGACTCGAAAAACAATACTTTTCTAAGTTCGATATTTTTCCTTTGCGGAGCCCAAACTTCATTTCAGTGGGCCAGATAGGTATATCCACCTGTAGCAACCTGTAAGGAATGCAATTTTTTCCCATACAAAATGTCAAATTTTGATCGTAGCAGCACTGTAACAGGTGTAAGTTAAAGGGGCTAAGTCACCTACTTTTAGTATCACTTTGAAAAGCGAAAAAACATATATTTGTTTCAATGGAAAAATACAAATAATGGTCCAGTTTTGTTAGCAAATACTCTACCAGTGTACAGAAGCTAGTATTCGTTATCTTTGGCTGCGGATGGCTGCGGATGGAAAAGGATTGCAACTTGAAAAAACTGGCCAATTTTTTCAAGTTCCTTCCAAGCGTCGTGGAAAAAATCGCAAAAAAACTTATTATGGTTTGTTCTTTCTTGAATAAACCACTTGATATTTTCTTTTTGGTGTTCTAAGACCAATTTTATGTTTGAGCAAAGGCACCTTGTCAACTATTTGGTGTATTTTGACCAAAACACAGCAGAATTTGCGTGACAATGCTCCTTTAATATTGATTCGCCCTGGATTCGATGGTGGAAAGGCTATTTTCCAAAACAAATTTAAGTTTGTTTTGATCGACTGAGTCGATAAGCTATGCTGGTTACCGACAAGAGCTTCAAAAGCTGACGCTTCGAGCGCTAGCCATTAGTAAGAGCGAATCGACTAGGAAATTTTCGTGTTTCAATTCCGCACCGACGCTAGACCACAGCCGGTTTCTAACCTCTTTATGTATTTATATACAGCCACGTTGTCAGTGAACGGCAATGAAGAAAGCGAAATAAAATTAATAAACTAAAACAGGAGGAAAATATGTTTACCTCGAAATACTGCACAATGTTCTGAACTGTACATCTACTGTCATGCGCAGATGACGCAAACTCTCCTATGACCCACACCTGTTAAGACAAAATTCAAACCCCTGTTCTGACAACATGATTTTATTTTGGCAACTTTTCTATCGCCATATATGACGCTATCGACACAACTGATCCTAGCAGTATAGGCAAATACTTGTTTACAATTATTTCCTCATAAGCACATGCACCTCATTCTCTTATCGAGCCACAAAAAATCAACTCCAAACATTTGGCGGGTGCTCCTAATCCAATTTTTTCTTTAGCTGCAGTTCGCTCTCGTGTCCTCTTCGTCGAACGAGGAAAAAATTGCACTCCACCAGCGACAGTCTGTGCCGTTTCCTGACTACACTGCAGAGTCACTCTCCATATCTTAATTTAACAACAATGATAGCAGGAATAATTATGCAGTAATACTTGCTTTCGAGATTGACTGGGCATCTACAGAGTGTCTACAGAGCTAAAATGTGGACGAATCCACATTCTATAACTTCTAAGTAAAGGTAGGGTAAGTCTTCGCAAGCCTAATGGCTCACAACTGCCGGAGCTTGACCCGGTTTCTGTAGCATGAAAATGGATGGGATCGCAAGGTTACCCCCCAGCATTATGTCGCCGGTACCCATTTATACACCTGGGTGGAGAGAGACAACGTGGAGCAAAGTTTCTTGTCTAAGGAAACAACACGACGGCAGAGAACAGGCTCAAACCACTGACCTTCAGGTTGAAAGTCCAATGCGCTAACAACTAGACCACCGCGCCTCCACAACTCCTAAGTATATTGATGTTAAATTCATGTAAGCAACCAAATGAAAGAGGTATTTTATCCTTCTTACCAAGTGAACGAAAAAGTTTTCTTTGGCTGGTCCAAGGTTTTTTAATCCGCTAACAAAGTCCATTATATCCTGTTGATACCTGACAATCAGGTTTGGGTATTTGTGGCAAAGCTGCACCAACCGCTCTGATAGCAATCTGAAAAATACGACACACAGTTAAGTTCTGTAAAACATCTATGGCATTGCTTAAAGGGACAATGTCCCAAACTTTCGTAGCAAAATTTCGCTTAGCTTATTTCACGTTACATCGCCAAATGCCACCAAATATACAACTTAGTTGGATAAAAAGATTCTGTAGAGCAAAACAAAAGCAGTAGTTTGGAGATAAAGTGAAGGATTGCAAGGATTGAAGTCGATTGCGGTTCATGAAATTTGATTTATAAAGGCGGTCAAGAAATCAAACCTGCCATTTGTCAAACCTCGCATTTGTCTAAACCTATCAGATACATTTGCGTTAAAATAAGCGGAAAAGAAATACAAAAATTTTCGTCGTTGTGGCACTTTAAAACAAGCTCCTCGCCATAATCATAAAAACACGATAAATCAGCCGGGACAGTGTCCATTAATTTCAAAGATTTTTGCCAATAATAATAATTATCGAAAAACTGGAAACACAGGAAACATTACCACAAGAATAACACCAAAGTAATCACTCTGACCAATTACAACATACGCACACAACGCAATGAACCAATTACAACTCGGGCTAATACATGTAGCCGGCGCCAAGCGCGGGAAAACGCGTGCGAGCAAGTCACGATTGGTTTTGGTTTTACTTCTGATTGGTTGATAAAGTAGTTTTCAATTGAGTGTCGTAAAACCAAAACCAACGTAATTACTCTGACCAATCACAGCAGTCGTAAACAATCCAATGAACCAATCAGAGCTCGAAGCAATTACATGTCGGCGGCGCCAAGCGCGGGAAAACGCGTGCGAGCAAGTCACGATTGGTTTTGGTTTTACTTCTGATTGGTCGAGAAACGGGCGCGAGATTTTTTAGTCAATCACACAGCGTAGCAATGCAAAACCAAAGCAATTGTGTAATTACTTTCGACACTCAATTGAAAACTGCTCTAAAATGGCGGGGGATTTTTTAGTCACAAAGCATGGAAATGCAAACTCACTCTACTGACAGACTCAAAAGTCACAACTATCACATGACACAAGGTTTCATTGTAGGAATGAAAGGATTACATTTTTATCTCGAGAATACGCGAAGCGTTGAACGAGATATAGTATTCTTTTTACTTGTTACATCATCTGTAAAGTTTATTAATTCCCCAGTGTATTACGTGTTAAAAGATGATTGATGTATTTTAATTCCACAGTGTATTATGTCATTCAGTTGTCTCGACAGTCTCGTTTCACACAGAGCATATTTATGTCACGCTAAGATGTTTTGGTCGTTTTAAATCTGTTTTACTCTTTAATTCTTTGACTTCAAACTCAGTATGAAAAATTAAAACAGATTTGTGGAATTAACCTTACGTTGTTTCGTACTCACGAGATAGCTCTTAGAGCCCTTTGATTATCATTGTAACCGTTAACAGTATACGTACTCGTGAATCTCTAGCTGATAGCCTTGTACGGGATACAACAGTCCAACTCGCTCCAATATGACAGGTACCATGCGACTAACTGTCTCCTCATCTGCCTCTTTCAGCACAGTGGAAAACATCACACTGCAAACAAATTAGACTTGTCATACTAAGGTGCTAGGGGGAGGGGGGTGACAAAAAACCTACATCATCGTTCGTTAGGGCGGGGGGGGGGAAGGGGGGGGAAGGGAGAGGAGGGGGAAGGGGGGGAAGGGGGGGAAGGGGAGGGAAGGGGGGGGGGGGGCAAAGAACCTACATCATTGTTCGTAAGGGGGAGGGAACATAGTGCCCAGTATTCAGGCCAGATCACACTATTAACTTTCATTCATGGTTTGGGTGGCTCATAAATGGACTGAGGGAAGCTGTTCTAAGTGCTGTAATATACTGACGTCTGGTCTCACCTCACGGTTGAATTGTGAAGCGCGTGTGAATTCATTATACAGTCAAACCTCTATTAAGCGGCCCCCTTGGGAAATCAGGAGCCACAAAGCTCTTTAGAACCTTTAATTTCATTGGCCCTGGGTGTCACGAAGCTCTATTGTTTTAGGTCTAGGAACCATTCTTCTGTTGTTTGTTCTATTGTTTTCTCAGCCAATCCTGTGAGCCGTTCCGAGAGCTTCGTGGCGCCCCTGGGAAATAGCCAAGTGACCGCTTAATAGAGGTGTTCTAAAATTTATCATGAAATATGACTAGCATAGCAAAAATTGAACTAGAATGCGAAATTGATTACATTATGTATATTTCATTATTAACAGCAACAGTAAGACAAATTATTTATATTTATAAATAAAAATAAGTAATTGAATGTTCAAGGAAGTTCATGCCTGACTATCGGATTTTATAATGTTGTTCGTAAGGCAAGGCTTTGTTGTAAACCACATCATCAACAGTTTTCCCATCACATTCAACATGAAAAGAGAACATCAGTTATGGTTGTCTGTGATTTATGGCCGCGTAGCGTAATTTCGTGAAGCAAGTCACTCATTTGTTTAGTGCAAACGAGAGTTCTTCCTGGCCATTAAACTTGGTGACCGTTAAATAGAGGTGAAATACAATACAATTCGCCAATTTGGAAGTGCAAACGGTGACCGCTTAAAAGAGGTCAGGTTTACAGTAAATATGGGGAGCGATTTCCGGGGATTTGCCAAGTGACCGCTAAATAGAGGGTGACCGCTTAACAGAGGGCCGCTTAAGGACGGTGCCACCTATGCAAGGTATTTTGCCAGGTTTTTGACCATGTGGGAAAAGTAGATCTTAGCAGGGGCTATTGGAATCCAAAGAGAAAATTGGGGGTAACCACGCATTTTTCGGAGATAAGTAAGCTTCAATCTGGAAAAAATGCTGACATCAGCATTTTTTCGAAAAAAGTAAAAATAGATCTTTCTTCGCGGATTTCCTTAGAATTTGCCTTTACATACACAAAAGCAACAATAATTCTAAAAATCTCTAAAACACAGAACGAATGGTAACATAACAACTACTGTTTATGTGTTTTAATGTACAAAATCATCACAACGGAGCCACTATCGGCCCTGACAACTTTCCCCGGGCAGCTTTCCCACGTTCGCCAAAAATACAGTCTAAAAAACTTTTGCCCACAACACAAAATTAATTGTGTGCTTAATATGCTTACCACTTCCATTTTATAAGATAAAAAGTAGGGGTCACCACGCGTTTTTACAAGTTATATTTTGATGTTTTCAACTTTTACGGAATGGCTTTCGGCGTCCACGACATTTTTTTCTATACCCTCCCTAGTAAGTTAAATATTGTGCGTGTCTTTTTCGGGGGCATGCTGGGATTTCCACTCGACGGCTTACCGTTCAAAACTTTTACTTTCAGGTACAATAAGAAGACAAACATTGTAGAATTCAAAGTTAATTCTATTTGTAGCTGTAAGTTGCTTTTTTGAGAAACATTTTTCGGGGATTTCAAGGTCAAGCAGCACAGTAAAGGAGTAAAAACGCAAAATCGGTTCACTTCCATTGATCAACAGTGGATCTACGGATTTATTAAGCTTATGTTCCTTCGGGCACAAGAACTTTAAGCTTATACGTTGTGTGCATCTTCTTCCGATCCATTACCAACTTGAAAACATCAGTGCTATATCGAGGTGACTGGTCGACTGCCGAAAAACTCTAGATTGGCAGGTTAGTCTTTTAACGGTTATTTTATTGGAGTCAAAATGTAAGAAATATTTGTCGAAAAGTGCTTGAGTTTTGTAATTTCATTTGGCCGCGTGTTTATTTTCTTGTGAAACTCCTGTAGTTTTCATGGATTCTCTGATAACTTTGGAAAAAATTAATCGGTACACTTTAATTTCAAAAAAATCGTGAAATAATAAAACACTTTTTTGCCGAAGTCTACGGCTTTATTTGATCTAAAAAGATAAGATTTCTTTTCAGTTTATCATGGCACATTTTTCGCGTATCAAAATTTGTTCTAATGCAAAGAAGTTGAGAACTGACACGATGCGACTTCGAAAAACACCACTTGCCTATAAAAGAGAATAAAGGAAATCAATTGTACCTAAATGCACGAATGTGTTTACGACAGATTACACTAAAAACCATGCTTGCCAGCAATCGAGGGAGGGAATGCTTTAGTCGGATGCTCCCCGGCTTTGGAGCGGCCAGTTTTCTTTAGTTGCTGGCTTCAGCCTTGTTTTTATATCTTCAATTGTCAAAAACGGTCTTTTTGAAAACTCTTTGCTCATCTCTGATCTCAATTCTCCTTTTCGACGTTTGTTTGATTTTACTGGAACAGTTGTTTTTCTGCTTTTGTTTATATATACTTTTTTTATTCGCAAAAATGGTCACTGGCAAAAGATTTTTGCAGATAACAAAAATTTCAAACAACGCGAGTTTGGCCACCAGAACAAAAACTTGTGCAAATTGGAAATAACAACATGCCAGCCTTTCCTTGGATTTTATGCCTTGAGTATGCTTGTTTTATATATAAAAAAACACTAGTCTGGTTTGACTTGAAGTTTTGTTGAAATTTTGAATGGAGAAAAGGAGCCAATGTAAACAATCTTCGTAAAGAAAGGCAAAACGTACGCGTTCTGCTGATCGAGGCGGCATCACCAATTAGCTCAAAATAGTTTCATTACCGAGGCTCTGTCGTTTGCAAAATAGAGAAAGAATTTAGCACTTTTAGGCTGCAGAAGGTCTATAAACACATTTACATAGATTTTTGAGAACTCTATTTAACTTGTAAGTTTAGAAACTGAGCCAGGGAGTTGACAGTTTGACATGAAAAGTGGGCTTAGCCTTTACCTCGCGCGTTTGCGTTTAAAAAATAACCAGTGTCTTGCGCGACCATCGCGCAATGCATGCGCAGAACGTATGAGCAATAGGTGGCACCGTCCTTAATAGAGGTCTGTTTGTAAGTTCAATACCATCAGTATGACTAACTTACTTCAACAAAACTGGAGCGATCTGCGCAGAAACAACCACGCGAGGGTGTTCCAACCTGTCCTCTAACAAGGAATGAAGAGTTACAAGTCTACAACACAAGGAGAAAAAAATCAAAGTAAATAACACGTTCCTTTATAAAGGAATGTAAAATGGTTGTACAAACTAAGGATCACAAAAAAAAGTTTTCTAAAGTAGGTCAAGTAGGCACCCAAAGCGCGGAAAAACAAACGCAAGCAAAGTCATAATTGTTTGCAGATTGATTGGCAAAACAGGGCGGTAGCCAGACGAAAATTCTTACCGGCCGAGGCAATATCAGGAAAAAAAACAACACTTCTTTCATTTTGTTATGCACAGCCTCTTACACGAGAGATCCAATACCTGTACTATTTTTTTTTAATTTTATTTTTATAGAGGCAAGTGACTCGGTTCTCCTCAAGCATATGTTTCTCCGTAAAAGCACTCAAAACACTCGGGAAACAACAATGCAATGGGTTCTGTGTATAGCTTCTTGTTTATTCTATGGTTTACCAAACAAAGAGCCAACGCACTTTTAACAGAGAACTAAAAGCTGCCTCAACTTACCTGTCTATGGTGTCTCCATGACCAGCCTCGGGCCTCAAAATAAAGCTAAAAAGTGGTCTGTATTCAGGCTCCAGAAACGTGTCAGCAGAAGATTGCTGACCAAACGTTATCTTGTCTCCACTGCTGGCTCTTACTGGAAAAATAAAAGTAATCAATAATTAGATAGAGCTACTTCAATCTTAACATAGAGCGGTTTACAATTGAATGTCGAAAGTAATTTCGCAATTGCTTTGGTTTTGCATTGCTAAGCTTTGTGATTTGCTAAAAATCTCGGGGCCACTTTATCAACCAATCGTGGATTACTCGCACACGTTTTCCCGCGCTGTATTTGCGTCGAGTTCTGATTGGTTCGTTGGATTGTCTTCCCGTGCTGTGATTGGCCAAAGTGATTACTTTGGTTTTGGTTTCACGACTCTATTGAAAATCGATCTAATAGGACATCAGCTTTCTTTATAGCCTGCATAAGCAGATGCTTTGTTTTACTTTTGAGTTGCAAAATTAAATAAATGGTTTGAACCCAGGAGAACCATTCCAAATAATCTTGCATCAATCCACACACAATTAATACGAACGGCAAAAGCATTGAAAAGTTAAAGAAAAAGTCACTTCGTGCAACTATGATTTTGGCAGTGACTAATAATAATAATAATAATAATAAAAACTTTATTTCTGTGTCAAGATAAAAAATAGCAGTTACCCACTAAGTAAGGACACCTATCTAAACTATCTAAATATTAAAACAAGCAAAATTACATTAATAAATTATAAATAACTAGGATTTTATATAAAACTCTATAACATAAAATCTTATAAAATATCAATTCAAATATAAAAACAAACTAAGAGTATACAAACTAAGAATTAAGAATTACACAGGACACAACTTTTACAATCATTCGTAATAAGGCTAGTTAGATCTTGTTTTCTGATTAGATTCTTAAAAGCTTCTAGAGTATGTAGTTCCCTTGCCTTTGCATCTAACTTGGACCAGAGTACTGGTCCCAAATATCTTACAGAGTGTTTACCAAAACACGTGGTATTAACCCTAGGAATTACAAATTCTTTAGTTGTTAAATTGTACTTAGAAGTGTTATAATCTACTTATGTAACCTGGGCACAAGTCCCTTCACCCTATTGAGTGCAAGGCAACAATAAGAACACACATGGTTTTACCCAGTTTGTCTTGTATATGTTTGCTCTATTGAGTCAGTACCCCTACATCAGACTTAACCTTACCTGTAACACAAACATATGGTTTCATCAACTGAATGTTGATACTGATGTTTCAAGCACTCGCCTTTCGTCAGAGCAAATGATCAAAATGGCTGTTTTTCGCTCTGACGAAGGGCTGGTGCACGATACGTCAGCTTTTGAATCTCTTTACGATGGACAATTTACCTTAGTATATACTGAAACAGTGGATAGCATTGTTGGCGCGCTCTGATTGGCTACTGAAACTCGGAATAGCAAGTGCTATTCACCTCCCAGCAATTTGCGCGCGAAAATTGTAATCGTTGACAGGAATAAATGAGTTAAAAAGCATCATTTTCGTTATATTATCTCACTGTTTCAGTATATACTAAAACAACTATTCACCTCAGTGAAGGTAGGTAGTGGTGGATATTTACCTCGCCGCTTCGCGGTTCGGTAAATATCCACCACTACCCACCTCCACTTCGGTGAATAGTTGTTAATTATCAACTCAGTTGATATCAAAGGGCTCTAAGAGCCATCTCGTGAATACGAAACAACGCAAGGTTAAGTCCACAGATCGGTTTTAATTTTTCGTACAGAGTTTGAAGTCAAAGAATTGAAGAGTAAAACAGATTTACAACGACCAAATCATCTTAGCGTGACATAAATATACATTGCGTGAAACCAGACTGTCTAGAAACAGAATGACGTAATTACACTGGGGAATTAAAAAAAGTTTACTACAGCAATCATCTTTTAACACGTGATACACTGGGGAATTAAAAAAGTTTACTACAGCAGTCATCTTTTAACACGTGATACACTCGGGAATTAAAAAAGTTTACTACAGCAGTCATCTTTTAACACGTGATACACTCGGGAATTAAAAAAGTTTACTACAGCAATCATCTTTTAACGCGTAAAACACAGGGAATTAAAAAAGTTTACAGATGATGGAACGAGTGAAAAATTGCATATCTGACCCCGGATACTATATCTAATTAAATATAATTAGTTATATTTGCGATTATTCTTGTTAGTTAGTTGTAATTATCTTTGAAAAGCCCCCTTGGGGAAAGGTAATAAAGTATGTATGAATCTTGTTCAACGCTTCACGTATTCACGAGATAAAAACCAAATTTTCTTGTTTCATTCCCCCACCGCCGCAGCATCACAGTTTCTTTTGATACTAGCACCCTTGTTCATTTCTTACCTTTAACAGCACATGATGTGCACAATGCTGCCGCCAAGCAAGGTAGATCAAGAAGTGCATGAAACATCTGACAGCAAAAACAACACGAGAAAAAAATTAATCAGACTTTTTTTACCTTCTGTCATGCCTTTTAATTTTAATTTGCAACAATCGCCGCCTCTTTAAAGCGAACAATAATCTATAAATCCTACCAATGCAGTGGATTACGGACTTATCCCGTTTATGGGCCCGGGCTTTGGCTTTTTCTTCTCATTTAGTTCGGATCTTGGATCCTTTTGTTTCCGTCACAGCTGAGATCATGTGCAGTCAACATGTGAGACGCGTGGGAAAAGACCTTTCTTCTAAAAAATAAACCCATACACAGATTCGGATTTGAGTATAAATTTTTGCGGATCCACTGACTAGGCTATCAAAGAGTAACGGATTGGCGGATTTGCAGGGGCAGTACGCAGCTCTTACAAGGTCTTCCCTGATTTGCTGAGAAAACAATAGGACAAACAACGCAACAATGGACCCTAGCCCTGAAAACAATAGAGCTGAGTGATACCCAGGTCCAATGAAATTAGAGGTTGTTGAGAGCTGCGTGGTATCCGGATTTGCATGCCTCTGTATAGCCCCTATAACGGGCAATACGGGGATGCTCCGCCCGAAAGGGGTACCGTTTTTAGGCTGGAGGTATATAAAAGGGTAGGGATTTCACGAGTTGAAATATAGAAATTAAGGGTAGGGAAAACTGCTATTTAGGTCGCACGTTACGACTTATTCGTCTATTAAAATATTTAAATGTTTATACTGAAGTGAAAAGTGAGTAAACGTTGCTCAAATGTTATTAATAAACGCTTCTTTTAGGGATGTAAGTCAGGGATGCATGCACGGTGGGCACAGATTCACTCAAAATCGCTCACCATTCGCGTGCTAACAAAATGGCGGAAATCAGGGGCCCATCAATTTTCGAAATGTGATATCTTTGGATCTCATCAACATATTAACGAACTTTTTTCACTTTTGAAATTATTATGGCGTGTACTTTCAGAAACTGTCATCAGATATCCCATAATACTAATTTCAAATTTTGGCGCCATATTTGTGACGTCATTTTCCCGCCAAAATACTTGAAATTTAAAAAACAAAAAACATACGATTTTTGCGAATGATAGCTTCTATATTGTAAAATTTCAGCTTCCTAGGTTCAAAACTGTTAAAGTTGAATGAAGCGCAAGTTTTTCAGTCGATTTGATTCTAAATGACCTTTGACCCCCGCAGATAATGTGCGGGGAGTTCAAATTTTGAAACGTCATATCTTTTGATCGGATCAACGTATTTACGAGATTTTTTCAGTTTTGAGATGCTTGCGGCGAGCGCTTTCAGAAATTGTTATTAGATATCCCATAATACTAAGTTATTTTTTGGGCGCCAACTTTATGACGTCATTTTCCCGCCAAAAATTGCAAAAATGGAAAAACAAAAAATATTTTTTTGTGAAAATGATGAGTTCTGTGCTGTTGTGAAATTTCATGTTAACAACATCAAAACGGAAAAAGTTATTATTATATCGCGAAATGTCGAGCGATTTCGAGTGAATCTGTACCCACCGTGGCAAGTTAACTAGGTATATGAAAGGGTTACCATTTCTGTCTAAAACGGTATAAAAGGGTAAGGGTTTGGACCTCGGGGCAGAGCATCCCCATACTAAACTTCGTTGAGTACCCCCCCCCCCCCCCCCGGGAGGGGCATACCCCTGTTCACTGTTCAGTTTAACTCAGACTGACCATGTTAAGTCAGAATTGAGGACTTGAACATGGGTTTTTTGTTTGAACATACATGTGATATGGTCGAAACATACATATATGGTCGAAACTAGATAATAAATTGAACGGTTCTTCGAATATTGAAAATTTCAAAAAGAACATTAGGAAAAAAGACCTAACGTCATTCTTAAATAATAACGATAGCTGCTGTAACCCTTGCAGTTCTTAGAGACTACCTCTTATATACCTATTGCTTTATTATATAATTTGTACATGTTACATATTTTAATTGTATATACATTATTATTATTATTATTTCTTATTTTTAAATAATTTTAATTTTTGTGTCCCCAATTAGTTGTGAAAACTAAATACATTGACACATTAATAAAGTCTTTATTATTTATGATGTTAAGAAGCAGAAGCAAGTTATACCTCAACAACAGTGTCTTTGTTTAACATGGCAGGTAACATGTCCATAAACTCCTTGATATATGTCCGTGGATGCCATGCCAGTATCTGTACAGTGTACAAAACAGAACACATTTTATTCATCAGAAAAACTAACAGCTGTTAGTCTATTTGTTGTCTAGATCTCAATTAAGTAACAATCCATGTAAGAAGTAGGCAATGCTCTATTGTTCCACGGCATTTCGCTTTCCCCACAAAAGATTGTTTCGGGTTTTTTACGGAGAATGCATCAACCTATGGACAACAAGTTTTTTAAATAAAATGTACTGGAACTTTATTTTAAAGTGAGGTTTCTTTTGTGCTACAAGATTCCATCCAATCGTGAAACTCAAAAACAATGGCCAGGAAAGGCTTCTAATTTTACATGTTTCCCACATAGAATTTTGGTTGCATTAAAACTCAGAATAGTTTTCACTAAAAGGAAATCAATTAGTAAACTAGAGAGAAATAAATGCACTACCTGGTTAAGTTATGGTAGATTTTCACGTTTTAGCCAATGAGGTGGACGGTTTCAACAATATCACAATTAACACTTTTCTGCATTCCCTGCCGTTAGGTTGCCTACTTCTTACCAGGACCATTACTTAATGATAAACAAACATAGACCTTCTCGCCCTATGCGATACTTGGTGTGAAAAGGAGCAATGATAATGATGATGATGAAAAATATACCTTAACCTAAAATGGCAGCCTATTTATTACTCTTTTATATGTGTAAATCAGCCCTTTTGGCCTCATTAGAGTAAAATTTCTTTTGAAGTTTGCACATGCTAACATACACAGTAACATGCATAAAAGAAATATTAATAAATCAGCCACCAATTTTAGAATAAGGTCTGTAACTCATGCTTGATTGTCCCATGCTTTCACACCTTATGATTTCATCCACAGACTCAAAAGTTAGAATCATCTAGTACAACACAGACTAATAAAAGGTAATACATGCAAGACTTACCTTAAGCAAATTTGGAAAGTACTTCAAAAGAATGGTGGTTGATAGGCAGAGTTTCTCCAAGTTTTCCAGACAAAAGAAAATAATATCAAAAGCAAGGGAAGTGCTACAAGAAACAAGTAAAAAATACATCTATTCTATAGTGATTACAACACAATAAACGATATTACCATTTGATTATTTTTTTTCTTCCTTTTCATTGACCGAGAGTCCACCACGTGACCCGTGAATAACTGCCTATCAATAATTCTGCTCATGCACACAACATTGTTAAGTTGTTTTGCTGCAAACAATTGTTCTGCTCCCATCCTCTACAATGGCAACCAGATTTCTACTCTGTTTTAGCAGTTATGAATAAATTAATATTGAACTAAAAAAAACTTGGTGATCAAATGATAAAACAATATTATTGAACTCGGCTATCTTTGAATATCGCGATTTGTCAGTGTCTCGCAGATCAATATTAGTTGCCTCGGCCTTTGGCTTCCGCAAATAATTGATCTGCTCGCAACTGACAAATCACAATATTTTGCTCAACCTCGTCCAACAATTAATAATTATAAAAGTGAATGACCACTGGTAGCCACATTTCAACCATGAATGATAGAATGAAACATGCCTGTTAATTGAAACTTGTGAGATATATTTCTGGAAAATTACTATGAATTAACTGTTAAATGGAAGGTGGGTGCCTGGGGTATCCAGGGGCTTCCACTGTGGTCAGCCAGCCCCTAGATAAAATACTGCCCCATGGCTGGCAAATCCCTGCAACCCAGCCATGAGCCCCCATTCCAGGCACCCGTCACACTGATTGAATCGGTGGAAGGAAATATAGAGGGTGGGGTGGGTTGGGGGTACGCTTAAGAAAACCGCTACGAAACCGCTCGAAAACTCGAAGATCCTAGCTGAGATGAAGCCGCAACATTCCACATGAGCCTGCACTTGAGAGTTTGACCTTGAACCGGAAGTGTCCGCTAAGCTTGTGGTGATTAACTTTGTTAAATATTATTGCCATTTAACTAAATTAAAAATTATGCATACATACTTTGAATAATATGAACTAAGCACAGGACCAAGCAACGTTTTACAGGCAGGTTCAGGATCAAATACAACTGTTTCACCTGTAAGATAATAAATATTATTCATGAATAAAGATCATTTTGCCTGGTAACTGGTAACCTTAAACCAAAAATTATTGGCACAAAATAAGATAGGTAAGATCAGGGATCAAAAGCCACACTGTATGTGTATGGGATCAACATCAGCAGTTTTTATGAAGGATCAAGGAGAGAGCTATGTAATGTTTAGTGATGCGATCAAGGATCAAACTTTAATATCACAGTTTTGAGATTCAGAAACAGACTTTTAGGTGGAAAATTAAAATTTTCATTACAGCCCTGATAACTGTTATATGTTAAATTATTTGGGGAGAGGGTATTTTTTAACTCTGCACTTGGAATTAGGGGTCTTTAGATAAGTGTGCTCATTTCACGAGTCAAGTTTGAGTCCGGAGTCAAGTTCAAGTCAAGTTTTAAAAATAATATTTTTTTTTCCATTTTTTTAAAGATTCTTTTTTTTAATATTACAGTTATTGTTGTCTTAATGGTCTCACAGTGGTAAACAACCCGAAAAAACAACAACAATCATTTGAGGTATTAAATATTGTATTTAATAGTCCGTCTTTAAACAAGAGGTTGCGTGACACCCGTGAGTTCATGTGTAAACAAATTTCACGAAATGAGTCGTTCGTGTACACACTATAGACTGAGCAAACTAGTCTGAATCAAATCATTGCTCACTAGAATCGCTTAATGCATCTAAACAAAGAAATAATATTTTGGAACGGCAAAAATAAGTGATTACATGGAAATTCCATGAAAATTGTGGACTCCTGTATGGATACGAAATTAAAATCCACATACATGTACGGGTGCCAAATAAAATTAAGCATTTATAATAAAAAAAATTATTGTCTTTAATATCTCAAATGATTTTTTTTTAGGCTGTTTACCACTGTGAGACCATTTATTTAAAACAACAATAATTATAGTAAAAATAAAGAATCGCAAAAAAAAAATTTAAACTTGATCCAACTTGACTTGTGACTGGAACTTGACTCGTGAAATGAGCACACTCTCTTCAGATACATAGTGACTTGCAGTTTGTAGTGAACTATAAAAAATAAATAGCAGCTCAAGTGGGTTAATATTTTTTTGAACAAGTTATACATGTAGCAGCTGTTTGAATGGCCTCCTTCCATTTTTGAATGGCTGATAAACGGCAAGCAAACGGCTTAATTAGCCTTTCTAATGAACATCCCTTAGTGTAGGTTTTCGCATGAGAGATCACTATGACGATTTTTAAAGAAGGGGTTAGGTCTGTAGCATAAAATACAAGCAGGGTTTCAACTCTAAACCAAGTTACATGTATCTGACAGACAAGTTGTGCTATTTGTTGCTCAATATTTCATTATCCTATACAGCACTCACCATGGTTGAGAAAAAATTGAACTACAGGAATCAAAACCCTTTTCCATTTATTGATGTCAGAGGTGACTCGAGCATAGAGCCGTCTGATGATCTCAATGAGTTTGGGTATCAGAGACTTGTCTGTGAAGCACAGGGTATCCAAGATGTAGATAGCCTCCACAAGACACTGAACAAAAAAATCAATATACAAAATTACTAATTCAGTTATTGCAAACTTAAGGGGGTTTAATCGAGATGTGGGGCCATTTTATTTCAGATCATAAACGTCTGAGAAAAGTCCTTAAAAGGACAGACCTACATGTAAGTGTTTGCATTATAGAGGTTTCTATTAATAATTTATTATAGGGGTAGGGATTGTATGAATTTTAGTGTCTTCGGGACCAAGTTTAGTGTCTGTAATAGAGGTGTCCATATCATAAAGGTGTCCGTAAGGAGAGGTTCGACTTTACTTCAAATAGACCAAGAAATCGATTGTGTATCACTGTTCTACCAAAACATTGCAGGGACAATAAAGAACAGGGTTCTCTACAAACTTACTTCATTTAAGATTATCATGATTACATGTACTTATAAAAGTTTCCTTGTGTGTATGCTTTTTTCTGTTGCTGGCTATTAAATGGGGATGCCGGGCTTTTAATATATGTATCTAGTAAAGGTTTGTTGAACTTCTGTTCTTTTTCCAATCAATCCAAGTGCCGTCAATCATCAAGTTGAGGTGCTAACTGTTTTATTACAACTTACAGCATCAATTAAGGTTGCATCTTGTTGTTTACTTGGCTCTGTAAAGAAAATAATTATTATTATAATACCATCAATAAATTAATATTATTTATATTAATTTCAAATGATACCAAAACTCTCTGATATCTATACCCTATCCCAGACTAAACTGCTTGAAAACCGTACCCTTCACAACAGCATACATGTATAACCATATTATAGCTTACATGTATATATGTGAGTAACCCCCCCCCCCCCCCTCCCCCCTGGGATAACTCCTACAGCACCATGCCTCCACAAAATGAAATCAGTGCTTGTGTATAATTTTGGTGTCCAATTTAACAAAGAGGCAATGCAGTAACTTGCAAATAGCTCATAACATGAAGACTTACTTCTTTCACTTTGTTCCAACAGCCTCAGACAGTATTCACATGCCCTCTCCTTCAGTTCTTGTTGTCCAGTTTTTGCACCATGCAGGCTCGATGGAAACAGCTTTGAAAAACTTAACATAGAATGAGACCTCTGATATTTTGAAAACTTGGCTGCAGCTGGCTGTGGGGATTTAACCTTGGTCCTAATCTCCTCAGGATCAAGAGGAAAATTCAAAGGAGTCTCTGGCCTGGACTCACTGTCGCTGGACAATGATTCCTTATCAGCTTTGTCGGGGGATCTTCCCAGAATGGGGGACTGGGTAAAAGACTGGTTGCCAGTCTCTCGTGGAGAAGAGCGGGACAAAGGGATAATAAAACCTGCAGAGGACTGGGAGTCAATGGAGATATTATCCATGCTTGATTGACTTTGGTTCAGGATATCATGGGAAGGCGATTCAGACAGAAGAGTGGATTGGCTCAGATTCTCTACAGAGCCTGAATTTGAGCCAGTTGCAAAAATCAGTGGTGAAGGGCCACTCCTCGGTGATACAGATGCTGTAGTTGTGCTGGTAAATGTAAGGTGTTGGAGCCAAGATCGCAGCATGGAAAAGCTGTGGATGTTCAACACTTGGTCAGGAAAACAGTACTGGGCTGTCAAGAATAGAAACAGATGCAAGACTCCAATCAATGGATACAGTGTACATGTATACATGTACTATCGTCTGCTTGACCTTGAATATAATCTGTGCAATTATGATCTTAGGTCATTTTCTGTAGCTCTTCCCTTCAATTTTGGAATGCTCTGCCTCTTGAACTTAGATCCTACGGCAATTTAAATGAATTTAAGCAAAACCTTAAGACTCATCTTTTGAGGAAAGCATATTTGCGGGTGTAGTAAATTAGTGTTAGTTAATGTTTGTTAGTGCTGAATTCTAAGTTCTTTATCTTTTAAGCATAGTATAGTCCAGGGCTCGAAATTGCGCCTGTATCGGGTGCATTTGCAACTAAAGATTTTGCTTTTGCGACTAAAATTTGTCTGTTAGTCGCAATTTTGCAACTGTTTTACGGCCTAGCTAATAAAGGAATTATATTCAACAGTCTTGTGTCTTACTTGTAACTGGTAGTTGTAATTTTATTCGAAAAATCCTGCGAAATTCACGTTGAATGTTGCGTGACTTAATCGTAAATTTTGTGCTCCATTAACGCGGTTTCCAAGAAGTGTATCACGCACATACTTTTTCAGACTTTATCAGAAATTTCTTGTTTCTCATTTCCAGTTCCGGTTCCTTTGCTGTAATTGCAATTTTTTTTTGCAACTAAAATTTTCGAACTTGCGACTAAATTTTAGGAATAATTACTCGCAAATTGCAATTGAGGATTTTTTTTTTAATTTCGAGCCCTGTATACAGTGTACATGTAGGTAACTTAATATAATTTAATATAATTAATATAATATTATATTGTAAAGCGCCATTGGACAATGACTGAAATGGCTAAACCAAAATTCCAGACATTTTAACATCCGAACAATGACGCAAACTAAAACGTCTGAACATTATTTTGTCATAAAGGGTTTTTGCCACTATATTTATTTAAATCGACTATTACTGAACATCAATATACATTATGACAGTGTTGAGAAATTTCTGTGTTATGGAGAAGTCCATAAAGAGAGGTTTGATTTCAGGATTTAATTAAGATTAAATTTGTCATTATGACAGTTTTGTTAATATATTATTAAAAATGCTCCAGTTGAAAATAGTAAGTAAGTAAAATCAAAATTATTTTTAATCATTTATTAATTTGTAGCTTGAATAGTCAGATTTCACTTACCAATACTTAAAACAGTAAAGAAATATCTTGATGATGTTCCATCTACTTCAGCAACCAACTGGTACTGCAGTGACAAAAAAGAACAAAATAAATTATAATGTACATGTATATGACAGATCACACACACAGTCAGTACTTTTGCATAATACCATTTGTCTTTCAATATTTTTACAACATGATAATTATTTGGGATTTTTCTTGAATTTTGATTTCTGGTACTTTTGGGAGTTAAACAGTTACAGTTGTAAGAACTACAGTTGACACTTGATGACTCGAACCCTCTTTAACTCAAACCTCCCGCTAACTCGAAGTTAATTCGTTTTCCCTTCCGGTGATTTTCTTACTAATTTTACTCTCGATAACTCGAACTTCTGATAACTCGAACCTTTTTGGATTTCCCTTGATGGTTCGAGTTATCGGGATTCAACTGTATGCTGGTTCTGGCAGGTTGAACTGTGTTAGATTGACTGAGAGGGGAGTCTGCTGGTCATTCAGGTGCAGAAAACTTTGAAGTAGATGCCTGTTTTTGGAAGGTAACCAGATATTTTTTAAATGCCATCTCCTCTATACAACTGACAAAGTACGTTGTATGTGGTGATATTTTCTGGCAGCCAGTAGCCTGTAAAACAGTCATATTTTTTGTGTTGGTCATACGAATGCACACAGTCTTTGAACAAAAGGTCTGGAGCAAGTGTAAATACGGAGAGTGGAGCTCGCACACTTCATGCGCAAGTATCCACGCTTTTGACACTCTGTTTTGCAGTCTAGGCAGCCTCCTACTTTTGACCTCCCTGCAGGTTGGGAGTTGGGCATGGGACCAATCTCCCCTGTACAAATTTCCTGATTACAGAAACCCTTAACAACCATTATACACCTTGTGTAAAAAGAAAAAAATTGAAGTAGACTCCTAACCATTTTAGCCTTGCCTCCTCCAAATATCTGTCTCTGGTAAGGATTGGGCGCTGATACAGTGCTGGCATTTTTTAACCAGTTGGCCATCTGACGACTAACTCCACCAGCATCATCTGCACAGAGATAAGACAAAGTAAAATGGAGGAAGTAAAGTCACATGAGCCAAGTTTCTGTAGCATGAAGCAACAAGGAGTATTGCTGCTATCTCTTGTGTACCTCAGTGTGTTAGGTTTCTCTCTATATAATGCTACTGGTTCATTGGTGCTGATTTACACGACGAAAGTTAAGAGACACTATGGAACAAAGTTTCTTGTCTCAAGGCACCTTCACACGACAACCTGAAATTAGCAAACTCGCGTTGCCTCGTTCTCGGAGTTCTTTCTTCTTGAGGGTGGAAGAACAACAAACGTTAATGTTCACACATCAAATGCTACATGTACATGTTGTTTGCCAACTCAAAAAAGTTGGCAAGAATAGAAACAAGTTGTATTTGTCACCAACAGTTTGTTTGTTCACACACACCAATTAACTTGAGTTTGCCAATACAAGTTTGCTGACTTTAGTTCATTATGTGAAGGTGCCTTAAGGAAACGTCATGGCAGAGAGGTTTCAAACTACTGACTACCATTCCTCCACAAGGTAAGATCATGACATTTTTTTGAGGAGGCTAATGACTCATCATGCTGGACACTGTCTATGAATAACTGAACATGAAGCAACTAGGAGCACTGGTATCTCCCCAGGACAGCATGCTACATGTAGTTCATCATAGAGTTACTTTCCCTAAATGTATTTTTGTATGCCAATATTTACACTGACATTACGTGACAGGACAATGCGGAGTAAAAGTGAAGTGTCTTGTCCAAGAACAGAAATACAACCCACCAAAGTTAAGTTGACGAAATCACTGAATGCATAAAATACACTTGAAACATAAAACCAGAATTTTGTAAAGTTGACGATATTGTGTAACTGTAAAAAAAATCATTCAACATGACAGCACAGTATCTACATCTACCTATGACCAGGAAAATATTTTTAAAAGTATTAATAAAATACCTTGTGATATTATACTATCATCAATGTGTATCAACAACTGCAGTGATCCGAGTGATAGTGTCTGTAGTTCCACAGGCACCCCAGGTTTGGTCAACCACCTGAATAATGAAAGTATAGTAAAAACCCACATATAAGAACCTAGATTTTTCCAAGTTACCCTAAACAGATTCTTATATATTTGGTGTCAACTGAGAATTTAGTTTGATCAAACTTTTAAATTTCATTTTTGTGCATTTTTCAGAAGGAAATAATGTATTCAGTAACCCGTCCAAACCGTTTTTCAATCCAATCAAGGAAAAACTTTTTTTTTTGCCGTTTATTGTACATTTGCACAGCTGCCATTAAATTTACATGTTGCTAAAGTTCTTTAGCTGGCTATCGTTTGGAACTTCAGGAACATGCAAATTTAATGGTGGCCGTGCAAATGCAAAAAGTACGGCCAAAAAAAACAATTTCCTATGATCAGATTGAAAAATGGTTTGGGCCAATTACTAAATACATTATTTCCTTTTTCCTTTTAAAAGTGCAAAAAAAAAAAAAAACCAAAATTTAATATAAATTTGATCGAACTGGCACTTTAAAAAAGTTCCAAAATTCGACTTTACTTACTGCACAAGTTGTGGAACATGATTTGACCAGAAGCCTCTGTCCTGGCCCTTAACAGTGAAACATAAAAGAAAAATTAATACCCCATAGCATTGATACTGTAACATGAAGTGAATAATAATGGTGATCGAAGACAACACTGTTGCTTTAAGGTGGCTCCCAACAGTTTCTGGCACTTTCCAAGACTTTGATTTTGATGGGTCATTAAAACTACTCTTTATCAGTTGATGCTACAATCATGGTATCAAACGAATGCCCAATGAATGGTGAACACGTTGTTATCATTTTTTTTTCGAAATTTTCAGGTGGCTCTGAACCCCATGTACAGAATTTTTTCAAACTTTGCCAAAAGTTACATCTTATCCTGCTGATCAAAATTTGATAATAAAAAATGGGGTTCACCGAGTCATTTTTGAGTTATTACATTGTAACATTTAAAGCTAAAATTAAAGGTGTTTTTAGCACCTTATACTGTTGCTATAGTAAATATTGTCACAAAAATGATAACAACGTGTTCACTAATCATTGGGCATTCGTTTAATATCATGATTGTAGCATTAACTGATAAAGAGTGGTTATAATGACTCATCAAAATCTAAGTCTTGGAAAGTGCTGGAAACTGTTGGGAGCCACGTTAACATTACGATTCAAATTGCAACTTCTGTCAGTTGCTGCATACAACTGCGATGATATCTTTCTCTTTAATTCTTTCTCCTGCATTCACAAAAAAAAATTTCATACATGTATAACTAGTAGTAATCATAGATTATAGTGCGTCTCCTTATCCCGTGGCACCTCGTCTTAGCCTAGTACCTCAGTTTCATGAATTAATTCAGCAACTGTTGAAAAGGGCTATGTCACGAGATATGTCACACAGGCAAAAACGTCGGGCTGTCATCAAACAAATTCACGCTATCGCCATGGAATCGGGCAAAATCCTGCCGTGCTGTGTACTCCGAAAGGTCTCAGATTTTTCCGACATATAAATAGTATATTTGTCTTGATTTCATTTCGGTTATTTCTCCGATTCTGAAATCATACTCCTCAGTACATGTACCAATACCGGAACCGGAAATGAGAAATTTCGACGTTTAAGTCACGCAACATTCAACGTGAAATTTCGCAAGATTTTTCGGATAAAATTACAACTACCAATTGCAAGTAAGACACAAGACTGTTGAATATAATTCCTTTATTAGCTAGACAAATTTTAGTCACAAAACTGCGAAATCTTTAGTCGCAAATGCGCCCGATACAGGCGCAATTTCGAGCACTGTAAAGTTAAATTATCTGCATTCGCCTGGCGCGGCCGGTCAGTGAATTATTGCTACAAGACATAAGCGAATTGCACCGTACCGTAGAACATGGCAGGCAGAGAACCACAGCAAAATCAAGATAGAACATTCAAAACATACCAGAATGGCAGCGAGGAAAATCTGTAACTTCTTGCTTGATTCCAAAGAGACCCAACAACTTACTTGGTCCGGAGAAGAACCTTCGTCCAATTTTTCCACTGCGTACTTTTACTACATGTAGGCATTGAAATATTGAGCCGTACGATTCCAAAATCGGGAAAATATCCGAAACTAAATCAAGACAAATAGATTATTCACATGTGACATTTCGGAACCCCAGCTCCCCAGGATGATGCCTGATTTCCACACGATGCTGGATACTATTGTGACGTTTCAAAATGGCACAGATTTGGTACCGACACTTTTCTCGATTCGTTCCACTTAGCCTAGACGACGCGCTAAGAATGCTGGATACTATTGTGACGTTTCAAAATGGCGCAGATTTGGTACCGACACATTTCTCGATTCGTTCCGCTTAGCCAACAAGATTAGGAAGCATTTCCTTCATCGACGCAATTATGTTGTGGTTCGAATTTTTCTTTGGTTTGAAAATTTTCAAACCAGTTTGATTTTTGTTTTTCTTTGTCTCAGATTCATTACCATATTCTGAGACAACGGAAAACAAAAATCAAACTGGTTTGAAAAAATTTAAACCAAAGAAAAGTTTGTCTTGAACCACAACAAGTCATATGCACATTATCATATTCATCATTTCATATACTGAGTGTTCAAGAAAAACTTAAAATTCTTAAAGAAATAGCGACTACAAAAAAAGCACTTCCGAAGTATTATCGCACCTGGGCACCACTTCTCTAGTTTTTTACTTTACTTTTGTACATATTTTTTTTTTTTTTTTTCTTGTATGTGTAAACTACGTAACTGCTACTGACACTGTAATAGTTAAATATCTTTGTAATAGCAAAATATCTGTGTATATTTCTGTTATTTGTTATTGGTTTCTTTAATAAAACTGTTAAAAAAAAAAAATAAAAAAAAATTCATCATTTCATGGATATAATATGGCGGCCATGTTGGTGTTCATAACAAAAGAAGTTCATTAAAATTCTTTTGTAGTTGTACACCAATATGGCCGCCGTGACGTAACGTGAAAACCATCTATAGAACTGACAATTGATCAAGCTCCCATCTGGCTTTGTACTGTAGCTCAGTGGTAGAGCGTTTGCACCAGAATCGCAAAGGTCATGGGTTTTGAATCCTGTTGAGGCAGCCCCTGAATTTCTTTTTAGGCTTAAATTGTGATTCCTTCAGTTGCTGCATAACTGGACGATCTCTTTCAAGGATCTTTAATTCTTCCTCCCACAGTTCATATGCATTTTATTTCATATACATTGTACATGTACACATTATCATAAGAAAAAAATGATGTATAATATGTACAAAGCCTACATGTACCTGCACCCAAACCAAAGGTAAGATTATTGGAATACACTTTTGCTCGACTGGTGGATGCACATTGGCAATAACAAGCTGGCTAGTAGGAGTTATCTCACGCAAGATAGCAGCACACAGAAGTTGTAACCTTTTGGAGCCTTGCTGAGGTTCACTGGCAACATTTTTTAGTTCATCAACCAACTCATTTGGTAAACTGGAAAAAACAAAGAAATCATGAAAATGGCACTGGAGAAAAGATTGCCATACATGTACTTGTTAATTTTGTTGTTGTTTACAAAGTACAAATTTAAGGCCCTGTTTAGATGGAGAGAGGATGATCCTAGCATTAGGATCATCCTAGAAGATGGATAATTCAAACATGACATGTTATCTGTATCTGTTTACATGGTCCTTGTACCAGAATGATCCTAGCTAAGCTAAGAGGTAAGAGGATCCCAGCCCTGCTCTAGGATGATCATAGTCTACTGGGTCACATACAACCCCAGTGATTTGGTTACAAATTGCTATGGTGAGTTCTGGGACTCATTACTCATGGTTCCGCCATCGAACTCACAAAAAAGTTTTGTGTTCGATTTCGTTCGATGGCCGAACTCTATCGAACTCTTTCGTTCGATAGAGTTCGATGGAAAGTTTGTTCGATTTCGTTCGATGTGATACACCGGGGTGTGTATCATGCGATCACCAAAAGAAACGGTACATGTACCTAAACTGTGTTGAAACTGAGACTTGAGTAGCTAGGTAACTTATTTTTGTGGAAAAGTCTAAGTTGGATGCTAGTCAACCTACCTTCTTCTTTGTCTAGTTGCTGCTAACAGTAAAAACATTCGCCTGAAAACATTTGTACACTCAGAACCACGCTCGCGACTTTGCAAAATTCCCAGAACTTTGGTGCAGAATTCTTTGAACTCTGGGTCCTGTAGGAGCCTGTGGATAAGAAAAAATATCCATAAATATTTATAGATAACGCAAAGTACAAGGATATTAAGGTTGAACGAAAGAAATATACGTTACCTGGCTTGTTTTACCACTGTTGAAGGATCGCTTGAATAATCCGCCATTTTGAAAACATCCTGGTTGGTGTTAACCGCTGATCGCCATTGTTGAAAACTTCAGGCTCATGCGTACGCACGTAGAATGGAAAAATAAAGTAGCACAAGAACATCAGCTTGTTACCATGACAATTCCACCAGCCGATTTCACTGCTGTGTGCAGACCGGTTTTTTTTTTCAAACATGATTTATTTTTATTATTTTATTTTACATTTGCCACATAGAGTAAATATTACAAAAACAAAAAAAGAAAAAAAGAATATTCACAGAGCAGGAAGAGCTACAAAAAAAATTCAAAATTCAATGTAATATTAAGTGACTTAACTTTGATAGGTAGAGTGGCAAGGAAGCCCAATGGAAGCTAAAAAGCTTAATGTAAACAATGGTGAAGAAAGTCGCACATAAAATAAGCTCAAAGAGTAAATGCTTAACATAAGCCGGTCTTCAAAAGGTTGATAGCCGGTATAGAGAAAGCTAGCACTGATAATTAGTGTGAAAATGTGCACATTTCGATACATTTACCAAAACAGTTCATACGGAGTACCTGCCGGTACATATGGTTCTTCAATTTTTCACTGCTGGTATAATTCTAAAAGAAAGAAAAAACTGCTGGTATAATTCTAATCACAACCACCCCCATGTTATGCAGGCAGGGGGGCTCCATAGCTCAGTGTTAGTAGCAGGGTCGTAACGCAAACCATAGCAAAAAATGTTAACTGAAAAGCTCCATCATAAAAAGCGAGTTAATGGAGGTTCTGCGGATCTAGTATATCGTATTATAAGACAAATATGGGCAGATAATTTTGAAAGCTCGTCACTTAGTTATTCATCTTAATCACAAAGTTTTGAAGTCAAAAAAAGGAGGTCAATCATACTCTAAAAACATATCACGTATGTTCATGAGGATGTGTCAAATGTGTCTCATCTTCCAGCCATAAATTAGCGGATTGAAAGTTGAATTCAGAAACACTAGCGTCAGAGTATAACTGGTGAGATAATAACTTTTATATCGGTACTTGATCCTGATATTGCATGCAGTGCCAGCAGGTGAAATGCAAAAGTTTGGCAAATAGCAAACAATTAACATCAGATATACGTAAATTGCTGTATTGCTGAATGTCGGATGTGAATGTTTCACTGGACATCAATTTACATAGGAGCAGATCCACGAAATTCAGAAGCAGTGAGCCGAAGGCCGTAGTCATCGCGGCGAGAGCGCAATCTCCCTTCGTAGCCGCAACAATCTTAATAGAAATATGGCAGACAAAAGGCGGGGGGTCTGTAGAGAGTCAAGATCCCAGAACCGAAATATAGAACAAGAAAAAGCTAAAATTCGGGCCTCAAAACGGGATAAATCAGTAATCCGCTGAATTCGTAGGATCCACTAATCCGTTAACAGTTTTCTTTGAATCCGAAATCCAAACAAAATTATTTACAAAATTCTTCGATCCATAAACCTATTAACCCCCTCAGTTCATGGTATAGAATGATAGAGGACAAAACAGTTATTTCCCGGCCCTTATTTATCAATTTACTGTAGTACACGTAGTTGTCACTTTGAGGCACAGCGGTTATTCCGCAGTATGTCCATGATGGTGTGTCGAATATGTCTCATTTTCCAGCAATAAATCAGCGGATTGAGAGTTGAATTTAGAAACACCAGCGTCAGAGTATAACGTGAGATAATAACTCTTATATCGGTACTTGATCCTGTTGTTGCAGTGCCAACATGTGAAATGCAAAAGTTTGGCAAATAGCAAACCATTAGCACGACATATACGTAAATTGCTGTAATCCCAAATTTTCTCACCCTTGCAACGTTCGCCATCTCGCCATTGTGAGATGCTTGTTGTACTTGCAGAGCTTGAACTTGGTTTATGTGGCCTCGTGCAGCCAAATAAATCTTGACAGTGAGGAGTGTTCCAGTTATAATGCAAACGGCCCCGATAATGACAAAAATTACGTAAACAATATTTACCGGGATCCACAACCTAATCAACGAAAGAAATACACTGAACACCCAAACTGAGATCGCAACAGCAACAACACGCTTGTGAGTCACAACAACTTTATATCTAAGATACAAATGAATGGCCAAGAATCTGTCTGCAATCAGAGCCATGACACTAAAGAACGAAGCATAAGAAAATAAATTTATCGGGATGCGATACGCGATGTATGTGGCATTGTAAGTTGGGTTGTTATCAGTGTTTTGCTTCAGTTCCATGATACGAAGTACAATGAACAAAGGTTGTACCAGCAAACCAACACCGAGATCAGAAACAGCCAGACTCAGGAGAAATGTTTTCAAAGTCTTTGGTAACGACGGAGTTTTTCTTATTGCGTGGATCAGGATAACGTTCAACGTGATGGCGATATAAGACAAAAACGCGTTGAACACACAAATAACCACGTACGGCACATGGAACTCCTCAGTTCTATTCATTGTGTTGATCTTCAGATTAAACAGAACGCTAGATATTAAAGAATTTGTGAGTGCAGGCACATTCCAGATAGTATCTGCGAAGGAAAAATTTAAAGTTTAAACGTGACGCTGAGAAAAACGTCTCTCTGCATGCTCTTTAGAAAACGCAGTTTATCTTGCCATCATGTTCACAAATTCCTTTTCAACTTTTTCTCCATACCTTAAAAGAGGCATACTGAGCAGTTTCTGTGGAGTTTAAAATGTCCGTTTGAACCAGCCGGGATGACCACTTTGCTTTTGATATTTTAGTCAATCCAAATATCTGTGCCTAAAAACAGACTGGAAGTCTCGTTTCTTATTAAAACTTTACCTGATTTGAATATCAGATTTTTCTGATAACAAAACAGCAGGCAACGCTCCAGTTGGCCTCTATGTAGAGCGCAGATGGTCAAGCCATCATGTTCCACAACTAACAAACTTCGGATTTACGAAGAAATAATTCTGGTTCAGTATCCTTTTTAAACCCCATGCCGTGAAACTTTAAGCAGTTTTTTATTGCTTCCATTTTTTAAAAGCCTATTATTATGACAAGCATTGTTACCGTGTTTTAAAAGTCTTTAATTAAACGATAACTAATTCGTTTAAATGAAAGACAGATGTCATGTCTCTTTACTTATCAAACAGCCTAGTTGCTGATTGGGCTATCTTGGCTAAATAAAGATAACTACTTGACTAGGTATCTTGTTTCTGATCGAAGCTCTATCTTTTTCTGCAGAAAAAATAAAATGAAAAACCAGGTTCCAAAAGAGAAAGCGTGAAATATTTTTATTAACCCTCGGACGTATATATTTTAGACAATCCAACGCCACTCAACTGATCATCGATTTGTTCTCTTCAATTCTGTACTGACGCCAAAAAAATGTATAAATTCATCGCTTCAAACGGTTGCTGTGTTATTAAAACATATATGTTAAGTTGCAATAACAATTGTCATAATATGTAATAACACATATTTGTTCAATGGCGGTGAACACAAAAGGGAGCATTGTAATAAGTTTCCTGAGCGTCTGTACTTTACACTTCGGACCGCTCACGAAGTAATTTCTCTGAATTGTGTCTAGGCTCGATTTCCGGCCGTTAACGCGGCTGAAAATCGAGCCTATATTGTATCCGGCTTTGACAAAAATGGTACAAAAGGCAGACTTTTGTAAAAAAATATAAGCCTTTTCTGGTCAACAACTTTGGCAAAAATGGGGTGAAAACATTATGCTTATAATGTACTAGGCATAAGTATTTGTAGCTTACCCGTTCGCCGATTACAATTGTTAGAAACACTAGATTCAGAATCAGAAAATGTTCACCTAAATATATCCTCCTCCTCGATGCTGAGTCAAATCAGTATTTAGAATTACAAAACATTTTGTAGTTTCACACTCAGGCTTTTAATTACATCCTACTTTGAATGTAATCAGGTGAAATTAACATACATGAACCCTATTTTGTCACCATGGAAACGTGTCTATTTCAAAGAAGCCGAAGTGCGCCCATCCTCGGAGACCCAGGGGCAGTTAGTCGGGGAGGGACGAAGTAAAAACTCGTTCGCTCGCTCTTGAAAACTTTCGTCGCGCTGATTTTTGCCGAGTTTTTACTTCGTCCCTCCCCTGGGTCTCCGAGGATGAAGTGCGCCTACACTTGGGAAGCGCTTGACCAATGGGAAAACAGAAGCCAACTGAAAGACATTGACAATGATTGACAGTTTATGTTCAAAGTGACACACTTTCTCATCAAGTGTGAACCCCAATTTTCTGAAGGTTGCTCGAGAAGTTCAAGTGCGCTAGAGTCCAACTCTTGTTCGAGACATACTTAGCTTGTTGTGTGAAACACTAACAGGCTCACACCTCAACCGGGCAACAACCCAGACAATAAAAGATATAACGGCTGACTGTATAACCGGTTCATTTGTACCGCTCCAATCCGGGCACGAATTCATACACACAGTACTCGCGAGGTTTGGGGAAAATATAACCGGTAGTTGTACTAAAAATGGTCATTATTACGGTAATCAATGAGTGGTGAACTGCTTGTGTTTCGCTAAATTGTAATAAGCCCCCCTCTCTGATAAGCCCCCCATCTCTATTAACCCCCCTCAAAAGCACTTGAAATCAATAAGCCCCCACCCCCCCGAGGGGGGGGGGGGGGGGGCGGTGGGGGCTTAATAGAGGATTTACGGTATATCTGCAATTATAAAATTCATAACTAATTCAATAGATACAAAATATATTAACATTTCATGAATGTCTGTAAATCCGTTATTAGTTAAGTTAAGTTGGGAATAATAATAAGCTTTACCGCTATTGTTCTTTTATAAGAAAGAAAAAATATTCACAATGCGTCCCTTCGGCTCGCCATTGTAAAAGCCCACATAGATTTGTGACGTGTCGCTCGTATTTTACCTATCACTTGAAGAAAGCTGGTGTCCTGGCCTCGTTTCAATGTCTCCACCTCTTCCAGCACCCTAAGAGGGGGGACCCTGGGAACGAGGTGGCGCGATAAAGTGAATTCACGAGTACTTCTGTATGGAACATAAACCATGCCCTTCCAAATCTTGACTCTCCGTCATGTGGTTCAGTCGGGCAATTAGAAACAAAGATTTCCGTCCTGATGGATTGCCACTCTAAATACGAAGCGAAGGTTAATGTCGGAAGCTCCCTCCATGCTCAAGCGGAAGAGCCAGATATTGGATCATCATCAAGACAGTAGAAATGCAGCATTGAGGAGGCAATATGAGCACATTTTCAAAGCCCTCTATAGTTTCTCTTGACGGCATGCTGTGTGTTTATTTTGAGAAGAGTAGTCCAGCTAGACTGAAATTCCCCCGGGGGTACTCTCATATATAAGCTATATGGGTATGTGCGGCTGTGAAGGGTATGGTTTTCAAGCAGTTTTTTCTGGGATAGGGTATAGAAATCAAAGATTTTTTATCTAGAATAAGGTATCACTTGCCTGGAAACGTATCAGTGGTATGAAGAATTAAGTCTAGAATAGAAATTGAAACTCAAAAGAGAAGGAGCCTCCCCTAAACGGAAATAAAATCATCGCGGCAACATTGTTGACAGATGGTTTTCCATTCAGAAATCCACTAGCAGTGATACAGTTCTAAAAGGAACAAGTCTGGGATAGGGTAGGAATTTTCGGTGTCTAGCTATATAGTCTAGTATAGGGTTGCAAAATCAGCTGAACATGGTGTGGTACGTAGGGTAAGGGTTTCAGAATCCCAGCAGCACACCCCCGCCCAAAAATACACTTATATCCAGGATTGCAGATAATTAGATGCATGACAAATTTAATAAGCGTCACAAAGTGTCCTCTTGCTCTTCAACTCAACTTCAACATCACTTGTTTTCAAAAATTCCATTCTCGTCCCCAGAGCTCCACGGTTTTTTTTAATTGCGTCTCGTGTAGCCCTGGTAACTGACAAAAATTTGAATCGTTTGATTGGCCGTTTAAAAATGAATGCGCAACAAGGTAAAAAATTTTACGCCTCTACGCATAAGATTTTACTTCCGGTTCAATTTCAAATGTTGAAGTCCTATGACCACATCAACAAAACCAACGTTTTAATTTCAACGCATTCAACGACCAACGTCACCCAGTTTTGTTTGATTTAGCAGGTAAAGATACGGCTGCTAAATTTCAAATTTCTGATTGTCGCTAAATATGAGCGATTCGTTTCCGAAAATAATCAGTATGTGTCTTGGAAGACGAAGCTATCAGCGGCCACGAATATTAAAGAAGTATGTTGCTTGCAACAGGGACGAGTATAGAGCGTTTTCACTTGACGTCATAGCCACCATATTGCTGTTCCCGTACAAAAGAATTTTAATTAACTTCTTTTGTTAGGAACACCAACATGGCTGCCATGGCCTTTGTCATTTGAGTTACGGGACTGAAGGTCACGTGAGTGAAAACGCTCTATTAATAGCCGTTTTTATGCTAGAGACGTTAAAGTCGTCTAGACGCAATTAACGTCTCAGACGTTAAATGCGTCTGGTATAAAAACGGGACGCATTAAAGTAGATGGCCACAGAGAAAAACACGAGATTTTCTAAAAAAAAAACTATTCTCGGAAGTAACTGGACACGACAAAAGTCGTCCCCAAATAAATTTTAAGAGCACGAATATACAAATAGGGCTAAATTCGTCCTCGTTAAGGCCGTCCCGTTTTTATACTAGACGTATTTAACGTCTGAGACGTTAAAGTCGTCTGTTAAGTGCGTCTGAACGACGCACTTAAAGAAGACGTTAAAGTCGACAGACGTTAAATCCGTCTGGCTTATTTTCCGTTTTTATACTAGACGTTAAAGTCGTCTCGAGACGACTTTAACGTCTCAGACGATATTAACGTCTGTAGCATAAAAACGGCCAATTAAAGGAGAGGCAGAAATCCTGAAGAAAGCCCAAGGGTGAAAAGAAATATTACCACTAGGTTGCCCATTTTAAATAACAACAACAGCAACGCTATCAGCACTCTCGTAAGCAAGTTATATTTTCTTTATTGGGTAGTACTCTTTGCTACAACTTGAAATACAAATCTAGGGAAACGAAGGTCACTCGACGCCCAATTAAAATAATATGAAACGAATGCAAAACAAAAATTCCTCGATATTTCTTACCACTGTTCGATAAAATAAGCCTAATCAATGACCACAGCGTGTCCATCAACAAACTTAGCTGTCCCATCAACTGATTTGGTCGGATATGGTAGCGTTCAGTGGCGAAACGATTAATACACAGCTTCCAAACGAAAGAAATCGGTTGACTTCTCGAGGAATTTCTAAAACCAGTAGGCAAAATACAAAGACAATCTTTCTTCTAATAACAGCAGCACGTAAAGCTTTTCTTCTTTCCTTTTTAGCGCGATGTTTTCCTGTAATTATTAAGTCTTGTACAGTCCTTTCGAACGCCATTCCACACACACAACATTCTCGTCTCCAGAGCTCAACCAAACGAAACGAGGGCTCTGGAGACGAGAATGCACACACGAAAGGTTTTTTTTATTTCCGGTTTCTGGCATTGAGCAAGCGCAATAGTACATTAATACATTAGGCATGCGCTAACGGATGTCGTGTATTTTACGACATCCGGAAGGCACTGTTACCAGAGCCCTTCGTTTTTTCCGCTGACCAAACGAAACGAAGGCTCTGGGGACGAGAATGCAAAAATTCAGACAATAAACGTCACGAAGTGTCCCCGAAATTCTGCTCTTTAAGTAAAGATAAACAGGTGCGTTAACCCTAACCTAAAAACAACACTAACACTAATGCTTACCTTACATTTCAAAAAAACGATAGTTAACACTTAGGGTGCGTTCCTTTGGGATGATCCGGATCCGTATCACTGATCCAAGATCACTCGGATCATGAAGCATCAAAGGAACCGACGAATCCACTCTGGACAAGGATTCGTCGGTTCCTTTGATGCAGCATGATCCAAGTGATCTTGGATCAGTGATCCGGATCCGGATCATCCCAAAGGAACGCAACTTAATGGCACACTTCGTGTTGGATATCAAAATTTGTCATGCATCTAATTATCTGCAATCCTGGACATAAGTGAATCAATCAGTACTGTACACGACCCGAAATGATCCCCGACCCCAAATGATCCCCAACCCCACATGATCCCCAAAATCGACCTAAACACGACCCGAAATGATCCCCGACCTCAAATGATCCCCAATTTTTTTCACACGCGACCTGTAATGATCCCCGAGGAATTATTGGAATGGAATGGGATGACGTTTAATTCCCGAAGATGCTATAATTACTAGAATAAAGTAAATTAAAGAATTTTGACTCGAATTGTTTGAAGTGTTTATGTATTTATAAATTTTGGACAATTTATTAAATAATTATAACTCCTTTTTAACGAATTTTCAAGAAACTTTACTTTAGAGTTTAAATTGGAGGTTTAAATAAAATCGTGCAAATAGCATCTCGTTAGGCCCGGTTTAAAAGTCAAATTTCACATGTCCCGAGTCTGATACTTATTTGGTTCTACTTAAATAAGTAAATCCGCCATTTTAGACATTGAATCATGATCGAGTTTTTATAGAGTTGGGAAAAAATTGAGAATTGTGGGATATAATAAATTAAACATGATTTAAAAATTCGATTCGGCACAAAAGACAACGGTTGATCTTCTGTCGAGATTTGACTGGCTCAGTCGAAGATACGACAGAAGTCGCATTGTCGAATTTAATTTTAGTTGAACGTCGAACTTCGCACGCATTCAATATCTGAATTAGATTTGGCACATGTGAAATGCGACGTTTAAACCGGGCCTTACTGTCACAAGTAACAGTCTTCGCTTCCTGTCAGTACCCATTAACGTACGTAGTATTCACAAAACCGTTTATTTCCGTCAATTCCGTCAATTATAGAATTTCTGAACTGTAACAATATGTAATATAAAACTTTCCGCCTCTGTAAGGGAAAAAGTGAACATAAACAACCGTGAAATTAATGATAAACAAGAACAACTGAATGCAACAGCTAGGCGATAAAACCTTAACCTGTCGGTTAACATGCAGGAACGTTATAACCTGAACTGTATAAAATAATTCAGAAGGAACAAAACTGTCATAACAATAAAAATTGGTACTGGTAAGAGCCAAGTGTGTAGCTTACAATATGTCATTGATTATAATCTAGATGTATGTTTGCATGTTGTATACGGTAAACTCCAGGCAATTAATATAACTGAAAATAACTTTGTGCAGTCGATTAGCCATTTTGAAAAGATTTCGCATTTATAGCTGAAGAACTTCGCATTTATTAACCGAAAAACGGAATCAAAACGCTTCAATCTTATCCCCGGGATAGAAATGTTTTCCCATTCCACTCCTATAATTCCTCGGGGATCATTTCAGGTCGCGTGTGAAACAAATTGGGGATCATTTGGGGTCGGGGATCATTTCGGGTCGTGTTTAGGTCGATTTTGGGGATCATTTGGGGTCGGGGATCATTTCGGGTCGTGTACAGTACCTTCTCAAGTATTCCTGTCATCCTAACCACACCAAGAAAACTATCCCATTCAGCCTCCTTCTCCGAATACGCCGCATATGTTCCACCGACACCTTCTTTGATCAACGTAGCAAAGAACTTGTAAATTATCTTATAAAACGAGGGTACAGCCGACCCTCCCTACAAAGAGCCGTAACCAGAGTCCGCGCCATCCCACGGCACGAAACACTCAAGCAAAAGGAACACACAAATTCCACAACAGATCGCACGCCATTTGTTATCACCTTCGACCCCGCTCTTCGTAAAATATCTTCAGTCCTAAAAAAACACCTTAACATCCTTCAATCCTCCCCTAACTGCAAAGACGCCTTCCCTATGCCGCCAGTTACTGCTTACAGACGTCACGCAAGCCTTCGTGACCTTTTAGTACATTCCACGCTCCACAATAATACACCTCACACGCAACAATCTGCCGGAGTTTATAGATGCAATCATCTACGCTGCCTCACCTGTCCTTTTCTCCAAGAAGGCCAAACAAATTACATCTTTACCGCAACTAATGAACAAAGAAAAATCACTGACAACTTATCCTGCAAATCCAAAAATCTTATCTACTTGATTGAATGTAAGAAATGTAAATGCCAATACATCGGAGAGACCAAACGGCAACTTAATGAACGATTTGGAGAACACCGCCGTTTCATCATTAACCATCATCAACTCAGCGATCCCACTCCTGTCTCCCTACATTTCAATCAAGCTGGACATTCAGTCATAGTTTGATTCAATCAATGATGCTCTTCTAATCCCACTTGAACTCATACGTAGCAACCGTGACGCAGTGAGAAAGGCGAGAGAGGCTCATTTAATACACAAAGGGAAAACGTTATCTCCTCTAGGAATAAATAGACGTGACGAAGCTCATTGACATACGACACCTAGTCTCCTACACCAATAACAATCTATTGTTTTTATTTTCATAATTTAAAACTCTTATTTGTAACGAACTTTTAGTTTTATCTTCATTTTTCTGTTAGCCCCTGAAGAAGGTTTGTTTTCAAACCGAAATATTGGGCAAATTTGTTTGAATATATATATATATATTTTGTTTTATTCTTTTGTTTACTCTTTCATCGCCTTGCCGTAAGGATCAGTTTGCCGTTTTCTGATTTTCTATAAGTGAATCAGTTGGCGTATATTGGACATGGATGCAGTTGTATTCTTGCAGGAAGAAACAAGAAAGGCGAATTCACCGAAATCACCGAAAAATTTAAATTGCTAATTTGCTGATAGCTAAACATTGAAACTAAGAAGAAAGAAAACGAAAAACAACTGCTCTTATGAAGAGGAGGCAAAGTTTGCCTTAAAGGTGTTTGATCGATATTAGTCTAGAAAGCTAAACTTCTATTCTTGCCTCAATTGGAAGGTGGAAGCATACACTCCGCAGTACGTTTATGACAGTGTTATGAATGTGTCTCATCTTCCAGCAGTAAATCAGCGGATTGAGAAGTGAATTGAAAAGCACCAGCGTCCAGAGTCAGACCAGCGTCAGATTGTAACGTGATATAACTTTTGTATCGGTACTTGATCCTAATGGTGAGAGTGGCAACATAAAAAAGAAAAATGTTTGGCAAATAACAAACTAACAAAACGAGATATATGTTAATAGCGAAGCGCACTAATGACGTCACGAAATTTTAGACCCCCGTCGTGAGTCAGACAAACAAACGCCAATTCTGTAATGGTTGTAAGGGGAATGTGTGAATGGCGAGCGGTTCGCTTCCATCTTTTACGGTTCTCACCGACGAAGACGACGTTCCTGCAGGCTCTAAATTTGAAAGAGAACCAGAAGAATACACTGTTGGCCAGTTGAAGCGGTGGTTAAAGTGCAGGGGATTGAAATTGAGCGGAAAACGAGATGAGCTACTGAAACGTGTGAGCGACTATATCAAAAGCGGGAATCATCACACGCTCGATTCGAGTATCGACGATGGTAAATGGTTCTCAGCAAAAGTTTTCAAAGAAAATGGAAAGTTACAAGCAAATTGTAGCTTAAGTTCGCTTCCGTTTGTTCCATCCACTGGCTGGCGTGCTTTCCCATCGCAAAACATACCTTCGCTTTTCAACTATGGGCACGTGCATTACTACGCATTGGAATCGGTGCAAGATATTAATGGTGCCGAAGAGATCGAAGACGGACTAGGACACATGACGGACAAACCGTTGAAAAATGGCAGAAAATACGTGGATTCAAGCTTTGTGCACGATATCATGGACACAGTAAACGGCGAACGCTATTTTGTGCGAGCTCATGTTTGGCCGTCGATGAGAACAGAGCTTCCGCACAATGTTGTTGTTGTGATATCTGTGAACAGTGGCGCTGTTCTTCACGCCTCGTGTGAACCTTGTCGGGCTTCGTCTTTAGGTCGCTGTAGTCATGTTGTAGCCGTTTTTTCACATCACACATCACTTGACCTTCGTCAAATGTTGTCGATTCATTGATGGCATCGGTTGTGCTAGACTCAAGTAATTCCCGATCGTCAGTCGGTATAAATTCCATAAACTCATCTGATTGCTCGCCATAGTTCTCTTTAATTACCTTTTTTTGCTTTGTCACCGGCTCCTCTCTCGATTTTGGGGCCTTTCTCTTTGGAGCAGACGCTCGTCCTGCTTGTTTCGGTGTGAGATTTGCTTTGAGCGGGTCTGGAAACTCGTCTGTGGGACCTTTTCCTCCGGGCCAGTGAAGAGCACAAATGTACGTGTTTTTGTTAACGTTTTTCTCCGTAAAGAATTCCCGTGAACAAGCCACTAACCAACGCTTGCACTTTGCGAGGTCTTTCGCCGGTTTCGGGAAAGGTATGAATACTTTCTGCCCCGATTTCTCCAACTCTTTTAGCGATTCCGGCCATTTTTCTGGATATCTTGAGTCTATATTACACTCACCCCAACAGCAGTGTCTGGTGCCTACCATTTCTCTTGTTTCTAGAACGATAAACCGAAGAATTGACTAAAATTTTCGCTTTTAGGATCACAACCGCGGCTCCCGCTCATACATTTGCTTTGTTTTGGTCGCAATATTTGTCTGACTCTGTGCCGGGGGTCTCATGGGATCTCACGCTGACAAATCTATTTTTAGTAATAGTGCGCTTCGCTATTCTGTAATAGCAAATTTTCCCACCCTTGCAACATTCGCCATCTCACCATTCCCCACTCCAGAAACTATGAAAAATACCATATTACTCTTTAAAGTGCAGGTTTGGATGGTGCTTGATGTAAGGCGACTGATTTTTCCAATTTCTTTTGCTTTCAGTACGAACTGCACAAGCTATGCTTCAACTTCTTGGCAATTTGCATACGGTGCACATTTGTATACGAACACACAATGCTACGTCCTAGCGTTCCTACATGTACTCTGAATTCCATTGTGCCATTCTAACAAAGAAGACTTGAATAATTACATCCCGGTGAGGCTGAGCCTGCACGTAAAAGATTATTATGGTATTTTTCATAGTTTCTGGAGTGGGGAATTGTGAGATGCGTGTTGTACTTGCAGGTTAAAGTCGCGATTCTTTTTAAAAATTTAATATATTTTTCTGATAAGAAAATGACAGGTGAGGCTTGGGCTCTTTCGAAAGCATAGATGGACGGTCAAGCCATGATGTTTTACAAATTGCAAACAAACGTCGGATTTGCGAAGAAACCGCGGAATTCTGACTCAGTATCCTTTGGAACAGAATTTCGTGGCTAATTCCAGTTTAAAATAAATTGAAAGCCCGTGGGGTATGACATGCAAGAGTTATTACAGTGTATGACAGGTTTTTAATTAAACGGCAACTAATTTGTGTAAATGCAAGACAGGTGTTAAAATCATAACGCATCATCGTTTTCTGATATTTGGATCAAGATGTCGTGTCTCTTTAGTGGTAAAACAGATGTCTTGTTTCTTATCAAAGTTCTGTCTGATTTAATGATATTTTTCTGCAGGAAAATAAAACGAAGGACCAGCCTCCAAAAGAGAAAGCGAGGAAACGGGAAATATTATCTTTTTTAAATAATTTAAAAAAAATGAGCATTTGAATGAGAGTTTTTTCGCATTAGTCCAAGTCCAATTATCTCTTGAGTAAAGTTAAATGCGAGCAAAAATGTTTTTACAATGTTTACTTTTAAGGAATTTATATCAACAAACTAAAAGTCAACAAAAATCAACCCATGCGGAATACTAATAGATCCATTTGTTAACGAATACCATGTCTTTATATATGTTTTTATTTTTATTACTATTATGCTAATTACCCAGTTTAAAAATGTTCTGCTACGAAAGTTTACACTTTTAGTAATACTAAAATACTTACTTATACTTTCACTTAAGTATACGTTGAAATACAATTTATTGCAGTGCCAGTTACTTTCATAAGTTTGGTCTTCTTGCTAATCTTGAGCCGACAACTTTACATCATCACAGTCATCATGATGTTGCTGCAAGATTTGTTTTCTCCCGACTGCATCTGGTTGCGGTCGTTATGTGAGAGAAGGCTCATCTGTATAGTCGCGATTGTCTACTGACTGTTCCCAAGGTGTCCGCTGAATCCCATCTCTTCTTCGCTCGGTTGTAATCTTCAATTTCAAGAAAATACAAGAAGGGCGATAAAAGGCAGCGATCCTGCCGAAACTTACATCTTCATTCAGTTTTGGGGCAATTAAACTATAAGCCTCTCCCTCCATTGCTGTGGAATTCATTAGTTTTTCCAGATCTTTGCGAACAGAATGTGAAGTATGTAAACTGATGTCTTCAAATATGTCTTCATCATTAACCCAACGGTCGACCGAAACCATCTTTCGATATCTTATTTCTCTTAGACCAATCTCCTGAGCTATCTGTGCTGTCTGTCCGTTTTCATAATTATACGGTATAACCGCTTGTAAATACTGTATTTATGGGTCAGACAGTAACGGGCGGCGCCGGCGCTTTTAATACTTCAAATCGTGGCATAGATAGTTCCAAAGTATGCTAACACAATACTGTAATAGAAGTATTTCGGTTCGGTAGCACGGACTGAGGAATGTTCACTGTTGACGGGTTCTAACGTGAATCTAGGAGCGCTGTACAAACTTATTAACAAGGTAGACTGGACTGACATTGAAGCCAGCCAGTCACGGCCAATGATTTGAATAGGAGCTTTTCATTCAGAGTCCCAGTTCAGTTTAGATGGGCCTCACGAAGAGGTTTATGGTCTATGTTTATTGAACCATATGCATGAAACTGCGGAGGCGGTTGGTATGTGGATTTCTTCCGCTTTCTTTGTTTTAAATGCTGAATGTAAATTGTGCCTTTCGGTGGTAAATCTAAATTGCCAATTTTGCAAAGGAATGCAAAAAAACTGCTCTAATGAAAATGAAGTTGTTCATTGAGGGCTGATCAATAATGCTGCAGTCTGGTATCGAATTCCAGTCGGATATTACTCTAGCTAGAAAGCTGTACTTCAGTATAGCTCAATGTTAGTTTTATTCTTGCCTCCGAGTCAGTTGGAAGGTGGAAGCATAATATACACTCCGCAGTATGTTTATTACAGTTTTGCGAATGTGTCTCATCTTCCAGCAGTAAATCAGCGGATTGAGAGTTGAATTGAGAAACACAAGCGTCAGAGTATAACGTGATATAACTTTTATATCGGTAGTTGATCCTGATGTTAGAGTACCAACATATAACACGCAAATGTTTGGCAAATAACAAACTAACAAAACGAGAAAAATGTAAATTGCTGTAATAGCAAATTTTCTCACCCTTGCAACGTTCGCCATCTCACCATGTACTTGCAAAGCTTGAAGGTGGGTTATGTGGCCTCGTGCGGCCAAATAAATCTTGACGGTAAAAAATAATCCAGCTATGATACAAACACCTTCAATAAAGGAAAACATTACGTAAATAATATTTACCGGGATCCACAACCTAATCAACGAAAGAAATGCACCGAACACCCAAACTGAAATGACAACAGCAACAACACGCTTGTAAGTCACAAGTTCCTTGTATCTTAGATACAGATGAATGGCCAAGAATCTGTCTGCACTCAGAGCCATGACGCTAAGGAGCGAAGCATAAGAAAATAAATTTGCCGGGATGAGATACACGATGTATGTGGCATTATATGTTGCGTTGTTATCAGTGTTTTGCTTCAATTCCACGACACGAAGTACAATGAACAAAGGTTGTACCAGTAAACCAACACCGAGATCAGAAACAGCCAGACTCAGGAGCAATGTTTTCAAAGTCTTTGGCAACGACGAAGTTTTCCTTATTGCGTGGATTGTTATAACGTTGAACGTAATGGCGTTAAAAGACAAAAACCCGTTTAAGACACAAATAACTACGTACGACGCAAACAATACTTCAGTTCCTTTCATAGTTTTGATCTTAACTCTCAAAAGCATAAATACGCAGAAAATGTTTCAAGTTTGTACGCGAGGCAGGATAAAACTCCTGTCTGTTCTCTCTGCATGGGTGTCCTGTGATTTCGGAAATTTTGTTCCAGTATTAATTCTAAATGATAAACTTATTCTCCTCGCTTGAAAACGTAAACAGGTTTTCGTTGTCTCAAGCTTTTCCTCTGATATTTGGGCCAAACCAGTACCGTGTCAAAAAGAATGACGGACGAGGTATAAGTGCTAATCATCAAGCCGCCATAATGTTTCACTAATGTCTTTGAAACGTCGGATGTATGAAGAAGAAATTCTAGTTCAGTCACCTTTTTTCTCCTTTCGTGAAAACTTACAACAGTTTTTCATTGCCGTTTTTCCAGTTTAAAACATTTGTTTGAGCCATCAAAACAAAAATCCACTTTAAAATCGTTCTCTGATATTTGGATCAGGTTATCGAAAGCCCAAATGGACACAAGTGGTCGAGATTATTTTACTTATTATAAGGTTCAGTTTCATGACAAACAAGTCCAGATGTTATTCTACCTAGCGAGATGCAAATTCACTCTTCTAAAATTGACGATGGGTACCTGAGAACAATGGACCACCGGTCGAAAAATGTTTATCGGTCGAAAATATTTTCATCAGTTGACAAATTTTATCGATAGAAAATTTTTTATCTGTCAAATTTTTTTGTTGGTCGAGAAATTTTCATCGGTCAAGAGATTTTCGTCGGTCGAGAATTTATCACCAGTCTGGGTGCAATCAAAAATAACTCTCAATCTAACTTGCATATGACATATGCAGTTTATGCACACCATGCTTGTGCTTGATTCCCAAAGGATAAAATGTCATTGTTCTGAACAGCAACATGGCCGCCGCATATAATGCCCTCTTTGTTGGGGGTGCAGTGTAGTTTGGAGGATTTTATTATGACTTTATTTGCGCTATCAAACTAGTGTATTTTAACGTGAAATCACTGATCGCTGATGTTTTAACCCTAAGGCCTCTAATCATTCGCTTTACCTGATAAAACTGTACACTGAGTTCCAGCTATCCTGAGGGAAACTTCGGAGGGAACTGACTTTTACCGACCTCATACCTGTAGAACAAATATTAAAAAATTTTCGATCCTGTTTCAAGGACCTAGAATATGGAATTCATTACCGAGCGACATCAAAAATGCCCCGTCTTATAGTATATTCAAGCGTATGATCAAACCATTTTTAAGGGTCAGACAGAATGCAACCTAAATCTATATTTTCCCCTAAATACACTTATATACTTAAATAAACGACTTTTTTCTTTATTTCTTAAAATGCCGCCTAGTATTTAAATTGCCCGTGGGGGAAAATCTCTATTCCTCGTAAGCTCGGCTTCTCGGAGATTTCCTCGCCACAGTCACTCCTCCCAAGTTATGTATAAATTTTAAATTTAATATTAATTAACCTATTTATGTATTAAAAAAATAAAATAAAAATAAAAAAATATTCCGCTAAAACTTGCGTTAAATTGAACTGAGACAGCCATCAAGAACTCGACCGTTAATCTACCGCTATCAACAAACGAACTGCAATAGACCGTTTTCATAATTACGTCACATACTACAACTACCAGCATTCCTTGCGCATAGCGTGGGAGTCGCACGCGAACCTTCGCGCAAAATATGTGACCTTTAGCGGAATGTCTCTCAGACTTTCTGAAGAAGACGTGCCTGGGGCGTCATTTAAAGGAAAAGAATCAGAAGAAAAGTACTTTGTTGTTTTTTAGATAAGCCGAGTTGATTGAAAAGCCTAGTTTTCAAGATAAGTTTTACGTCTTTCACGCTTTCGTGTTGTGACGCGTACGTGTTTATAGTTTCACGAATCGAAGTTTCACGAATCGTGTGGCTTATTTTTGACAGTTTTAATCGCAATTTCACACTATATTTAGATACTGGAACGTATCAGTTTTACCTTCACATGACATGGTTTTCAATAAGATTTGTAAGAACTTTTATAAAGAATTTCAAGCCATAGTAAGTAAGGTAAAAACTGCGACTGAATGCCAAAAACCTAAGCTTTTTATATAAGCTTAAGCTTAAACTTAAGTTTCTTATCTTTTCGGCGCAATGTGTTTACAATTTCTTAGATAATCTGAATAATGACTAACATTCTTATAAACAGTATCTCACAAACCGAGGTTTTCTACGAGAAGTCTACCTATTATAAAACAGCGACAGACTTACATAAAATACAGCTATAAAATGGCAGAGAATCGTGGAGTTCAATTCAGAATTGAAAAACAAACTGAACAAGTATGCGGCTGAACAGAGCGAAAAGCTGTCCGATTTAAAAGAACTACCATCAATGCAGTATTACAGAGTTAATACATTTGGGCACAAATTAACGTTAAAGAAATCGTTACCTGCACTCGATGTGGCTTTTCAGTCCACTTTAGCACCAACCTTTCCAAAAACCATGTTTTTTAAACGTTCAATTGTTCTTGTTGTTGTTTTGACATCGACCATTCGCTATAAAGAACCCCAGCGCATCTTTAGACCAAATATAAGCTGTTCTTTCCTCAATTAACAACGGCTTTTGAGCTGTAGAGAGAGTCTCTGTTCCAGTTCATAAATAATTTCTCCACTGAGTTCGACAAAACTAACAGCCCACGGTGCAAAAAGATAAAGCTTACAAACTTGCTCATTTTAGCTCCTACAGCCGTAATTAATAATGGTGAGATCTTTCGGTTTCAATCAGCTTCAAACAATGTTTAGGAACAATTTCGAGGAAGCATAAAACATCTGATACCATATTTCAAAGCCAATTATAAGAAGGCATTTTCACGAATTAAAAATGTGCCGTTCGTTTTCTCCAGATCGAGCGGTTTCACCGTGCGCTTGAACAGCTTTGCCAAGGTGAACAGCGACAAACGGCAACATTTTTCGCGCCTTTTTTCGTTAAAGTCGTGTTATCAAGTATATTTTTCTTTTCTTCTCTTACTCTTTCTTCCTTTTCTTTTCTTTTTAATGGTTCGTGGTTTGGTTTTAAATTTTAAATTTTTATTTTCAATAAATTCTACTTTCGTATCGGAAGTGGCCGCCATGTTTATTTTGCCAGTGTTCGTGTTTTGCGCGAAGGTTCGCGCAAAGGTTCGCGCGAGATTCCCACGCTATGCGCAAGGAATGTTGGTAGTTGTAGTATGTGACGTAATTATGAAAACGGTCTATTGAATATATTGAATTGTTGTTGTATCCCTCCTGTACCCTTTCTGTACCCTTCCTGTACCCTTCATGTACCCCTCCTGTACCCCTCCTGTACCCTTTCTGTACCCCTCCTGTACCCCTCCTGTACCCTTTCTGTACCCTTTCTGTACCCCTCCTGTACCCCTCCTGTACCCTTTCTGTACCCCTCCTGTACCCTTTCTGTACCCCTCCTGTACCCCTCCTGTATCCCTATCATTTCATCACAACAGTAAACACTGTTATCTAGTTACTTTTTTATGTATGATCAAGGATTTGCGAAAACAGCCTCGAATAATAAATTTCTTGGATGTTAAATGTAGCGTTATAGAAATATACCAGTTCCCGAAATCTTTACAATCCCCGTCCGAGTTCTGAAGTTTATTACTGCGGAGGAAATAATTGGTCAGTTAAATTAACACATTAATCAAACGATAAAACAAAGTGGATTTACTTACACAGAGATGAACCAAGCGTAAAATCGTTTTCAGAGGAAACCTTTGTTTCCGAAAAAAAAACAACAACAAAGCTTTAGGCCTGTGCTATGGCCTTTATAGTGAATTCGCGCTATGTCCGTAAAGTTATTTCATTCTAACATTTTGTTCTTGATTCAGTCTTATCATCTGTGGAGTACATGGATTTGAGTTGTTCTTAATAAAACAGCTTTTGTTGACATAATGATTTGATGAAACTTTAAAGTATTTTGTTATTATTTAATTTATTTGGACTTAAACAGAGTGCGGGTTTATTGTTTTAGTAACGCATGTAATTGGTTGCTTTGTTAATCTTTCCGAGGTGCTAATTTTCCATGCAAATTTAGAGTTCAGTGTTCGCATAATTAAAAGTTTGAACTTTGAAGGCGATCTGGTAAAGTCACGTTATCAAAACTTAAAGTTGGTAATGGCTGGCAAACTGAAAATCGACATAGAGACTAGCGATGTAGCGGCAATAAGAATGTTGCGGTAAATACGAATAAGAAGCGGTTTTTTTTATACTGTGCAATTTTATTGCTTCTAAACTTCAATGTTTCGGAAACCTCTAATTAGTTTTATTCGGTTATAATGTCCACGGCTTTGATGGACTAGTTGTTAAGACACTGCGTTGTGGCCGTAGTAATCCAGGTTCGAGTCCTGGCCAAGGCATTTTGTTTTGATGTATGTCTGTAAATGATATCTGTGTCAGTTGTGTTTTGTTTTGAAGTGATTTGGTATAAAGCGGGCACGTTTGGGCCGGTCTATTGTTTCTATTGTTTCAGAATAACACAAAAGGAATAGGTAGTTGACGTCATGAAAAGGCATTCCGTTTATTAGTATGCAGGAAGGCATATTGTGACGTCATCACCTAGGCACTTACTAGGCACCTAATCCAAATTAGTATGCGGGAAATCCAAATTAGTATGCGGGAAATCCAAGGGAAATCCATCGCGGGGCTTAAATCTAATCACTATATACTACTCCCGATGCCGCCAACCGATTCTGTAGATCGGAGGGTGATGTCGAAGCACTTTGCTCCGTAGAGGGTTACAACCCCAACGATTTCTTCCTTAAAGTCCGGTAACGACTGCGCTATACTGAGCGAGTCAAGAGCCAGGTTTTCCTACGCTATCAAGCGGACAGTTCTAGTGTAGGCGAACGGCTGGTGCGCGGGAAAAAACAGCACCAAATCTTGTGAAAAAAAGCTCTTCTTAGTCGTCGAAGTTGAGGACTATTCTGGCTTTTGGCCTTGAAAAAGTGGAGCACTGATAAGAACAGATCCCCCAATGCTGTACAGAAAAGTTGTTAGCAGAGGGGCACGGGTTCCCCTCCTTTTGCAAAAAAAATAATAATAACGATAAGGCCCAGCCTATAACATTTTCTAAACACGACACATCTATTGTATAACCAAATTATAGACCCCATTTTAGTCACTAGCGTGAAAATGTAAACTTTGTAATCGAAAATTAGTGATTTCCTGTTTTTAATACCTTAAATAGCTACTAAAATAAAACTACGCCCATTTCGTGAACATAAATTTTTATTAGCTGATTTGCATCATGTGATGTTTTCATGTACGTACTTTGAGTAGACTTATTCTAAAGGTGCGCTACAACGGCATCTTTACCATATTCACTATCAATTCTTCTACTTTTTTTTATTAACCTCACGTTCTAACGCATTAACGAGATGGCTTTAAGAGCCCTTTGATAAACAATGTCATCTTTCTCAAAATCTAGTTAGACGCTTCATAATGAAACTTTCATAGTACTCTGCACGTATCACTAGCTGTAGACGAAGTTTCAAGAAAATTTAAAAGACGGGTTTCGAGTAAATTAAGGTTGCGTTCGATTGGCCCTGTTTCGGAATAAGAAAATATTCCGGATTACAGTCTATTCCAGAATAGCCATTTCGTCCGTAGGTCAATAAAACGATTATTCCGTTTCTGGAACAATGCACGCGATATAACACGCAGACAGTTCTCTCCTTTCGTTTCTCGTTTTATTATTATGGTCTTCACATTTCCGGAAAGCAAGAGTAAGCGGCTTTCCACCTCCCCTCACACTGGTCAGGCCGTGGTGAAGATCCACTCTCCTCCCGCATCCTCGCAGCAATCAATTCTCAGACTTGTTTCTTTTTGCAATTGACGTGTTGAAACATGAAACATCTCTTTCATTTCTTCGTACAAGGAAATGAGGAGAAGCGTCTCTTTCCGATCCAGGAGTATCCCTTTTTTGAGTAACAACTCATTGTCTTCGCACATGGTCGCCGGCACATGGTCGCCAGCGGTAGCCACTTTGTTTGTTGTTTTGAAAAAGGCCGCGAGGTGAGGACGAAGTGACGTCATTATTCTGGATTATTCCAAGCATTCTGCTCCCTAGTGCTTCCTAGTGCTAGGAATACATTCCATGTAATCGGGATATCGACTCAATCGAACGAGGGTTATTCCGTTTATTCTTATTCCGGAATAAGGTCAATCGAACGCATCCTAAAAATCATTTTAGTGCATGATAGGCAAAACATCTTAATACAAATAATTTAAATAATGATTGCAAAGTAAAGGACAATCATTAATTTAACGGCTGGCTGTTTTAGAATAATATGTAGGGCCATTTTAGAAATATTTTGCTTTATGCAAATTTCACCCCACGGCAAAAAAAAAGGTCAAGCCTCATTAAATAACTGTTTAACGAAGAAAACGTTTTTATTAGATTTTCTTATCATATTTAAGGTTACTATTATTTGAAATTTTTTTCCCAGAGATATTAGCTCTCCAAGCTACTCTAATTACATGTGATGTATGTGTCATGGACATACTCAACCTCAGCCTTCAACCGATATCAGCAGTACAACACAACAAACAGTATGTCATACGCTGGCAGCTTGGTCGTCTTTTTCCGTGCATTGGGTTTTAAGAGACAGTGTCTGTAAAAGCGGTCCACTGCATTTCGGGTCGGAGAAAAGTTTTCCCTCAAACTTTGCCCAGTAAACTATCTTGGGTCATAAGTAAATGAAACGACTTTAGTTTTTGGAAATACGTCAAATTGTATTTTTTAGAGCTCGTAACAGTCAAAGCGGCAAAAGGCCTAAATTTGCGCTTGGCCAGAATCGAAAATTGCATAAATTGACGAGCTCGCTGCTCGGAAACCACCAAACGCAGCAAGAAATTATTATTATTCCTAAGTTGAGTGTTCCTTGAAAACATGCGAAAGTACCCTGTCTTCGCTGGCTTTTATTTCCCAAGTCCAGACTGAAACGATTTAAATTTCTATTGAATTCTGCTAAACAAGTGTTAGTTAGCATAGAAATATAAAAATACTTTGCACTTTTTGCCTTCCTTTTGCACAGCGACATTAAACTTTTCGTGCTTTTGCGAATATACAACGCACATTATGCAAATTAGGTTGTTGGACAATTCAGAGTGCTTTTAATATAGGCGTTTTATATATTTAGATTTCACGGTTTTTAGTCATAAATACAGCAGAGAACACACAAATAAACGTTTTGAACTGTTTAATGGCTATAACTAGCTAATTATTAAGTCCCGATCTTCGGTTCCTTTAGGAAAACTGTGATGAATATTATGCAAATTAGGTTGTCTTCAAAAGTTAGTCCGGTGACAAGAAACATTTCTAACTTAGTTTGATAGGGGGTGTCTCGGGGCAAAGATAGATCCCTTGAAGTGACAGTTATAGTTGACCATTTCCTCAACCTCGACCCTAGGGTCTTCTCCGACCCCTGGACAAGGCTGTCAAAATACGAAAAAAATCCTGGCGTATTTTGTCGTGTAAAGCATGTCAGAATGTCTTCATTTCGTTTGAACATCGGTTTCAGATGCCAGAAAACAAACACGGCTAGCAATCGCTGGAAATAGTCTCCGTAAACGCCATTTCATAGTGTGTCACGTGACAAAATACTCTACGATTCTTGGAGTATTTTGGCACCCTTGTCCAGGTGTTTCTGCGCACGCCCCGCCATTTTGAAAACGAAGTTGCCATTTCCCTGTGGGATGACATTTTAAAAAGGTCACAGTGACATGCGCAACGTAGTCAAGGTACATATTAAATGCATCTGTCAAAAAATGCATCCGGGTGCATTAAAAAAGGGTGGTTTTTTTTTCGCCTTGGCTCATTCAAAAGCTATTTGAGGGTAAACCCTACGGAAAGCGGCTGACACATCAGACTAGGTAAACCCAAGCGCAGAAAAGTACTAGTGCTACTTTTCTGTATTCTTCAAGTAACCGAGCTTTCCGGCTCTCGATATGATGGGACCTTCCTAGAGATAAATGACCGCAAATTCTTGAGCGTCTTTCTCGAGTGCTGATGAATTCATTACCGGAGTCAAAGCTACGATTTTGTAATTTCACGATTCTGTAATTTCACGAAGATTTGTGATGCCAGGGGTAAAAATTATAACCGGAATGCTAATGAACGAGAGGGTAAATACAAGAAGATTATCTTTAGGCTATTTTCGGGGTCTTCTCTTCACTTTAGTAGAAAATACAATAGGATACATATGCGTAAAGCCGTTCGGGCGTAAAATGGTGGGGGAGGGGAGGGGAGGGGCAGTCCCGACCATTTTACCTGTCGTCTTTACTGACTGAAATTAAGTGCTGGGGAAACACTTCCGCTCCGATTGAAAACAAGACCAGTATCTTGGGTAAAAATCCAATACTGGCGTAAGCTCTTTCGGCAAGACCAATTATAAGTTGTGTCAGTAGCCGGTCTTAGGAAAGTGATTACCGCATACGGAATGGGCGTTGTTCAGACGCCACGGTGCCCTGGACCAAGCAAGTTTACAATCAAGCCATGAGGCTTGGTGCGATAAAAACAGTCGATAGTCTTACATGTGTAAAGTGTGCTTAAGGCATTGAACAAAGGAATCGTTTTTAGGCCTTTTGCCGCTTTGACTGTTACGAGCTCTAAAGAATACAATTTAACGTATTTCCAAAAACTAAAGTCGTTTCATTTATTTATGACCCAAGATAGTTTAATGGGCAAATTTTGAGGGAAAACTTTTTTCCGACCCGAAATGCAGTGGACCGCTTTTACAGACACTGCCTCTTAATGGGCATGTGATATCTTAGCTGGTTAAATTATACACAATCATAATAAAGGAATAGTACATACATTGACTGCATCTCTTATAAAAAGCAGCCGCTCAGCCTGCTGTTAGAGCACTTCAAGTGTCTAGTCACTTGCGCAGGGTTTAGACCGCTACTCTCCCTGTATTAGTGCTAATTATTTTGGGAGTACACTTATCTAAGTATCTAAGTTATATATGGGTCACACAGAACCTGAATAAGAATCGACGCTTTTAAACAGCAGTCTTCAACTTAAGGCTTAGAAAGTTATCAAGTTTACTTTTAAGATCAGGGAATAATGTTTACTTGATTGCAAGAAGGGAGTGTTTCTAAAATAGATCTAAGAGCACTGCAGAACCTCACTAGCAAGGAAGTTTGGACCGACATCAAAGCCAGTCTATCACAACCAACGCCTTGAAATAGGTTGCATTGTAAACACAGCTTATCAATTGAAGATGGCTGTGTTCTATGCAGTAGCCGTTATTTAAAGAACCAATTAATCCTTTAAGTCCCAAAGGTGCCAAAACTCAAAATTCAAGAAAAATCCCAAATAACATTTTATATTATATTGAAAAAACAAATAAACCATCTGAATGCAATGGGTCACACGACACATCTCCGTGGTATGGCCAATACCATACGCATGGGCACAGTCATATCACCCCGGCAGACATTCAGATGGTTTATTGAAAAAACAAATGGTACCAAGTGGTACAAATGGTACAAGGTTTTTGTTTATACTGATGTAACTTAAGGGGTACAATATTAGTTTATCTAGATGTGCCCCTCTCCTCGCCTTTCTATATATAATGTGGCTTAATTTAAGTATTATCATCTGCAAAGGTTTGGAGAAAATAATAAATGAAAAATGAAAAATGGGTAGTATAAGAGGCGGAAATTTCTCAATCAGAAGTACCGGTTTTTTTTTTTCGAAATTGACTTTTCACATGAATAAAACATTAAAACAAAATGTACATACACTGTACTCTATCAATCTAAAAAGAGACGACCTTAAGGTGACTCAACCCAGTTTTTTTGGGGGGTACAAACCTACTTTGAAGCTCTCTGGTATCCCCACCTTTACTTTTATCGTAAGTCTAACACATAGAATGGATAACATATAGATCAATCTACAATATAATATAAAATATTTGGCGATCGGAGTAAATGTCACGTGGTTATAATGCCACGCCCCCTTGAGGTCTGAGTCGAAAATCTGCTGTTACCGGCATTTTTTCGTGGAAATCTCTCGGCTACACATGGTGCGCATTAGTGCCTTGCACTGAGCAGAATTTCACCAACATCGCAAAAACCCAATTCGAGAAATTCAGTGGTTTCCAAATTTAGGTCATAATTTATGCGAAAATGATAAGCAAACTTTACACGATTATATCTAATAAACTATGAGACTTATACCTTTATTTTGGGGATCGTTATAACAGATGAGTCCTTGCAAATCAGCAAAAAGCTTTAGGGCCTTGTAAATGCGCGCGATTTCGAGCAAAGAAAACATATAGAAATTATACTTTTAGCTATTTGTTGACGTTTGTCAGCGCTTAAGAGTCCTTCTCACGAAAAAAAGCATTTTCTTTAAAATTCGTAGTTTCTTTTTCCTTCAAATTTTTCAGGGCCACAATTGATTAACTAACTGCCCGGATTCTGAATTTCATGGTCATTGAAAAACTGTGACATTATCTTCTATAAGCCCAAACTTGAGTAAACATTGAAGATTTTTATGCGTTTTGGCTGAGTTTGTGCTCTGGGAGTTGTCTATTGTTTCTAGTCTGTCATTATACGGCATTCTTGTTCAGCACGCGTGCAATGACCACGCTTGGCTGACTTTCGAATGTATTAGAAGCGAACCATGAAACTCTAAATAAGTATTTTGGAAAGCTTAAATATTTTTGTGGCTACTAAAAGTTATTGTATGGGTTTAGATGGGCATTGGCGCATGGGGTAAGTTTCTGCAGTTACCATATGCTAATGAGGCAAAATTTTGACCCAATATGCATGGTATGACTCTCGCAAGCGACCACCTCCCGTAAGCGACCACATATGCTTGACATTTTGGGTGGTCGCTTACGGGAGGTTCGACTGTAGTTGTTAGTTTTAATCTTGCTTCAGTTGGATGGCGAAAGCATATAGACTCCACAGCAAGTTTATGGCAGAGTTCCGAATGTGTGTCATCTTCCAGCAATAGATCAGCGGATTGAGAGTTGAATTGAGAAACATCAGCGTGATACAACTTTTAGAGTATCGCAAACTGATCCTGATGTTCCAGTGCCAAAATGATATGAAAGCCAAGAAATGTTTGGCAAATAACAAACCAACAAAACGTGACATATGTAAATTGCTGTAATAGCAATACTGGCAGCGGCAAAGCGTGTGGATCCCTTCTGCTCTTATTTGGTTACTGAACTATATACAATCTGCCTTTTCGGTGACAGAGAAATCACCGATAAATCTTAATCTGAATCTAAACATAACCAGGAACAAGCTTGATGCTAGGAATTAGCTTGATGCTACCTGCGGGTGCCTATAATTTTGTAAATAATTTATTTGTTTAATAAAAATGATGATGATGAAAAGGAACAAGAAACGAATCGTTTCGGTTCAGTGAAAAGCTGTTCGGAAGACCTTAGTCGCCTTAAAAATTCATTACGAATTAGACCTTAAACTATAGCTTCTTTTGTATGATACCGCTTTCGTATCATCGGAAAATTAAAAATTGTTTTCGCAAGAATCAAAATGTCGTTTTTGGTACGAAATAAGGTCAGCTAGGATTTTGGAAAAGGAGAAAGCAGCCAGTAAATTCGGGGATAAGATTCCTTTCCCTAACATTTTCTACTACTGAAATATTCAACTAAAAGAACCGAAAAGATCAAACTGTATTAGCTTTCACATAGTTTCCTTTAAGGGCAGTAAAATGATATGGAAGAACAGTACAACGCCATTCCACGGCGTTTTCCTAAATGTTCCCGGTTGGGTTCCCCTGAATAGCTAAAACGGCATGTCCTCAACTTGTATTACTCTATTTAGAAAGCTATACTTCAGTATAGTTGTTAGTTTCAATCTTGCCTCACTTGGAAGATGGTAGCATATACACTTCGCAGTTTGTTTATAACCGTGTTACGAATGTGTCTCATCTTCCAGCAATAAATTAGCGGATTCATAGTTGAATTGAGAAACACCAGCGTCAGAGTATAACGTGATAAAACTTTTAAAGTATCGTTAACTGATCCCGACGTTACAGTGCCAACATATAAAAGCCGGCAAATGTTTGGCAAACAACAAACCAAGAAAACGAGATATACGTAAATTGCTGTAATAGCAAGTTTTCTCATCCTTACAACGTTCGCCATCCCACTATTCTGAGGTGCGTGTTGTATTTGCAGAGCTTGAATCTCGTTTATGTGGCCTCGTCCGATCACATAAATCTTGACGGTAAAGAATGTTGTAGTCATGATACAAGCACCTTCAATAATGACAAAAATGACGTACATAATATTTACTGGGATCCACAACCTAATCAACGAAAGAAATGCACTGAACACCCAAACTGAGATGACAACAGCGACAACACGCTTGTGAGTGACAAGTTCCTTGTACCTAAGATGCAGATGGATGGCCAAGAATCTGTCTGCACTCAGAGCCATGACACCAAAGAACGAAGCGTAAAAAAATAGATTTACAGGGATGAGATACGCTATGTGTGTGACATTGTAAGTCACTGGGTTGTTATTAGTGTTTTGCTTCAATTCCATGAAACAAAGTGCAATGAACAAAGGTTGTACCAGTAAACCAACACTGAGATCAGAAACAGCCAGACTCAGGAGCAATGTATTCAAAGTCTTTGGTAACGACGGAGTTTTTCTTATTGCGTGGATTGTTATAACGTTCAACGTAATGGCGATATATGACAATAACGCGCTTAGGACACAAACAGCGACGTACGACGCAGACAATTCTTTAGTTCCTTTCATAATTGGATCTTAACGCTCAGACACAAAAATTCCGTCTGCGCAAGAAATATTTCAAGTTTGTACGTGAGGCTGGATAAAATTCCTGTTTGTTTTATGTCGGTGTCCTGTTAAAAGTTCTTTGAAAACCCCGGATGATCAAGTAGTCATTTTCACAAATTTTCTTCCAATGTGGAAGGAATTCTAAATCATCAACTGCTCTCGTTTTTTTGTGTGGAAATCGGTAAACCACTTCGAAGAAATTTTTCTGAAAAGAAAACGAGGGGCAACACAAAGCTTTAGAAGTCCGTTCATCAAGCCATAATGTTTCACAGATGTCTTTAAAACGACGCGGGATTAGAATAAATTTTTGTTCAGTCACCTTATTTTTCCTCCTATGAAAGCTTACATCAGTTTTTCATTGCCGTTTTTCCCAGTTTAAAATATTTGTTTGAGCCATCCATAAACGCTTCGTTTCAACACCAAAATCCACTTCAAAATTTGTTCCCTGATATTTTGGATGAAGTTGTTGTGTCTCACTTTGGCTTACAAAACAGATGTCTTGCTTCTAACTAACAAACCTTTCTCTTAACATGAAAGTCCAGGCTCCATATTAGAATTAAACCCCATCCAGCTGTTAGAAGCCGGGAAAAATTGTTTAACGAAAATAAGAATTGGAATTTAAATTAGATTTTTTTGAATATATGTATTTCACATAACCCAAATTCATTCAACGTATTTATAGCAAAGTGGTCTCTACTGTTCTGTTATGTAAAAAAATATATCAAGTTTGCATAAATCCATCGTTTGAAGTACAAAACATCCTCTGTTAAAGAGTTGTATTCTCATCTTTGCATTAGGTACGCCTTGCCTGTTTCCAATTTGCTAAAACAGATGTTTCGTACCTAAACAATTTAAATATATAATTTTTAAAATAAAAAGACTTACGCGCAAGTAATATTTATACTCTCTATATTATTTTATAGACAATGGAAGCGTTCAACAAGGAGATAAGAGATCAAAGAGATGACAAGGTTTATTTCAGAGTGTCTGTAAATCGAAATGATGTCGCAAAAGGTAGTAAAACACCTCCTTTTGAAGCAGGATTGTATATTGATCTCTGCATTTATAGGTACGCCTTGCCTATTTGTAATTGTATTAAAGAAAACAGATGTCTCGTATCTCATCAAAATGGCTGATTTAAATATATAACTAGTGTATCGAATAGATAGTGGATGCTGCGGCAAATAGTATAAACAAAATCAAATTTCTTTAACACGGTAGCACCGTGTGGCGAAACCTCATAAAATTTGTCTTGTCTCATATTGCACGGTAAAAACATTGGCGCGTAATGACACGCTAGTAAGCGAAATGGCACTTTAGCCGTGTGAAAATGTACACTAGAAATACAGGAATCCCGACCACTGTAGAGCTCTCGCTTTTCTCGCTTATCACAGAAGCGAAATTCGAGTTGTAGACTTCACCTTTAAATCTTCTGTTTCAATGGTTTTTAATTAAAACTTAATCGCAAATGCCAGTGTAAAGACTGAAGGTTTATTTTAGAAAATAACCTTCGTGACACAACAAGCGAGATTGATCAAAAGGCCATGAGAGCGATCTCGTTAATACGGAACATGATAAGCTAAATTCTAGAGGCCGCAAGAAACCAAACTTAATTGGCTACTACTTATCTTGCAACAAAAGAAATTCTAGCTCTATTATTTTTCGAGCTAGCAAACAAGTGACGGCATAACTGAACATGCTAAAGACGTAAGAGCTAAACTCTGAAGGTCTAGTACACAACACCACGAAACCCACAGGGGTCATTTCAGTTCTGTCAACATAGCCCCTAATAGTGCCAATGTCTTTGAATCGAGTAGCTGAAATAGCTTGTTGAAATGCTTGGTTTGTCATTCAATTCACGGCAAACACAATTTGACTTGAAAACAAACGTAATAAAAGAGTGAACTCCCCTTAATTAAAACACCCTACATTTGCATAAAATTATAAACTTTAGTTATAGCTAAGTCAGCAAACTCATGACTTCTCTTGCATACTATTGCATAATCAAACCGTAATTTTTTTTATCAGTATCAGCACATCGAAGCATGTGGCTAAACTGGTCTAATAATGGCAATGATTCAGTATTCCAAAATGGCAAACGAAATTTTCGAAGAAGAAATATACGCTCAGAGCCGGAAAGACTTGTACTGACTAAGAATGTCAAGAATACAATAAATACTATAAAATCTCTGTGTTCTCGATACTTAAAAAAAAAACAAATAACCAACAAATAACCGTATTCAGTTTACAGTCAGCAAAATCATGACTTCTAGCTCTTCCATACCCTTGCATAATCAAACCGTAATTTTCTTCGGAGAAGAAATATACGCTCAAAGCCGGAAAGACTTGTACTAACTAGGAATACAATAAATAATATAAAATCGCTATATTCTCGACACGACAAAATTATCGCATCGAGTCGTGTGAAACGAAAAATTACATTATTAGATTCGCTGGCAGACACGCGTGAGAATCCATGCTTTCGGCGCTTCCAAATCAAAGGTTCCTATGAACCAACTCGTGAATACAAAGCAACGTTTGGACCCTCCTCTGTCCTAGGTGTTTTGCCTCACAGACACTTCACCCCCTGCGACCAACTCTTCACCCTCCCCTCCCTCCAACGCTATTCCAAATCAAAGGTTCCTGTGAGCCAACTCGTGAATACGAAGCAACGTTCGCACCCTCCTCTGTCCTATGTGTTTTGCTTCACCGACCCTTCACCCCTGCGACCAACTCCTCACCTTCCCCTCCCTCCAACGGCAACTTTGAGTACGAAAGAAGCCCTGTTGGTTTATGTACTTTGAATAAGATATTGCCAGAGAATTATGCTTGAAAGCAAACTTGCCTCGGAAAACAGCTCACTGTTTGCGTATTACTTGCGCTACTAGATTGTTTCAGCACAATGTTGAAGAAAAGTTAGCAAGAGAACGAACTGGGCATAAATCAATTGCACTGTTTTCTTATCTAAAAGCAAGCAAAAAAGCAGTAAGATAATGTTAGCAATGTTTTAGGGCCAGTCATTGCTTCTACAGAAACGGAGAAGGAGCGCAGCAGTACAGTGTTAAGGCTGAATTGCCAAAACCTATAGAATACGCAGGGGATAATAGCAGTATTATGATATGGAAAAACAGTACAACGCCATTCCACGGAGTTTTCCAAAACATTCCTAGTTGGGTTCCCCTGAATAGCTAAAACGGCCTGTCAACAACTTGCATTACTCTAGTTTAAAAGTTTTACTTCAGTATAGTTGTTAGCTTTAATCTTGCCTCAGTTGGAAGGTGGAAGCGTATGTTATGTTATGTTGCTATGTTATAAACATGCTTCAGTATAATTTTATAGTTGTTAGTTTTAACCTTGCCTCACTTGGAAAGTGGAAGCATATTCACTTCGCAGTACGTTTCTAACAGTGTTACGAATGTGTCTCATCTTCCAGCAATAAATCAACGAATTCAGAGTTGAATTGAGAAACACCAGCGTCAAAGCATAGCGTGATAAAACTTTTACAGTATCGGTAACTGATACTGACGTTAGAGTGGCAACATATAAAAGCCAGCAAAAGTTAGGCAAATAACAAACCAACAAAACGAGATATATGTAAATTGCTGTAATAGCAAATTTTCTCACTCTTGCAACGTTCGCCATCTCGCCATTCTGAGGTACTTGTTGTACTTGCAGGGGCGTAGCTATCTGTACGCACGTACGCACGTGCGTACCTGAAAAAGTCGAAAAAATAAGTAAAAATTAAAAAAAGTATACGACCTAGTTGAAAATTTATGTGAAGATTTGGCGATTGTGCGTACCTCTAAAAAAGTCCTGGCTACGCCCATGACTTGCAGAGCTTGAGCTTGGTTTATGTGGCCTCGAGCAGCAAAATAAATCTTGACGGTAAAGAATGTTGCAGTGATGATACAAGCACCGTCAATAATGGAAAAAAATACGTATATGATATTCACCGGGATCCACAACCTAATCAACGAAAGAAATGCACTGAACACCCAACTTAAGATGACAACAGCAACAACACGCTTGTGAGTTAGAAGTTCCTTGTATCTAAGATACAGATGGATGGCCAAGAATCTGTCTGCACTCAGAGCCATGACACCAAAGAGCGAAGCGGAACAAAATGGATTTACGGGGATGAGATACGCGATATGCGTGGCATTGTAAGTTGGGTTGTTATTAGTGTTTTGCTTCAATTCCATGACACAAACTGCAATGAACAAAGGTTGTATCAGCAAACCAACACCGAGATCAGAAACAGCCTGACTCAGGAGCAATGTTTTCAAAGTCTTTGGTAACGACCGAGTTTTTCTTATTGCGTGGACTATTGTAACGTTCGACGTAAAGGCGATATAAGACAATAACGCGTTCAGGACACAAACAGCGACGTACGACGCAAACAAATCTTCAGCTCCTTTCATAATTGGGATCTTAACGCTCAAACGCAATAACTCCGTCTGCGCAAGAAATATTCCAAGTTTGTACGGGAGGTTGGATAAAAGTACTTTTTGTTTTATCTGGGTATCCTGTGAAAAGTTCTTTGAAAAGCCCGGATGATCAAGCCGTCATTTTCACAAAGTTTGTTCTAATTAATGTGGAAGGAATCTAAATCATCAACTGTTTCTCTTCGCTTGATGTTCAGTTTCCTTGTCTCGAGTTTGAACCACTAATGGTCCAAGCCAATACCGTGTTACTCTCTGTGTGTAGAAAAGAATTCTCGTTTTTTTGTGTGGAAATCAGTAAACCACTTCGAATATATTTTTCTGAAAAGAAAATGACGGGCGAGACAAGGCTTTTGAAGTCCTTTTCATCAAGCCATAATGTTTCACAAATGTCTTTAAAACATCGCGGGATCAGTAAAAATTTTTGTTCAGTCACCTTTTTTCTCCTCCTGTGAAAGCTTAGATCAGTTTCTCATTACCGTTTTTCCCAGTTTAAAACATTTGTTTGAGACATCCATACACGCTTCGTTTCAACACCAAAATCCACTTCAAAATTTGTTCTCTGATATTTTGGATCAAGTTGTTGTGTCTCACTATGGCTTACAAAACAGATGTCTTGTTTCTAACCAGAAACCCATAAGTGGTTGAAACGTATAACGCGCATTCACAGCTTCCGAATATTCATATTTTGCTTAGTACCATATTTGGAAACCCCTCGGTCTCTCGAGATTGAAAGCAAGTTGTTCTGGCGAAATGATTGGTTAATATTTTTATCTTGATTTTCCAAATATGGCTGTTACAACGTCTTAGCAAATTGAATGATTAGAAGCTTGTTTTGAAGCGTACAAGAGACAGTTGCACGTTTCAACCCACTTATTGGTTTCTGTTCTAACTTAATGAAACTTTCCCTGAACATGAAAGTAGAATTAAACCTCATCCAGTTAGAAGCCGGGAAAAATTGTTTTACGAAAACAATAATTGGCATTTAAATTAGATTTTTTTAAATATATATTTCACACAACCCAAATTCATTCAACGTATTTATAGCAATGTTGTCTTTACTATTCTGTTATGTAAAAAAAATATCGAGTTTGCATAAATCCATCGTTTGAAGTACAAAACATCCTCTGTTGAAGAGTTGTATTCTGATATTTGCATTAGGTACGCCTTGCCTATTTCCAATTGGGTAAAACAGATGTTTCGTACCTAAAAAAATTAAATGTATAATTTTTAAAATAAAAAGACTCACGAGTGTCTGTAAAGCGTGCGTAAATCGAAATGATGTCGCAAAAGGTAGCAAGACACCTTCTTTTGAAGCAGAATTGTATATTGATCTCTGCATTTATAGGTACGCCTTGCCTATTTGCAATTGATTAAAACAAAACAGATGTCTCGTACCTCATCAAATTGGCTGATTTAAATATATGACAAGTGTATAGAATAGATAGTGGATGCTGCGGTAAATAGTATAAACAAAAGAAAATTTCTTTAACACGGTAGCACCGTGTGACGAAACCTCATAAAAAATATATTTTGTATCATATTGCACGGTAAAAACATTGGCACTTTAGCCGTGTGAAAATGTACATTAGAAATACGGGAATCCCGACCACTCTAGAGCTCTCGCTTTTCTCGCTTATCAAGCGAAATTCGCGTTGTTGACATGTACTGACTAAGAATATGATAAATGCTATAAAATCGCTATGTTCTCGACACTCGACAAAAAACAATTATCGCATCGAGTCGCGACTTTACAAAAACTATTTCTAGCGTGTTTAAAACATCTAAACGCGACATAAATAGACCATTGTCTGAAACGAAAAATTACATTATTAAATTCGCTAGCAGACACGCGCGACACGAACTCGTGAATACTAAGCAACGTTCGGACCCTCCTCTGTCCTATGTGTTTTGCTTCACCGACCCGGCTTCATTCCCTGCGACCAACTCCTCACCCTCCCCTCCCTCCAACGGCAACTTTGAGTACGAAAGAAGCCCTGTTGGTTTATGCACTTTGAATAAGATATTGCCAGAGAAGTTATGCTTGAAAGCAAACTTGCCTCGGAAAACAGCTCACTGTTTGCGTATTACTTACGCTACTAGATTGTTCTAGCGCAATGTTGAAGAAAAGTTAGCAAGAGAACGAACTGGGCATAAATCAAAAGCACAGTTTTCTTATCAAAAAGCAAGCGAAAAGCAGTTAGATAATGTTAGCAATGTTTTAGGGCCAGTCATTGCATTACGTTAACAAGTAATATCAAGAATTTTTGTGCAAATTCAGTATTTAACAACTGCACTATCAACTTTTACAACGACAAAAAGTAATATTTGCAGACATGTAAACGTTTAGAGTCTATACAGACAATAGAAAGGTGAAATTGTAAATTTAGTTTAATATTCTTTGTTGTATCAAACTTGTGACTGATATGTCAAATTTGTGACTGATTAATAAACTTTAGAGAAATTTACAGGACTTATCTTTATTAAAGCTAAGCATACTAATTAGGCCAGTTAGAGATCTTTAGAAAAGTTAATCCTATTAATTATTCAACTAATTCATAATTCATCAACCCCTGCCTTTCCCTGCTACCTTTTCAAACCCTCCCCGTGCTTTCAGACTGTTGATTTTTATTGGGTTTGCAAAAGTATACATGTGACTCAAATATAGCCTATTTATTGCCTATTTATTGCCTATTTATTGGTCATAACTGTTATAAATTTTACAAATTATTTTAAAACAAACAGTACCATGCAAAAGTACTGCAACCAAGGTTTAATTTGAATGGTCACACCATAAGATTTCGTCCTTAGTTAGAACCACATTACATGTCTTCATAATTGACCCTGGGAGTAAAAGAGTAAAGGGCATGTAATATCTTAGCTAGTTAAATTATATACAATCATAATAAAGTAATAGTACATAAATTGACGGCATCTCTTACGAAAAACAGCCGCTCAGCCTGCAGTTAGAGCACTTCTGGTGCCTAGTCAGTTACGCAGGCTTCAGATCTATGGGTCATACAGAAGCTTATTAAGATGGTTGTGGTCTATGTAGTAGCCGTTCTTTAAAGAACCAATTTTGTAAAATATTAAAAAAAGGCACCATGCACTAGTACTGCCAAAGAGGTTTCATTGGAGTGGACACAATATAGGTGTTCATCAACAAACTCAAAAGTTTAAAATACACTACATGTCTTCATAATTGACTTTGGAAGTGAAAAGGGTCAAGAAACAAATGTACCTTATCATCATACATACAGACCATTGACAAACGCTGGCAGCGGTAAAGCGTGTGGATCCCTTCCGCTCTTATTTGGGTGCTGAATGTGCCTTTTCGGTGGTAGAGAAATCACCGATAAATCTAAATCTAAATTTAAACCTGAATTGATAATTCGCAAAGGGCATGAGTCCATCACTACGAATAACCAAGAACACCAAAGGAATCGTTTCGGTTGAAAAGCTGTTTGGAAGGCCTTAGTCGCTTTAAAAATTCCTTACGAACTAAACCTAAAACAGAGTTTTCTTTTGTAAGATCCCGCTTTCGTAACATCGAAAAATTTAACGCCCTTTGTATTTTCAAGAATAAAAATGTTGTTTTGGGTACGAAATAAGGTCAGCTAGGATTTTGGAAAAGGAGAAAGCAGCCAGTAAATTGGGGGGATAAGATTCCTTTCCTTAACATTTTCTACTACTGAAATATTCAGCTAATTAAAACAACGACGAAAAGCTCAAACTGTATTAGCTTTCACATAGTTTCCTTTAAGGGCAGTAAAATGATATGGAAAAACAGTACAACGACATTCCACGGCGTTTTCCAAAACTTTCTTGGTTGGGTTCCCATGAAAAGCTAAAACGGCCTACCCTCAACTTCTATTACTCTAGTTAAAAAGCTTTACTTCAGTATAATTGTTAATTTTTATCTTGCCTCACTTGGAAGGTGGTAGCATATACACTTCGCAGTATGTTTATAACAGTGTTACGAATGAGTCTCACCTTCCAGCAATAAATCAGCGGATTCAGAGTTGAATTGAGAAACATCAGCGTCAAAGTGTAACGTGAAATAACTTTTACAGCATCTGTAACTGATCCTGATGTTAGAGTGCCAACATATAAAAGCCGGCAAATGTTTGGCAAATAACAAACCAACAAAACAACATATATGTAAATTGCTGTAATAGCAAATTTTCTCACCCTTGCCACATTCGCCATTTCGCCATTCTGCTGAAATGCGTGTTGTTCTTGCAGAACTTGAGCTTGGTATATAAGGCCTCGTGCCGCCAAATAAATCTTTATGGTAAAGAATGCTGAAGCTATGATACAAGCACCTTCAATAATGAAAAATATTACGTACATAATATTCACCGGGATCCACAACCTAATCAACGAAAGAAATGCACTGAACACCCAACTTGAGATGACAACAGCAACAACTCGCTTTTGAGAAACAAGTTCCTTGTATCTAAGATGATGGATGGCCAAGAATCTGTCTACACTCAGAGCCATGACACCAAAGAACGAAGCGTAACAAAATAGATTTGCCGGCATGAGAAAAGCGATGTATGTGGTATTGGAAGTTAAGTTGTTATTAGTTTTTTGCTTCAATTCCATGACACAAACTGCAATGAACAAAGGTTGTACTAGCAAACCAACACCGAGATCAGAGACAGCCAGACTCAGGAGCAATGTTTTCAATGTCTTTGGTAACGCCGGAGTTTTTCTTATTGCGTGGATTATTGTAACGTTCAACGTAATGGCGATATAAGACAAAACCGCGTTTAGGACACAAATAGCGACGTACGACGCAAACAATTCTTCAGTTCCTTTCATGATATGGACCTTAACGCTCAGACGCAAGAATTCTGTTTGCCCAAGAAATATTTCAAGTGTGTACGTGAGGCTGGTTAAAACTTCTTTTTGTTTTATCCGGGTGTCCTTTGAAAAGTTCTTCGAAAAACGCGGATGACTAAGCCGTCATTTTCACCAATTTTGTTCCAGTGTAGAAGGAATTCTAAATCATCAACTGTTTATCTTCGTTTGTAAACGTACAGATGTTCAGTTTCGTTGTCTCCAGTTTAAGAATATTCGTTTGAACCACCAATGGTCCAAGCCAATACCGTGTCACTCTCTGTGTCTAAAAAGGAATTCTCGTTTTTTTTTTTTCTTTGTGTGTGTGTGTGTCACTGTGTGCGTGTGTGAAAATCAGTAAACTACTTCGAAGATATTTTTCTAAGAAGAAAATAAGGGGCAACAGAAGGCGTTAGAAGTCTTGTTCATTAAGCCATAATGTTTCACAGATGTCTTTAAAACGACGATGTTTTTCTGATAAGAAAATGACGGCCAAGACAAGGCTTTAGAAGTCCTGTTCATGAAGTCATAATTTTTCACAGATGTCTTTAAAATGACGGCCAAGACAAGGCTTTCGAAGTCCTGTTCATCAAGCCATAATGTTTCACAGATGTCTTTAAAACGTCGCGGGATTAGAATAAATTTTTGTTCAGTCACCTTTTTTCTCCTCCTGTGAAAACTTTCATCACTTTTTCATTGCCTTTTTCACCGCAGTTGTTTGTTTGAGCCATGCATAAACGCTTCGTTTCAACATCAAAATCCACTTCAAAATCCTTCTCTGATATTTTGGTGATAAGTTGTCGTGTCTCACTTTGGTTTACAAAACAGATGTCTTGCTTCTAACAAACCTTTTGCCTGAACATGAAAGTTCAGGCTCCAAATTAGAATTAAACCTCATCCAGTTAGAAGCCTGGAAAAATTGTTTAACGAAAATAATAATTGGCATTTAAATTAGAACTTTTTCAATGTATATTTCACACAACCCAATTCATTCAACGTATTTATAACAATGTTGTCTCTACTATTCTGTTAATTAAATATGTAAAACAATTTTATCAAGTTTGCATAAATCCATCGTTTAAAGTACAAAACATCCTGTTGCATAGTTGTATTCTGATCTTTGCATTTAGGTACGCCTAGCCTGTTTCCAATTGGCTAAAACAGATGTCTCGAACTTCGTCAAATTAGCTGATTTAAATGTATAATTTTTAAAATAAACACACTCACGCCCAAGTAACATTTATACTCTTCCTATTATTTTAAAAGACGGACAAATGGAAGCGTTCAACACAGAGTTAAGAGATCAAAGGGATGACAAAGTTTATTTGAGAGTGTCTCAGTAAAACGTAGGTAAAATGAAATGATGTCGCAAAAGGTAATAAATGACATAAATCGAAACGAATAGTTGTCGTATCATTAAAAACCTGTCATTAATTGTTCACAGCCGTGATGAACTGTCGATGAATTTCTAAGAGACACATAATCATAAAATTCTTATTGAACTACAATCCCAGAAGCCGTTGCTTCTCCCCAATTTATATGTTGATAGCAATGTTTGACAACACTAAAAACCGTATTGACTCGACGCGGAACGCGTAACGCGGATTGCGAGTCACGCGAGGGCGGGAGAAAGTTCCACTCGCGAAGACTGACTCGCACTCCATGCTCGCTGATCGGCCTTCGAGCTCGGCTCACTGTAAAAACGTATGTTACGCAGGCTAAGAATTCTTTGTATCTGCTTTGAGAAGAGTATCCAGCTCAGCCCAAATCAAAGGTTCCCGTGAGCCACCCCCTGCGTTAAACACCCCCACCCTCCCCTCCCTCCAACACCGTCCCCATTGGTAAGGCATGCGACCTTTACATATCGTTGGCTCAACGTTTACACTGATCGACCGTTTTACGCTTCGCGTATTTAGTAGTTAAAAACATCATCTGCATCAGGGAACATTCAAAGCCGAATGCCATTATAGTTTAGAACATGCTCGACTCAGCCTGGGAACCGCAATTCTTTTGAAACAGTGTTAAAGTTTCGCATCTGAGTACAAGGTTCCTAAAGACTTTTGTATGTGTATTATGATGACTGTTTTAATTCAGCTGTAAGCAAACCACGTAGTCAACCCAGAATGAGGCCGGGTCCGGTGGTCCCGTAGTCAATAATTCATGCTTTTGAGTAAGAAAGCAGCCAGGTTCTTTCATATTTATATAAATAGTACCCTTTCAAGTGTGATCTCCCGGATTACTTTAGTTCTGAAAAGAATGACGTGTTGACTTTGACTATCGTTTTAACTACCTGAGTAGAAGTCAGCCTCAGAATCAGTCGATGGTATTAATATCTCTGACCGTTGCTGTCATTGGTCAGGTCAGATCTATGACAGGTGGCCTGGTCATCTTTTTACACCACAGATCTGACATGGCCTCAATCTGTTTTGGCCCATGGAGTCTGTCCCTGTCACCCAGTAGATTTTAAATCTATGACAGGTGGCCTGGTCATCTTTTTACACCACAGATCTGATATGATCTCAATCTGTTTTGGCCTCAGGAGACTGTCCCTCTCACCCAGTAGATTTTTAATCTATGACAGGTGGCCTGGTCATCTTTTTACACCACAGATCTGACATGGCTTCAATCTGTTTTGGCCCCAGGAGTCTGTCTCTGTCACCCAGTAGATTTTAAATCTATGACAGGTGGCCTTGTTATCTTTTTACACCACAGATCTGACATGGCCTCAGTCTGTTTTGGCCCATGGAGTCTGTCCCTGTCACCCAGTAGATTTTAAATCTATGACAGGTGGCCTGGTCATCTTTTTACGCCACAGATCTGACATGGCCTCAATCGGTTCTGCCCCCAGGAGTCTGTCCCTGTCATCCAGTAGATTTTGAATCTATGACAGGTGGCCTGGTCATCCTTTTCCGTGGGTTGGGTTTTCACCCTTTAACTCCCAAGAGTGACAACCTGTGTCCAAAAACATTCTATTTTCTTACAGGACCAAAAAAGATGAAAGATGTTTTCAGGTTCTTTGCAACAGAAAGTACAGCTTCCCTCATCCTTAAAACCCATTTTAACCAAAATCGTGTTTGTTACCAAAATTTGATGCAGATATCTGAAATGAAAATCTATCAATTTAGTACTTTTAGTACATTTTATAGCAATCATATAAGCGGCGGGCCAGTTGATATCATGAAAATCTTGGAGATCTTTGAACCATTTTTGTTGATTGGGAATTGGTACATTATTCTTCATTTTCATCAATTTTTGATATGTAAGTCTGCTGGGCGTTTTCGAATTTAGCATAGAGCTTATAAGAGGTTCTACTTCTTCACAGTCAGGTGTTATATCTGGGTTTTGTTTTCTCCAGAGCTCTTTGAGAGCCGAAATTATCCCGTAAAAAGTAAGTGAGCAGACTTTGATATTATACTTGTTTTCAAATTCAATTAGCGAGAGAAAAACGTTTGGTTGTTCTTTAACAATTTGATTTACATAGGAAATTCCGGCTTGATACCAGTTTTTTAAAAAAAGCGGTTCGTCCATAATTCTGATCAAAGAGTTATGCCAGAGGGTTTGCTTAAGAAAGGAATCTGCGGAGTGTATTTGGTATGTGTAGTTCAATTCAGACCATATTTCAATAATTTCTTTAAGAAAGGGGCTAAGTGATTTAGATATCTTTTTCGTGTCTTTTATGTTGAGATTGCTCCTAAAGAAATTTGGGCCACCCAATTTATCTAACTCGATATCAAAAAAAAGTTTCCATTTCCCCTTGTTATTACCGTCAAGGTACTTTTTGATCCAAACAGATTTAAGAGCCTTGTTGAAAGAAGCTATGTCGATCATCTTTAGACCCCCATTGGAGTAATTCCTCAATATAACATTTCTCTTGATTTTGTCTCCTTTGCCACTCCAAATGAAGTCAAAGAAAAGATCATTTAATTCTTTTATGGTTTGAGGATTTGATTGAAGAGACGACAACAGGTGAATAATTTGAGAAACAGCCAAACTTTTAAGGACTGTAATTTTCCCGATAAGGCTAAGTCTACGAACCGACCAGCACCCTAAACAGTTCCGAATTTTTTCTATTTTTTCTGAGAAATTAAGGTTGACTGTAGTCGCTGGATCTATTGATAGCCAAACACCAAGCGCCTTGACTTTTGTGTTTTGCCAGTTAAAATCTTTTTCCGGACATAATTGTTCATGTTGACCAGCGCAGGAGCCAATCCATAGAGCTTCGGTTTTCTTGTTATTGAGTCTGAGGCCTGAGACTTTGCTGAAGCTTTCCAAGACCCCAAGGGCTTTAGAGAGAGACCTTTCCGTACCGTCCATAATGAGAGTTGTGTCATCAGCATATTGACTTATTTTGACCTCGCTATCTTTCACTAAGAGACCCTTGATATCTGTATTTCTACGGATTGCTTTAGCAAGAAACTCAACTGAAAGAATGAAGAGATACGGAGAAAGAGGGCAGCCTTGCCGGACACCCCTGTATACCGAAAAGAAATTACTTGCCCAGCCATTGTTTATAACGCAGCTTTCTGTTTTATTATAAAAGGTTTTGAACCATTGAACAATTGACGGTCCAAATCCATACGAGAGCAACGATTTTTGCACGAAGGACCATTCTAATGTATCGAATGCTTTCTCGAAATCAAGGAAAAGCAGAAGGCCCGGGATGTTGTTAGCCGCAGTGTATTCGATAACACTATTTATTAGGCGTATGTTTTCCCTATGAAACGTCCTTTAATAAAACCAGTTTGATCGGTGTTTATGAGTTTAGGGATAAGGGTCTTTATGCGATTTGCGATGGCTTTGGCAGCTATCTTATAGCAATTTAAGAGCGTTAATGGTCTCCAGTTACGTATGTAATACAGTTCTTCGCTCTTTTTGGGGATAAGTTTTAAAATACCACGTCTTTGAGAAATCGAAAGCTGTCCAATTTCGAATCCGTAATTAAGAGCATTTAGAAGAGGTTCGGAAATATCGTTCCAGAAAGTTTGATAAAATTCAGAAGGTAGGCCATCCGTTCCTGGGCTTTTTCCTGATTCCATACATTTTAAAGCGCTATAACATTCAGGTTCAAATAAACAGCCTTCGATGGATTCGCTTTCGTCATTGCTTAAGACTGTATCATTCTCTAAGAAAAAAGCGTCTGTATCTAGAGAAATAGGATCGTTTTGTATCTTAACAGAATAAAGGTCTTTGAAGAAAGCTTCGCATTCATAGAGGATTTCTTTATCTGAAGTAGCAAATTCGTTTTCGTGTTTTTTCAAGCGGCTGATTGTTCCTTGTTTAAAATGTCTTTTTTCGAGATTCAAAAAATATTTAGTGTTTTTTTCACCTTCATTATACCATCTGGTTCTTGAACGAAGGATAGCGCCTTTTGTACGATGCTCAATTATTTTTTGTAGCTCGTTCTTCAAATTGTCCAGTTTTGTCTGTAGGAGTGATTTTTGTACCTCGCTTAGTGCGATGTTCCCGTCTAATTCTCTCTCCAGATCAGCTATTACTTTGTGCAGCTCATCCTCGCGGGATTTTGTTTTAAAGTTTTTCGCTGCCGCATATGAAATCGTTTTTTCTCGAACTTTCATTTTAATCACATCCCAAAGCAAGGCTGGATTAACTGAACTATCAGACTTGTATTCATTTTTTGTTTGCTGAATAACTACTGCACTCCTATGTGGCCCATAGATATTTGCTAACTTAGATATTTACATAAGTTTACTCTCAATATAATTGGCACTAATACTGGGAGTGTAGCGGTCTAAAGCCTGCGCAATTGACTAGGCACTTGAAGTGCTCTAACTGCAGGCTGAGCGGATGCTTTTCATAAGAGATGTAGTCAATGTATGTACTATTAACCATTCCCAGCCGACAAGTGTAAATAATAACTGTATGAATATTTAAGTCAACAACGAGGAGATAGATTGATAGAAAGGTAATATTTCGGTTTAATTCAAAACCATTTTCTTCGGAGTTATTTTCATACTTTATGTACTATTACTTTATTATGATTGTATATAGTATATCCAGCTAAGATATTACATGCCCTTTAACCCTTAGACTCCCAGGGTTAATTATGAAGACATGTAATGTGGTTCTAACTGAGGACGAAATCCTATGCTGTGACCATTCAAATTAAACCTCGGTTGCAGTACTTTTGCATGGTAGTGTTTGTTTTGAAATAATTTACAAAATGAAATTTACGATTTTTCTTGAAATTTAAATTTTGGCACTCATGGGAGTTAAAGGGTGAAAACCCAACCCACGGAAAAGGATGACCAGGCCACCTGTCATAGATTCAAATTCTACTGGGTGACAGGGACAGACTCCTGGGGGCAGAACCGATTGAGGCCATGTCAGATCTGTGGCGTAAAAAGATGACCAGACTCTCTGACCGTTGCTGTCATTGGTCAGGTCAGATCTATGACAGGTGGCCTGGTCATCTTTTTACACCACAGATCTGACATGGCCTCAATCTGTTTTGGCCCATGGAGTCTGTCCCTGTCACCCAGTAGATTTCAAATCTATGACAGGTGGCCTGGTCATCTTTTTACGTCACAGATCTGATATGATCTCAATCTGTTTTGGCCTCAGGAGACTGTCTCTCTCACCCAGTAGATTTTTAATCTATGACAGGTGGCCTGGTCATCTTTTTACACCACAGATCTGACATGGCCTCAATCTGTTTTGGCCCCAGGAGTCTGTCCCTGTCACCCAGTAGATTTTAAATCTATGACAGGTGGCCTGGTCATCTTTTTACGCCACAGATCTGACATGGCCTCAATCGGTTCTGCCCCCAGGAGTCTGTCCCTGTCACCCAGTAGATTTTGAATCTATGACAGGTGGCCTGGTCATCCTTTTCCGTGGGTTGGGTTTTCACCCTTTAACTCCCATGAGTGCCAAAATTTAAATTTCAAGAAAAATCGTAAATTTCATTTTGTAAATTATTTCAAAACAAACACTACCATGCAAAAGTACTGCAACCGAGGTTTAATTTGAATGGTCACAGCATAGGATTTCGTCCTCAGTTAGAACCACATTACATGTCTTCATAATTGACCCTGGGAGTCTAAGGGTTAAAGGGCATGTAATATCTTAGCTGGATATACTATATACAATCATAATAAAGTAATAGTACATAAAGTATGAAAATAACTCCGAAGAAAATGGTTTTGAATTAAACCGAAATATTACCTTTCTATCAATCTATCTCCTCGTTGTTGACTTAAATATTCATACAGTTATTATTTACACTTGTCGGCTGGGAATGGTTAATAGTACATACATTGACTACATCTCTTATGAAAAGCATCCGCTCAGCCTGCAGTTAGAGCACTTCAAGTGCCTAGTCAATTGCGCAGGCTTTAGACCGCTACACTCCCAGTATTAGTGCCAATTATATTGAGAGTAAACTTATGTAAATATCTAAGTTAGCAAATATCTATGGGCCACACAGAACCTGAATAAGATGCGACGCCCTTAAAAACTTAAAGATTTACAGTAGACATCAACTCAAGGCTTAGAGAGTTCTCAAGTTTACTTCTACGTTAATAAGTGTTGTCCAGTAGACTTCCAGTGGACAGTTGGCTCTAAGCGAGGAATGTTTACTTGATTGCAACATTTGAGTGTTTCTAACATAAATCTAAGAGCGATGCAGAATTTCACAAGCAAGGTCAGTTTGGACTGACGTTGAAGCCAGTGAATCTATATGCCTCTATATACCTCTATATAACGAAGTCCTCGGTATAGCGAACGATATTCTTCAGCCCAAAAAATTTACAAGTAAAATGTATGGAACAGAACCTCGACGTAACGAACCTCGATATAACGAAATCCTCGCTATAACGAACACAATCCGACAGCCCAAACGTAAAATCTACCCCGATATAACGAATAAATGTCAACGCACGAAAAAAGATGAATGTGAAACAGACCAACATTGTGTGCTATAGGGCAAAGGCATAACCTGTACAGTTTTCCAGTGCTGTAGTTATATTTACAGTGGACTGTAGCTTCATACAGGCATTAAAGTGCAAATGTTATTTGTTAAAATCCAGAAATACGTAACACCGTTACAAAACAATTGTTAACTATACCTTAATATAACGAACATTTTGGTTGATTTTTACCCCAGTCCCTTGGCACTTCGTTAAATCGAGGTTCCACAGTACATAAACTAACAGAAAATAAGACTACTGAAAAACGCTGGCAGCGGTAAACCGTGTGGATCCCTTCCACTCTTATTTGGGTATTGAACTAAATACAATGTGCCTTTTCAGTAATAGAAATGGCCGATAAATCTTAGTCTGAATCTAAATCTGAATTGGTAATTCGCAAAGGGCATGAGGTCATCACTGCGAATAGCTAAAACAGCAGCCTGCCCTCAACTTGTATTACTCTAGTTAAAAAGCTTTACTTCAGTAAAGTTGTTAGTTTTAATCTTGCCTCACTTGGAAGGTGGTAGCATATACACTTCGCAGTATGTTTATAACAGTGTTACGAATGTGTCTCATCTTCCAGCAATAAATCAGCGGATTCAGAGTTGAATTGAGAAACATGAGCGTCATAGTATAATGTGATATAGCTGTTATATCGGTACTTGATCCTGATGTTAGAGTGCCAACATAAAAAAGCCGGCAAATGTTTGGCAAATAACAAACCAACAAAACGAGATATATGTAAATTGCTGTAATAGCGAATTTTCTCACCCTTGCAACGTTCGCCATCTCACCATTCTGAGATACTTGTTGTACTTGCAGGACTTGAAGTTGATTTATGTGGCCTCGTGCGACCAAATAAATCTTGACGGTAAAGAATGTTCCCGCCATGATACAAGCAGAATCAATAATGGCACACATTACGTACATAATATTTACCGGGATCCACAACCTACTCAACGAGAGGAATGCACAGAACACCCAAACTGAGATCACAACAGCAACAACACGCTTGTGAGTCACAAGTTCCTTGTATCTTAGATACAGACGGACGGCCAAGAATCTGTCTACACTCAGAGACATGACACCAAAGAGCGAAGCGTAAGAAAATAAAGTTACCGGGATGAGATACGCGATGTATGTGGCATTGTAAGTTGGGTTGTTATTAGTGTTTTGCTTCAATTCTACGACACAAAGTGCAATAAACAAAGGTTGTACCAGTAAACCAACTCCGAGATCTGAAAAAGCCAGACTTAGTAGCAATATTTTCAAAGTCTTTGGTAACGACTGAGTTTTCCTTATTGCGTGGATTGTTATAACGTTCAACGTAATGGCGATATAAGACAAAAACGTGTTTATGACACAAATAGCGACATACGAGGCAAACAATTTTTCAGTTCCTTCCATAATTTCGATCTTAACGGTCAGACGCAACAATTCTGTCTGCGCAAGAAATATTTCAAGCTTGTACGTGAGGCTGATTTAAACTCCTTTATGTTTTATCTGGGTGTCCTGTGAAAAGTTCTCTCGAAAAACGCGGATGATCAAGCCGTCATTGTCACAAAATTTGTTCTAATGTGGAATTAATTCTAAATCATCAACTGCTTCTCCTCGCTTGAAAATGCACAGCTATTTTTCGTCGTCTCGAGTTTAAAAATATTCGTTTGAACCACTAATATAATGGTCCAAGCCAATACAGTGCGTCACTCTCTTCGTCAAAAAAAAAAAGAAATCTCGTTTTCTTTTTGTATGTGGAAATGTAAACCAATTCGAATATATTTTTCTGGAAAGAAAATGACGGGCGAGACAAGGCTTTAGAAGTCCTGTTCATCAAGCCATAATGTTTCACAGATGTCTTTAAAACGTCGCGGGATTAGAATAAATTCTTGTTCTGTTACCTTTTTTCTCCTCCTATGAAAACTTGCAACAGATTTTCATTGTTGTTTCTTCCAGTTAAAATATTTGTTTGAGCCATCCATAAATGCTTCGTTTCAACACTAAAATCCACTTTAAAATCGGGTCTCATTTTGACTTGCAAAACACATGGCTTGTTTCTAAACAAACCTATGCCTGCACATGAAAGGTCAGGCTCTAAATTAAGATTAAACCTTATCCAGTTAGAAATGGGAAATATTGTTCAACAAATATAATAATCGGCATTTAAATTAGAATTTTGTTTATATATTTCACACAACCCAAATTCATTTGACTAATATGCAATTTTGTCTCTACTGTTAAATATATTCTGTGATAAATCCATCGTTTAAAGTAAAAAACATCCTTTTGAAGCAGAATTGTATTCTGATCTTTGCATTTAGGTACGCCTTGCCTGTTTCCAATTGTCGAAAACAAAACAGATGCCTCGTACCTTGTCAAAATGGCTGATTTAACAAGTAACATTTACACTATTCCTATTATTTAAATAGACGGACAAATGAAAGCGTTTTGATGACTAAAAGCAACACTGAGTTAAAATATCAAAGTAAATTGAAATGATGTCGCAAAAGTTAATACCTGACATAAATCTAAACGAATATAGTTGTCGTATCATTAAAAACCTGTCATTAATTGTTCAAAACCGTGCTGAACTCTAGATGAATTTCTAAGGAACACATAATAATAAAATACTTATTGAACTACAATCCCAGAAGCCATGTCTCCAACTCTGTTTTTGTTGTTTCTTCCTAATGTTGATAGCAATGTTTTACAACACTAAAAACCGTATTGACTCGACGCGGAATGCGGAACGCGGAACGCGGATCGCGAGGCACGCGAGGGCGGAAATAAGTTACACTTACCCAGATTGACTCGCGCTCCGCGCGCTAAGAACTCTATGTATCTGTTTTGAGAAGAGTTTCCATCCCAAATCAGACTCCTGTGAGCCCACTCGTCAATACAAAACAAACTTCGGACTCTCCCCTATCCTAGGCGTTTTGTTCCACCGACTCCCCACACCATGCGACTAACTTCCTACTCTCCCGTCCCTTCAAAACGCCGTCAACATAGGTGAAGCAGGTGACCTCTACATGTCGCGGGCTCAGCAATGTTTACAGCTGATCGAGCGAATGAAATTTTGCATATTTTGTATATGGTCAGTTGGTGGTCTAATATCTCTGGCTGTTGCTGCCATTCGTCAGTTAAGTCATGATGTTATTGGCTGTTATAACTCAAGTCAGTGATTGATTAGTTTTGACCCGAGTTTTGTTAGTGACCGCTATACCACAACCCTTGAACGACGAATTTAGACATAAACTTCGCATCCACTGAGAATTTTATTTATTGACGCTATCAAGACAATACAAATACCTGACGACTACAAACTAGACAAGAAACTAATATATTTTAAATTGAAATCGTTGATCACCAATATTACGCTTGAACTTGTGTTAAATTATACAGAGACAGCCATCAAGAACTCGTTTGCTAAACACCGCTACCGACTGACGAATTGTAATTGGCATACGTAATCAATTGTAATTGTAAATATTGTAGTTAAATAATTAACGAAGAGAACGTTTGTATTAAATCATTTCTTATAATATTTAAGATTACTTTTATTTCAGTTTTTTTGTTTCTTCTCGGAGATATTAGTTCTTTCAGCTGCTCTGTAGATCCGAGACGTTTCAATTAAAGGTGATGTCTATATCATGGACTTACTCCATTTCTGCCTTACTTCAACCTATATTTTCAGTACAAGGGTAAACACAACAAATAGTTACACGGAACAGCGATGTGCTCTCCACATGAGCACATTGCTGAGCACCATTTCCAAACAGAAGTGACTGCTTCTCTTATAAGTGCGTTATCTACAAACGACTAACTACTACAAACGACTAACTCTAGAAAAGTGGTTTACTAACTTATGTTTTTGTTTTGTTTTCTTTGGCGGACGAGGGCTGAATTTAGTGTTTGGTCGTCATTTTGGTTTTGCAAAATGTCGGGGGCTGGGAGGAGTGAAAAGGGTGGGGAGGAGGCGGGGAAGAGAAAGAAAAAACGCCTGCTCGCAAGGCCTGTGAAATCAGGGAACACCCCCTCTTACATAATCCATTTGATCACATACAGCACTTTATCCCTAGGGACGAATAGTTCGCACGTAACTACTGTATTCGAAACAGCCGTGTTTGATTTCTTTCCGTTTTAGTTGCAGGCTTTTAATTTCATTGCTGTCCTCTTCATAAAAATAGAATCGCCAAGACATTATTTGAATTGCCTCTGTTGCCAAAGGAGACAATGTGGTTTGTCACTCAGGGGTCAATTTAATAAAACTTTTACAATGGCTACATTTGTAAATTACAATTGTAAATGTTTTATTGAATTGACCCCAGGTATATCAAGGCCTGCTTCAGTTAATCACAGGTACATCCAAAAACTAACGGGGGTGGTCTATCTCATAAAGTATAGAACATATTGACACGAAACTTGGCCAAAGGTGTCAAATTACCATGTTTCTTTTAGGCTAAGTGCAGAAGAACTTAAACCACTCTGACATACAAAAAAAATTGAATATTTCTAAGTGCGCAAAGCCATACATGAAACTAACTGGAAGGCGTGTCCAGGTCATGTAATGATTGAAATGTCATGTTGTCATGCAAGAAAACAGTCATGCCGCGTAGGTGGACCACGTTTCCAGTTACATTTGGAAAGTACCTTAAAAGGGTAGATATAATGCCATTTTAAACTGTCAGAAAACACAATTTTGCCTTGTCTACAAGAGCACTGGAAGAACAAACCGGAAGTAAAAACTCAATTGGTCATGTGATAAGTTGCCATGGATACATCCCAGGGGGGGTACTCAGGTATATTAGTGACGGGGAGGTGCCAATGAGGCCAAATTGTTAGACCCCAAAAAAGTCCTATCAGGCTAAAACCAGACCCAAAAAAATACCAACGGCCCAGAACGTAACCCAAAAAAAGTCCATTTTTTTCTCTGCATAAAAAAGTTACAAAAATGCACATCAAGAGAGTTCCTGACAGTTTTTGCGTCCACCTTTCTTTATTCGTCATCCATCTGTCACAAACTTTAGGCAAATTGCAGTCATTCTTTGAAAGTAAGGAGCAATACATTGTTATTCAGGGGAAACGACAAACGGAACTCTCAATATATTACATATTATATATATTACATATATGTCTTGTTATATTAGAAAATGAAGGCTTGATGCTGCTTTATATATAATTTATAATTACGAAAAGGAAATACCCCTGAACGTCACATTCGCAGCCAACAAGACCCAAGCGACTGAAATCAAGCGCACATTAATGCAAAAGGGTATTCACGTAACATTGAAGAACGATGAAGACAACGTGAAGAATAACGCGGTTGAAAATTGGACCCCTGCACGCGAATAAAGTGTAATGCGATATTTTATCAAATTTACATACTTCATATGTAACTGTTGTAACGTGACCTCTTATGAAAAAACCGAGAAAACAGAAAGTGTCCTTGTCATTTGCATGTAGTTTACGTTTGTATATGAAACTGATACAATTGTGTGACATGAAAATGAGAAGCCTGGGCTTCGCTTTTAGTCAACCCCCCAAAAAAGTACTTACCAAAATCTTTCACCCAAAAAAAGTCACCACTTTTTTCTAACCCCAAAAAAGTCCTCAGATCGCTAATTTCATACCCAAAAAAGGTCTTCGCACCTCCCCGTCACTAATATACCTGAGTACCCCCCCCCCCTCCCGGGGGGGGGGGGGATACATCAACGTCAAAGAAGACTGTCTCAACAAGTCGAATGTCGTTGCCAAGTCTCATACTTACGACACGATTCCTTTTAAAGATAGACCACCCCCTTAATGTTTTTGATAAAATAATGGCAGACCCAGTCCTTGATATACCTGAGCATGTCGTTGTAATTAAATCAACCGTGTTACTATTTGTGTAATTGCACCCAAAGGCCAGACAAGCATCTGACAGCGGGAGTATTCATGGCAAAAATATAAAGTAAAGTAAAGTAAAGTTTAATTTCAACATCATCGCAAATTAATGAATTACAATGTTGTTACAAGCGGAAATTTTAAAATTACATGCAAATATTTTTGAACAGGGACTGGGTTACAATATATAATCTAAAAATATCAATTTACAGGCAATTCTATGATGATCTAAAGATACAAATAGGTTTATTTATACACTATTCCAAGTGTTGGTTGTGATTCACTGGCTCCAATGTCAGTCCAAACTTTCTTGCTGGTGAGTTTCTGCAACACTGTTAGAATTTTTGCTGGAAACACCTACTTCTTGCAAAGCAGGTGAATTTGGGGGCGAAGGAACATTGAGTTAAACCGTGTACGTCTGAGGCGAGTCAAAAGACGCGACCAAGGGTGTGGGAGTTAGGCTGGAAGGCGAAGGAGGGGGAGTGGAAAGAAAACGTGCCCGCACTCATTGTTCATTTGGGAAACTACGAACGGAGTTCCTGATTGGTGCGGTAGGTCGCATATCGATTGATAACTGTCAGTCTTTGGTGTGTTTTCCCTTCATGCAGATTCAAGAAAAAGGAAAGCGATGTTTTCTCATCAGTTTACTCTGCAGCAAGTTTGGCGACGCCCGGACAAATCTTTACACAAATCTGTTTTTAGCATGATTTTTTAACATTGTGATAAGAGTTTGAATATAAAACGATCGATATTCGGCTGTGTTTGATCACCCGAGGAGACACCACAGGCCAGAATTTTACGTTTTTGATAGCTCTAGGATTCTCCCTAACTGATCGATGTTTTAATTGGTATCTGGGTATTTTGTTAAAATCTTCTGAACATAACCTTAACAGTTACCGCTGTGCAAAAACGCCGGTGTAGATCATGCACATATATACTTAAAATAGTGACATATTTTCACCACCAACAATACACATGAATATACAATGAGATATGGGAGGGTGAAAATGGTCTCAAGATCCACCAGCTTGACCGCTTATCAAGCTTGTCCCTAAAGAAAACTGGCCTAAATGCTAGGCTATCCTCCCATTCTCCAAAAGAGTAAAAAAGAGTAAAAAAGCGCGAGGTTATATCTTGAACAAACTGAACTGCGGTCAAAACAAGGAGCTGTAATTCCTCCATCAAGTGGCCACATATCCATGGTCGCCCAATGGAAACCCTGGGGCGGAAAACGTGAAACGCATGGTATCGGATGAAAACTGCATGAGAACAAGAGGAAGCACCCTTGGCTTCTTCTACAAAAGAAACATAACATTCCGAACAGGTAAAGAAGAGAAAAGGAAACACTACGGATACTATGGCCACCAGAAAAGTAGGAATGACAGCTTGACCCAGATAAACCGGGAGGAGAGGTTTACCCCTGTTTCAAGCCACATTCAACCCAAACTGGTACCAAGAGAGAAACAACGGAGAAAAAAAAAAGAGAGAAACAAAACAAAAACAATACAAAAGACCCCTGGTCATCACTGATAAACAGCGCTCAGTTATAGGCGCTCAGAAGTATTACAATCAAAATCCCAAGGGGCTACAGTGTACGAAAAACATAACTAATCCGAGGTGCTATGAAAATTAAAATTGAGCAAACAACACCTGTTCGTCAATTAAGAAGTCAAAGCCCGTTTATAAACTACAAAGTTCAAACCGTCCCTGTCTGGCAAAAATGAGCACTTCGTAACTCTTGAAATCTTGAAACGGGCCGCATGAGAATAAAAACGTATTAAAGGGACTGTGTCACGGTAGTTCCTGATTAGTCGCCATGAAAACTTGACGTTAGCTTGGAAATTATCATGTGAATGACATGATCACAACTTCAAAACAAAGAAATATGCCTCTCGAACTTTGTCATTCAAAGCAAAGATAATCTTTGAAAACTGCTAGGCGAACCGGTTATCGAAAATTTGAATTGCAAACCGTTGTTATCTTAAATCTTGTCCATCCGCGCCTCCCTTAACCTTGCTTTTTTTGGTATTTGCTATGGTGGCTAAGCGCTCCTTACTATTTTGAGCGGTAAATCCAATGCTACTAAATTCGGCGGCTAGTTCTAGATTGCGGAATTTGGCTAAAATTTGACAACAACAAACTACTTTAACATACCCGCACGTGGAAATAAATCATACTAGAACTGCTTTGCAGCGGCCCATTATACGCGTACTCACGTCAAAATTGTCTCATATAGGCACAGTAAACCTGAAACAGCGATCGTACAAAAAAGAAACATTTGGCGAGCAGTGGTCTTACTGCTGACGCGTAAACCCGTTTAAAACAAAGACAAATTTAGGTGCCGAGGTCGTGGCGCTCAAAACATATTATTCGGCAGTGACAAACATTTCAGTTAGCGGTGGCAATACCGCCTTAGGCACATATTCTTCGGCAGTACAAAACTTTCGTGCGGTGGCCGTATACCACTCACGCACATATTCTTTGACTTTCAATATTCTTGTGCTGTGGCCGTCCCACTCACGCACTATTCCTTGTCTCACGAACTCTTGTGCGGTGGCCGTTCCACTCACGCACATATTCCTTGAGTTACAAAACTCTTGTGCGGCGGCCGTCCCACTCACGCACATATTCCTTGTTTCACAAACTCTTGTGCGGTGGCCGTCCCGCTCACGCACATATTCCATGTTTCACAAACTCTTGTGCGGTGGCCGTCCCACTCACGCACATATTCCTCGTTTCACAAACTCTTGTGCGGTGGCCGTACCACTCTCACACATGTTTTCATAAGCAGAAAAGTCAATCTCGGCGCGCATGCATGGAAACACAAAACTAGAGCAAATGACTAAACAACAAAAACACTGAAACAGGACAAATTACCACAAGCGATGGGACAACATGTACAGCGCCAGGATTCTCCACGGGAGGAGTATTACTCGCGGCCGGATCTTCGGCGGGACGAGCATTTTGAACTCAGTGGAACTGCGACCGGGGCGTTTTGCACAGGCACATCTCTTCTACTTCATTTACGTCTTGGGCACGTACATGAAAAGGGGTGTTCGACAGGCCGCGGTGGTTCAACCATGACGCGTGCACTGCGTAGAGGAGAAAAAATCGCTGGCCACACTCTGAGATGTTGTTCAACAAATGCGCACAATAAAAAGAATGGAGGTAATATGTACAACGGGACATCTATTGTTATGGAAATATTCCTGCTTTATTGTCAGTACTGAGAATAGGTTGTAGTGTAAACGCAGCTTATGAAGATGGTCGTGGTCTATGCAGTATCTGTTCTTTGAAGAACCAACTAACCCTTCAACTCCCAAGAGTGCCAAAAATCAACATTAAAGAAAAAGTCCATATTACATTTTGTAAAACATTGAAAAACAAATGGTACCATGCAAAAGTACTGCCAAAGAGGTATTATTTGAGTGCCACACCACAGGTTTTCGTCAACAAACTCAAAAGTTAAAATACACTACATGTCTTCATAATTGACTCTGGGAGTGAAATGGTCAAGAAACAAATGTACCTTATCATCATACATAAACTACAGAAAATAATACTACTGAGAAACGCTGATAGAGGTAAAGCGTGTGGATCCCTTTCGCTCTTTGGGTACTGAACTATATACAATGTGACTTTTCGGTGACAGAGAAATTACCGATAAAACTTAATCTAAATTTAAGCTTGAATTGGCAAAGGGCATGAGTCCATCACTGTGAACAACCAGGAAGATCCAATGAATCGTTTCGGTTAAAAAACTGTTCGGAAGGCCTTAGTCGCCTTAAAAATTCCTTACGAATTAGACCAAAACAGAGTTTTCCGTTGTAAGACACCGCTTTCGTAACATCGGAAACTTTAACGCCTTTTGTATTCTCAAGAATAAAAATGTCGTTTTGGGTACGAAATAAGGTCAGCTAGGATTTTGGAAAAGGAGAAAGCAGCCAGTAAATTCGGGGGATCCTTTCACTAACATTTTCTACTACTGAAATATTCAGCTAAAAGAACCGAAAAGATCAAACTGTATTAGCTTTCACATAGTTTCCTTTAAGGGCAGTAAAATGATTTGGAAAAACAGTAAAACGACATTCCACGGCGTTTTCCTAAATGTTCCTGGTTTGGTTCCCCTGAATAGCTAAAATGGCCTGTCCTCCGGCAACTTGTATTACTCTAGTTGAAAAGCTTTACTTCAGTATAGTGCATGCATTGTATTAAAAAGTGATGGAAGTAATAAAAGTTAAAGTTAAAGTTAATAGTTGTTAGTTTTAATCTTGCCTCACTTGGAAGGTGGTAGCATATACACTTCGCAGTATGTTTATAACAGTGTTAGGAATGTGTCTCATCTTCCAGCAATAAATCAGCGGATTCAGAGTTGAATTGAGAAACATCAGCGTCAGAGTATAACGTGATATAACTTTTACAGTATCGGTAACTGATCTTGACGTTACAGTGCCAACATATAAAAGCCGGCTAATGTTTGGGCAAATAACAAACCAAGAAAACGAGATATACGTAAATTGCTGTAATAGCAAGTTTTCTCATCCTTACAACGTTCGCTATCCCACTATTCTGAGATGCGTGTTGTATTTGCAGAGCTTGAATCTCGTTTATGTGGCCGAATGTTGTGGTAATGATACAAGCATCTTCAATAATGACAAAAATTACGTAAATAATATTTACCGGGATCCACAACCTAATCGACGAAAGAAATGCACTGAACATCCAAACTGAGATCACAACAGCAACAACACGCTTGTGAGTGACAAGTTCATTGTACCTAAGATGCAGATGGATGGCCAAGAATCTGTCTGCACTCAGAGCCATGACGCCAAAGAACGAAGCGCAAATAAATAGATTTACGGGGACGAGATGCGCGATGTATGTCACATTGTAAGTTGGGTTGTTATTAGTGTTTTGCTTCAATTCCATGACACAAAGTGCAATGAACAAAAGTTGTACCAGTAAACCAACACTGAGATCAGAAATAGCCAGACTCAGGAGCAATGTATTCAAAGTCTTTGGTAACGACCGAGTTTTTCTTATTGCGTGGATTGTTATAACGTTCAACGTAATGGCGATATATGACAATAACGCGTTTAGGACACAAACAGCGACGTACGACGCAGACAATTCTTCAGTTCCTTTCCTAATTGGATCTTAACGCTCAGACACAACAATTCCGTCTGCTCAAGAACTATTTCAAGTTTGTACGGGAGGCTGTATAAAAGTCCTTTTTGTTTTATCTGGGTGTCCTGTTAAAAGTTCTTTGTAAAGTCCGGATGGTCAAGCCGTCATTTTCACAAATTTTCTTCCACTGTGGAAGTAATTCTAAATAATCAACTGCTCTCGTTTTTTGTGTGGAAATCGATAAACCACTTCGAAGAAATTTTTATGACAAGAAAATGAGGGGCATCACAGCTTTGTGTTGTGTATCGCCGAGTAAATCAGATATGGTTTACAAACACATCAAAAGGTTTAATCAAACATGGCGGTTCTCTACAACAAGGTGCGCACATGGCATGCGTGCGCATATAGTAACAAGAAAAACCGCAGACCAACATGTGCGGCATAGCATTCCTCCCCCCAATCACAATCAATCAATAAGTCACAAGTTCAGTTCAGTCACAAGTTCAGTTTCTCTGGTGGTCTCCGCAACCGAAGGGGATAACGCCTACATGGCGGTGTTGCTGGGCTGCTAATCATGATCTCGCTCTGGTTGCTTGGAGGGTTCTCAGGAGTGTTGCTGACATGCTTGTCTGGGGTAGATGTTTGCTCGAGGTCACTCATAGTAGGAGTATGTAGTCCTTCATTTCCAACACTGCTTGTCGATTGCGGAGTTGCTAGAAATACTGCTGGGTTTAGTTGCGGTGTACAGTGTTCCTTGTCAAGGCTGAGTTGATCGATATGCCGTCGCCATACTGTATTTGGTGCGACTCGAACTTCATAGGACAAGGGTCCGTAGTTGGCCGTAATGACTCCGGGAACCCACTTTCTTCCGCCTCGGTAGTCTCGGGTAACAACGGTTTGACCAACATCCAGTTCTCGGGTAGGGCTGTGACTTGACCGCAACTCTTGATCCTGCTGCTTGTCTTCCACTCGCTTCCGTATATTGGACTTTAGTACATCCAGTTTTGTCCTGATGTTTCTTCCCATGAGGAGCATAGCTGGCGTCTCCCTTATCGTTGCATGCGGGGCTGTTCGGTAGGCCATTAGGAAATTTGCTAGCTTCCAAGATATTGATTTTTTTTCCGTTAGGGCCGCGCGAAGGGCTTGTTTGAATGTCTGTACAAAACGTTCAGCCAATCCATTTGTAGCTGGGTGGTATGGAGCGGACCTTATGTGCTTGATACCATTGCTTCTCAAGAATTCCCCAAATTCATCTGCTGTGAATTGGGGCCCATTGTCGCTAACCAGCTGTTCTGGCAAGCCATGTGTAGCGAACAGCCTTTTCAGTTCCTCGATTGTTCTGATGGCGCTTGTAGTGGTCATCGGTACTACTTCGGGCCATTTAGAATGTGCATCTACAATAATCAGAAACATCGTTTTTAAGAATGGTCCCGCAAAGTCAATGTGGATGCGTTGCCAGGGGCGTACTGGCCATTCCCATGAGTCCAGTGGGGCGACCTTTAGGATTATTCTGAGTGATTTGACAGCCAGTGTAACCTTTTGCTACTTGTTCAATTTCTCTGTCCATTCCCGACCACCACATGTAGCTCCGGGCCAAGGCTTTCATTTTGACAACTCCAAGGTGGCCTTCGTGAATTTCAACTAACAGCTGTGCATGGTACTTGGATGGGATTACTACCCGTGAACCCCACATAAGGCAACCATCCTGTATGGTGAGCTCGTCCTTTCTTCTATGAAACGGTTCCAGCTCCTTCTCACCGACCGATGGCCACCCTTGCTTTGTGTATTCCACCACACGTGACAAAATCGGATCTCTCTGAGTCGCTTGACGGATCATATCTGCATTGACTGGCAGTACTTCTATCTGTGACACTTGAAAAATCTCCACTGGATCAACTACTTCCTTGTTGCAAGATGTCTTCAAAGGTAGGCGTGACAATCCGTCTGCATTTCCATGATGGGTAGTGTTCTTGTACTCAATGCTGTACTCAAACCCTGCTAGAAACAAGGCATAACGTTGCAAGCGAGCAGCTGTCATTGCTGGGATTCCTTTCTTTGGGTGAAAAATTGAGTTGAGGGGCTCATGATCTGTTACGAGTGTGAAGTGACGGCCAAACAAGTAAAGGTGGAATTTCTTGACTCCCCAAATCAAGGCGAGGGCTTCCTTATCAATCTGGGAGTAATTCCTTTCTGCTTTGGTTAGGGTACGTGACGCAAAGGCTATGGGTCGTTCTGAGCCGTCCTCCATGATATGCGATAAAACCGCCCCAATTCCGACTGGTGAAGCGTCGCATGCTAGTCTCAATGGTCGTTCTGGATCATAGTGGGTAAGCACCATATCTGATGTGATGAGCTTCTTTACTGCGATGAAGGCCTCCTCGCACTCCGTGGTCCACTTCCATCGTTTGCCTTGTTCTAAAAGTCCATTAAGGGGATTGAGGATGGTGGCAAGGTTTGGCAGGAACTTGTGGTAGTAGTTCACTAGTCCTAAGAATGCACGGACTTGATGAACGTTCTTTGGCCTTGGGGCATTAACGACTGCATCCACTTTCTCTTGAGTCTTGTGTAATCCGTATTTATCCACTTTATGTCCACAGTATGTAATCTTTGTCTGGAGAAACTCACACTTCTCGTGATTTTCTCGTAGGCCATTTTCTGTAGCCTCTTCAGTACTTCCTCCAGGTTGTCAAGGTGTTCTTGGTCATCACTTCCTGTGATAATCATGTCGTCTAGGATGCAACTAGTTCCTTTAACTCCTTCTAAGATTTGATCCATTGATCTTTGCCAAATTGCTGGGGCTGAAGCGATCCCGAATACCAGGCGGTTGTATCGGTACAACCCCTGATGGGTGTTAATCGTCAAATACCCTTCTGACTCTTCCTCCACCTCCATCTGATGGTAGGCCTGTCTGAGGTCAATCTTAGTGAACTTCTGCCCTCCTGCCAGCTTAGCGAAAATATCGTTGATGCGTGGGAGTGGGTACTCCTCTGTCTGTAGTTGGGGGTTCACCGTGTTTTTGAAGTCGCCACAGATTCGAACTGTGCCGTTTGGTTTTACAACTGGTACAATAGGCGTCGACGAGTCGCTGAATTTGACCTTGTGTAGTATGCCTTCTCTTTCTAGTCGTTTCAGTTTCACCTCGACCTTAGGTTTCATGGCGTACGGGACAGGCCTTGCTTTGCAAAACTTTGGTTGACTGCCTTCCTTCAACACAAGTTTCGCTTTGGTTGACTTGAGTGTGCCGATTTCATCCTTAAACGCTCCACTGTATTCGTCCAGGAGTTTCTCTAATTTCTTCTGGGTGTCTTGTGTTGGTTGCTCTTTTGAAATAGCACAGATCAGTTTCCAATTGAGTTGTATCTGGTGTAGCCAATCTCTACCAAACAACGCAGGTCCCTGTGTCTTCACTACATACAATGTTAAGTTCTTGACTTGGTTGTTGTGTTCCACACGAACACGTAATTTACCTTCAGGTGTTTTCTTCTCTCCTGAGTAAGTTTTTAAAATAGCGTTAGTGTCCACCAGCGGTGTGTCTGGGAACATTTCCTTGTACTTCTGCAAAGGAAGTGTGGATATCGCTGAACCTGTGTCTAGTTCCATCTTCAGGGAGTGGCCATGGGCCAACCAGATCACATCTCTAACTTCCACCTGGTGAACATTGTTGACTTCCAGGGATGCAATCAAGCTGTCATCATTAAGCTCATCATCCATCTCAAAGGAATGTAGGTTGGGATTCTCGTCCTTTCGTCTTCGGGTAAAGTTCTGACTCTTTCCCGAGCGGCAAACTCGTTGTATATGGCCAATTGTTCCACATTTTCGGCACGTTTCGTTCCTGAAGTAACACTCGGCTGATTCGTGTGTACTGGCACCACATCGATAACAATGGGGTTTTGATTTGACATCATCTTTCACTTTTTGTACTCTTTCGCTATCCTTGTTGATTTTATTTACTTCACTCGCTTTGGTATCCTGCAACTCTCGTGTGTCTTTCGCTGCCGCTTCCATCGCCAAGCAATTTCCGACGCTTTGGCCAGTGACAAATCTTGCTCGGAGAGCAGTCGTTTCTGGATAAGTTCATTGTGTAGTCCACACACAAGTCTATCCCTTAGTGCGTCAATTAAGTTCGTTCCGAACTCACAATACAGCGACAATTTCTTTAATTCAGCAAGGTAATTACTCACGGTTTCACCTTCGAGTTGGTTCCTTTTGTGAAAACGGAATCGCTCTGCTATGAGAAGAGGTTTCGGTGATAGATGTTTCTGTAGCGTTTCCACGATATCTTTGAAAGACAGGCTGAATGGCTTTGCTGGAGCGGATAGATTTCGTAGTAACCCATACGTTTTGTTCCCCATTAGGCTTAGCATCACTGCCACTTGTTTCTCATTTTTAATTTCGTTGGCGATGAAGTATTGCTCCACTCGTTCAACGTAGGCATTCCAATCGTCGTTAATTTCGTCGAAGGCTTCTATCTTTCCAATCGGCATAGTGGCGAAGGTTCGAACCTTTTCTTTTCACTGTGTAGAATCCGAATTCTCGTCGCCAATCTGTTGTGTATCGCCGAGTAAATCAGATATGGTTTACAAACACAACAAAAGATTTAATCAAACATGGCGGTTCTCTACAACAAGGTGCGCACGTGGCATGCGTGCGCATATAGTAACAAGAAAAACCGCAGACCAACATGTGCGGCATAGCACTTTGGAACTCCTGTTCATCAAACCATAATGTTTCACAGATGTCTTTAAAACGACGCGGGATTAGAGTAAATTTTTGTTCAGTCACCTTATTTTTCCTCCTATGAAAGCTTGCATCAGTTTTTCACTGCCGTTTTTCCCAGTTTAAAACATTTGTTTGAGCCATCCATAAACGCTTCGTTTCAACACCAAAATCCACTTCAAATTTGTTCCCTGATATTTTGGATGAAGTTGTTTTGTCTCACTTTGGCTTTCAAAATAGATGTCTTGCTTCTAACTAACAAACCTTTCTCTTAATATGAAAGTCCAGGCTCCAAATTAGAATTACACCCCATCTAGCTGTTAGAAGCCGAGAAAAATTGTTTAACGAAAATAATAATTGGAATTTAAATTAGATTTTTTGAATATATGTATTTCACATAACCCAAATTCATTCAACGTATTTATAGCAAAGTAGTCTCTACTGTTCTGTTATGTAAAAAAAATTATCAAGTTTGCATAAATCCATCGTTTGAAGTACAAAACATCCTCTGTTGAAGAGTTGTATTCTGATCTTTGCATTAGGTACGCCTTGCCCGTTTCCAATTTGCTAAAACAGATGTTTCGTACCTAAGCAAATTAAATATATAATTTTTAAAATAAAAAGACTTACGCCCAAGTAATATTTATACTCTTTCTATTATTTTATAGACAATGGAAGCGTTCAACAAGGAGTTAAGAGATCAAACAAACAGATGACAAGGTTTATTTCAGAGTGTCTGGAAAGCGTGCGCAAATCGAAATGATTTCGCAAACTACGGGGGGTGACAACTCTAACAAACGCTGTTTGAGCATACTGTGTGGAACTGAAAGTTGTCCCGAAAATTTGGAATATCTTCCCGATTTTTCAGGAGACATTCTCGCAAAAATTTCAAACTTCCCGAAATTTTAACAACATTATCTATTGTTTCCCCGAAAATTTTTCGAGTCTCCCGATTCCCGGCAAAATCTTCAGATTCCTGGAAGAATTTTGTTTTTCTCCCGAAACAGGCCCTCTTAGAGTTGTCACCCCGGTCAAACTAGTAAAGCACTTCCTTTTGAAGCAGGATTGTTTATTGATCTCTGCGATTGTAGGTACTTCTTGCCTATTTGTAGTTGTTTTAAACAAAACAGATGTCTCGTATCTCATCAAATTGGCTGATTTAAATATATAACTAGTATATCGAATAGATAGTGGATGCTGCGGCAAGTAGTATAAACAAAATCAAATTTCTTTAACACGGTAGCACCGTGTGACGAAACCTCATAACATTTTTCTTGTCTCATATTGCACGGTAAAAACATTGGCGCGTAATGACACGCTAGTAAGCGAAAAGGCACTTAAGCCGTGTGAAAATATACACTAGAAATACGAGAATCCCGACCACTGTAGAGCTCTCGCTTTTCTCGCTTATCACAGAAACGAAATTCGCGTTGTAGACTTCACCTTTAAATCTTCTGCTTCAATGGTTTTTAATAAAAACTCAATCGCAAATGCCAGTGTAACGACTGAAGGTTTATTTTAGAAAATAACCTTCGTGACACAACAAGCGAGATTGATCAAAAGGCCATGACAGCGATCTCGTTAATACGAAACAAGATAAGCTAAATTCTAGAGGCCGCAAGAAACCAAACGTATTTGGCTAATACTTATCTTGCAACAAAAGAAACTCTAGCCCTATTATTTTTCGAGCTAGCAAAAAAATGACGGCATAACTAAACATTCTAAAGACGTAAGAGCTAAACTCTGAAGGTCTAGTACACAACACCACGAAACCCACAGGGGTCATTTCAGGTCTGTCAACGAAGCCCCTAATAGTGCCAATGTCTTTGAATCGAGTAACTGAAATGACTTGTTTAAATGTTTGGTTTGTCGTTCAATTCACGGAATACACAATTTGACTTGAAAACGAACGCAATAAAAGAGTGAACTCAACTAAATTAAAACACCCTACATTTGCACAAAATTATAAACTTTAGTTAGCTAAGTCAGCAAAATCATGACTTCTCTTGCATACTATTGCATAATCAAACCGTAATTTTTTTTATCAGTATCAGCACATCGAAGCATGTAGCTAAACTGGTCTAATAATGGCGATGATTCAGTATTCCAAAATGGCAAACGAAATCTTCGAAGAAGAAATATACGCTCAGAGCCGGTAAGACTTGTACTGACTAAGAATGTCAAGAATACAATAAATACTATAAAATCGTTGTGTTCTCGATACTTAGAAAAACAAATAACCAACAACTAACTGTATTCAGTTTACAGTCAGCAAAATCATGACTTCTAGCTCTTCCATACCCTTGCATAATCAAACCGTAATTTTCTTCGGAGAAGAAGAAATATACGCTCAAAGCCGGGAAGACTTGTACTAACTAGGAATACAATAAATAATATAAAATCGCTATATTCTCGACACGACAAAATTATCGCATCGAGTCGTGTGAAACGAAAAATTACATTATTAGATTCGCTAGCAGACACGCGCGAGAATCCATGCTTTCGGCGCTTCCAAATCAAAGGTTCCTGTGACTGAACCAACTCGTCATAACGAGCCAGACGCTCTTAGCAACCAAAAAAATAGATAGACCGCCCTCTGAGATATAAGGCAATTTGCCCTATATCTCAGAGGGAGGTCTAGTAATTTCCAGCATGCCAATGTAATCTAATCCCTTCTGATGACCATTTCTGTTCCACGTAAGGCGTTATAATCTTTAGGCGTGAAAATTCATTTCATGCACGTTTTTAATTTAGATTCTATTTTTATGAGGGTTTTAGAGGTCTTGCTGCGGTTTGACAGGAAATTGCTTGTGAGATGTAGTTTTTGAACATGAAAACTCTTTATGGTTTTTATGAAGGATCTTATGGGCACAATAAATTTAAAGAAGGGTCCAAGTATTAGAAACAGCACAATAACAGAAAACGTCAGCCGCTTAGATATCTGCAAAACAAGAAATTTAGATTTTTGTTGGTTTTGTACGACAGCGTGGTACGAGTAAGGGCTTTTACTTCGGGTGGAAGTCAACTCTGTCCGGCAATTTTCACGGTGTATTCAAGCTAACGAAATGTAGCGATTCGGAACGGAAACACCACAATTCAACTTAGGTACAAATATAAACATCGTTCTGCGGTAAACAAGACAACCATGTCGGCTTTCTATAATTATTGAACTCGAAGTTCGGTGTAAGACGTAGTTCGTATTAAAGACGGCCGGCTATAATTGCTAAATGTGGATTCCCTCTGTTACGGCTGGCACAAAGAAAATTGGAAGCGAAATTATTGTTGATAGCTATAGCATTTTTGGAACTACATTTATATTTCTGTGTTAAAACTTTTGTAACTTGAATAACAACTGTAATAATTTTGTTGTAATGCTTGCTTTGTTACACACAAAAAAAGACTCCAACCGGGTGAACCAGAGAGAATATACAACATTTGCCTAAATTTCATGTGCGTCTCAAAATATTGATTAATGTTATATATCCCTTAAGCGCTCAGGCATACGGCGATGCCAGGACTCAAACCTGGGTAAACCAGAAAGGATATATAACATTTGCCTAGATTTCATGTGCGTCTCAAAATATTGATTAATGTTATAAATCCCTTAAGCGCTCAGGCATACGGTGATGCCAGGACTCAAACCCGGGTGAACCAGAGAGCCTATAACATTTACCTAGATTTCATGTGCGTCTCAAAATATTAATTAATGTTATAAATCCCTTAAGCGCTCAGGCATACGGCGATGCCAGGACTCAAACCTGGGTGAACCAGAGAGCCTATAACATTTACCTAGATTTCATGTGCGTCTCAAAATATTAATTAATGTTATAAATCCCTTAAGCGCTCAGGCATACGGCGATGCCAGGACTCAAACCTGGGTGAACCAGAGAGGATATATAACATTTGCCTAGATTTCATGTGCGTCTCAAAATATTGATAATGTTATAAATCCCTTAAGCGTTCAGGCATACGGTGATGCCAGGACTCAAACCTGGGTGAACCAGAGAGCCTATAACACTTACCTAGATTTCATGTGCGTCTCAAAATATTAGTTAATGTTATATATCCCTTAAGCGCTCAGACATACGGTGATGCCAGGACTCAAACCTGGGTGAACCAGAGAGGATAAATAAAATTTGCCTAGATTTCATGTGCGTCTCAAAATATTAATTAATGTTATATATCCCTTAAGCGCTCAGACATACGGTGATGCCAGGACTCAAACCTGGGTGAACCAGAGAGGATAAATAACATTTGCCTAGATTTCATGTGCGTCTCAAAATATTAATTAATGTTATATATCCCTTAAGCGCTCAGGCATACGGCGATGCCAGGACTCAAACCTGGGTAAACCAGAAAGGATATATAACATTTGCCTAGATTTCATTTGCGTCTCAAAATATTGATTAATGTTATAAATTCCTTAAGCGTTCAGGCATACGGTGATGCCAGGACTCAAACCTGGGTGAACCAGAGAGCCTATAACATTTACCTAGATTTCATGTGCATCTCAAAATATTAATTAATGTTATATATCCCTTAAGCGCTCAGGCATACGGCGATGCCCCTCCCTCCAACGCCATTCCAAATTAAAGGTTCCTGTGAGCCAACTCGTGAATAGGAAGCAACGTTCGGACCCTCTTCTCTCCTAGGTGTTTTGTTTCACCGATCCTTCACCCCCTGCGTCAAACTCCCCACCCTCCCCTCCCTCCAACGCCATTCCAAATTAAAGGTTCCCGTGAACCAACTCGTGAATAGGAAGCAACGTTCGGACCTTCCTCTGTCCTTTGCTTAACCGACCCTTCTCCCCCTGCGACCAACTCCTCACCCTCCCCTCCCTCCAACGGCAACTTCGAGTACGAAAAAAGCCCTGTTGGTTTATGCACTTTGAATAAGATATTGCCAGAGAAGTTACCGGGCTTGAAAGCAAACTTGCCTCGGAAAACAGCTCACTGTTTGCGTATTACTTGCGCTACTAGATTGTTTTAGAACAATGTTGAAGAAAAGTTAGCAAGAGAACGAACTGGGCATAAATCAAAAGCACTGTTTTCTTATCAAAAAGCAAGCGAAAAGCAGTTAGATAATGTTAACAATGTTTTAGGGCCAGTCATTGCTTCTACAGAAACGGAGAAGGAGCGCAGCAGTGTTAAGGATGAATTGCCAAAACCTATAGATTAAGCAGGGGATAATAGCAGGAATGTTCTTTTCGAAGATATTTTCGCGTTTGATAGCACATTTGACTTATCAGATGATGTACTAGCCAATATTCTAATGCCAGAGAATACGTTAACGGCTAATATCAAGAATTTTTGTGTAAATTCAGTATTTAACAACTGCACTTTCAACTTTTGCTACTTGCTACGAGCAAAAGTAATATTTACAGGCATGTAAACGTTTAGAGTCTATATAGACAATAGAAAGGTGAAATTGTAAATGCAGTTTAATAGCGGAGCTCTCTGCGGAGCCCCATACTCATAGAACCCATATACAACCATAGAACCTATGCCCGTAATTTTTCATGATCATGGCTAGCGGAATGTTTCGCGGGCGCGTCGTGTGCCCGTCGCCGCCGTACGCGTTGACACGTCTCCTCGGAAAACACTTTGATGTTTTGCTGTGTTTACCTTATTATAGAAAATTAACAATGCACTTCATTAACGCGATTTTACAAAATTCGCGTTAATTTAATGTATGTTAATTAATGTCGATGTAAATTTAATGCACGCTATTTTACAACATTGTTATTTTAAAGCACCTTTATTTCATTACAAAACCTTGTTAGTTCATGACTCCTCTATTGGCTCTTCAGAGTCACTATCTGACAGGACGTCTTCGTTTAAATCGAAGTGAAACATAAAACTGTAATGAAAACTAGAAACTCTGATCCAATGAAGTTTATCCCAATGCAAACATCATGTGATGAGTATAAATATAGTTTCTGGCCTAGAACAATTAATGACTGGAACAATCTACCGCCAAATATCATCAACATGACCTCAATAAGCGATTTTAAAGCAGCTGTAAATAATTATATCTCTTCTTAATTGCTAGTTTAATAATTTAATCCATAACTGACTGTTACTTTTTTCATTATTATTATACCACAATTATTTATTACCTTATTTGCACATATTTACTTATTCATTTATTTTTGCACTTTGCACTGGAATTTGCTAGATGTCCTTATAGGATTTTGTAAATTAATTATGTAGATGTAGTGGGTTCCCGTCTTCGAAACAAGAGTGTTTCCTCGGTAGTACGCTCGCCGTAAATAAATGCGTACTGCGGGCTCAAAAGGCGTCTGTGGTTATTTGCATAGAAAGCACAATTATGGCGTACGAATCTTCTACTTTAAAATTCGTCACAGGTTTAAGAGGTTACCATGTGTATCGTTCAGAATTGTTTGTACAGCAACTGCAAACCGGTCGTGTTTGGTTTCCGTCAATCAAACGAGTGAGCAGCTCTTGGTGATTTCACGGAGGCTTTAAAACTTGGAATTGATAGTTAGGCTTCAAAACCAAATTTTCGGCTTTAAAAAAAACTTAGAAACATCCATGCACTTGTCTTTGAAGGTTTTATTGACGGAAGCCAAAACGCAATTGGCGTTCAGAAATGTAAAGTGCGAGTTTGCAGAATTATGAAAATCGTAGTAAATAAAGCACATGGAAACCCAACTTTTGAAAATGTCGCGTTAATTTAGTGTAACGTAAATTTTCTTCGCGTTGTCAACGTGCATTGGTAATTTCCTATAATAAGGTACTAAGCGGAGAAAACTGTTTAAATTAAAGTCGATATTTTCCTGCAGTTTTTCGCGGTTTGCTACTCAAGACAGGGATACCAATTAAGGGATACTCATAAGCCGCTATAGTGAAAAAAGAAGAGCTTTCAGGGATAAAATCTTGCTTCGAGGAACTTATAAGTTTTTATCAATGAGGCAGCAATGCGGGGAGATGCTTGTCACTTCGAGTTTCAGAACTGAAGAAGCGTAGATTTAAAGAATTTCCAAGCAGTGGACGGACTTAAAGGTTAAAAAAAATACATTTTTCGATGCGAATTTATGTTGATATCAATCTGTGATTGACTTTTTCTTTGTGTTCTCGCTATTTTTGGAGAATTGTTTATAAAACGTGCTCAAATTTAGTCGTTTTGATTTCTTTCATCGAAAACAGCTCGGCGCGGCAATGGTTCGCGTTTTGCTTTTAAGCATAAACTTATGGAGATTTGAATAAAATTTTTCGAAAGAAGATTGTGTTGTCCATTTTTATCTGTTTGTTCATTCACTACATAGGTTGAAAAGCGATTTTATGTAAACAAAACAAAACTTAGAGTTCTAACTTCACTCGCGTGGCCTTATGCAAATATATTTGATGTATTTTTTGCAATTTTGATTTCCAAATCAGTTTCTCGGACAATTTTTGATAAGCAACAGGTGTATTTTATTTGGAAATTAGTCCTACTAGTTATTCTAGACGGATAAGTTGTTAGTGTGAACTTTTGTACGGTCTAAATGTACTGTGCAGACGAGAATTACTAAAATTGAAAAATAACCCGGTCTTCAATCTTAATTCTTGTGTTTCCGACCTTTCACCTGAGTTAAGTTTACCATGGGCTTTCTGTTCAGAGAGCGACGCTGTTAGGCTCAGCCTATCTATATATATATTATTCCTTGTTGTATCAAACTTGTGATTGATATGTCAAATTTGTGATTGATTAATAAACTTTAAAGAAATTTACAAGACTCATTTTTATTAAAGTTAAGCATACTAATTAGGCCAGTTAGATATCTTTAGAAAAGTTAATCCAATTGATTATTCAACTAATTCATAATTCATCAACCCCTGCCTTTCCCTGCTGCCTTTTCAAACCCGTTCATTACGCTTGCGCGTATTCACGTGCATGACAAGACTGTTATTTGAAGGTTGCACAACATTTAAGGGTTTAAGGGCATGCAATATCTTAGCTGGTTATATTATATACAATCATAATAAAGTAATAGTACATACATTGACTGCATCTCTTATGAAAAGCAACCGCTCAGCCTGCAGTTAGAGCACTTCAAGTGTCTAGTCACTTGCGCAGGGTTTAGACCGCTACACTCCAATGTTAGTGCTAATTATTTTGGGAGTAAAGTTATGTAAGATTTACAGCAGACTTCAACTCAAGGCTTAGAGAGTTCTCAAGTTTACTTCTACGATAATAGAAGGGTGTTGTCCAGTGAAAAGTTGGCACAAAGCGAAGAATGTTTACTTGATTGCAAGATGTGAGTGTTTCTAAAATAAATTTAAGAGCTCTGCAGAAAATTATTAGCAAAGAAAGTTTGGACTGGCATTGAAGCCAGTGAATCGCAACCTACGCCTTGGAATAAATTGCAGTGTAGAATAGCTTATGAAGACGGTTGTGGTCTATGCAGTAGCCGTTCTTTGAAGAACCAATTAACCCTTCAACTCCCAAGAGTGCCAATATTCAAAATTCTAGAAAAGTCGCATATTACATTTTGTAAATTATTTAAAAACAAATAGTACCATCGAAAAGTACTGCCAAAGAGGTTTCATTTAACTGGTCACACCATAGGCTTTCAGCAACAATTAGGACTACACTACATGTCTTCATAATTGACTCTCGGAGTGAAAGGGTTACGAACCTAATGTACCTTATCATCATACATAAACTACAGAAAATAAGACCACTGAGGAATGCTGGCAGCGGTAAAATGTGTGTATCTCTCTCGCTGCTATTTGCAAACTGAACTATATACAATGTATCTTTTCGGAGATCAAGAAAAAATCACCGATAAATCTGAATCTGAATCTAAACCTGAATTGGTGATTCGCAAAGGGCATGAGGCCATCACTACGAATAGCTTAAACAACCTGCCCTCAACTTGTATTACTATAGTTAAATAAAGTTGTCAATTTTAATCTTGCCTTAGTTGGAAGGTGGAAGCATATAGACTCCGCAGAAAGTGTATTGCAGTTTTACGAATGTGTCTCATCTTCCAGCAATAAATCAGCGGATTCAGAGTTGAATTGAGAAACACCAGCGTCAGAGTATAACGTGATATAACTTTTACAGTATCGGTAACTGATTCTGATGTTACATTGCCAACATATAAAAGCCGGCAAATGTTTGGCAAATAACAAACCAACAAAACGATATATACGTAAATTGCTACAATAGAAAGTTTTCTCATCCTTACAATGTTCGCCATCTCACCATTCTGAGATGCGTGTTGTAGTTGCAGAGCTAGAATCTCGTTTATGTGGCCTCGTGCGATCATATAAATCTTGACAGTAAAGAACGCTGCAGTAATGATACAAGCACCTCTAATAACGACAAAAAATACGTAAATAATGTTGACCGGGATCCACAACCTAATCAACGAAATAAATGCACTGAGCATCCAAACTGAGATGACAAAAGTAACAACACCCTTGTGAGTGACAAGTTCCTTGTACCTAAGATGCAGATGCATGGCCAAGAATCTGTCTGCACTCAGAGCCATGACACCAAAGAACGAAGCTTCAGAAAATAAATTTACCGGGATGAGAAACGCGATGTATGTGGCATTGTAAGTTGGGTTGTTATCAGTGTTTTGCTTCAATTCCATGACACAGACTGCAATGAGCAAAGGTTGTACCAGCAAACCAACACCGAGATCAGAAACAGCCAGACTCAGGAGCAATGTTTTTAAAGTTTTTGGTAACGACCGAGTTTTTCTTATTGCGTGGATTGTTATAACATTCAACGTAATGACAATATAAGACAATAACGCGTTTAGGACACAAACAGCGACGTACGACGCAAACAATTCTTCAATTCCTTTCATAATTGGGATATTAACGCTCAGACGAAACAATTCCGTCTGCGTAAAGGCTTTAGAAGTCCTGTTCATCAAGCCATAATGTTTTACAGATGTCTTTAAAACGTCGCGGGATTAGAATAAGTTCTTGTTCAGTCACCCTTTTTCTCCTCCGGTGAAGACTTACAACAATTTTTCATTGCTGTTTTTTTTAGATATAACATTTGTTTGAGCCAACCATAAACGCTCGTTTCAACACTAAAATCCACTTGATGTTATTCCACCTGCGTAGCAAGATGCAAATTCACTCTTCTAGAATTGACGTTGGGTGCCAGAGAACAATGGGCCACCGGTCGTAACACTTTGATCGGTCGAGACTATTTTCATCAGTTGACAAATTTTCAATTCGATTGAAAATTTTTTATCTGTCAAATAAATAAATAGTTTAATGTAATGGCGATAAAAGACGCAAATAACGCTGGAAGATGAGACACATTCGTAACACAGACATACTGCGTAGTCTAGTATAATAATTCTTCAGTTCCTTTCATAATTTTGATCTTAACGCTCAGACGCAAATAATCCGTCTGTACAGGAAATGTTTCAAGTTTGTACGTGAGTCTGGATAAAACTCCTTCTTGTTATATCTGGGTGTCCTTGAAAAACGCGGATGATCAAGCCGTCATTTTCACCAATTTTGTTCCAATGTGGAAAGAATTCTAAATCACCAACTGTTTCTCTTCGTTTGAAAACGTACAACTGTTCAGTTTCGTTGTCGCGAGTTTATAATTATCCGTTTGTAAAACAATAAAAATGCAAGCAATGAAATGTTTTATTTATTTATGGATTCTATATTGGAATTTTTTATTAAGGAAAATTAGCTTCGTTTAGGGTGTGAAATATAAGATACAGGAAGACTTCTATAATCATGGGACATTTAAAAAGTTTGTCGGCGCGCTCTTAGCCTGTAGTGCAGGAGTTTTGTTTTTTTGGTGGGCGAGTGATGAATTTAGTGTTTGGTCGCCATTTAGTTTTGCACAACGTCGGGGGCTGGGAAGAGTGAAAGGGGGTGGGGAGGGGGGAGAAGAAGAAAACGAAAAAACGTCTGTCTGCCTGTGATATCAGGAAACACCACCTCTTAGAAAATGGTCACACCCACTCAGCCAATCAGTGCCGAGTATTTGTGTGCTCTATATCCCATAAACTGTCTTAAATTATGTAAAGAGGCGGGGGCTTTGAAACCCAGGGAAATTGTGGGGTAAAATAACTACTCATTAGTAAGCTCTATGTAGAACATACTAATGAATTCTTTTGTTTTCCTTTGTTTAAAAGCCTAATTAGTATGCTCTATATAGAGCATACTAATGAGAAAATAGAGCATACTAATGAGTATATAGAGCATACTAATGAATTACAGGCTGCTAATTTAAACAAAAACAACTTGCAGTTATAAAAATGACAATTTTATTTGAAGTTTTCGCTTTACATAACTTAAGCAAGAGATTAATCACCAAAATAACAAAACCAAATTCGACTTAACAATTTTTAGGGAAAATTAAACGAAAGACTGGTCTCATCGTGCTTTGAAATTCTGTCTCTTTCTCTTTGCTCAATTTCGTTCACTGTGGTAGGCTTTTGGAAACGTGCATTTTTATCGAATTCATTCCCCAAGCACTCGGATATGTCTACGCTCTCAAAAGCAAGTAACTCATGAGTGGCAGAACGGCCTCAAGTTCCTTGAGCTCTGTATACTGGCTCATAGCCGGAGCAAATGAACCATCAAAACAACAAAGAATAAACAAAGCTCCAAAGAAAGAAAGCATTGTTATTCGTAAAATTCTACCAACTTTACGGCGACATCCAAAACAAAATAACAACGTGATTCCCAAGTGTGAATGACACAATTAAAATACGCTCATAAATACAATCTGCATAAAATATGGTTTCTTCGCGGATGTGACCATTTTCTAAGACGGTTAGACAATGAACGCTCGTGTCCTATGGGATATAGCGCCTCTCGCATCAGATAGAAGTGCCACTCGGGCTACGCCCTCGTGGCCTTCCATCTATGCTCGAGGCACTATATCCCATAGAACACTCGCGTTCATTGTCTAACCCTTACTTATACAATTCATGTGATCACATACCGCGCTTTATCCCCAGGGACGCATCGCGCTTAAGTGCTGTATTTAAAACGGCTGCGTTTGATTTCTTTACTTTTTAGTTTCAAGCTTTCTATTTCATTGCTGCCCTCTTTATGAAATTATTTGAATTGCCTCTGTTGTCAAAGGAGAAAATTTTGGTTTGCCATGACATTAATTTGCGCACAAATATGTAGAATGTAGACAAAAGAGAAGGTCCTGAAATAAACCAGCTGTCAGCAAATAATACGGCAATGAAACTTTAGAAGACGAATGAAAAAGATCCCTATACTTTTAATTTTATTTCGCGTCCTGAAAATGATTCAATTCACTTGAAATTTATAGATATAATGCATTACATGTTAAACTTTAGATCAAAAGATTTTTAAAACATTTCATCGACTAGTTTTTAAATAAACGCTTCCCTAACAAAAGTTTTACTTCTGTGAATAGAATGAGCATATTTAAGATTTTGCTCTGATTACATCAACTGAAATCTAGTAAAGCAAACAGGATGAAACCTTCAAGGAATGTATTGTTATGACACATGAATAATATATGGTGAAAATATTGTTTCAATTTGTCAGGGGAACGTTGGCATCGACGAATTAACAGAAAGTATTGCAAATCTTTAAAATTTTTTTATGGATAATATTCCACCCAATTTTATTCGAAAACGTTGTCATAGAATTGTTTCAAACTTTGCAGTCTTGAAGGCTTACATCTAGACTTCAAGCGGCATACAGTCGTTTTAATAGTTAAGGTCTAGATGTTGAGAAAATTACTAATGTGCAAAAACCATGACGTCATCAGATCGTTGTTATGGTAACATCAATGTCAATCAAATCTACTTTTTTGGAAAGTTCATTTCAACTCTAGTATATGCGTGAAGCAGCTTGCCTGACCGAGATCAGACAGTGAAGCATCAGCCGTTCAAAGTTGAGATGTTGTGTCGCCAAAAACCCCAGTCGAGCCACCTTAATAGCGGAGCACTCGCCGGCCCGAAGGCCCGGCTGCGCAGCCCCATACTCATAGAACCTAGCCCGTCATTTTTCATGGTCATGGCTAGCGGAATGTTTCGCGGGCGCGTGTCTGCAACATGTGTGTCGCCCACACGCGCGGCTACACAGCCGTCAGCTCGGAAAACACTTTTTAAAAAAGTTGGATCTTTCGCAGTGTTAGGCGGAGCAGTAAAGTCGTTATTTCCCTGCATTTTTTCGCGCTTTGCTACTCAAGACAGGGATACTAATTAAGGGATACTCAGAAGCCGCTTTAGTGGAAAAAGAAGAGCTTTTAGGGATAAAATCTTGCTTCGAGGAACTTCATATTATCAACATAATCAATGCAGGAGCAATGCGGGAAGATGCCTTGTTTTTATTACGGATTTCAGAACCGAAGAAGCGGAGTTTTAACGAATTTCCAAGCAGTCCAGTGCTTTAAAGGTAAAATAAATCACATTTTTCGATGGGAATTTATGTTGATATCAATTTTTGATTGACTTTTTCTTTGTGTTATCTTAAGTTTTGGAGACCTGTTTATGAAACGTGCTCAAATTAAGTCGTGTTGTTATCTTGAATTTCATCGAGGACAGCTCTGCCTTGATGCGCTATAAATGGAACGTGTTTTACTTTTAAACATAAACTAATGAAGATTTGAATAAAATTTTTCGAAAGAAGATTGTGTTGTCCATTTTTATGTGCTTGTTCATTCATTACATATCGATACATAGATTGAAAAGCGATTTTATGTAAACAAAACAAGACTTAGATTTTCTGTCTTCACTCGCGTCGCCTTATGCAAATATGTTTGTGTATTTTTGCAAATTTCGATTTCCAAATCAGTTTCTCGGCTAATTTTTGACAATCAAAAACTGTATTTTATTCGGAAGTTAGTCGTATCTGTTATTCTAGACAGAGAAAAGTTGTTTTTGTGAACTTTTGTACGGTCTAAATGTACTGTGCAGACGGTCGGGTAATACTGTTTTTTGAGAATTGCTAAAATTGAAAAATAGCCCCGGTCGTCAATCTTAATTCTTGTGCTTCCGACCTTTCACCTTAGTTAAGTTTCACCTTAGTTAAGCTTGTTCATAGTGCTACGCTGTTAGGCTCTGCCGTTCTATATATATTATAGGTAAACTGAAAATTAGCAATGTTCTGTGTAAAGAGAATGTTTGAACCACGGAATAAGACTAGTTGGTATAAGTGTTCCTTGACATACATGTAACTTTGATACATTTGGTAAGCCTTAGTTCTGGAAACCTGCAACTACCGAATAAAACTAGGCGGTAGAAATGTTCCTCGACATACAAGTAACTCTGGTACATCTACTATAAATATGAAGGCGTTGCAGTAATTAGGAAAGTCTACACAACAACTCATGCTGTATATACTATTTTTTTGAAAACAGAAACTAATTATGAGAGAATATTAAACAGACAAGCAGAGAGGGATAAAACAGGGAAGGAAGGGAGGGGAATTTTTGTTCTGCGATTGAGGGTTCGAAGAACTGTGTTCTGCTTGCCGAGCATGTGCTTTTGAGGTGCAAGTTATCACGTGCAGGGTTAATGCTGATTGGCAGAGCCCGATCATGCGACATGGGAAAATCAAATACAGGAAGTGACCCATGGCCGGAAGCAAAGTAACCCAGTTAATTCCCTCTATGGTTATGACATTAACTTTTATTTATCTGGCTATAAATTAGCTTAAAACGTACAATTCGGGCCTGTAGTGTCTCCTCGCGTGCCGATCAAACACAGCCCAATATCGATCATTTTATATTAAAACTCTTATCACAACGTTACAAATGCGATAAACCCGATTTGTTTTGTAAAGCTTTGTCCGGGCGCCGTGACCGACCTCGATATATCAAGATTGATGCAAAGTAAAATGACGAGGAAACATCGCCTGTGATACAAATACAAGGATCAAACAAAGCTGGCAGGTCTCGGGACGGTGGCAGTCTTGAGAATACGCCAATCCAGCCAGCAACACGACGAATTCACTTCACATACTATTTTTTCGCGACAAATGCTTTATGCGCGCGGTTAATTTCACTATTGATACTCTGGAGCCAGGGCATCCTCGAATCTGCATGGAGGAAAAACACGCCATAGACTGACAGGCATCATAGTTAATAGAACAGGCATCAATCAATATGCAACCTACCGCACCAATCAGGAACTCCGTTCTTGGACGGTTGTGCCTAAAGAATACCGTTCAGAAGGACGTCGGACACCTTATTAAGACTTATATAACGTAATGTCGACACTCAGAATTTTATTTTCAATAAATTTTTAAGTGTAAAAAAGAAAATCTAAAATCCCCCACTCAGGATTGAACCTGTGATCTCAGCTAGGCTTAGGCTTAGATAGCCTACCGTACCACTATACCACTGTACCACCTAGCTTCTCGGGTTGTTCTGGCCTAAATTTAACTATATAAACTGCTACCCATAACATCAACTGAAAGCTAACCAGTTACTCCGTTATATAAGTTTCAATAAGGTGTCCGACGTCCTTCTGAACGGTATTCTTTAGGCTTAACCTTCTTGGACAAACGCAGTTTCCTAAATGAACAATGAGTGCGGGCAGGCGTATTTTCCTTCCTCTCCCCGTCCTCCCTCTTTCGCCTTCCAGCCTGCCTCCCACACCCTTGGTCGCATCTTTTGACTCGCCACAGTCTTGGGTTTTATAACGCAGCGCTCGTTCGCCCCCCAAATACGCCTGCTTTGCAGGCTAGCGCGCTCTTTACTCGTACTCTTGCTTAAAATGTTTATCCGATAGTGACCGAATGAAACTTTCTCCTGACCAGTTGATATTTCATAGAAATTCTAGCTTAACCGTATTTCACTGAGCGACTCTTACTATTTAAAAGGTTTACGGTCATTGAATTATTTACACGTCTTGAAGGGTATATTGGCTTTGTGTCAATAGATGTCAACCCAAGATAGTGAAATAAAACTCAAATCAAGTTTTTCTAAGCGCTGTTCCTGGAAATAATAATTTGTTAGAGTGACTTATTCTTATTCAACTGTCCTATTTTTCAGTAAAACCATATCGATTAAGGCAACTTTTTCGGCGGGACATTACGTTTAGAATGTTTAATTCAGTACTTTTTGGATCTTGTTCACACTTCACACCAAAAGTGAAACCAACATTTTAAATAAAGTATCAATTGTCAACGTAACTGGCTGTGGCACAAAACCGCTCAGTGCAATACGGCTTTACTTATTGGCACGTACTAGCTAATGATATGGAAAAGGTTGGACTAAACTTAGCCAATCATATATGATGAAGAAGCTTGTCACCTTTGGTTCTTCTACATTAAGTAAAGAGTTTTAAATAGTATTTTTACTTCGATCTTCTCTACTAATGTCTTCACTTAACGATGGAACTCAACTTTGTAATCATGTTAAGGTTCACGTTAGCCTACATTACTGTTTGACACGATTTTGACATTGATTGATAGCTGAATCTCATCCCAGATAAAAACCACATGAAATATATTTTGTGCAGAATATTGAGTAGACACTCAATTGTTAAGTGTTGTTAAAACCAAACGAGAAGTAAAAGTTAAACTCAACCGCAAAAAGACTGCTTAACTGAGTTTTGATCAATTGTGTGTTGGATAGGTCGCTAGTCCCGTCACCCACCAGACTTATTCCAACGCGTTTGAACCACTAATGCACGCTAGGCCTCATATTTGGTAAAGCCAATACCGTGTCTCTCTCTAAAAGGAAATATCGTTCTTTTGTGTGAAAACGTAAACCGATTTGAAAATATATATTTTCCAACCCAGATTCGACCGCCCTAAAGCGACCCACGCGCGACAAATTCATAAACCTCGCTTCGCGAGGAATAAGTGCGTTCCCTACAGTACCGAATACTACAAACGACTCACTCTAGAAGGGTGGTTTACTTAGTGCGAACACCACAGATCTGACATGGCCTCAATCTGTTTTGGCCCCAGGAGTCTGTCCCTGTCACCCAGTAGATTTTAAATCTATGACAGGTGGCCTTGTCATCTTTTTCCGTGCGTTGGGTTTTTACCCTTTAAATCCCAAGAGTGCCAAAATTCAAATTTCAAGAAAAATCGAAAAGTTCGTTTCGTAAAATATTGAAAAACAGTAAGTACCATGCAAAAGTACTGCCGACAAGGTTTCATTTGAATGGTCACACCATAGGATTTTGTCCTCAGTTAGAACCTCATTACATGTCTTCATAAGTGACCCTGGGAGTGTAAACAAGCGATGCCATTTTTAACGGTCGATGCCACATTAACATTCATTAGTAACCAAGCCTTTTGTAATGGTCGATGCCATTTATCTATAGTTTATGCCTGGATTGGGATGAAAGTAGGCTATCATTATTAGATAAAACTGGGTTTAGGTAAAGCCATTATTAGACCTAAGCTAAATTCGCGATTAGGTTAGATCTAAGGTAGGGTTAGGGTTATAGATGTATAATTAAGAAAAGCACCTTTTATATTTAAATTTGTCTTGGGTTTGCCGTATCAACCAAGTGGTCCAGTGGTGAAGGAGGGATGTTAGCATGCAGAGGTTCCGGGTTCGATTCTAGTAGTCTAGTGGCCAAACCAGTATTTTTTTAAGTTGGCTGCACCCCATGGGTGGCAAGCTGTTCTTGGTATCATTTTAAAGCTTAGAGACTGCTGATCACGAAACTGCTTGTTAACACGTAGAAAAAGTGTCCAAAGGGCTTTGTAACCTGGCCTAAACAACCCATACTCCTTTGCGCCAAATTTCACTAAACCGCGGTTTTTTCCATTCTAATTGTATTTTCACGGCAAAATGTTGTCAAAACCTAGCCATTTCTACGCTGTGAAGCCCTCTGCAAGTATTTCATCTTTAAAGAGCAGCACAATTGCTCAATTTTAGAGAGTTTAGTAAATTTTATGCTAACTAGAGTGGAGGGAGCCGAAAGTGCAAAAACAAATTTACATTTTCGCGACATTAACACTTCAAAACCGAAACATGTCACTCAGATACACTTCTTTCATACTTTTAAATCCTTATCTGCACAGAAAGTGACAAATTACGAAAGGAAAGAGACGATAAGGCCATTTTGGGCCAAACCGGAAGTGAAAACATCTATTTCCGGTTTGATTATTCTACAGTAATTATGTATGCTATAGGGTTATTTCCAATTAAGACGACGAATTTCGTGCATAAAATAACTGAAAAAGATTTTTGGGTTAAAAATACATGTAGGCCCTCTAAACTAAAAGCAGTACATTCAATGAAAAAGTGATTAATGACGTCATATATTTTAAATGATAAATAGTTCAGACAAAGACTCGTATTTTTTTTCACTCTTGGACTACCATGCTACCGTCCGGTTGCTAGTAAATCTACTGGTTGAAAACCTTTTTTTAAATATTACCATGCTACCATCTAGCACTGCTAACTGTGACCGGTTGCTCGCAATAACGTGTTACTGTTTTAAAATATTCACCAAGGGGAACAAACACTCCTTACAAATACATTATAGCTAGTTCTTTGGGTCTTATGTTTGTTGCTTAAAATCATATGTTCATATTTGTTACTGAAAATCTGCAGTTTTACTCAGGATGATCTCACTGTTCTTCGTCCTCTTCGCTGTTCTCAGCTCCTTCTTCCCACACGTAGTTGTGAGGATTCTCACATTTATCGCCGCACTGGCATGATTCTGTGCAGGGTAGACCATTTCTCTTGCACGTGCAGTGATCTGTTGTGCAGTTTGCAATGCAGCCACACAGTACAAGCTCCAGTAATGCCTCAGGAGCAGGCGGCAATGACATCCAGTCGATCTCAACATGGCCATCCACGATGAGCCATCCGTGGCCCTCAGGCGATGGGACTTCGGGATTTGCATCCAGTGCACGCCGCCAGACAGCAGCTTGGTAGTTTGCTCGCATAGTGTGATTTCGTAGTGCATCTTGGCATGGTGGAAGACTCTGCGACTGTCCTTGCTTTGCACAAAACGTGACATACCGACATTCATTAACGTCCGCAAGATTAGACCTCCCATACATCTTGCACACAAACCCCTCACATTCAGAAAAAGGAACTCTCTCCATGTCAAATGAACAGCCAAGGAGCGCCATAGCCTCACTTGCCACCGGGTAAGTCTTACAAAGATTCAAAGGAGCCTTCTTCCCTTTACCAGAAAACGCACTTGTTGAGTCGCAGCCGGTGAAGGCGTGCAGACCAGGCAGGGCCTTACATGCTTGGGGCCCAGCAGCATCTGCTATTGCAGAAATCTCAAGATAGATGATCCTTGTTTTTTCTTTCTTCATAATAAGAAGCCGTGCTCGTATAACACTGCAAAAATGGCAAGCCAGGATTGCCACATCTGTGTCGGGAGACTTGATTATGACGGTGTTCTCGCCATTTTCAGATGCATGCTTTGAATGGAGAAGCAGCTTTGTATCTTCGTGATTGCTGTTTAGCTCAGGGATCTCCTCACAAACAACCTTGCCATGATCGTTGACAGACAAACGAAAGCACTTGCTTTCAACAGCAAAATAGATGTTGCGATTTCCAATTCGATCTGCGTAGTTGTCACTCGACCACTGCTGGAGGAGAAACCTCGTTAGTGTTCTCTTGTTCTCCCCACTGCTTAAGAACTTCTTCCATTGCTTGGGGCACTTTTGGCCACCTCCGGTTATTTTGATCTTGACGACTCCTTTACTTCCACGCTTTGCTCTCTCGGGGTTCTTAATGGAAATATCTGGATATGTGTCTGTGACAAAATCAACCCTTCTTGCCAAAGTTTTCTGAGGAACAACTGAATGAAAAACAGCAGTCGCCAACTCTTCAAATGTGTCTGGAATTTCTTTCATCGCTTGAAGTACAGCCATGCCATCAACAATCAATGCTGCGGTGGGTGGAACATCCTCAGCTGGTTCGACTCCCTTAACCAGTGACTCCAGTAACTTGGACTTCACAGTCTTGCAGAGAGACCCGTCAGCTGCAGCCAGAGACCACGGAAGAGGACCCAGAGAATACTTGAAGACTTCTCTTAGATCCATATCTCTTGTCTGGGCGACAACGAGAAGACGAGCGAAGAGATCCCTATCGGCTTTAAGCATGACTTCTCTTCCACCTATCTTAACAGATGAAAGGGACACAGAATCAAAGGTGGCCAGCTTCAGTTTCGGTATCGGATCGTACAAGGAAACTTCAGTAGTCATCAACCTCTTCCTGATGAAAGTTGTCATTGCTTCTTCACCCTTATCATAGGCCATTAAGAGATCTTCTTCCACCTTTTTGGGGGCCGTCATTCCTGATGCGAGGTGGCAGATTTCATCAGTGTCAGATGGCGAAAACGGATTGCCCCAGGTGCTCAGAGTTGATTGGACCTTCTTAACATCTTTTTCATCGAGTGACATCCTCCCTTTTCCTCTCTCCTTTATTATGCCCTCGCCATTTGTCACGGACATTCCAGCCATCTCACGGCATGCTTGGGTGATCGCAGCACGCTCATGTGAAGTCAGTATCCATCGCTGCACGGCTCCTTTGTTCTGGCTAAAGCCGATAATTCCGCCTTTGGATTTTGTATCTCTGTTAATGGTCTGCTCAATGGTCTGGTCGACGGCCACTTGACTGAATGCATTGCAGGAGCGTTGAACCACAAAGTCACCAGCTTGGAAGGCTTCATAGGCAGTGGGGTGTCGGTCCTTCAGTGACATCATGTCACACCAGTAGACCGGTAGGTACCTTGAGTAGTTGGTGCGATCATAGGCAAACATCCAAGGGAGCATGTCACGAATACAAGAAAGATACAAGTTCCAATCACCTTCTCTTGTTGACCGTATGAAGCATAGAAGAAGACTGGCCATTTCTATGTATGATTGCCAGTATAAACTCATCTTACTGCTTGACCGTTTATGGAATTCTTGATACTTCACTCGGAGCTCTTCAAGTTCAGGAGTTTCATACAATTCCTGGATTGTGGAAGACGTTAGCTCTTTTTGCACTTTGGTTGTGGCTGACACCACGGCCTGCCTAAGCAAATGCACTTCTGGATCATCTTTTGCTGCACTAATGAACGTCTGCCAGCTGAGTCGTAACAAGGCCTCTAGAACCACCTGAAAACAAGAATAACCACAAACTACGGTAAATGTAGGTAGTTGAGGAGTGTTCTGAGGACGAAGCCCTTAACCTTAACTACCAACAGTGCTAAGGGAAAAGACAAATAATAACAATAGCAGAAGAAAAAAACATTAGATCAATAACAACGATAATGCTAATGATGACAATAATAACAATGATGATCATTAAAAAATTAATAACCTTATGAGTGCGCAGTGCCCTATTGTAGTGCTTCCCCTCAAGTACACCGTTTAGTGAGCCACTGCCCACCAGTCTCGACTCGAGCAGAAGGTCCCTCAGTCCACCATCCCTGAAGCGCTTTCCCATAACTGAAAGAAATACACACGTAATATGGAAGCCTCCCATTCGTAGCGCAACGCTCTTAAACTCCTCCTTCTGCTTCCAGACTACCTCAAGGGCCTTTGCATATATTGCTTGATCTAAAACCACAACAGTGTCATCGAGGCCTAGCTGAGTTGCCATTTCAACGGACTTCTTCAGTAAGGTATACACTGTGGACAGCTCTGTCGGTGAAGCATCTATAAGTTGGCAATAGCCAACGATACTCTTGGATGGAATTTGCTGGTTGCTTGCCACTGCATTGAACCCGCTCCAACCCGGTACAGTTTGCGGAGAGACTGAGACCACTTCCGATGGATAAGGAAGTCGTGATAAGAACCATGCAAAGTCCTTGGACAGTGCCTTGCAGCGATCGTCCGTTCGTCTAGCAAGTACAAGATCTACAGGATATCCACCAGGGCTACATCTTTTTCCGGCGTTGTACTCATGAATCTGTTGATTCAAATACGTTAGGACTTTAATTATTATCAAAAACGTAAGTATACATTTGCAGTGAACTTCGCTAAGTTTTTTTATAACATAACTAAAGTAAAGCGCGCGCTCTGATTGGTCAATTAAGCATGACTATGACGAAAGCGAGTGCGCGCTCAGGCCGATACGAGTCAATTAAAATATGAATACAATTCTGATTTGACAGCGGAGTTTTAATGCATTTGGGACCAAAAGTTGTTAAAAACGTACAAAATTCTTTTTAGTTTTACAGCCTACCTGGATACTTAAAACAACAGGATTGAGCGAAAATGTTTTCTCAGTAAAATGTCATTGAAAAGAATAAGTTGTTTTCGCCATACAGAAGGCGGGCACACTATCACATACACGTCTCAGCACTCAGATGAAAACAAAACCTATTTCGCTGTTTAGATTAATATGTTATAAAAGAAATGATAAACGCCACAGCTGTGGAACCATTCAGTCTGATTGAGTTATGGATGCACTTTGATGGCTGCTAAGTACTCAAAAAGTTATCGCTTCGAGCAACTCTTACGCTTCTTTCGTACTTAGCAATATCCCGCGTGCATCCACAACTCGATGGTTGCATGCTGCACGTTTGCTATTTCTTAATGTTTTCACCCATACCTGGCTTGGAGCTGCATGAAAAGTGCGCCTTCGGACACCCCTTTTTTGTGTCACTACGGGTGGTAGATCGCATCCTGCGACTTGCCTTTGTACCACGATGCCATTAGTACAGTGAGTTGTGCCTCTTCCCGATAATGTTTCTTCAAGTAGATCAATGTTATCCCAGCAAAATGTGCTAAACACATTGGGACAGACAACCTTAGGCAAAATTACACCTTGCTCTTGTGATTCTAAGTGGTTCTCGGCGAGACTTGTCTCGATCTCAAGAACCTGATCGTACGACACTCCATGACCATACCTATTCAGCAAAGTGATCACTTCTTTGGAACCAGTGAGATTTTTTACTGCAAGAGGCAAGGCAACATGCTTCGGTGTTTTCTGTCTTCCATTCGATACATTGTATAAGAGATCTTGAGCAAGGGAGAGAACAAGCCGCCGACAGTGCTCATCTACATCCACCTTTTCTTTATTCTCTTCTTCTGGCTCACCACTCTCGCTTAGGATCCATGCAAGTAAGTTGTAAACAACATTTGGAACTATGATCTTCTCTTCCTTGATGATATTAGAATATGGTGGCCACGGCATGTACGATTCCTGACTTAACAGGGCAGCGCGCACGGTCTTTGCGGCATGAAATACATGGTTCTTTAGAGATACATCCTCTGGCTCTGTGACAAACATTTCATTTTCAATGCTACAGTTAAGACCACACTCAATGATCTGGCCCTTAGACACCTCCTCACAATAGACAATTTCAGCCTCAGATCGATTTCTCGGGTGCCAAAAGCTTATTCTTCCCGGATAAGACTTTTGCAATCTGACCTTCAGCTTTTCAGAACGATACAGAGGGTTCTGTACGCCATGTAGAGATAAAAGTTCCACGTATCTTTGTCGTAGGTCAGACATACGCAGAACTTCTAAACGCCCAAATAGCCTCGTCTCCATCTCAGATTTGAGTACCTGAAAAGCATCATCATATCGAGATTCGAGCTTGCCTTCTTGATTTTTCTTGATGACTTCTATTTGCTTCGTGTTTGTGTACGTCCGATAACAAGTCCTATGATAGCATAACTCGATGGCAATAGGATCTTGATCACTTAGAGCCACAATAAGCCTTTGGTCATCTCGAATTTGTGCCGCCTCGAGAAGAGTTTTTCCAGCTTGCATTGTTTCACATGGGGTCAGCTTCTCTTTTCTTCGTCTGTCTTTGGAATCCGTCTTTTCTGTTTGACATATCGCACATTTCTTCATGTCTGCTGCCTGTAGTGAAGATCTGGTCAGGAGGGCATTAGCCTGCAGCTCAGAAGATAGAGTGCTGTTCTCCTCTGACAAGGGAATCTCCTCTATCTTCCTCTTTTTCGCGGCACGCTCAAGAAGGTTCTTGGCTGTGTACGTTTGGTAACATTTTCGGTGATACACACCAAATGGACCGCTTTCCCATTTTCCTTCCATAATTGTTGCTATTTCATCCTTTCTAAGGTCAGCGGCTTCCTTGAAGGTGTTCCAGCTGACATCAGAAAAGTTTGTTAGTGGACCTTGCACTCCAGGTTTGTGGCACAAACAGTTTGAGGCAGTTGTAGATGGCCTCGGATTTAGCGAGAACGCCATAATCACTAACCTAGCAACTGTAAATTAACAGAGGCTCTCTTCAATTTAAATCCAATGATTGTATTTAACCTAATTACAATGTATCAAGTTTATAATGATAAAGCAAAGAATCAAAGAAAACTCTTTTTTATTAACTATATGACACGGCGGTATCGAAAAAATTGTGCACCGTTCTCAATATTAATCTTTGTTTGTGTCAAAATTTGCTAGTTCAATTGAAGAACTATATTTCAACCAATTTATGAGATTTATACAAGCAAAATATGTATACTTACAGCCATTCTAGACATCCATCGTGTATTAACTCGTGGGGGACCATCTTGAATGACAACCGCTGGTCATGACAGCAGGCCCATGAAATAAGCACAGGCATCCCAACGTAATCAGTTTTTATTGGCCCTCAAAATCTAATAACAGAGGTGTTCGTATACAGGCTAAAATATTAATTTTTTTCTTCATGTCATCTAGTTTGTGTTTCTTACCGATAATCTTTTTCCAATAATTTGCAGTCTTGCATGGCAACTTGTCATAGTTAATCACATTTTTCATCGAATGTACCAATAAAGAGTGCCCACTTTTAACCCAACGAGCAATTTCAGTTATTTTATACACGAAATGCATCGTCTTAGTTGTAAATAGCCCTATAGCATACATAGTTATTGCAGAATGATCAAACCGGAAGTAATTTTTTCACTTCCGGTTTGGCCCAAAATGGCCTTTTTGTCTCTTTCTGTTCGTAATTCGTCAGTTTCTGTGTAGATAATGATTTTCAAATATGAAACAAGTATATCTGTGTGAAACGGTTCAGTTTTGAAGTGTTAATGTCGCGAAAATGTAAATGTGTTTTTGCACTTTCGGCTCCCTCCACTCTAATTAGCATAAAATTTACTAAAATGTATAAAATTGAGCAATTTTACTGCTTTTTAAAGTTAAAATACTTGCAGAGGGCTAACAGCGTAGAACTGGCTAGGTTTTGACAAGGTTTTGCGGTCAAAATGCAATTAAAATGGAAAAAAGGGAAGTTTAGAGAAATTTGGCGCAAAGGAGTATGGGTTGTTTAGGCCAGGTTACAAAGTCGTTTGGACACTTTTTCTACGTGTTAACAAGTAGATTCGTGATCAGCAGGCTCTAAGCTTTAAAATGATACCAAGAACAGCTTGCCACCCATGGGGTGCAGCCAACTCGAAAAATAAAGCCCTTTTTGGATTTGACCACCAGACTATAGGTAATTAATTGCATTTTTCTTTTCCTGATAGAAAAGATAATTCGATAATTAGTGAAAAATTGTCGCTAAAATGGCATCGCTTGTTTACGAAAGGGAAAATTGCGTTGCTGTCACCCTTAAAGGGACACTGTCACGAGGGCGCATGCGCGAGTTTTTCGAATCGAAACTTGAAAAGTTCAGCCTGAATTTTTCAAGTTGAACCGTCAATTTCAAAGGCGTCGACTAGTGGCGGCGGTGGAGGGAAAAGAACCAATTCGAGACGGAAGAGGAAGTTCGAGGATCAAGCAGAATATAAGATAGCGTGGTCTAGAAACCACAAACGAATATATTTGGAAAATCGGATATTTAGGTCGTGGCTTCAGGCTAAATTCGATGCCGGGTATGAAGCTTCCAGTGACAGCGACTTCGTCACCTATTTGTTGTTGTTGGAATATCGTCGAAGGTATGCTATGTTTTCATGACTTTGGCTTCAGTTTGCCCTCCTCAGGACGAGTGGCTCCTTGACGGAACCAAAAAAATGAAAAATGAAAGGGAGTAAATGAAAGAAAAATGATGAGCCTACGACACGAGGTATTCCCAGGCGGTCACCCATCCAAGTACTAACCTCGCCCGACAGGGCTTAACTTCAGTGATCGGACGAGAACCGGCGCATGTCAACCCATGACAGTGTCTCTTTAATTTAGTCCAGGGTGCAACATTAGCTGCGGTCACATCTACAACGTAACTTAAGTTTAACTTAAGTTAGTCTCAAGTTACGTGACGTCATACCTAACTGTAGTAAGTGCTTTCGGTCGACTTTGCGGTCACACCACGCAGTTAACTACAGTTAGTTCTAATTAGCCTATGGATGACGTCAGAATTAAAAGTGGTTCGTGACGGCCCTTATTGTTGATCCGTGAAATGTCAACGTGGTTGACCGACGTAAAGTGTGTCTAGTTTTTCTTCTTATTTTTTTCGTGCGGCAAACCGTCGGAGAAAAATGAGAAATAAGCTGAGAATTTTAACGGATGCTCGACGCTGGGTACACGTGTTGCTACCTTGTTGTATGTAATTTTTTTAGTTTGCTATCGACAATCGCTGCGATTCTTGCGACCCTTGCGATCAAATGGAAACCAAAACGTTGCGATCGTTGCGATCCTTGCGATTCTTGCGACCCTTTCGATCATATGGAAACCAAAACGTTGCGATCCTTGTGATCGTTGCGATCGCAATCGCAACGGATCGCAACGATCGCAACGTGTTGGTTTCCATATGATCGCAAGGGTCGCAAGAATCGCAGCGATCGTCGATCGTAACAAACGCTGCGATCGTTGCGATTATATGGAAACCGGCCTGGTCGCACTACAGTCAAAAACACAATTATCCCGTGCAAAATGACATAAAAACAAAAACATTCCACAAAAAGAGTGTCCCACCGGAGCGGTTTCTTTTGTTTTCCTCGATTTTTGCACGAGCTAATTTTTGTTTTCGAGTGTAGTGCGACTAGGCCCTAACCCATGAACCCTGCTTGGGAATAACTATAGTTAGTCTGTATTGTTTTGGATCACCGAGGCTACTAACTATAGTTAAGACGGGGATAACTATAGTTAGCTATTTCGGTAATCCAAAACAATACAGACTAACTATAGTTATACCCAAGCAGGGTTCATGGGTTAGGGCCTGGTCGCACAACAGTCAAAAACAAAAATCCGCCCGTGCAAAAATCGAGGAAAACAAAAGAAACCGCTCCGGTGGGACACGCTTTTTGTGGAATGTTTTTGTTTTTATGTCATTTTGGACCGGGTAATTTTTGTTTTTGACTGTAGTGCGACCAGGCCCTTAAGCCTGGTTTCCATATAATCGCAACGATCGCAGCGATCGTTACGATCGACGATCGCTACGATAGAAATTTTTCTATCTCTGCGATCGCAATCGCAAGGATCGCAACGATCGCAACGTTTTGGTTTCCATTTGATCGCAAGGGTCGCAAGAATCGCAGCGATCGTCGATAGCAAACAAAAAAATTACATACAACAAAGTAGCAACACGTGTACCCAGCGTCGAGCATCCGTTAAAATTCTCAGCTTATTTCTCATTTTTCTCCGACGGTTTGCCGCACGAAAAAAATAAGAAGAAAAACTAGACACACTTGACGTCGGTCAACCATGTTGACATTTTACGGATCAACAATAAGGGCCGTCACGAACCACTTTTAATTGTGACGTCATCCATAGGCTAATTAGAACTAACTGTAGTTAACTGCGTGATGTGGCCGCAAAGTCGACCAAAAGCACTAACTACAGTTAGGCATGACGTCACGTAACTTGAGACTAACTTAAGTTAAACTTTAGTTACGTCGTAGATGTGACCGCAGCCATTGTGTGGTTCTCTTGTGTACTTACTAATAATAAGCGGGAAAGTTGTTAATTTCCATATTATATTTCGTAAAATATTGAAAAACAAATGGTACCATGCAAAAGTACCGCCAAAAAGGTTTTAGAGTGATTTTACTCAGACCGTAAAACAGTATCTAGCAATTAATCAAAATTAGCCAAAAATTAGTAAAAACCAAACAAAAGAAAACAATGGAATTGGTATCTAATAGTGCCTGCCAATGCCTACTAGCTTAGTAACTATTTCACAGTTGAAATAAAATCACTCTATTTGAGTGGTCATACCATAGGATTTCAGCAACAGTTAGAACTACACTACATGTTTCATAATTGACTCTGGGAGTGAAAGGTTTAAGAACAAATGTACTTCACATCATAAACTACAGAAAATAAGACTACTGAGAAATGCTGGCAGCGGTAAAGTGTGTGAATCCCTCTCGCTGCTATTTGCAAACTGAACTATATACAATGTACCTTTTCGGAGATCAAGAAAAAATCAAGGATAAATCTTAATCTAAATCTAAACCTGAATTGGTAATTCACAAAGGGCATGAGGCCATCACTACGAATAGCTTAAACAACCTGCCCTCAACTTGTATTTCTCTAGTTAAAAAGCTTTACTTCAGTATAGTTTTTAGTTTTAATCTTCCCTCATTTGGAAGATGGAAGCATATACACTTCGCAGTATGTTTATAACAGTGTTACGAATGTGTCTCATCTTCCAGCAATAAATCAGCGAATTGAGAGATGAATTAAGAAACATCAGCGTCATAGTATAATGTGATATAGCTGTTATATCGGTACTTGATCCTGATTTTAGAGTAATAACATAAAAAAGCCGGCAAGTGTTTGGCAAATAACAAACCAACAAAATGAGATATATGTAAATTGCTGTAATAGCAAATTTTCTCACTCTTGCAACGTTCGCCATCTCACCATTCTGAGATACTTGTATTTGCAAGACTTGAACTTGATTGATGTGGCCTCGTGCGGCCAAATATATCTTGACGGTAAAGAATGTTCCAGCCATGATACAAGCATAATCAATAATGGCACACGTTACGTAAATAATATTTACCGGGATCCACAACCTATTCAACGAAAGAAATGCACAGAACACCCAACATGAGATCACAGTAGCAACAACACGCTTGTAAGTCACAAGTACCTTGTATCTGACATATAGATGGATGGCCATGAATCTGTCTACACTCAGTGCCATGACACCAAAGAGCGAAACGTAAATTAATAAAGTTAACGGGATGAGATACACGATGTATGTGGCATTGTGAGTAATTGGGTTGTTATTAAAGTTTTGCTTCAATTTCATGACACAAAGTGCAATGAACAAAGGTTGTACCAGTAGACCAACTCCGAGATCAGAAACAGCAAGACTCAGGAGCAATGTTTTCAAAGTCTTTGGTAACGACCGAGTTTTTCTTATTGCGTGGATTGTTATGACGTTCAACATAATGGCGATATAAGACAAAAACGTGTTTAGGACACAAACAGCGACGTACGACGCAAACAATTCTTCAGTTCCTTTCATATTAGGGATCTTAACGCTGAGACGCAACAATTCCGTCTGCGCAAGAAATATTTCAAGTTTGTACGTGAGGCTGGATAAAACTCCTTTTTGGACTACATTGTGTAGATTATAGAGCATTTTTTCGCTTGTCGCGGGTAGCCACAAAATCGAAAGATATTTAGGAAAAACTGTTTTTCGCCATATTTGTTTACCGTTGCTATGGAAATGCTGATTAGAATAAAAAGAGAATCGTCCAAAACTTTCATCCAAGCCTAACATCTGGCATCAAATTCAAATTCATTAAGCTAAAGTAAGATCGTGCATAAACGCATTGGCAAAAAAGGAAGTGTGACCCCCCAAAAATAAACTACTTGGAGCCAGATTAAGGGCAGTGAAATGATATGGGAAAACGGTACAACGCCATTCCAAGCGGTTTCCTAAATCTTCCTGGTTGGGTGCCACTGAATAGCTAAAACAGCCTGCCCTCAACTTGTATTATTCTTGTTAAAAAGCTTTACTTCGGTATAGTTGTTAGTTTTAATCTTGTCTCGCTTGGAAGGTGGAAGCATATACACTTCGCAGTAAGTTTATAACAGTGTTACGAATGTGTCTCATCTTCCAGCAATAAATCAGCGGATTGAGAGTTGAATTGAGAAACATCAGCGTCATAGTGTAACCTGATATAACTTTTACAGTATCGGTAACTGATCCTGACGTTACAGTGCCAACATATAAAATCCGGCAAATGTTTGGCAAATAACAAACCAACAAAACGAGATATACGTAAATTGCTGTAATAGCAAGTTTTCTCATCCTTACAACGTTCGCCATCTCACCAATCTGAGATTCGTGTTGTACTTGCAGAGCCTGAATCTGGTTTATGTGGCCTCGTGCGATCAGATAAATCTTGACGGTAAAGAATGTTGTACTATAGTGGGGCGGATATGTGCAGAATTTTCCCCGAATTGTTCATTTGGTGTTAAAATCACCATATTTTCAGGAATGATAGATTTTTTTATACCTGTGAATATCTGATATAGTGCCATCGAAAAATTTTTTGCTTAGGCGAGTTTTACAGCTTTTTCCAAAATTTCCGCCATCTTGACCGGAAGTGAAATGCAGTATAAACGGAAGTGCCTTTTTATCTAATTTAACTAGTTCCAATGTTGAATAAAATGAATCCTAATAATTTTTGCCTATATTCTGAACAATTATGGCGGAAAATAATACGTTACACACAACTGGTATGCTTAAATAAAAGTAATTTTACCAAACCGGAAGTGAAATTGTATTCAACCGGAAGTCATATTGTTGTCAACTGGTAACAAGAATGCCTTTATGTTTATCTAAGATGATGAAGTTGTTTTGTTTTTATGATATACCGAGTATTTCATAGCAACTGATAAAATACCCAGAATGCTCCAGTGCATTACCCAGAATGCTTTATAATTTGCACATCAGACCCGCCATCTTGGTTCAGCCATGTTTATGACTTCTCGTGCTAACTGTAAGTATCCACTTCTTTTAAGCGGAAAAACACGATATATACACATTACGATAACAACTGGTTAATCTTCTTTAAAAAAATCATCTTTATGGCAGTCATAGCTCTCGATTAATGTAATTAGTGATGACTCGATCGGACTTCAGTTTCCACGAAACAAAATGTGATACAATGGACATTTTTGTCCGGGAAATATAGTGTCGCGTTGTTGAACGTTTTTGTTAGGTTATATTTTTTTAGCTGTTATTATTGTGAGACAATATAGTCTGTTGTAGCTTGAATTTTTATTCGCAAATTTAAAGTATAAATTCTTTTAAGTACAAATGTGATCTCGAGTTAATACGTTATGCCTATTATACAGGCACCAAATGCAAGAAAGGGTTGTGTATATACAAGAAGCTTGTTATTTTTAGGTGTCACCCTAGTCTGAAGGTGATATAGAACTGCATCATATACACAATGCATTAACTCTCGAGATAGCATGGCCTTCTAGATAGCAATGGCTTATATAAATAGTTTTAATGTACAATAAAGAAACAACAAATTGATTTTCAGTGAGACAGCCGAATGGATTATGGCAGTAAAACACCAGGAACAACTGATCCAAAGACCAACTGGCAGCTCTGTGCTATTTGCCAAAATGTCACCAGTGAGGCATTGCAATGTCCTGCTGATACAAAACGCCCAGATGTGGGAGCAGGCTACAAAACCCTGGCAACCAACATAGAGAAGTTTGCAAAGCTGGGATGCATGCCAAAAGAATTATCGCTTTCCCGATTAGACGAAGGCAAAGGAATTGATGAGACATTTCTGGCAAACAGGGCACGTTGGCATAGAAGTTGCTATGCCCTTTTCAATTCAACCAAGCTAAAAAGAGCTGAAAAGAGGCATTCAACGCAACAAGAGATCCTAGTTGGCGGGAAGTTTACACGATCAAATGCTGCTGTTTGCGCACAAAATACAATTCCTGCCTGTTTTATATGCGAAGAGAGTGATGACCGAATTCTTCATAATGTATCCACCCTCGGATTAGATGATAGAGTACGGGAATGTGCATCACTTCTTAACGATGAAAAGTTGTTGGCAAAGTTAAGTGGAGGGGATCTCATCGCTCTTGAGGCTAAGTACCATACTCAATGCCTTTCTACGCTGTACAGGAAAGCACAATATGCAAAGGAAGAGGGCGAAGAGAGCGAACAGCCCCGTCATCGTCTCGATGGAATCGCTCTAGCAGAACTGGTGTCGTACATAGAAGATTTTAGAACAGGTAGTGAAGAGTTACCCACGTTTAAACTTGCCGATCTCGCAAAAAAGTACCAATCCTGTTTGCAAAGACTCGGTTGTGACGCAGTGACACGTGTTAACACTTCACGACTCAAAGAGCGCCTTGTTTTACAAATTCCTGGTCTTCAGGCTTACAAAGAAGGGCGCGATGTGTACTTGGCTTTCAGTGCTGATGTCGGATTTGCACTGCATAGAGCACATGAAGAAGACTGCGATGAAGAGGCCATGCACCTTGCCAAGACAGCTGCGATTGTCCGTAAAGATATGCTTGCAAGTAAATACACCTTTGCAGGATCCTTTGAGCCTAACTGCCAGGCAGAATCTGTCCCAGCTTCACTGATGTCTCTTGTTAAGATGATCCTGTATGGTCCAAATATTGACGAACAGGCATGTAGTTCAGGAAAAGTACAAGCAGCACTTACCATCTCACAGCTTCTGCAGTACAACACCCGTGTTCGTTGTCGTGACAGAGAAGTAAAGAGGGAGCGGAGAAGCAAATTTCGTGAGACACCCCTTCCTATATACATAGGAGTATCTGTTCACGCTAAGACACGCAGCCGTGAGCTTGTTGAGTCATTACACGACCTAGGGATCAGTGTTTCTTATGACAGAGTGTTGGCGATTTCCACAGATCTGGGGAACGAAGTTTGCCGACGCTACATAGAAGAAGGTGCAGTATGTCCATCCAATCTTCGCCTACATTTATTTACAACGGCGGCTGTCGACAATATTGACCATAATCCCTCTTCAACAACCGCACAAGACTCATTTCATGGGACTGGCATATCTTTATTTCAGCAACCCACTGCAGAAAACCCTGGAACAACAAGAGCACCTATTGATATATCACATGCAGCAGCCAACACGAAGTCAGTCCGCGAGTTACCAGAAGCTTATACTGAAGTTGCACCAGTTATTGCCCCAACCAAGAATCCACAGGTTTCAGCAACCAACATAAACATACAACCTGACGGAAGATCCTGTGATCGTGGTTTGAAAGATGAGATAAGATGGCTTGAGAATTCCAGTAACGTTATATGTAATCAGGAGGGCTTGAAGGAAGAGGAAGTAGTTTCTTGGGGGGCGTTCCACTCTCGTGATCCGCAACACAGCTTGCCCAGTTCATCTGCGTTATCAGGCTTGTTACCACTGTTCCCTGATCAAGCCAAGTCCATTGCTATGATAAAACATGCTATGGATGTGATCAAGCTCTCTGTAAACCATCTAAATCCTGGACAAGTTCCGGTAATCGCCTTCGATCAGCCACTATTTGCTGTTGCAAAAGAAATTCAGTGGAACTGGAGCGATACCTACGGTGAAGATAAGTTCGTGGTTATGTTTGGTGGCCTGCATATAGAGATGGTGTTTCTAAAGGTGATAGGAGAATGGCTGGAAGGTAGTGGATGGAACACTGCGTTGGCTGATGCAAACGTTGCGTCTCCCGGAACAGCAGACTCCTTTGTCAAAGCTTCAAGTGTCACGCGTTCCCGTCGGGCCCATCAGGTGACAGCCTGCTGTTTACTCTTGCTGATCCAGAAGGCGTTCGCGAAGTACAAAGAAGGAGTAGTCAACGAAGATGACATGTCCTTTGACTGTTGGTGTACTCAGCAAGTTTCTGCATTTCCTCAGTTTCAGTACTGGTACACAGCCCTACAGCTTGAGCTCCTGCTTCTTGTTTTTCTCAAGTCGCTTCGTGCAGCTGACTTCCACCTCTATGTTGATGCACTCTCGAAGATGTTACCATGGCTTTTCGCAATGAATCACAGCAACTATGCTCGTTGGCTACCAATCCATCTACGTGACATGCGCGAACTTGATCAGAAGGCTCCAGATGTTGCTTCACAGTTCAAGAAAGGGCTCTTCACCGTGAGCAAAACGCCAAAGCAATTTTCAGCAATAGCCATCGACCAAGCACATGAACAGAATAATGCCATGGTGAAGGGAGACGGAGGAGCTGTTGGCTTGACGGAAAATCCAAACGCTCTGCGCAGATGGATGTTATCTGGCCCAGAGATGGCAAGGCTGGTTAATGAGTTCGAGGCAGGCATGAATCCTAACACAGAATCAGTGGAGAACTCAAAGCATCACGAAGATCACAAAAGTTGTCAGGCCTCATTCCATCAAGATGTCAAATCCCTCGTTGCAGTTGTTGAAGAGATGGGAAATCCTTTCCAAGAAGAATCTGGCGATCTCATTGTACTTGACACCAAGGTAGTTGCAGAGGAATCAGCAGTAGCCAGGATGCGCCAGATTGAATCTGAAGGAAGAAAGCAGTGTGAGATGTTCATTTCTGAACGACTTGTTGATAGGAAGAAGCCATTAGGTGACACCATACCAAGAAACAAGATCAGCTTCTTTGAGACGTCTTCAAAGAAACCATCAAAAGCAAGCCAGCAGTTAACCTCAATGAAGAGAGACTGCTCCCTCTTCTCCAGGCTGTATATTTCATGCCAGACCCGAAATGGTGATCTAAATGAGTTTTTCAGGCATGAGAACCAAGGCTGTCCGCCGGCGTTATCAGACCAGGGGAATCTGCGTCTTCCAAAGAAGAAGTCGGAGCTGACGGAACACCTTCAAGCACTCACTTCACCACAAAGCCAGATGCCAAAGAATTTAGACGCCCTTATCATCGATGGAGCGGCAGTTGTAAATATGATCCAACCCGGAAATGAACGAACTTTTTCAGGGTATTCTCTAGATTCTTTCATTCCATACATCAGAGCACAACTTAACCACGTCAACCGACTAGATATTGTGTGGGATGAATACCTAGAGAATAGCCTGAAATTGACAACTCGATGTCAGCGTGGTTCTGGTGTGCGACAACGTGTAGCAGCTGAAAACAAGCTTCCGCGCAACTGGAAAGAGTTCTTAAGGGTCGACAAAAACAAGGAAGAACTGTTTAAGTATCTCGCCCAAAGTGTAACATCAATCGAAGTCGAGAAGCAGATAATCTCAACCTGTGGCGAGCAGGTCTTGAGCACCATCCCCATTTCACGCGACAACATTGGTAGACTAGCCCCTTGCACTCATGAAGAAGCTGACACAAGGATGCTTCTTCATGCAGCGGATGCGGTGTCTTGTGGTCATACCAGGATCCTTCTGCGTACAGTTGACACTGATGTCCTTGTTTTGGCCGTTGCCTTTTTCGAAAAATTGGAAGAGCTTCAAGGGAGAGTTGTGGAACTTTGGGTTGGGTTTGGCGTAGGCAAACACCTTCGCTATATTCCTGCCCATGAAATCTCCAGAAAACTAGGCCCTCGAGTCTCAAGTGCACTCCCATTTTTTCACGCCTTCACTGGCTGTGATACAGTCTCGTGTTTTATTGGAAGAGGAAAGAAGACAGCAATGGACGCATGGAACAGTTTTCCAGAGGCCACCACCGCCTTTCTCACTTTAGGAAGTACACCCCCTGAAGTCGACGAAACGAGCATGGCGACCCTTGAGCGCTTTGTAGTTTTACTGTATGAGAGGACAAGTGGAGAAAAAACGGTGAATGACGCACGTAAGCACCTGTTTGTAAAGAAGGGCAGACAGTTTGACAGCATCCCACCAACAAGAGCAGCCCTACTGGAGCATTCCAAACGTGCCGTTTTCCAAGCAGGATACATCTGGGCTCAGTCTCTCACTCCAAACCCTACACTGCCAAGTCCACAAGACTGGGGTTGGACCTTAGATGGAGGTTTGTGGAGGCCTTTCTGGACGTCACTGCCAGATGTGATGGGCTCCTGCCAGGAACTTGTTCGGTGTGGCTGCACGAAAGGCTGCCGAAGGAAGTGCTCTTGTGTGAAGGCTTCTCTGCGCTGCACGGCCCTCTGTAGATGTCCTGATGAGTGTGACAACAGATGAACTCCTCGGTTTGAATGACTAACATGTATGTTACTTATTGAACTTACCATTTGCGAGTTCCTAATGTAGATATGTTGAGAAGAACTGCTGAGTGTTCAATGTTTATATGCCAAATGCATCCTTTAGCCTAACATTAAAGTATTAACGGCAGGATAGCCAGAATGTATACCGCTCTTTAAAATGTGTCGCAGTTTGCAGTTTACAAATTCTTAGTCAATCAGAAATTAAGCAGTTTATTCTTTGTGAAAAACTAAAAGTAACTTAAACTGTACAAGAAAGAAAAAACGCAGGATAGCAACCAGTTACGAACTAAAGAGATGTGGATATCATAGATGCCCCGATAAGTACTACAACAGCAGTGTCTTTCAAAGTTTGAATGACTTAATATGTTTCTTACTAGACTTGCCGTTTGTGAGTTCTTGGGATGTTAATATGTGAAACGTATCAATTAACCTAACATAAAAGTTATAACGGCAGGATAGACAGAATGTATGTTACAAAAGTGACACTAGTATGAAGAGAAAGCATACCGCGATTTAAAATGTCTGCAGACTGTTGCAGATTCTTAGTCTATCAGTAATTAAGCAGTTTATTCTTCAAAGAAATGTAACAAAAAGAATCTGACACTGTATCACAAGAAATATACATGTAAAAGCAAAATATTATTGGTAGACAGTAAATGTTATTTTAACACAAGATACGTCGCCACTTCCGGTTGAATATGGCATTCATTAAAGTTTATTACCTAATTGCATTTCTCTTGTGTTTTTTGGACTCAACATTTAATTTCGAGTTAACCTCGATCACGTGCTTCCTACGTTACCGTTTTTAAGACAAACACTCAAATATTTATAGCTTTTATATTAAGTTGCGATTCCACTTCCGGTTCAAGATGGCGGCCATTTTGAAACATCCTCTTAACTCAGCTCAGATGAAATTTTTGTGGAGGCACTATATCAACTTTTCATTGACACGTTAAAAGCTACCTTTCCGCCAAATTTCATGCTTTTAACAGAAAGTGAACAATTCCAGCACATATCCGCCCCACTACTAATGATACAAGCAGTTTCAATTATGGCAAAAATTACGAAAATAATATTTACCGGGATCCACAACCTAATCAACGAAAGAAATACACTGAACACCCAAACAGAGATGACAACAGCAACAACACGCTTGTGAGTGACAAGTTCCTTGTATCTAAGATGCAGATGGATGGCCAAGAATCTGTCTGCACTCAGAGCCATGACACCAAAGAACGAAGCATAACAAAATAAATTTAGCGGGATGAGATACGCGATGTACGTGGCATTGTAAGTTGGGTTGTTATTAGTGTTTTGCTTGAGTTCCATGATACGAAGTACAATGAACAAAGGTTGTACCAGCAAACCAACACCGAGATCAGAAACAGCCAGACTCAGGAGCAATATTTTGAAAGTCTTTGGTAACGACCGAGTTTTTCTTATTGCGTGGATTGTTATAACGTTCAACGTAATGGCGATATAAGACAATAACGCGTTTAGGACACAAACAGCGACGTACGACGCAAACAATTCTTCAGCAGTTGTTTTCATAATATGGATCTTAACGGTCAGACGCAACAATACCGTCTGCGCAAGAAATATTGATCCGAAATATTTCAAGTTTGTACGTGAGGCTGGATAAAACTCCTTTTAGTTCTCTCTGGGTCGTTCCTTTGAAGAGCTCTTTACAAAACGCGGATGATCAAGCCGTCATTAATTTCGCAAAATTCGTAGAATGAATTCTTAATCATCACCTTTTTCAGCTGGCTTGAAAACGCACATGCAGCTGTTTTTCGAGAACCACGATGCACGCAAGCTTTACCTCTGTTTAATATTTGGTCAAAGCCAAAACCGTGTCACTCTCTCTGATCTGCTCTCTGAAATCTCGTTTTTTGTGTGGAAACGTAAAGCGATTGAATATATTTTTTCTGATAACAAAATAACGGGAAAGGCAAGGCTTTAGAAGTGTTATTCTTCAAGCCATAATTTTTCACAGATGTCTATAAAACGTCGCAGGATTTCTGAAAAATAAATTCTTGTTTAATCACCCTTATCGTAAAAACTTACAACAGGTTTTCATTGCCGTTTTTTCAAGCTTAAAACATATGTCTGAGCTATCCGTAAACTGGCGCTTCGTTTTAACACAAAATCCACTTCGAAATTGTTATCCGATATTTTGAATTACAAAACACGCCTTGTTAAACTTGCCCTGAAAATGAGTAATTAGCATGTAAACTAGTGGTTCCTAATGGTAGGTAAAGTGCTGCGAGCAGATGGTCTAGTTATAAAGCATCATTCTTAATTTCCCGAAAAAATATTGGGAGGTACTCGGTAGTAATGTCGGTGTCTTTTGATTTAGGTATTAGGAGTCGAAATATGTCGGCCAAATAAACTAACGCGTACAAGAAGAAGAACAATGACAACAAAGCTAAGCGTGAATAAATATGTCTTTTAATTAATGTATATGTTTGCGACCACAATGGGTTGTTTGACACATTGGCCACCGAGCGCATTCGCTCAGTTCGGTTTGTTTGCGACCACAATGGGTCGTTTGACACACTGGCCACCGAGCACATTCGTTCAGTTCAGTTTGTTTGGTCACAGATCAGCTAGATCAAATCGCCTCAACTCGTGATTCGGTTTGTAGGTCATTTTATGTCGCTCCTTTCGCATGATTTGCAATCAACGATGCTTTGAAATCAAAGATGCTTTGAAAGAAAAGACTGAACAACTCCTTAAGTGACATGGTAGCAAAGCGGTACAAATTATACTCACCAAATACAGAAAGTCAAAAACTCGTCCTACACGAACACGTCAGGCCTATGGAAGAGCTCGCGAAGGGAAAGCACGTGTTGTAATGGTCAGCTGTGCACGGAAGCGAGGCAAAATGTTCGACTACATACGTCGAGAATCAAACCGGTATCTGAGTTAAAAAGGACTGCTGCTCGCTCCTGGGGGGGGGGGGGGACCCGGGGGGGGGGACTCCTATGTAAAAATGACGGGGTGCTCGTCGTACTACCATTAGAATTATCGCGGTACCTTTTAGGGTATGAGCCGAAAAAATATGACAGAATATGACATGTGTTGTTTAAGAATTGGTACCTCTTAAGGGTAAAAATTATTTTGAGCCACGCCCATCAAACGAGATTATGGTACCTTTTAGGGTGTTATTCGAAAATTTCTGACGAGCCCCCCCGTCATTTTTATATGGGAGCTCCCCCCCGGGTGCTCGCTACGCTCGCAGCAATTGACATTTTTTTTAAATATATATTTCACGTAACCCAAATTCATTGAACCTTTCAGCAATTTTGTCTCTACTATTAATTTTTGGTGATGAAAATAGATCATCAAGTTTGCATAAATCCATCGTTTGAAGTAAAGCACATCCTTTCGCCTGTTTCCAATCGGATAAAACAGATGTTTCGTACCTAAAAAAATTAAATATATAATTTTTAAAATAAAAGTCTTACGCCCAAGTAATATTTATACTCTTTCTATTATTTTATAGACAATGGAAGCGTTCAACAAGGAGTTAAGAGATCAAACAAAGAGATGACAAGGTTTATTTCAGAGTGTCTGGAAAGCGTGCGTAAATCGAAATGATGTCGCAAAAGGTAGTAAGACACCTTCTTTTGAAGCAGAATTGTATATTGATCTTTGCATTTATAGGTACGCTTTGCCTGTTTGCAATTGTTTGAAACATAACAGATGTCTCGTACCTTATCAAATTGGCTGATTTAAATATATAACTAGTGTATTGAATAGATAGTGGATGCGGCGGCAAATAGGATAAACAAAATTAACACGGTAGCACCGTGTGACGAAGCCTCGACACGCTAGTAAGCGAAATGGCACTTTAGCCGTGTGAAAATATACACCAGAAATATGGAATCCCAACCATATAGAATCTTGCTTATCACAAAGTACCGAAGCGAAATTCGCGTTGTGGACTTCACCTTTAAATCTTCTGCTTCAATTGGTTTTAAACAAAACTCAATCGCAAATGCCAGTATAAAGACTAAAAGTTTCTTTTGGAAAATAACCTCCGTAACACAACAAGCGAGATTGATCAAAGGCTCCTTAGAGCCAGCCCGTGAATAAGAAATGCTAACGCGTAACGCAATATTGCGGTAAGCTTATGTTTTCACACTGACACGGTTCAATATTTTTTTAAATTAAACGTAAGGATTTTTGACAAACGCCAAAAGAAAAATACAGTACATCACTTTCATAATGTTCAGTCCGAAGAATTAAGAAAGAAAAAAAAAGAGGTCCCGAGCGGGACTTGAACCTCGAACCGTCTGGCTGTCATTCCGCGCGCTAATCCCCGGGTAGGCGAGCCAAAGTGTTTATATGAGAAAAAGTTGTCCCGCCTGCCAGGGTTACCCTACCTGCCGAGGCGAGACTGTAGGATTATTACATGAAGTAGTACATTGCATGTTACATAACATTAGTGCCCCAATGCATGCGGGGACCACGTGGAATAACTTGCGGCTAAATACAGGAATCGATCCGACTTTTCATTGGACGAGAGAACAATGGAAGGAAACCATCTCAGCGCCTCATTTGCGGGCTCAGGCTCATCGGTTCAAATGAATTAATATGATCAGCCATAGTTGAGAGCGAAACTATTCTATTTCCCTCCGAGAAATTTTCTTTAAAAGACTATTAGCTGAGTATGCTTGTTTATACGGTTTAATTGATCGATTGTTAAACCGCCAAGCGCAGAGAAAGAATTGAACATTTAAAGCAAGTAAACCAACAGACCCTAAACGATAGCTATATATAGTTGGAGTTAAGTTGGAGTAATTCCTTTCATAGCCTCGCTTCGATTGAACGATAGAAGGAGGAATCGATCCACAATATATAAACTGTAACACAGTTACACGTAAATAAATTCGGCAATGAGATCGATTCCTGTCTTTAGCTGCAAAGCTGTCACTTGGCTAAATACAGGAATCGATCCGACTTCAGTTGAAAGTCGAGAACGATGGGAAAGTGAGAACGATGGCAATATTTTGCATACCAGGCTTGAAAGCCGCGCGTGGATGATTTATGCGTGGGTGCCTGTCTGGGAAATCGGAATCTTCAAAACAGAAGAGGTTTTTTGCTGGCGATAGCTATACAGAAGACTCACAAAAATTCCGAGTACCAAAGTAAAAGCGTTTGTCAATGTGACAGACAAAAAAGTGATTTACATAAATGAACCATTTACTGGTCTATTGTCACGCAATATTAAAAAAATGGAGCCAAGGTCAAGCCAGGAGAGGATGCTAAGCTGATAGCGGGATCTATTCCTGTATTTAGCCAAGTAGCACCTTCGGAGCTAATGACAGAAATCGATCCGACAGGGATCGATTCCTCTTTTTAGCCTTGATTCGAAACATGGCTAATTACAGGAATCACTCTTACTTACCTTTAGGTTTACTTGCTTCAAATGGTCAATTTTTCCTTCGCGATTGGTTCAACGTCCGATCAACTAAACCTGTAACGCGAGTATACTCAGTTGATAACTCAAACAAAAGAGCAAAAACTTCAATATACGAAGAAATACTGCTTTGTAATGAACTATCAAACCGAGCCCGCAAGGGTTTCATTTCATTGTTCTCCCTCCAATGAAAAGTCGGATCGATTCCTGTATTTAGCCAAGTGACAGCTTTGCAGCTAAAGACAGGAATCGATCTCATTGCCGAATTTATTTACGTGTAACTGTGTTACAGTTTATATATTGTGGATCGATTCCTCCATCGTTCAATCGAAGCGAGGCTATGAAAGGAATTACTCCAACTTAACTCCAACTATATATAGCTATCGTTTAGGGTCTGTTGGTTTACTTGCTTTAAATGTTCAATTCTTTCTCTGCGCTTGGCGGTTTAACAATCGATCAATTAAACCGTATAAACGAGCATACTCAGCTAATAGTCTTTTAAAGACAATTACTCGTAGGGAAATAGAATAGTTTCGCTCTCAACTATGGCTGATCATATTAATTCATTTGAACCGATGAGACCTGAGCCCGCAAACGAGGCGCTGAGATGGTTTCCTTCCATTGTTCTCTCGTCCAATGAAAAGTCGGATCGATTCCTGTATTTAGCCGCAAGTCGTGGAATAAACTGTCGCCATCTTGGTTGTCTCCAACACGTTCCTTTTTTTTTTTCGGCAAATACAACATGGTGGCAGCGGCAAGCAGCCCATAAAACGCCATAATTAAACATGGGAGATGAAGAAGAAGCTCCAGGAGCAGTTCATCACAATCAAGCGGTAAATTATCTTCCGCTACCGACCAAATTCGACGGAGCGAACAAACTCAATCAAGCCGACTTGTGGCAGAAATGGCTAAGACGTTTCGAGCGTTATAGGATCGCCTTTGGGCTCTAGAATAAAACGGAACATGAGCAGGTAGGAACTCTACTCTACGCTATGGGGGAATGTGCCGACAACATCATCACAAGCCCTGCGCATAAACGAAGAAACAGCTTCGCACACAGAAGTCAGAACAGCGCTCAACAGCTACTTCGCTGCACGACGCAACACCATAGTCGAACGAGCACGCTTCAACACACGAAAACAAATAACCTGACGAACTCGTAGATACCTTTATATTATCTAAGATCTTCACCGCATTGCCAAACTTTGCGAATATGGCACGCTCAAAGACCAGCTCATTCGGGACAGAGTTGTCGTAGGAGTCCTTGACGATACTCTATCAGATCGCTTACAAGCAAAATCAGACCTCGCACTCGCAGACGCCGTTCGCATGAGCCGCCAAGCCGAGGCAAGAAAACAAAACCGTTCTGTCGTCCGAGGAGAAGAGAAGCCTAGCGACGTCACAATTGAAAGTGACATAATCTTGTGTAAATCATAGTCCTTAAACATTCCTCTCGAATCTCAGAGAACGGGAGCATGAACCGTCCAAGAAGTTTGCCATTCGTAGAAAATGGATGTTGCCCATTTGTTTTTTTATATTTCGTTGACGGGGGAATAGCTTTATCGACTAGATTTTCATCTACGACAACCGTTTTAGCCTCCCTAAACCGAGATGCTTCTGTTTCGCACATGGTCTCATACCAAATGGCGAAACACAACAAGCTCAATAAAATAATGCATGTGACGGCATTTGAAAAGGACAAAGCCAAAAAAAACTAACACTGAATAATTCTGTATTGTTTCATTTGAGAAGCCAGATCAAAAACTCGTGCTTCGGGTTTGATCGGGGCGTCCAAACACCTTGAAACAATAAAAGAACTCGGCCGAAGCGGCCTCGTGCTTTCATTGCTTCTGGGTGTTTGGATGCCCTGATCAAACCCTCGCACTCGTTGTTGATCTATTACTTGAACTCTGGACATTATGTTGCGATGCCAGACCAGGATGTTTGGAACATTGAACATTATCGTACTTTCAACACATTTATTTATTGATATTGTTGATTTGTTGTTGTTGTTTTACCCCCCACTTGGTGTCTTGCCGTTTTGGGGGGAGGTGTAGGATTGTTACATGAAGTAGTAGATATCATGTCACATAACATTAGTGCCCCAATGCATGCGGGGACCACGTGCAATAAACAAATGAATGGGGTTAGTTTCTAGAGAAACTGTGGTGCTGCGTCGGTGGGGGAATGAAACACGAGAATTTAGTTTTATCGACTGAGTCGATAAGGTAAATTGACCACCGTAAAAAGATTCAAATAGCTGACGTTTCGAGCGCTAGCCCTTCGTCGGAGCGAATCAAGGAATTGTGGGTAGTGTGTGGTTTTATATAGTAAGCGGTGGAGCTACGCTATTGGTGGAAATTTGGTGACGTGAAAAACAAATGTAGATTAGTTGAATGAAAAGCGTTCGTTGATTCCGTGGGGTTTGAGAGTGCCGATTTGAAAGATGATTTTTTGTTCTAGGTTTTTACGGCTTTCTGTGTTACCCTGGTGTAGGGAAAGGCCGCAGATTGTCATGTGTTGTTTAGAATGATTAGTAAGATTAAAATGGCGCGCGACTGGTTTGGATGCGTCTTTGTCATTTTTTTCAACGTCTCGGAGATGTTCACGAAAACGGTCGCCCAGTCTTCTCCCTGTTTCGCCAATGTATATCTTTTTGCAAAAAGTACATGTTATGCAGTAGATAACATTTACGGAGGTGCATGTAAAACGATCAGTGATTTTAATAGATCGTTTGGGTCCTGTTGTTTTGTCCGCGTTGTGAATGAAAGGACAAGTGTTACATCGTGTGCGTGTGCATTTGAAAGTTCCCGGTACATCGTCAGATTTACAGTGCGCTCGTAACTAGAAAGTTGCCAATGTTTTTGTCACGTTTGAATGAAATTAGTGGGGGTTGTGAAAAAATTCTGCCAGTTTCGGGGTCGTTTTGGAGTAATTTGAAATTTTTTAAAATGATGCTTTTGACTGTGTTGTTGTGTGGGTGGAAAGTGAGGGTGAATGGAATTCTCTCGTTCTCTTCCTTCTGTGGCGTTTGTAGTGCTGATTGTCTGTCGATCTGTTGTGCACGTTGTTGGCTCGTATTAACAACAGAGTCAGGGTACCCACGTTTCTTGAAAAACTGGCACATTTCTTCTGATTTGTTGGAAAAATCAGAGTCATCACTACATAGACGTCGAAGTCTGAGAAATTGAGAATACGGAATGGCGTTTTTAACGTGCGATGGATGTGAGGATGAATGTAACAGATAACTGTGGGAATCTGTAGGTTTGTAGTGCACACTTGTGGATAAACTGTTACCGTTGATTGAAATATTAATGTCAAGAAAAGCGACTGAGGTTTCGGAAATTTCCCAGGTATATTTTAGAGCGGGATGAAAAGTATTGACAGAAGTTATGAATTGATTAAGTTCCTCTTTACTGGAAGAGGTAGCGCCAATGCAATCATCGATGTAGCGGCCGTAGAGTTCGGGTTTGGTTCCGTGGTACTGATTAAAAAATTTGTCTTCGATGTGGCCTACAAAAAGGTTAGCGTAGCTTGGTCCCATTTTGGTGCCCATGGCGACTCCATTTACTTGTTTGTAGTAGTTTTGGGAAAATGAAAAACAGTTAAGTGTCAAAACTAATTCGGCTAAGCGGAGCAGTGTTTCTGAGCTTGGGTTTTGAATGGAGCGCTGGTCGAAAAAATATTTTAGTGCTTTAAGTCCTTCGTCATTGGGGATGACGGTATATAAAGAGGTAATGTCCATAGTGAAAATTAATTTGTTTTCGCTGGGAAAACTGAAATCCCGGAAAATTTCGAGTGCGTGATTGGTGTCCTTAATGTACGAGGGTAGTGATTTGACAATGGGGGCCATGATTTTGTCTAAATAGCTAGAAATTAGTTCGGTAGGACAGCTACAAGCGGAAACAATTGGTCGGCCCGGATTGTTTGGTTTATGAATTTTAGGTTTGAAATAAACGCGTGAGGTTCTAGGAGTAGTAATGATGAGATTGTTGGCGGTAACTGGTAATTGTTGTTTAGTAATGAGGTCTTGGATAGTTTCTTTGACAATTTTTTGGTTGGTAGAAGTGAGATCTTTATCAACTTTGGCATAGAAAGCGGTGTCAGAAAGTTGCCGAAAAGCCTCTTGTCGGTAAAGGTCGGTCCGCCAAACAACTACCGCCCCGCCTTTGTCGGCCGCTTTGATAACAATGTCGCGTCGTTTGCTAAGACTTTTGAGCGCTGCCCATTCTCCTGTTGAAAGGTTGGAAATTTTGGTGTGGCACACGATGTAACACTTGTCCTTTCATTCACAACGCGGACAAAATAACAGGACCCAAACGATCTATTAAAATCACTGATCGTTTTACATGCACCTCCGTAAATGTTATCTACTGCATAACATGTACTTTTTGCAAAAAGATATACATTGGCGAAACAGGGAGAAGACTGGGCGACCGTTTTCGTGAACATCTCCGAGACGTTGAAAAAAATGACAAAGACGCATCCAAACCAGTCGCGCGCCATTTTAATCTTACTAATCATTCTAAACAACACATGACAATCTGCGGCCTTTCCCTACACCAGGGTAACACAGAAAGCCGTAAAAACCTAGAACAAAAAATCATCTTTCAAATCGGCACTCTCAAACCCCACGGAATCAACGAACGCTTTTCATTCAACTAATCTACATTTGTTTTTCACGTCACCAAATTTCCACCAATAGCGTAGCTCCACCGCTTACTATATAAAACCACACACTACCCACAATTCCTTGATTCGCTCCGACGAAGGGCTAGCGCTCGAAACGTCAGCTATTTGAATCTTTTTACGGTGGTCAATTTACCTTATCGACTCAGTCGATAAAACTAAATTCGCGTGCAATAAACGTTCGCCATCTTGGTTGTCTCGAACACGTTCTGTTGTTTTCTTCGGCAAATACTAGAGACAACTCGCCCAACCGAGTTGTCTCGCCCCCCGAGACGAGTTCTCGATTCTCATGTAAACGGTTGGTTGAATTTTTCAAAGAAATAAGTTAAAAGTTAGCTCGGCCAGGGTAACTCGGGGGAGGGTTGCCGAGACCATATAAACAGGCCCTTAGAACAGGATAAACGTCAAAACGCTTGTCTCGGTTGAAAAATCCTTTTAGATCGATTTTAATGTTGGATTAAAGACTCCAAATGCGAAACATCTTTAACCTTATTGTTGTTTATATTCGTTTACAACAAATTAGTAATCAGTTATCGCTGGATTCACGCTGTTCTTGTTACGAAACGCACTCGTAACAAGATTACGTCACTAAGTTTACAGCTGATGAAAGGAGCGAGTGAGTGAGCGAGTGAGTGCTCATTTGCATATCTGTCATCGTTACCGATAACCCGTTTATTACGCATGCGCGTATTCAGGGGTTAAAAACATTCTTGAGCCCAGAGCTCTTCTCTTTTGCGCATAAAAAAGACCGAAAGCTCTGAGGTCGAGAATGAGGTTAAAAACTGATATGAGGGTCTGAATGGGGTTTAGTGTTGGTTAAGTGTTATTTAGCCATAATTTTTAGTGTTTGCTGTTAAATTGGCCAATATTTTAATGTTTACTGTTGCCGGCGAAAATACTGTTAAGTGTTTGAAGGTTTTTTCGTAAAAAAAAAAACAGTCTTTTAGCATTGTAAATACTTGTCTGTTCTGCGAAAATCGCTAAGAAAATCATTCAATCGCCATGCCTGAACGGTAAATTCCTCTTGTCAGTGTGATAGTTAGAGACTTATTCCTAACATCGATCAAAGAATCGACAACATCGAGAACAAAGGGCCTGTTATATCTTAATTTTGATCTAAAAGGAAAAATCTCTCAGGCGCGTACTTGGGGTAACCGGACTAAAGATGCTTTCGGTGGCGAGCCACAAGCAGCATTTGTGTAAGGCCTATCAACTTTTGTAACGATAAGCAAATAGCATTTAATTCAAAGTCAACCACTGTCCTAGGCGTTTTGTTCCACCGAATCCCCCCCCCCCCCCCCCCCCCCCCTGCGACTAACTTCCCAACCCCCCTCCCTCAAACGCCGTTAACATAGGTAAGGCAGGTGACCTTTACATATCGCGGGCTCAATGTTTACAGCTGATCGAGCGAATGAATCAGAATGAGTGTGGGGAGAAAGGAACTCAGAAAAATTCTGAGTTGCAGATGGGATTTGAACCCACGACCTTCTGTATTCTAGTCGGTTGCTCTGACCACTGAGCTACTGAGAACTCTGGTGATGAGTAACGGTCAAATGTGGACTATGTATGACAGGGATTGGATCACTCAATCACAAGTTTGCCAAAGAACATACTGATTTACTGCAACGCGCAGTCACGTAGAATAAACTCTCAGAGTAAATAATGAAATATATGAACATAGTTAATAGAACAAACTGGTTATGAAGCTCAACAAATTTCAAAAAGATTGTACAAAGCTGCTTTGTTTTATGTTGAACGAACCGTGACCCTGCACAATGTTTTGTTTAACGTGTAAGCCCAAATGTTTCTATTGGTCAGTTGCTCATATGCATTTTAATACCTTTTGTTTTTTGTGCAGGGTCAAGGCAAACGAACAAAAGAAATGAAGAACAAAAACATGTAACAATGGACTGACCGAGTTTCATAACCAGTTTGTTCTATTAACTATGATATGAATAACTGCATCGCGCAGTCACATAAACAATGAAATATATATGAATATGAATGAGTGTGGAGAGAAAGGAACTCGGAAATCACGCAATTTATAGGCTAGAAATTATCACAACATTCGCACATAGTAATGCCTATCATAAATCTGCACGAATAGTTGTCGTATTACTTCAGAGGGTTTTAACTTGACGTCATAGCCGCCATATTGGTGTCCCCGTACAAAAGAATTTTAATTAATTAATTTAGGAACACCAACATGGTTGTCATGGCCTTTGTCATTTGAGTCCCTCGGGACTGAGTGAAAACGCTCTATGAAGCTGTCATGATCTAATAACGCTTGTTATAATACATAACAACACTTATTTATTTTATGGCTGTGAAGTGGCCACAATAACTGAAAAGAAGCATTCTGATTTGTTTCCTGGGCAGTATAAGTTTTGCTCTGCGGACCACTCGCGAATTGATTTCATTGAATTGTGTCTTTGAATAAGAAAATAATAAAAAATTTGAAACTAAATAAAACAAAAACCTTCAGTGAGCTCAAGCTGCTGAAACGGAGACAGGTTGGTGTAGACGTTCTGCAAGGTGTGCTATGTATTTGTTTCAATCAAATGTTATCTTTCTCAAAGTTTGAGAAAGATAACATCGCTTCCATCAGCCAGGTCAAAAAATGCCATAATGGTTTAATTTCACATCTCGGCTTTTGAACTTTTGCATCTGGGGACGAGTTACCAAAACACCTGTGTATGTCAACGGTGATGATTGATTAAACTGCGCTAAAAGCACATAAGTACCCTGTGGGAGGAGAACACGCAGACAACCCAGAATGAGATCGCAAACTCCAGCGGTCAAGTGGAGCAAGAAAACAGCCGAATTCCTCAGTTGAAGGGACACTGTCCCGGCGGATTAATCGACATTTCATGATTATGGCCAGGAGCTTGCTCTAAACTTACTCTATTATCTTTAAAATTGAAGAAAAAAATACCAAAAGTGATGAAAGCAAAGAAATATGAACTAAAGAGACATAATAACGCCTAAAAAGGTCAAAATTCCACAAGAATGGCAAGTTTGATTTCTTGACCGCCTGTCACAAAATCAAATTTGATGAAATGTAATCCACTTCCATCCTTGCAATCCTGCACTTCATTTCCAAACGTACTGCTTTTGTTTTGCTCGATATAATCGTTTTATCCAATTAAGTTGTATATTTGGTGGTATTTAGCGATGTAACATGGAAATAGGTTAAGCGAAATATTGTTATTTCGGCGGGAGTGTCCCTTTAAGGTGCCTCACAATAGTTCCCGGCATTTTCCATCACTTATACTTTGATGGATCAATACAACAATTATTTATCAGTTGATGCTACAATAATAGTATCAAACAAATGCCTAGTCATTGGCTCATCGTTATGACATAACAGCTTACCATAGTAACAGTATAACCTGTTAAAGACACCCTTAATTTTAGTTTTAAGTGCTTATAACAAAACATCGAGCTCTGTAACCCCCATTTTTTTATTATCGAATTGTAATTACGTAGCCTGTTAAGATACAACTTTGCAAAGTTTAAAACAATTCTTGGGGAGGGATTCATTTTCGACAATTTAAGGTGGCTCTGAACCCCTCCCCAACAATTAGTTTTTTACTTAATCAGTTCCTGTTAATAGTTCAGGGAATCTATTATTTTTTGTACGTCTAGTACAGAAAAATTGCAACAGAATTTTTCTCACTGCGAATTTGTCAAGACTGTTGTCTGAAATAACATACTAAAAGTTCCAAAAAATCCCAGTGGTGGAACATGGCGAAATTTAGAGTTGAAAATTTGTTGCATTTACCATAGGGAGCCCACGTCGTAAAAAAATGGAAAAAAACATAATTTATGTAGTGTTTGTCAGTTTTTGACCGTAAACCATGCTGATTTTATTGTAAAACGTGGTTTTTTCCACGAAACAACGGTTAATTTGGACAATTGATCCATATCCTGTTCAATAAAGACATAAATATTCCACAGGGTACCCAAACAAAACAAATGTGTTTGATATCTAAAATATGAGGTAGCGCCATACTTTACTCTGTACATGGCTTTTTCCTTTTTTAGATGACATTAGACCTGTCATTTTAACACAAGAATAATCAAGCATAAGACATTTGTTAGTCGGCAGTATGATACGTGAACCACTACTCTTTAAGGCCCTCGTCTAGGTCTGGCGCACTCGAGTTCATGCAACTGTCTCCCTTACAGACACCACAGACAAAAAAACCATTCCAGTCCGTGCTTTTTGCATGAACATCGCTGGGTGTTACAATCCGTCTTACAGTTGCATCGGATAAATTCAAGCAGAGACTGGTGCGCTGGCAGACGGTCTGTAAGCACAGGGAGCAGCTTGCTATCGGCCAGTCTCCATCCCCAGTCTTGTGGTGGCAATTCCACGCCCTTCCACTGCTGCACCTGGTAGTGCACTTTTAGACTATGGAAACCTGCCGCTGAAGACGTTGGTGGCAAGTTCTCTGGCTGTAGACTTACAGTACCCGTCGCAACCTTTTGGCAGAACCTTGTGTAGCGTAAGGAATTGAGGCTTTCCGTAGAGCTCGCATTGTATAAGCGCAGCATGGCCTTCTCGCCCGCCACTGTGATGTCTTCCATTGTTGCGTCGGCTCGGCCAAAGATGCCCACCAGCTCGGAGAATGCGGCGTTTGTCTTCACCTTTTTCAGCGTGGTGCCCTTTCCGATGCCATGAACCCTCGAAGTAGTGTCACACCCAAGGAATGCGTGGACAAACAAGATCCTTAAACATATATCACGACCGAGTGCCGCCTTTGTTTTCTTGATGTCCCATATTTTGCGACTCTTGTCTCACTGGCAAGGAACTCTTCATGATACTGATACGAATACTGTGTTCATCGCCCGTGCCTCTGCGACTGCAGTGTTGGCAATCATTACATCCGCATCACTGAGAGCCTGAAGAAAAGAGTAGCCAATACTCTTAAACTTCTCAGACAGCAATCCGATGAAGTTTTGTTTGTTTTCTTGATGGGACAGAAAATCCTCTTTCTTTAGTGTGGCGATCATATCAGACTCAAACAAAACAGCTGGACCACTATGACCTCTTCTGAGGTCATAATGACCACTATGACCTCTTCTGAGGTCCTTGGTGCTTGGCCCATCACTATAGCCATCAAACACAATAGTACAGCTTGGATATATTCTCTACACGTACTGTATGTACAGTGAACAAATTTCGTCGTACGTGAGTCCACGAGGCCAGACGACGCGATGCAAGAGAGCCCCACGATCTAGAACAAAGTGCACATTACCACTAGTAGGAAGGGTTGTTGGTTGGGCGTCCCTTGTAAGGGCCCAAATTGCGTCCGCTAAAACTGGTTTGCTGGCTTTGCGTGGGAGTAGGGACTCATCAAACAGAGAAGTTGGATAATTTGACATCTCGTATTCAAAAAATCCTCTGCGGATTTTCGTACTGTCCCGTAGTCGCGACGATAGTAAGTCTTTGAAACATCAACTGAGGGTCGACTTGGACCTCACCGTCGCTCAGTTGGACTGCCGTCTTTGACGCAAGAGTAATGACTTGATCTTTCTTCTTGAACGTGTGCTGCTTAACGTTCTTTCGTTCTAACGACTTCAGTATCCTCTGTCCTTCCTCTTGACGCGGTTTTGTGCTACAACTCCAGTTGCAATATTGTGCAGAGAGTGTGACTCTAAACTGCAAGGATTTCGTTGGAAAAGATAACTGACGAGTGTGTTGGTGTCCTTGTAATCGCGCTCTTTCCTTGCTTTGGTCGTATCCTTATGTTGCTCACTGGTAAGGAAATTCGCGCCGGTCAAATTCTGCATGGAGTTTTTTTAATGTCAGTGCAAGCAGGCATCGACATCAGCCACACCAAGCGCTGGGTCTCGGACATCCCCCGTCGTCTCGTCAGCCCACCGTTTGTCTTGACACTTCGCATCAGCACTTGCTCAATCAGTAAATCAGTAGATAAACCAGCCCAAAGGGTTGTGACGGGCACTGTAAGTCTACAGCCAGAGAACTTGCCACCAACGTCTTCAGCAGCAAGTTTCCATAGTCTAAGAGTGCACTACCAGGTGCAGCTGCAGTGGAAGGGCGTGGAATTGCCACCACAAGACTGGGGATGGAGACTGGCCGATAGCAAGCTGCTCCCTATGCTTACAGACCGTCTGCCAGCGCACCAGTCTCTGCTTGAATTTATCCGATTCAACTGTAAGTAGACGACGGATTGTAACACCCAGCGATGTTCATGCAAAAAGCACGGACTGGAATGGTTTTTTTGTCTGTGGTGTCTGTAAGGGAGACAGTTGCATGAACTCAAGTGCGCCAGACCTAGACGAGGGCCTTAAAGAGTAGTGGTTCACGTATCATACTGCCGACTAACAAATGTCTTATGCTTGATTATTCTTGTGTTAAAATGACAGGTCTAATGTCATCTAAAAAAAGGAAAAAGCCATGTACAGAGTATAAATAAAGTATGGCGCTACCTTATATTTTAGATATCAAACACATTTGTTCTGTTTGGGTACCCTGTGGAATATTTATGTCTTTATTGAACAGGATATGGATCAATTGTCCAAATTAACCGTTGTTTCGTGGAAAAAACCACGTTTTACAATAAAATCAGCATGGTTTACGGTCAAAAACTGACAAACACTACATAAATTATGTTTTTTTCCATTTTTTTACGACGTGGGCTCCCTATGGTAAATGCAACAAATTTTCAACTCTAAATTTCGCCATGTTCCACCACTGGGATTTTTTGGAACTTTTAGTATGTTGTTTAAGACAACAGTCTTGACAAATTCGCAGTGCGAAAAATTCTGTTGCAATTTTTTTGTACTGGAACCACAAGTTCCTGGACTATAAATATCATAATGTCTTAAAAACGTGGTCAAAATATTTTAATAGTTTCCAATCATTAGTAAGATATTTCGAATAAAGAGTGTTATAAATCGTACAATTCCTGTTTCGTTTTCTGAGTTTCTTACAGCTCCACTTTTCGTGGACAACCACCTAAAATGAAAACAATCATGACATTTCTCTCATTCTCGCTTTGTATTTCATTTGCTCAGTTGACAAACTGCCAGGCTCAATGAAGCACATAATACAAGAAACCAGACCTATTTGCAAATAAATTTATCACGCGATCAACGGACCATTCCACCTTAAAACGATAACTTCAAAGAACAAGTACCGGAAATAGAAGGAGGACAGTAAAATGAAGCAAATAAGCACTTTTCCACGCGGTTTAATTAAAATGAACTTTCTACAGGGGATTATACTCATATATAATAATTTCGTTCTGGTCGTGTTACCAGGTAAAAAACAATTCGATTCTCTTGTCTATGAATCATTGTCGTCCCCAGAGCCGCAATCATCTTGGCCAACGTCACGGATCACGGGTGCGGCTTTAATTGTAACGGGAGAAAGATGGGGCTAAAAACAATAGCTGATAGCAAAAGCAAAACAAATGATTATATATTTCCCTCGCCATATTCCTCTCGTCATAATCCCCTCATTATATTAATTCCCCCTCGCCTTAGTCCGCTAATAATAAAATAACACAAATGGGAAGACAAAATAGTGCTTTTAAACGAGGAAAACACACTGGCATCAGTCAATATTATTTGTTTATATAAAAAGGACGACTTCATCAATCTTATTCCTACTTCATTAACTTGCCAGGTCGCGACCAAAAAGCGAAATTTTGATAACATTATTCAATGTAATCGTACCTCGATTTAGATTTCGGGTCTTCAATAATGTATGACGTCTCGTATTATGCTTGAACCTGAATATTTTTCCGCTGGTTTCCCTTGGAAAACAAACCCACATCCACTCCATTGATCTTCGAAAGGTGAAGGCGGACAGTTGGGCCATGGTGAGACCATGAGTACTGTTCATACATTATCTTCTCTCTCTTCCTCCTTCTAAACATAACGAAGCAACGTGCTCAATGCAAATTTGGCAAAAGCAAAACATGTTTACCGTCTCGCTTCGTCATGTGCCGTGATCATTTTTTTGCATTTGCATTTGAATTGAATTTTGCAATTGAATTAATAATTTCTTTGTTTTAGAGAACCTCAAAAGGTGAAAAATTGACCTGTTTTTCGGGGATATGTAATATATTCCCCTCGTGGCGTTCCCTCGGGCTGCTCCCTCGGGGGTAATATATCACATATCCCGGCCCTCGCTCCAGGTCATAGGACTTCATATCAGACAAGTGAGTTTACAATGACTATAATAGTACTAAGAAATATAAGGTCATACATGTTACAATAATATCGAACGTAATAATACTTATCATTTAAAATGAATAAATAACAGTCACCATAATCACGACTAAAAGAGACCTGCTATGTTAACTCGAAAAAGTATCGAAAAAGTCAAACCTGTATTCGTAGGAAACCCTCGGGGAACGTTTTATGTCCGCCTCAATACAGGGTGCCCACTTTTAAAATTCAGGTTCCCATAGAGTATGTCCTAATTGATGTCAGTCAAATATAATTCTAATGAACGTTGAAAGATGTCATTAACTTTAACGGTGCGTTAATTTTCATCCATTTTAGTTGAAGTGAAAAGCTAATCGAATTCATACTAGAAATTTTATATTCTGCATTGTCAAACAAGAAAAGAGTTTTTCTCAACTAAATTGGATCTGACAAGCCAAACAAATTTATGACATGCTATTCCACAGCTGTGCATTCAGAAGCAAGTGAAGGAGGATGTTCTATTGATTAATTTGAACAGATAATAGAAGGGGTACTGCCCAGTGGACAGTTCAAAGTGACACTGAGCAAGGAATGTCAACCTGATTTCAGTGTGTATACGTATTTCTAACATAAATCATCGTTCGCTTCACAAACTTATCAAAAAGTTAGTCTGAGCTGACAGTAAAACCAGCCAATCCCAACCAATGACTTGGAATAGGTGCTGCTGTAGGTCAGTTTAGCTGGACCTCATGCTTGAAGAGGGTTATGTGTTCTGAAGGACCAATAAAGAAACTATTGTACAAAAAGCATAAACTAGCCGGGGAATTAAGATTTAAGAAATGTTGTGGGGCGTTCACGTATTTGAATCTCTTCCGCTCTTATTTGGACACTATATGTTCAATCTAAATCTAAACCTGAAGTGGTAATTTGAAAGCTACAAATAGCTCAAATTGTAAAATAAGGCCCCGTTTACACGGGTCCGAACAAATTTTTGCACGGACAAAAACTTGCACGGTTCCACCTTGCGTTTACACGGGACCGGCGGAACTGGACGAATTTTTGAACGGCTAAGTGTGCAAGTTTCCGTGTAAACACCACTGCAATCTGTAACAGAATTTGCACGGATCCATGTAAACACGTGGTCTAAGAACAAAATTCGTCCGTGCAAAAATTTGTCCGGACCCGTGTAAACGGGGCCTAAGAAGAAAGAAAACGAAAAATAATTGTTCTGATGAAAAGTATAAGCAAGACATAAAGATGTTCATATCGGGCTAATCAATAATGCTGCCTGGTAAAGAGTTCCAGTCCGATACCACTTTAGCTAAAAAGCTATTTCGAAGTAAGACAAGTAAAGCTGTTAGTTTTCATCTTGCCTCAGTTGAAAGATGGAAGCATATAAACATCGCAGTATGTTTATAACAGTGTTACGAATGTGTCTCATCTTCCAGCAATAAATCAGCGGATTCAGAGTTGAATTGAGCGACGTACGACGCAAACAATTCTTCAGTTCCTTTCATGATATGGACCTTAACGCTCAGACGCAAGAATTCTGTTTGCGCAAGAAATATTTCAAGTTTGTACGTGAGGCTGGTTAAAACTTCTTTTTGTTTTATCTGGGTGTCCTGTGAAAAGTTCTTCGAAAAACGCGGATGACTAAGCCGTCATTTTCACCAATTTCGTTCCAGCGTGGAAGGAATTCTAAATCATCAACTGTTTCTCTTCGCTTGTAAACGTACAGATGTTCAGTTTTGTTGTCTCCAGTTTAAAAATATTCGTTTGAACCGCCAATACCGTGTAACTCTCTGTGTCTAAAAAGGAATTCTCGGTTTATTTTGTGTGTGTGGAATCAGTGAGCCACTTCGAAGATATTTTTCTTAAAAGAAAATAAGCGGCAACACAAGGCTTTAGAAGTCCTGTTCATCAAGCCATAATGTTTCACAGATGTCTTTAAAACGTCGTGGGATTAGAATAAATTCTTGTTCAGTCACCTTTTTTCTCCTCCTGTGGAAACTTTCATCAGTTTTTCATTGCCTTTTTCCTAGTTGTTTGTTTGAGCCATCCATAAACGCTTCGTTTCAACATCAAAATCCACTTTAAAATCGTTCTCTGATATTTTGGTGATAAATTGTCGTGTCTCACTTTGGATTACAAAACAGATGTCTTGCTTCTAACAAACCTTTGCCTGAACATGAAAGTTCGGGCTCCAAATTAGAATTAAACCTCATCCAGTTAGAAGCCGAGAAAAATTGTTTAACGAACATAATAACTGGCATTTAAATTACTTTTTTTTAAATATATATTTCACACAACCCAAATTCATTCAGCGTATTTATAGCAAAGTTGTCTCTACTATTCTGTTAAAACAATTTTATCAAGTTTGCATAAATCTATCATTTGAAGTACAAAACATCGATCTTCTTGCAGAGTTGTATTCTGATGTTTGCATTTAGGTACGCCTTGCCTGTTTCCAATTGGCTAAAACAGATGTCTCGTACCTCGTCAAATTAGCTGATTTAAATAAATAACTTTTAAAATGAAAAGACTCACGCCCAAATAATATTTATACTCTTCCTATTATTTTAAAAGATGGACAAATGGAAGCGTTCAACACAGAGTTAAGAGATCAAAGAGATGACAGGGTTTATTTCAGTGTCTGTAAAGCGTGCCGTAAATTGAAATGATGTCGCAAAAGGTAATAAATCGAAACGAATAGTTGTCGTATCATTAAAAACCTGTCATTAATTGTTCACAGCCGTGATGAGCTGTCGATGAATCTCTAAGAGACACATAATCATAAAATTCGTATTGAACTACAATCCCATAAGCCGTTCGTTCGTTTGTTCGTTTTGGTGCTTCTCCCCATTGTGATAGCAATGTTTGACAACACTAAAAACCGTATCGACTCGACGTGGAACGCGGAACGCGGATCGCGAGTCACGCGAGGGCGGAAGAAAGTTCCACTCGCCAAGACTGACTCGCGCTCCGCGCTCGCTGATCGGCCTTCGAGCTCGGCTTACCGTAAAAACGTATTTTACGCAGGCTAAGAATTCTTTGTATCTGCTTTGAGAAGAGTATCCAAGCCAAATCAAAGGCTCCTGTGAGCCACCCCCTTGCGTCACTCCCCACCCTCCCCTCCCTCCAACGCCGTCCCCATGGGTAAGGCAGGTGACCTTTACATATCGTTGGCTCAACGTTTACGCTGATCGACCGTTTTACGTTTCGCGTATTTAGTAGTTAAAAACATCACTTGCATCAACGAAAACTCAAAGCAAAATGCCATCATAATTTAGCACATTCTCATTTCAGCCTGGAAACCACAATTATTTTGGAACAGTGTTAAAAGGTTCGCATCTGAGTACAAGGTTCTTTAAGACTTATGTATGCGTATTGTGATGACTGCTTAAATTCAGCTGTAAGCAAACCACGTAGTCAACCCAGAATGAGGCCGGGTCCGGTGGTCCTGCAGTCGATAATTCATACTATTGAGTAAGAAAGCAGCCAAATATCGTCAGTTTTTAAGGGTTCAGTTTCATATACATATAAATAGTATTCTTTCAAGTGTGATCTTCCGGATTACTTCAGTTCTGAAAAGAATGACGTGTTGACATTGACTAACGTTTTAACTACCTGAGTAGAAGTCAGCCTCAGAATCAGTTGATGGTATTAATATCTTTGGCTGTTGCTGTCATAGGTCAGATAAGGTATGATGTCATTGGCTGTTGCTGTCAGTGATTGGTGAGTTTTGATCAGTGTATTGTTAGTGACCACTATACTGCAACCCTTGACAGACGAATTTAGACACAAACTTCCAATCCGCTGAAAACTTTATTTATCGACGCTATCATGTATCAAGACAGTACAAATACCTGACGACTATAAACTAGACTAGAAACTAGAGTATTTTAACGTGAAATCGTTGATCACCAATATTCCACTTGAACTGGTGTTAAATACAGCAAGAAGTCGATTGTTAAGTAATGCTCCACATAAGAACTATAGTAAACTTCATTGTTCTGCGGCATTGGCTCTTTCCCGCATAGAATATCTTTGATTTCAAGAATAGGGGAAGAGCTGATGGTTCATAATTATATTTCGTTATAAAAATAACGAAAACCCATTTGCGTCAAACAAATTTTAGGAAATGTTCGTGCTTAACCAATCAGAATAGCAAAAGACAATAGCTAATAATTTTGCTTCTTTGATGAAGTTCCCCAAATACAATATCTTTTAAAACTTGCATGTTGTGCCATTGGGTCTCGAATTACTTGAAACCTTAAAAAAATTAGACAAAATGCACCTTGAACCCTAACTTTTTAGCAGTTGTTGAGTCTTGGCCAATGAGATCACTAGTTGTAACAATGAAAAAAGTTGACATTCCATCGTGCATTGCCGTTCAGCACTATCCTTCTTATGCGGATCATTACTTAAACACCGCTACCGACTGGCTTATTGTAATTGGCATACGTATTCAATTGTAATTGTAAGTAAGTAATAAGTAAGTAATAATTTATTTAAAGTCGATAACGTAGGGAGCGGTTACCCAATCTCCCGAGCCAGAGGCTCATGTAAAAAAAAACGCTCGACAAAAATACAATTAAGTTAAAATACAATTTAAGTTATAAAACAAAAAAATAAATAATCTAACTAGTATTTCAATATACTATACAAAAACGTAAGACAAATGTTTAAAAAATACACCTATAGCTATATTAAAAAGTTATAAACATGTGAATGTTGAATGTATTGTGTTAATAATAAAAAGCTAAAATTAGCGAATACATGTAGATTAGGTCTGTTAACTTTGGGTTTATTGATACGAGTTTGACAATTTTAATTTTTATGGGTCAGAGTAATAGTTTGTTTGTTCATATCATATTTCAAACAATTAAAGTGCAAGTTCGATCAAATTTTACATGTTGATTTTATCTCTCCAAACAGTTTTTAAATCGGAGCACGTACGGGAAGATCGCTCTTTTCGGCCTTACTTTTCGCATATGATCTGCAATGTGTCAACCGCCGCCACATGACAATTAAAAGCAGTGTGATTTTACGTGTGCCAAGAGCAGATGTCTCGTACACGCCAAAGATCCTCATAACCACAATTGATCATGAAATAGATTTCCTTAAAACTTTGCATGTAAAATTACACTTTGTCCATGCCAAGCTAGAGGGTCGATTTTATTGCGCGCATTAGGGGTCCATATTCGCCTAGGAAATTCACGTGTTTGAATAAATTTTAATTAGTTTTGCACACATTCCTTTTCGCACCCAATAAACCATATCTGTCTAAAGCTGTCGTTTTCTGTAGGCAAAAACAGACTCAAAAACTATTAATAGGTATTGTAGTTAATATTCAGCCAAAGTGCATTTGATCGCTTTGCCTAGACATAAATTTCGAAACCACGGGAAATAATTATTTTGCTGCCTATCTTTCGCGCTGTTTAGGAATCGATTTATCGATGTTTATCGCGTTTTATCTCCATTTTTGGGTTCCAAGTGACTTAATATGCTTTTATTGGTCACTTAGCGTCGATCTATCCGGTGAAAGTGTCCTTGCACCGTTTCGCGAAGTAATGCATCGTGTATGGTTCGCGATCTACACGAGGAAAACTGCCGCCGTAGCGGTAAGTGACCGGCTAAAATATAAAACGGAGGCTTCAAAGGAAGGTATTTAGATGATACCTTATTTAAGAACTTGACTTCATATCATGACCCGAGTAACGATCGTTCGAGTACTTTTTATCAATAGCTAGCAATCTAAATTTGAACAACTTTTGGTAGCCGACAAATCCCATCAATTAAAATTAAATAAATCAAACCAAGTTGTAGAGATTAATATTCCGTTCTGGTTCCAAGAAGTTCACTTATTCCTGGATAAAATTAAGAATTACGCCTTACGCAGTTGTTTTTAATTCGACAAAATGCCCATCAAATCATGTTGTGGTTGTCGGTGTGCATTTATAAATTTAAAAGAATAGCGGAGAAAATTGAAATATTTATGTAGCTTTCAATCGGCGTGCCCATGAATCCATTCGTGGCAGTTCTAACACTAATTCTGTAACTTTGTTCGTAGACCAGCAACATTTTCGCAAATTAATCTTTAGAATAAAGGGGTCTCCGCTCCCTTATGTAAGCTTACAGGCGGCACGCCCAAGCTTCTGAGGTGATGAGATCCATTTGAGGCAATATACTAACAATAACTATATAACTTTGTTTGTGGACTACGAACATTTTCACAAATCAACCTTTAGAAAATAGGGTTCTCCGCTCTCTTATGTAAGCTTACAGGCGGCACGCCCAAGCATCTAAGGTGATGAGGTCCATCTCAGGCAATGTAGACTGACAATCCGCTCCATTAGAAAGCTCTAGTTTTATAATTTCTTCGTTGTTTAGACGTCCGAAATTAGACACTTCCAAAAATATTGTTTTTTTTATTGTAGTTATTCCAGGTAGCGTTTTCAGAAATATTTTGCCCGATAATTACGAATCTTTCAAGTTGTCTATTCCTGCTCTAATTGAAGTGTGATGATGTGATATTTTTAAGCGAGTGCGGCTTGCAGGACTACGAAATTTTGAATAAAGGTTGAATAAAGGTTGAAGGGCTATTTACGCTGGTTTCGTCGATTAGTAAAGCGTTTTTTTTTTCTCGATTGTCGCATCATTTTAAACGATTACTTGGAGATTTATAGTACAGTGCAAAAGCTGCGTTCAGATTTTTGTTGATTTGTTGGTACCGTATTTGTACATCAATGATTTAAATTTACGGCATGCAGACCGCGACGGATTTTGTTGTTGTATTTAAGGCTACATAAATTTTGATAAATATTGCGTGATGTAATTACATGTTGTTAGAATTTGAAACGTATTTCTCTAAAGCGTTGTTTCGTTCGCTTGATTTGTAAATGCCACCAGTGCAAAAAGAAAAACTGAGTTCCTTTTTCGATCAGTGCTCAGATCGCAATTATTGAATTATGTGAAACATGACAAAAAAATGATTAGATTTACCGCTGTTGACGGCTTATAGGACATGTTTTATGTTCTCAGTATGATATCCTTCTTCTTTCAAAACAATGGAGTTGATAGATAAGCTAATTATAATCTCCCACAAATATGCCATGAATGCGGCGTTCTACGCCGCTTTCGCAATAAAATCGAGGTTCTAGCTTGTCATGCACCTGTTTACTTTTAAAACACATTTCGTTTAGGCTCAAAATGTTTCTTTGCCAATTTACACGGGGAGGAGGGGCCCCCTGGGGCACCAAATTGGAGATTTTGTCAGTGTGAAAACTGCAAAATTTCCATAACTTCGGTAATTTAGATAATCCTAGTGTGCTACAGCTTGTGAGAAAACAATAAAAATGGGTAGAAAGATTAAGACTTATTCTGAAATACCATGAAAAAAAAATCTTGCGGCCAGTTGGTCCTATAAAGATTAGAACGTTAAAATTAAAGAATAGTGCTTATGAATTATGCAAATTAGGAATGAGCCTCTAACTGATCGTGGAAGGGAAATAGAAATATAACCCGAATCGAAGTGTCTGTTCGGAAATTCACATACATATTATCAAAAAATATAATTACAATGGGCTATAATATTCTACTGTGGACGTCCGACTGTGCACTGCTTTCCATCCGACAAATAATCCGGATCTTTCTAATGACACAGGTAACCCAAGCTCCTTAGTGTGAGAGATCCGTGCGGCGTAACTGCGTAACTCATCAGGTTTTGTATGGAAGTTTAATGAATATAGGATTTAGAATTTCCAATAAAATTACAACAAAAATTCGGTGTTTTAGGTCGTTTTCAGCGAATTTCTCCCGCACTGTAGTCAAGTTCTCTATAGTCACTTCCACGATACATGAATTGACAAATCGAGAATGAAGCTCCCTGGAATCGCTCCGAAACTGCTTAAAATCACCAAATACACGCATGCGAATAAAACACAACGGAAGCAAGGCAAATTATTTCTATTGGAAATTGTATATCCTGTATTATTGAAGTAGTATAGTAGGGACCGGTTGATCCTTTGTGACATTTGGGTAGTTTCACTCATTGCTCGCTCACTAGATTGGTTTTGTAAACATTGTCCCCGCGATATTACCCATGGGGTGGCAGTGGATTTGGGGGGGGGGGGGGGATAATGGGGAGTTGGACGCAGCGGATGGGGGGGGGGGGGGGGGGGGTGGGTCGGTGAAGCAAAATGCCTAGGAGAGGGGAGGCTCCGAAGGTGTACAGAATATTTTATTAGAGAACTTAAGCAGCCACGACGATTACGAAAACAACGACGACCGGAAGTAAAATCTACCGCTTAATGACCCACTGCGCATGTCTCTACGTATCTTCTCGTCCTTGTGCTTTCGTCGACAACGCGGGGAAAAGTGTGGTTTGGTCGTCCTCGCGAAAACGTAAGTTTAACTTTCCAATTTAGAGCCAAATATCGTTTTATTTTAACTTGTTTAAAGAGCATATGACACGAATTTTTTTTCTTCGGTTTCTTGTAGTTTAATATGTATAAAAAACGACTTCAAGTTTTCAAACTGCTAGAAATTTTTAAAAAGCCCTTTTTTCGCCTTCAAAATACGCTCTTTTTATCCTTAAAAGTGTCCCGGGGACTGGGATCTAGTGTTTATCCCAAACCAGCTATTATGACGTCACTTCGTGTACATCGGCCTTGTGCGAGTTCTATAACAAATGTTGATCTCAAATCCTCAATGTGGAGCGATTTTAAGGATTCGTCGACATAGGAATTGTCTGAAAGCAACATGGAACACAAAGAGAATTCAGGAGAAGAAATGTAGGTTGTTATTGGCGAGATCGAACGAATAATACGAAGATGAAGCGGTCGCTTTTCTCTAGGTGATCAATGTAAACAGTGCAATAACCTTTGCAGGCTTCCTCGAGGTTTTTTTCAAAATAGCACTGCGATTTGTATCGAAAAGCTTGCTTTCGATGGCTCCATCGAAACCATATGCAGAATTCCGTACTCACAAATACAACAGTCCTGTTTTCGTGGCTCAGGGGTAAAAATGAACTGACCATACCGGCGACGAGGATCGAGTGAAAATGGGTGAGTGAGTAGAGTACGGAGTAGTGAGTAGATCTTTCCTCATGTGTTCTCGTTTAAGTTTGCAAATGGAAAACACTGTTACATTTAACCATTAGTTAGAAGAATATTTGTATTTTATGAAATAAATTAAGTCATTACACTGTACTAAAAGGTCGGCATTAGATAACATCGGGTGAAACCCTATTTCTGCCCAGCGGTCGCGGTGAAAACAATTGGTTTGTGGGGTTGCTCATTCTCGCGCGGGCGCAGAAATCAGGTTTCACCCGATGTTATTTAATGCTCGCCGTACTAAAATGTAACACTGGAAATATTTGCAAGGGCCAACGGACAATACAAAGGCGTCGGATCCAGTCACCAATTAATCTTGTATTCTTTTGTTTCTTGGTGACTGAAATTGTAACGTTTTTCTTGTAGTCATTTTATTCCCTGAAAGGAAGTCAGGCCGTGCCTGACGAACTATTGGACAGAATATACATAACCCCAGTTGTACAGTCAGCGTTGCTTGATTAGTTATAAATTATAAACTAAAATATAAGCTTTGTCCCAAATTTGTATTTCACAAGGTTTTGCGTTTCCCATTTTTGTAGTTTCCGGTACTTAAGAGCGACTTGCTGTAACTATCAACTATACCTCAGTGCAAGATAGAAAAATTCGATTTTCTCATACTTCGTCACAATAAAGGTCTTTACTAGCTTGTTTAAAAAATATAACTTTTAGGTTGTTTGCATTTTTATTTTTTAGCCGAAGCGGCTTTTTGCATTTGCCGCCCACACTCGCCCAAAATCGTCGCTGAAAACCCACGTTTTTCGAGAGCGAGCAAGCTAAAATTAAAACCGTGTCTGGAAAAACTGTACCACCCTGTTAAAATATCGCCTTTTGAAAGTCATTTCGCCTTGTCAGATCAGAATCAAACCTGAGCCTGAATTTTTTTATCGAATTTCCAAATTTATGTCCTTCGACGGCTAGGAACCACATGAAAATTTAGGTCAAATTCGTGGGCCAAAAAGTCAATCTGGTACATGGATTTAACTATCAAAACTATTTTTTAAGAACAAAGTATCATTTCATCTCACTTTTTATCCAAAAACTGGCTTGGGTAAATAAAACGAAAAATTTTGAGAGCGTCTTGAAAACAAGGCACTTAAGCTAATTACTTGACATTTTGACCTTTCATGCTGCGAGTGTTTACTGTTATCACAAACATTGATCCGAAAAATTTAACTGTGGGTCCCATCTCCCGTGAAATAGTGGTCAGTGTGTCTTAAATATCTGAGAAATATCATTTATGGTATTTATAAATCAACATCAAACCCAACCGAGCATTTTTGTGGTCTAACACAGGTTTATTTTGAATTGCGAACTGTCCATTTGCTAGCGAGTTTGTACAATACATGCGACAAAATACCCGTTTATAAATCAGCATCGACAAAAAACGTCAGGAAACCGGTACAATAGATCATTAACCAAATCTGTACAAGTATTTCTTACCTTAATCTAGCATATCTTGATAAGAAATAGTAACATTGTTGCCGGCTTTACGATAGCGTGCACGAAACGTAGCAGCATAGGGCGTTGGGGGTTCGGGATCACAAAAAATAAGGCCTCAAAGGCCCGAGTTACAGCTTCCCACGAGTCATTTCATTCCTCGCGGGAAGCTGTAACTCGGGCCTTTGAGGCCTTATTTTTTGTGATCCCGAACGCCCCAACGCCCTATGCTGCTTGGCTGGTGAATGCTGGTCCCGGCACGAGATCACCGCCCAACCCCAACCCACATGGCACAACCAATTGGAGAAAATGAAACCCTATGTATATACCCCATATGGCGGCACAACTTCTTGACTTCAACCCAAGGAACCACGATTACTTTGGCAATTCGTTGCATGGTTATAAGATGAATGTCCCTGATGATTACCCCATCAAGGACCTCAATTCATTCTTCATAACTAATCGGGCGTCTTTTCTCCAGAGAATTGCGCGCGAAGTCACAGAGCTTGGCGGGGTGAAGGTCACTTTGTCATTCGGTGTAGACTTTTCAATGGAAGGCGATGGCATACAACGAAAAATTAATCACTTCTTTTGGAACGTTAATCCACTGATTGTAACACACCTCTATCAGCTTCGAGAGGAGGACACCCTGGAAGGCATTGTCAATGGTTTTGAGGAAGAGATTGCCAGATGGCAGCAGTTGGGTTCTGGTTGGGTGATTGAGAAAATCAAAACTGTTTACCTTGAGTTCGGGATTTACCAGCCTCTACGAGGGGGCACATTTATCCCAACACCATCAAAACTCAGGTCAAAGCAGGCCATCATTAATGTAAAGAACAGAGACAACCAGTGTATCCGCTGGGCACTGCGATCGGCATTGTTCCCTGCTGATGTTAACACAAACAGGCAAGGCAGTTATCCCATTAATGATGGTCTAGACTTCACTGGAATCGATTTTCCAACACCATTGAGCCAGATTTCCAAGGTCGAGCGGCAAAACAACCTTCCAATCAACCTTTATGGCTGGCAGAACAATAAGGTGGTTGTAATCAGGGTCAGTGAGCTAGAGGATCCCAATCTGCAAAGGATTAATCTGATGTTGCTCACAGACGCACACACTTCACATTATTGTTACATCAAGAGCATGAGCAGGCTCTTACACAGTGAGTACAACGCAAGGCGCCGTATGCATCACTGTGACAGGTGTCTCCAAGCCTTTTCTTCAGAACGGGTTCTCACCGACCATCGCTTCTATTGCAAGGGGGTTAAAGGCAGGCCGATTCGAACTGAAATGCCAAAAGAAGGCGAAAACTTCCTTCACTTCAAGAACTTCCAGAACCGGATGAAGAAGCCTTGGGTCATCTATGCTGACTTCGAAAGCATTGTCGAAAGAGTCCACGGCTGCATACCAGATCCCCAACAGAGCAGCACCACTGCAACATCCGTGCATAAACCCTGCGGGTTCTGCATGCTAGCTGTTCGCTCTGATGGAGAGACAAAGGGCCCTTATCTATACAGAGGAGAGGATGCGGTGCCAGTCTTTCTCGACAGTCTTCAACAGCTGGAAGGAGTGATCAGAGACGAGCTGCAACACAAGGTGCCACTCTCCATGACAAGAGCAGACTGGACAGAATTCAACCGTGCAACAGATTGCCACATCTGTGACAAGTCTCTCGTCAAGGAGAACCACAGGGACGCCGTTGCGGTGTATGACCCAAACACCGGAGAACACGCGGGCTTCATTCATCGGCACACCAACAAATGTTATCAAAAGACATTCAAAACTTACATCCAGGACGATGATGGCAAACTGGATGAGTTCCCATTTGTTGGGCCAAGAAACAAAAGGCAGGCCATCACAGACAAGTTATTCGAGCAGGTCGACTGCCTTTTCTGTGGGGAGTCTCTAATCCAAGACTCTGTTCGAGACGCAGTCAAAGATCATTGCCACATCACAGGCAAATATCGGGGTGCGGCTCACCATTTTTGCAACATCAACTATTTTCGCACCAACCTCGAAAATGGAAATAATCCCGGTAATCTTTCACAACTTGAAGGGTTATGATGCACATCACATCATGAGTGGTATTGCAGACGTGCATTCTGATTTGAAATGCATCCCAAACAACATGGAGAAGTACATCTCTTTCTCCCTCGGCAAGCTGAGGTTCATTGACAGCTTGCAGTTCATGCAGTCAAGCCTCAGTGCCCTTGTTGATGCAAACAAGCCAGAGTCCTTCACAATCACGGCAAACCACGGGAAGAACCAAGCCAAGCGCAGCCTTCTCCTGCAAAAAGGGATTTACCCTTACGAATACATGGACTCTTGGACTCGATTCGATGAGGCCTCTCTCCCTCCGAAGGATGCCTTCTACAGCGAGCTCAAGAAGGAAGGCATTTCAGATAAAGAATACGTCCACGCGCAAAAAGTGTGGGAGGTATTTGGATGCAAGACGCTTGGAGAGTACCACGACCTCTACCTTGAGACAGATGTGCTTCTTTTGGCTGATGTTTTCGAGAACTTCAGAAAAACATGTCTGCAACATTACAAGCTTGACCCGGCACATTATTATACAAGCCCTGGTCTCTCCTGGGAGGCCCTTCTCAGGTATATGAAAATCAACCTGGAGCTGCTCACAGACGTCAACATGCATCTCTTTGTTGAAAGAGGCTTGCGAGGTGGCATATCCATGGAGAGCAGGCGGCACTGTAAGGCCAACAACCCCTACCTTCGCGACCACAACCCCAACGAAGAGTCAAGTTACATCATGTATCTCGACGCGAACAATCTCTATGGATGGGCCATGAGTCAACCTCTCCCAGTTGGCAACTTCGCATGGTGCCCTGTCTTTCCAACACAACACCAGATCAGGAGGTGGAGGCCAAACAGAAAGATTGGTTACATTCTCGAGGTTGACCTTGAGTACCCCGAGGAGCTGCACGATGAGCACAACGCTTATCCTCTAGCTCCAGAAAAGCAAGTCGTCCCAAAGGAATGGATGTCACCATACCAAAGGGCCTTGGCAGAGGGACAGCCAGAAGACAAGACGCAGAAGCTGCTCCTTACACTACGCGATAAATCCCGGTACGTGTTGCATTACAGGACACTCCAGCAGTACCTGGATCTTGGAATGAAGTTGACGAAAATCCACAAAATGCTCAAGTTTGAGCAGAGGGCGTGGATGGAGCCATACATCTCCCTGAACACCGAGCTCAGAAAGAAGGCCACATCCGACTTCGAGAAGAACTTCTTCAAGCTCATGAACAACTCCGTCTTCGGTAAGACAATGGAGAACCTCAGAAATCGAATCGACATGAAGCTTGTCCGGGCGCACGAGCGTGACAAGATGAGAAAGCTTATCGCAAGCCCGCTGTTTACTAGAGCAGTGGTCTTTGGAAACAATCTGGCGGGTATCCAGATGCAGAGGGAGAAAATCCTCTTTAACCGCCCAGTCTACACAGGCATGTGCATCCTTGATCTCTCCAAAACACTGATGTACGACTTCTATTACAACCATCTCAAGCTGAAATATGGCCAGCGAGTAGACCTACTCTACACAGACACAGACTCCCTACTCCTCGAGATCAAGACGGAGGATGTCTACAAAGACATGGAGAACCTTCGGGACGAACTCTACGACACAAGCGATTATCCCAAGGACCATCCACTCCACAGCCAGCTTAACAAGAAGGTCATCGGCAAGATGAAGGACGAGTGCGCGGGTAAGCCGATCTCGGAGGTTGTGTGTCTTCGCTCGAAGATGTACTCCATCTTTCTGGATGACGACAAAAACATCAAGAAGGCAAAGGGCACCACCAAGGTTGTCACAAAGAAAGAGATCACCCACCAGAATTACAAGGACGCCCTCTTCGACAGGAGAACCTTCAAGCACGGGATGGATAGGCTCAGAAGCAAAGGCCACCAAATCTTCGGTGAGCACATCACCAAGACAACGCTCTCTCCCTTTGACTCCAAGCGCTGGATCAAGGATGATGGTGTTCACACGCTGGCATACGGCACAAAGACACGCGCTAGAGCCCAGCTGGTGGCAACTGAGTGCCCGGCGGCACAACCATCAACTCCTCACGAACAAACCTCTCTTGGGCCGTCGTAGAGATATACAACAGGCATCGGCTTGGTGACAACCTTCTCAATGTTGTAGACCTTCAAAGACCAGATCGGATCAGTCGCACGCCTCCCACCCCCTTCAGCTCACGGGTAATAAAGATATCTCACACTCACCCGGGGAGGGAGCTTCTTCTCATTCACCCCAACAGGCCTAGCATATGGAGTCGCGGGCTTGGAGAAACGGCTTTCTCTTTGATTGCAGCGGCTTCTTGCCAGTGAGTCTTGTTACTTCATTGTTCAAGGCCGAGACAACATCTGGCAGTCTTTTGACCCAAGCAGTCGAACGGCCAGAGGGCATATTCATTTCAACGGCATACTGATAACCAAACAGCCTTTCAGCCAGGGTGCGATTGAATCTCTCCACAATTGCTTGGTCTCTGTGGATATCAACCCGCCCGCGACGAATGGTCGTTTTGTTGTTTTCCATGGTCTTAGTCACAGCCCCATAAACTCTTTCCCAGGGTCAACTTGCAAGAGTTGAGGCCATTTCAAAGGCCCACGTCTGTAAATCGCTGAAACGCTTTAGACTTCTTCAGACTCTTTCGAAGTAAGGGCTCTGCTGCTTTGAAACGGCTAGCCACATCCACAAGGGTTAATGCGTATTTGTAAACCTTTCTCCCGAGGAAGTTTGTCGTGGGGCAGGAAGAGAAGATCTGCTTGATGCACTGCATTGGGTGATGAGACATCAAACTTGGGCCGAGGGATATGGCGTGGCGCTGGGAGGTAAACTTGCCAAAGGGCTTGTTTGACCAGCCATTTCTTTGCGACATCATCAGAGACCTTGGCTGCTGCAGCTAGCTTTTTACAGCGGCAAGACCTTTCCAATACCCTTTCGGCTGTAATAGATCTTTGAGAGTTTGGCCTCCATAGGGAGTGCGGGTATATATATTGTGTTGTTTGTTTACAGAAAGCGATAAGCCGCATACCCACCCGCAAGCAGGGTGCCTCCAATGAACACAAGTTCACCATTCTGCTGTTGTGGGCTGGGCTTGTAGAAGTCCGAGAAACAGGCTCTTTGTAGTCTTTGATTTGTTTATCTGGTTGTGTTTGGTGCATCTGGTTATACAAGCCAGGGCTTGGTCGGTGGTTTGGAAGTTTTTGCTAGCTTGGTGTTTTCCGATCGTTGGCTGCAATCCAGTCGAGGAGCTTGGTGCGGTCCTTCTGGTATTTGGCGTAAGCGCTTGGTATTGTTCCAGGGCGGTCATGCGGATTTTCTCATCCATTGCTGCCTTTCCGTTATCACCAGACAGATATTTCGAGATAATTGCCGCCAGTGAAAGCTGCCGCATTAAGAACAGCGCCAAGGGCCATTATTGCAATCGAAGCCATTGTGGTCGTGTGTATACATATGTTTTTTACATGTTGTCTGGGAGGATTTTCTGTCCTCGAGATATTTCTTCAGCGCGATGCTGCCAGCCATGACGGCTGTGAACTTGACGTAGTTCATCAAGCTTGCACTGGGGTCGGCAGTGAAGTTTTCTTTGATGGTCTTTTTCCCAATCCAACCAATACCGGCGACAAGGCCAGTGATTGTTGCGGCGTCGAGGATAGACTTCACAAGCTTGTTGTCGGACATGGTTTGTGCCCAGTATACATATGCTTCTTTTTTTTCTGACTCAGACTCGGGCCTCGGCATCAGCATTGGGGTTCCTCGGGCTCAGGCCCGGCTCAGGCTCGGGCTCGGGTACGAACACATACTTGGGCGGCTCGTTGTGTCTGTTCATTGCCAATCCGAGAATTGTTTTAACGGAGGCCACGCTAAGTTTGCCCCAAAAAAGAAGCACGCCTCCGATTGCAGCACCAGTCATGATCCCCTGTAAAAAATCCATGTCCAGTATATATGTGATTTTTATTCCATTTTTTTAATCCCTTGTCTTACCGGAATTCGAGATGGGGGCGGCGTTGCAGCGGGTGTGGCTTCTGGTGTTGCTGGTGTTGCTGGTGTGTTTGATTTGCGTCCAATCCTTTGCATTATGGCTTCGCGTTGGTAATAAACACCAGCAAGAGAGACAGCCAACCCTGCAAACCCCAGAATATAAAAGATTGAGTTGCTGTTGCTGTCACTTGTTGTGTCACTTGTTGCCCCACTTGTTGTGCCACTTGTTGCAGAATTGTTTTCACTTGTTGAGGGTGCAGGCTTTTGTTCTTCGGCCTTTTTCTTTGCTTCACGGGCCAGGCGGTTGCGTTCTTGTAGGCTTTTTGCCAGAAGCAACGCGGCCGGGGTTCTTTTCTGTTGCGGGCTTTGTTTTCGGGACCTCTGAGGTAACACGTGCAGGTGTTGGAGTTGGGGTTTGAGTTTCTTCAGGTATCGTCTCGAGTGGTGTGGCCATCGTGGGTATATATATGATTTTTTAATTTATCTTGTGATAAGTGTGCTGATAAGTTTGCTGACAAGATGTGATAAGTGTGCTGCCAGGTTCCAGCCAGGTTCCAGCCAGGTTCCAGCCAGGTTCCAGCCAGGTTCCAGCCAGGTTCCAGCCAGGTTCCAGCCAGGTTCCAGCCAGGTTCCAGACAGGTTCCTTCAAGGTTCCTGCGAGGTCAGCACAGGTCCCAGCCCAACTTCATCAAAGCCCTCAAGTGGATAACCTTCACTGTCTCTGGTTGGATGTGTGGATTGATCTTCCAAAACAATTAAGTCAGCCTTGTCAGTCTCTCGGTCAAACTTGATGCGGTTTGTTGTGATGAGAGCAGCATTGGCAAGTGCCAGCCATCGTCCGCATCGCAGGGCAAGACCCCCAGCAAGCTTTGCCAGCTCCTGGTTGATGATGTAGTTGTTCTTGAGTTCTTGCTGCAACTCCGCCACATCATCAATCGGGACCACCATACCAACGCCTTTGGTCACGAGCGTGATGGCGGAATCAATTAGGGATTCGGTCGTCTTGTTGCCGACGTAGGCCTCGTACCTTTTGCAGTACTTCTCAACGTCCTTGTCTGACAACCGCGCCACATTATCGTGTGTGAGCTGCACGCCGATAGCTTCTTTTGCCTTGCCAGTTGAAACAAGGATTGAAAGACTCTCACGTTTGGCAGGAATGCCATTGTCACCAATTAGCCCTGTGGGAGGTGCGGCACCCGGGGTGGCCTCCAGCATCTGCATTACTTCGTCCAAGTTGACCTGGTCTTCAGCGGCTTCTGCCATCATCAGGGTATACATATGTGTTTGTTTTTTATTTTTCAATAATTCTCTTAATGTCGGGCAAAAGGGCTTCAAGCTCTCGTATAAGTCCCGCCGTGGTGTCTGGCATAGAATTCAGCCGCAATGGATATCTGGCCAGAAGCATGAGGCGCAGATCTTCCTCACCAGCGGCTTTGATAATTTTGTTTTGCGCATCAAGTGTGTGTTTGTGCAATTCATCCAAAAGCTGTGAAAGCACACACAGTTTGTGTAGGCTGGTTGGCGTATTCATAGCCATGTATATATGTACTGTATATATTTGTGTGGCTGTGTGTGTTTAAACTTTGTACTCAATTCCATACGGGTGTCTAAGAGAGAAAACCAGGTGGGAGAATTTGCGGGATTTGAGCCTTGCAATAAGCTCTTTGTACTCCTCGTGGGAGAGCTCGCCGGCATAGTCTTCGAAGATGGCCTTGGTGGTCTTGCTGGAGGGCGTGTAAAAGAGCACGATCGCTGCAATGTTATCGCGATATGGCTTGGCAATGCTGGTGATCTGCTGGGTCAAGACCCACACGGATATGCCATCATGCCTTGCGCTGAACCCCAGATTGACCAGCTGGCTCGTGCGGCCTTTGACATCTTTGGAGGCGGCGCAGTCATCGAGAATGAATAAAGTGTTGGTGCATGCGAAAAAGAAGCTCGCCAGCTTCAACCAGGCTTCGATCTCATGCTGTTGGCAGACAATCACGAAGATGTGCGGATCGCGGTTCACGAAGCCATCGTATGTCTTGTTCTTGACAAATGTGGGGCAGAATAAAACGATGTAATCAAAACAACCCCTAAAGGGGCCTCGCAGTTGGTTTAGAAGATACTGTGTCTTGCCAGAGTTAGAGGGCCCACGATTAGTGCGTTGAATGGCAGCTTTCTTGGGTCCATAACCAACCGCTATATTAGTTGGTTTGTAAACTGGTGGGGAGGGGGCCTTTGCCAGAAGTCTTTGTATTTCATGGTGTGATAATGGTCTGGTGGATGGCAGGGGAGCCGGCTTGGCATAGAAGTTGATCTTGTTTGTGGCCATGGGGCTGGTGTTTGGCTGGTGGGTATATAATATGTACGTGTATTGTACGTGTGTTGTGCGTGTGTTGTTCTTGCGTGTGTATGCGTTTACTTAGTACTGTACAGATTCCAGCTGCTTGCCCTGGATGTTCATCTGTAAGTCTGAGATGGTGAAGATGTGGCAGTTTGCGGTTCCCGAACCTTTACCGTCTCGTTCGATCTCGAGTTGCACGCCATCCTGTGTGTTGACGAGCCGTTGGCCGTTGCCGTGCAGGGCTGTGTCGGCCATGGACCGCAGGTCAATCCAGAGACCAAACTTGTTGCCTGTGAGATATTTGGTCAAGTTCATGTTGGGCCTGCCGTCCGTGTGTGGGGTAAAATGCCGGGTTATCTCTCTTCACATGTCAGTACCACTGATGCCCTCGTTGTAGATCCTGTTTGGGACCCCGTTGACTGTGACCTTCACTTTGGTGATGTCGGGGTTGAAATAGCTCTCAGAGTCCCTGGCACCCGCTACATAGGGATTGATGAACAGCAAGAGGATGCCCTTGAGAGACCGGCGCTGTGGGTTAACCCGAAGATTCAGCCGAGTGTCAACGCCTTTTGTGAAGGGATGAACCCGATCTCGCATTACGAGGTCATAAGCGAACTCCTTACCGCTAGTGTAAGCGCTTGTTGCTTCGTCGGCCAGACTCTTACTTCGGATCGTCTCATACTCCAGCTGGATGTTTTCCAACTTGTACACGAGCTTGCTTGTGTCTGAGCCCCGGACAACTTGGCTTGCGGGGGCAAGGGTTAGTTCGAAGACCAGATCGTTATACAGGGCTTGAGGGTATATGATCCCGTGATCAGTCAAGATTTGGTGATCCAGTTTGATGCGATACTTATTCTTGTATATTGTCTCCAGCTTGTTCTCTGCATCCACGCTGGAGGTCTTCTTGTCGCCAGCACCAGAGCGAATCTTACACAAATCCACACTCTGGATACCCTCCATAAGCATGTTGTCCCGCTCATCAGTTGATTTGAATAGGTCTTCGAAGATCTTGTAGATGTCGTACCCAACCGTGTCCTGGACAGTGGTGGCGGCAAACTTTACAACGAACCTGTCCACCAGGGCCCGAGAAACATTTTGCACGAGATAGTTGTTTGCATGGCCGCCGGCTAGGTTGATGTTAAACACCAGCGCAAGTGAGTCGGACACAATTACATCGTGCTCGCCCAGCTTGGGCACAGAGACGTACAGTGTCTCGCCAGGATTGGCCTCAGAAGGGTTGAATGTGATGCGCTTGACGGTTCGCTCTGCCTTCATGGCGCCCAGTGTCTTTTCACTGTGAGATGGAAGTAGATTCGGTTGCACAGCCATGGTATATATTTGTGTAATATTTTTTAATTTATATTTATATATCATCACGATGGCAGAAGGCGGATATGATCCAACTGATGAGGCGACTGACAAAGACCCTCTCATCCCAGGCACGCGGGATGACGATGATGACGCTGACACCTCATGGCCTCCAATGACAGAAGAAGTCAAAGAATGGTCCCAGGCCCTCGACGCCACGCAACCCTTTGAACCAAACGCTGCTTCCACCCCAGCTGGTGAACAAGTGCCTTTGGCCACAAAAAAAAAGGTTGCCCACAGAACAACAAGGCTCCCACACTGAAGAAACCTCATTCATTGAGGGGGCTTCTCAAGGCCGGCGATTGTTAACAACGGATGATATGGCCTTTGATGAGATTAAGAGTGAGTTTACCAGCGCAGAGAGAAATCAACTTAATTTTCGGTACGAGAGGAAACCAGGATCAGGTGGAGCCATCATCGAGGTAAAATATCATACTAGAGACAAATGGTATCCTCTTTACACAAAAAGCCGTGGGGCTTTCGTAAAGACTCTCAACGCTTCTCTGCCCAAAGAGATCAAAGCTGCTCTCGGGAAGTCTTTGACTGAAGAGTTCAATGACACAAATGCTGCACTTCAAGCAAAAGAAAAAGAACGGGAAGCAAAAGAAAAAGAACTACAACAACTGGAACAAAAGGCTGCTGATGATGCACAAAAACTTAGCCGCGAGACGGAGGCCGATAGAAATAGAATCAAAGAGTATGAGGACCAGATTCGAGAGAAGGAAGATGCACATGGGCCACTGGATACGGAGGCAATACAAAGACTGAAAAATGAAAAGAGAGCTGCTGAAGCTGAGCGTCAAGCAAAACGAAAAGAACGGGACAAGGCGCGAAAAGCTGCCCAACAAGCAGACAAACTAAAAAAAGAAATTGACAAAATCATGCTTGACGAAAGGGGTTTAACCCGCCAATTAGAGGAACTTAGAGCAAAAAAGGACGCCATAAAACCACTGGACGAACTGAAACAGAACAAAGAAGAGATTGAACGACAGATCGCTGAATACAAGCGCGTGATTGAGGATGAGAACACGTCTCCCTCTGACAAAGCAGCCGCGAGAGACCAGATTACTGAGCTAGAAGAAGAGCGAGCAGGGCTCAATACAGAAATTGAGGTGCGGGAAAGGGGCCTGTCTTTGAGAGAGAGGGTCAGAGAAATCTTCAAGAAATACGGATGGACCCTGCAAGCGATTGTTCTGGCAGCTGGCATCACCATCAGCGCTGTGGTACTCGCCACCTTGAACGGCCTGGAAAAGGCCACCAAGGCTATTGGCAATGGCCTTAAAGAGCTTGGCAAAAAAGCAGCCAGCGCACTGCCTGGCCTCATTGGCTCAATTGTGGGCTTCATCTTCAAAGCGGCTGGGTCGGTCATCTCATATCTGGGTAAACACGCCTGGCTGCTCATCCTTGCCGTGGTGGCCTTCCTTGTTGAAAGGATCACCAAGCGTGCGAAGTCTTGAACACTTATCTTAACCAAACGAAAACACCTGCCAAAGCAAGCGCACCCACACCAATGAGTGCCTTGGAGACGTGATGTGAGTCTGGTTGTGGCGTGGGTGTGGGCGTGGGTGTGGGCGTGGGTGCGGGTGCGGGTGCGGGTGCGGGTGTGGGGGCTGGTTGTGGTGTGGGTGTGGCGATGCCCTGTGCCTGTGTGGCCTGTTTATGTATCGGGTTTGATGGGTGACTGTTTGGTGGATTGATCTTTGTTGGGCCACCGTCCATGTGGCGAAGGGAGGCTTTTTTTGTGCCCAGATTAACACCACTGTTCACGCTCAGCTTCATCCCTTGCGTTGCCTCCTGTAGATTGTTGTTATACCCGATCATGCTCTCTGTGTTGATAATCATGCGTGATGGCATGAGCCAACTTCCGGGTGCTGTCGCAAAGTCTAAGCGCACTTTCGTTGCTTGGATGGCAAGCTGGTAACGCTGTACGCTTGTTGCGATGTCGTTCAGTATTATGGTCTCCTCTAGATGGGTGAGGAATACTCTCTGCGTTTTCGAAGGCCCGGCCTCCTCTTCCAATGATGCTGCTGCGGGTTTTGGCTTGTGAACCAAGAATGCAGTACACAAAGGCCTCGATTGATTGGTTCATACGGGCGAGCCCTGGCTGTGTTAGCCCCTGTGCGTAATTTGGCACAAAGTGCTCGAACTGGGTGTCCGCCCCTTGGTCGTTGCGGACGAAAGATATTCCATTGGCACGATAGTTGGGGTCGTTTCTGTCAGTCACGCGCTCATCATTGAACAGAGCTAGATCGGGGTCTGGATAATCGTAATCGGTAGAAATGTTGCCCTCTCCATAAGCCCCAATGTAGACATTCCCAAGCCCGTGGTTCTTGCCGTATGTGTAACGGAAGTCAGAACTGGGGTCGATGCCAAACTCTATGTAAATCTTCTTGTACGCGTCGATGTTGTACTTGTTGTCTTTCTGGGAAAATGGAGGGTCGTCTGGCAAAGCACTCACGCTTTGTTCCCCGCCCATCTGGTAAAGAATTCGCCTTGTTGTGAAATACACGTGAAACCGGTAAAACGACCGGAGCTGTGGGGTTAGGGATAGACTGGAGTTCTTATCGAAGAGAATGTCACGCGAGATTCCACAGCCGGTTGTTGCACACCACAGGGCGAAGGAGAGTTGTTGCGGCCAAAAACTCATGTGCGGCCCACCGAGCCATTTTCGGCCGTATTTCGCGGTTGTGAAGGAAATCTGCGTGTCCCTGAAGATATTTCTGTATTTCGTTGTGAAATAATCAGTTGGCGTGACGTAAATCTTTTGCTCTTTGTCGTTCAAGATTGCGCCAATCATCATGTCTTTGTCTATTGTTGTGGTGAAAGCAACAGCCGGGATTGATAACATTTGTTGCCCCAACGATAACTGATAAGGGAAACCACCGTCATAGTGGAGACCAAGAGCGTCTCTTTCGGCGCCAGTCCAATCTTTGTGGGCTATTTCTGTGATAAGTGCAAATGAGCCTTGGCCCCTCTTTGTAAAGCACTTCCCCTGTGGCTGTTTTGTGGTCGTCGCCAAACTCTACTTGAACTTCAAAGTGAGACATATCGGCGCGAGGGAAACGCTTTTTGAAGTCTGAGATCGCCTTGGCCGCGGCCGCGGCGGAGAGCTTTGCTGCCTCCGGCGAACTCAACCAAGCAATTTCAGGATCTGGGGGTGGTGGCTTTGGCGCCACATGGGTATAGGCATTTGGAGGCGAAATAAAAGGGGGTGGGGGGCCGTAATTGTGGCCGCCGATGTTTATACCAAGATTTGAATTAGGATTAAATCCACCGGGCCGTCCGCCAAACATGATTGTATATAATTATAATTATAAAATGTTAATTATATACAATCATGGTTGTGTTAACAATCGTAACGTCTTCGAACCCTCACACGATTTACTTCGAGCACCCACTGACGAAACCGAGTTATATCCGTCTTGTCTCTTGCTCAATTTTTAACGCGTGGCATACTTTGAAAGAAGAAGCAAAGATTTCACCAGCAGACCACACCTCTAATGGTTCATCCCGTGACGTGGCAACCTTACTTCCAGGCCATCACACTATTGAGAGTTTAGCGAAAGACTTTGAAAACCTAAAAACCAATATCAGCCGTTTAAATCTAACAATTGAAACAAACTCACCATACGGGGTCATGCTCATTCAGAATAACAGCAACAGTGTGAAGTTTAGTAACAATCTGGCAGAATTGCTTGGCATAAGACCTGTATTGATGCTAATAACCTTCGTCAAGCGTTTAAGGGCACCAAGCACTTACTTCATCCACTGTGATCTGGTTGATAAAGAACAAAACCTCCTCAATGGTAAGCCTTCGACAGTTTTAGCTCGGTTTGATATTCGTGGAAAGCCCTTTGAGAAGGTGTTTTACGAAACCACACAACAGAACGTCTTGCGTGACGTCTCGTCTGGTGATTATGTAAACAGTATCACACTGTCAGTGAGGGATGAGAACAATGGCCTCTTCGACTTCAATGACGCGCCCTTAGAATTTGAAGTTGAGATAAATTAAAAAAATATATATATACCCCACGCCATGAGTTCTGCCAATGTGCTTCCATCGGCCCCCGAATACAGCGAGACACAACAGCTATACCCTATGCGTGAGATCACTCAAATCAATGCAGAAGACTTCCGGCTCAAAAAGATCTCTGACTTGCTGAAGGAGTTGTCTGACGAAGCCGAGCACTACAGGCAAGTCGCAAAGAAATACAAACGAACCCAATCATTGGTTCATTACTCGGCGGTTGGACTTGGGTCGCTTTCTGTCGGGCTGTCATCAGGAGCCCTTGCCACTGCATTGACTGGGTTCGGAATTGTTGCAAGTCCAGCACTCGCCGGCGTCGCGACCCTCTGTGGGCTGTCCTCTGTTGGCTTTACAGCTATCAACAAGCGGCTAGAGAGGAAAGTGACCAAACACGAGAATATCTATACACTGGCACTGGCTAAACGCAACACTGTCAATGAACTGATCTCAAAAGCTCTGGAAGACAAGAGGATCAGTGATACAGAATTCACCATAATTACTCGTGAGGTGGACAAATATCACGAACTCAAAGCTGCAATCAGGGATGGTGTTAAGGCATCAAAAAACGTTGCCACTCAAACACAAGCGCCAGACCTCGAGAAACTCAAAAACGAACTTCGCAAGGAAGTCAAACAAGAGTTTCAAAAAAAGATAAGTCTTCTCACAGCAGCATCCAAGTCCGATTTGAGAAACTAAATTCTGGCTTTAACCTCTACATTTCGAAGGGTAAATCCTAAGCGCCCAATTGAATACACAACACGGTGTATATCCATGGAGAAGTTCGCCAAACAACTGGCTGATGTTCGGTCCTTGGACACTAAAGGCGAATACAAAGCCAAACTCGATGAGCTGGAGAAAGAATACAAATTACGCATGCGTATTGTTTCTTACATGCGGTTAAACTCTTGAGTAAGCCTTGCCGCTTGCTCCATTAGAAAGGCTTCCAAAACGGCCTTGTCATCGCCTGTGTTTGGAATTGTGGCAGAGCCCTCGGTGTAAGTATAATTTCTGATTCTTCCTTTCAATTTTGATAAATTATCATGAAAGCATTCAACAGATCTTTGAATTTCACTCAGGAAATCTGGGTTTTTAAACTCCCAAATTTCAGTGAGATCGAGCAATTTCCAAGCGAACATTGCGACAGGTTTCGGCCATTCTCTACGCGGATTAGAGAAGGCTTCTTTCATGTAATTAAAACGTAAAAATTCGTCATTTTCGTCACGGGCTGTGAACTCCATTCGTATTTTGCCATAAGAAAGCCAAACATCTTTGGTGGCTATTAAACCCATGACATGTTCAAACAAAGCCATTGTTTGTGTTGCACCAAGATCAATAAGTTCGGCTTGGTTGCTCTTGATGTTTTGTTTACTGAATAGATAACAGACCCCCCAGGCAAGAGTTGAATTGTTTTTTGTCTTGTATGTTTTCCCGGCGTTGAGAAAAGAATTGTGAGCTAAACTTGGTTCAAGCTGATTTAAAGAACACATTCTGAAATAGCCGTCAACAAACAAGCCTTTGGAGACCATGTCGCCACTCAAAGCAAGCCCTGTTTGTATCTGATCGCAATAATAGCTAGGAATTTTGTTCGTAGCTATTTTTCGCTTGAACGGGCATTTAAACTCCAAAAGAATTAAGCTGCCGTCTTTATCCTTGAAATATCCGTCTGGGCTACAAGTGACCTTTCGATAAAGCGGATGCTCTCTTGCAAGATTAAGAGATATGCTGTGGCCAAAAACGGAAACAGAATGTTTTTGCTCAAAATACTTGCGTATAATCGGCTCGAACAGATTGCCCCAGGTACAAGCCGTATTGTTGAGCATGTGTGTTGGCTGAATTTTCTTCATGAGCAAACTGCGCCGTGATTCAAACGGCGACGATCCTGTCAAGGCACAAATCTCTGATGCCCCAATTGTATTTTGTCTGGCTGAGAGCCAGCCGGCGCTCTTTTGTTTCAGGCCAGTGTGTCTCGATTTGAGAAAGTTCATGAACTCTTGTGTTGCCGTCATCATTGGTATACAAAGTCCATGCGTTTTTTCAATTGGTGATAACTACACAACTCTGTTTGAAAAGCTGCGAGTGGTGTCTTACCTTCGATGAAATCAGAAACAAAGCTCAAATCTCGTATCCTGGGTAAAGGATCAAGAGCCTCTAAGCTTTTGTTTTTAAATGGCTCTTGTTCTTGTTCTTGCTCGTCAAGCCATGCATTCAGCTCATGCCAGCTGACATATGACTCGTAAAAAACATCTAGAACAGCTCTTTGGGATGCCGCCAAATCCACCTCATGTCTGATAAGAGCTAGAGGATTTCTTTCCAAAGACGGGCAACCATTTTTTCTGTGTCTGTAAATCGTTGACAAAGACCTTCTTTGCCCGCAACCAAGACAAGTGATCTTTAGTCGATGTGCCTTGATGTACGCAGTTGAGTGTTGCATTTCCGCATTTACAATGGCGAGCAAGGCTTCGTTCATCGCCATCGCGATATACAAGAGGTATGCATTACTTCAATTTGTGATCTCGTGCCGGGACTCTGTGCCATGTGGGTTGGGGTCGGGCGGTGGTCTCGTGCCGGGACCAGCATTCACCAGTGAAGCAGCATAGGGCGTTGGGACGTTCGGGCTCACCAAAAATAAGGCCTCAAGGGCCCGAGTTATGGCTTCCCACGAGGAATAAAAAGACTCGTGGGAAGCTGTAACTCGGGCCTTTGAGGCCTTATTTTTTGTGATCCCGAACCCCCAACGCCCTATGCTGCTAACGTTCACTGTTCCAAAACTGTTGCCATTAGTTACATATTAACTGACAGCCACAGGTATCCCAAGACGAAGTATGAGAAAATCGAATTTTTCTATCTTGCATAGGTATAGTTGATAGTTACAGCAAGTCGCTCTTAAGGATAGTTTTAAATAATGTGCTAAGCTGGATATCTCTCATAGATCACTTTTTTTCCCTGGGTAAATTCCCTCTGTTGTTAAAAAAATAACAATCACAATAAAATAAAATTGAAAAAAAGAACTGATGGTGTGCTTTTCTATTCTGAAAACTGGACCAACCACTAAAGCTTAGCCATGTTCCACATTACAGTACCTGCATAAGACCAGGTGCTTATATGCTACCAAACATGCATGCGACTACTGGCAGTCCATGATGTGAGTGGTTCTTCTGGCAGGCCTGCTACAAAATTTTTTTCCGCTGAGAATATACTTGATGGATCACCACTGACTGATTGATTTTGCTACTTTTGCCCTAGCACTGGTACTTCAACAAATAATTGGGATATATGTACACCACTTGGGATAAAAATTGGCCAAATGACTGTTAATGTTATGGCAGACACAAAGGTGGCATATGAGAACCAGATTAAAATAATTTTAATCTGGTTCTCATATGCCACCTTTGTGTCTGCCATAAGCTGGATAGGGTTAGCACAATTATTGTGCTAACCCTATCCAGCTATTGAGACTATTCACTGTTGAAACAGAGTTATTTTGATTGAGGAAAGTTGTGTAATAATTTGAAACTCTGACTTATTTTTGCTATTGTGGGAAATTCCTTTCTCTTATCTTAGTCTCATGTTCATTTTGTCTTTTACAAATGAAGATTTCTTAGAGCAGTTGCACACAGATGGCTTGAAACATGGTTGCTGAATACTTGGTCTGGGACAACACTAGACCCGTACCATCTTGTGAAGAGTTTATCATGTGCCAATTGGTACTCTTAGATCCATGGGTACTCCACTATACATTACAAGATATATAGGTAAGTGTGGCACAACAGTGTAGAGTGCCACATGGCAGTTGCCTCGGGACCCTCAGCAAGTCATGATTGTTAGTGCTTGTAGTAGCACAGGAGTGGGTTGTAAGCCCACTTGGTAGCGGGGATGCCTCCTTAGGGTACCACTGCCGTAACCTGGTTTGGAGTTTGGAGTAGCCTTCTCCTAGACCAGTTGCCTTCACCCAGCTAACAAGTCTGGTCTACTGGACTATTTTTTAGTTCGAGCTATAAACTAAAATATTTTGGTCTGAATTGGTTAGAGCATAGATTTTTTGCCACTTTGGCATGAAAAATAGACAAATTTTGAAGGTTAATGGTCTCCACGTAAGTCTAACACTTTTACCTAACTCTATTCATAATATTATTTAACAAGACCAAAAAAGCAGGATGAAGTGGCTTTCATTTGTAGCTATTTGTCCATTAGAGAAGCACCCTGTAATCGTTTCTAAATATTCCTTTGTTCTATTGGTGTACTCGCAACACTAGAACTGCTGTTGCAGACAAAACTATTAACCAAAATACTCTGAAAACCATTTTGAAGGATAATGATGCACACTCAATATTTATACTTGTTAGTAATTTCAACACTATAAAGATCAAGACCTAATTTACACCTTTGCAGCTGTAGACTTATGACCTGTAGGCTTTAACTCCTCAACTAAATTGGACACAACTTTAATAAAAAAGATACAGATTTTAATAGGCAAGGTACAATAATTAAAACCCCTATGCTATCTTATTGCATTCCAAAGATTTTACACTCAAATGGATTTACGTGAAACGATAAAAGTTGACTCAAGACTTTCTATCTAGGAGTTCTGTATAGGACGAACCTTCTGAACCAGAATATTTTCAGCTGACATGCAAATGAAAATAATTCTGAAAAGCATCTTATTTAGTCTAATATGGCAGTGTATACTGTTTTGTCATACTATATTTGAGAAGGTTTTCGATTTAAATCAAAACCTAAACGCTGGGCTTGAAGTACGTAAAAACAAGATGCTCTTTGGGTTTTTTAACATATTAAAGTGCCTATGAAATGAAATTTATTTTTTGATGTATCGAAAGTTTCACCTTTTTAGACCTTGGAATAAAAGGTTTTAAAGTGTTAGGGACGATGCGAAATGCTTTTTTTTATGGTCTCAAAGTTAGGTTGTTGGCGCTAAAAAGTGGCTCCAATTTGTGCGCGGCCAAAACCAGTGTCATTTTACACTGTGACGTAAATAGTTGTACAAACTGCTGCGGGAATATAGAGAACAAGAGAGCTGACAAGAGACGTCGCTAGAGGTGGACCAATATTATGTGGCGAGCGGCCTCAAACATACGAGATGTTAGAATTCTTCGATAACAGAGAGTGTAACAAAGCTTTATTTTGCTCCAGAGGAAAATAGGCCGGCGAAATACACGAAATTTGTTCGTCGACATCGGAAAGGGTACGTCAAGCGATGTTGTTTTCAATGAAAGCGCTTATTGTTAAGATTAATATTATTTTGCAAAAGAAAATAACATTCCGGCCGGTGAGGCCGTTTAATCAAGCATAATTTTTCCAATCCATATCCTGTTTGGAAGTTCCTTCAAGCCTCGGCTCGACTGGAGAGCCGTCGAAGTCAGTGAGGCCTACAAAAATATACTGACTCGATCGGCACTGACTGGCGAGTAATATAAATGTTTATACGGTATTCCGAATTATAAAATTCAAAGTGCAGCGCAAGTGTTCACTGGAAGGCGTCTATTCTACGGAACATCTATCAAAAATCTACACGTACAAATGCTATTCGAAACAAAACACATCGCTGAATCATTGCGTGTTCGATCAGATCAATTTTTATACAATGAAATATAAATCAGACATAAATGTAAACACGATACTTTGAACTCACTTACAAGCCGCCAAGTGGTTAAAATTTCCAGAAACGATCAATCGCTGGCAAGACACTGAACTAAGAAGCATAATTCAAATATTTTGAATAAATAAATAAAAAATACGCTATCAAGGCACCTTGCCGCTAAAAATACACCATTCACATTCAATTCAGCAAGCCGCCTGAAAAACACCACCTCGGATATACATAACATATCAGTATAATTTAGAAACTTTCAACTAGCAAGCCGCCAAGACATATCCTTCGCGTTGAAAAAAAAACTTTAAGTAGACGAGCGAATTGCCAAGCCGATAAAATAAGTTCATAACCTCCACGCGCGATCAATGAACTTCAGAGAAGACCGGCCGAGTCGCTAATGCGCTAATATCATGATTGTTTGTACTACAAATATATCGTTCGCGTTCGATAAACGCTAGTCAACGAGCCACTGAAAAGAAATAACAAAAACGCCTCTGCGTTCAGTAAGCTTACAACTCAACTGGCGAACCACTGAGACGCTGTGCTACTGAAATGTATACCTTTCACGTTCAATAAACTAAATGATCAAAGTCCGTCTTCTTAATGTTCACTTCCTTCGCTCAAGCGGCACAGTCGGTTCGTCTCGCTACGGCAAAACTACAATGGACACGATCATTTCAGTTGATCAAGAGTGATCCGAAACTGATCCTCTTCACCTTCAGAGGACTGTAAAGAAACAAATTAGGCGCTGTCTGACATTTGTACAGCCAAAAACGTTGCCAAAATGACCATCACGCTAAAGGATTCCAAGGGAATTATAGCGTAAACAAACCAATGTGTCATACTATTTACGTAATTTACGTCATCACGCACGCCCACTCGCCCCCAGGCTCTCCAAAAATTGGAGCCACTTTTCAACCGAAGTGACGCATCTTGGAGGGGCTAAAAAACCGATTTTCTTTCTTTTCCTCGGGAAATGATTATTGTTTTCGTTCTTTGGACATAATAAACTAATGAAAAACGAAGAAAAAAATTCATTTCATAGGCACTTTAAGCTTATGTTTCGTCTGATGAACCAGACTTAACAGGATCAAACCAGAAAGAATCCTCATAAATTCAATCATTTAATAGTCACCTTCGCTAAAATTTTCTCGTTTCCAAGTGGGCTTCTTCGTCAATGGATCCCGCGTGAGATAGCGATCAAAGTGTGCATGCAAAGTCGCTGCAAGTCGAGCTATAAAGAAGCAGTGTGGTTGCTCTCCGATTTGAAGAAGTCCGTGTGGTTTTGCTGGAAAATTCGAACGCAGTTTACGGTATCTGTCGGGTGGTAAGGAAAGTAATGCACTGTTTTGTCCGGAGTTATGAATTGCTGGTGCAAGTTGTTGTTTTAGGCGCTCAAGTCAAGCATTTTTTTCCAGCCTTTCGGTCCTTCCTCTCTTTCCGCCATGTTTGTTTTCAGTGTGGTGTACACGTTTCTACGTCACAAGGCATGTCACGTGACGTTTTGGCCGCGCGATGGCCGGGACACTTTTTTAGGCGAAAAGCGCGTATTTTGAAGGCGAAAAAATAGGCTTTTTCAAAATTTCAAGCACTTTAAAAGTTTGAAGTCGTTTTTTTTACATATTGAACAACAAGAAACCGAAGAAAAAAATTTCGTGTCATATGCTTTTTAACGCTAAATGCAATATTAAGAAATTGTCTCTCTAATAACCAGCCAAAGATTTTGGTTCAAAAAAAGAATTTCCCTGATAGATTATTCTAGTTAAAAAGCTTTACTTCATACATTTGTTAGTTTTCATCTTGCCTCACTTGGAAGGTGGTAGCATATACACTTCGTAGTATGTTTATAACAGTATTACGAATGTGTCTCATCTTCCAGCAATAAATCAGCGGATTCAGAGTTGAATTGAGAAAAACCAGCGTCATAGTATAACGTGATATAACTTTTACAGTATCGGTAACTGATTCTGATGTTACAGTGCCAACATATAAAAGCCGGCAAATGTTTGGCAAATAACAAACCAACAAAATGATATATACGTAAATTGCTGTAATAGCAAATTTTCTCACCCTTGCCACGTTCGCCATCTCGCCATTCTGAGCTGCGTGTTGTACTTGCAGAGCTTGAACTTGGTTTACGTGGCCTCGTGCGGCCAAATAAATCTTGACGGTAAAGAATGTTGCAGCTATGATGCAAGCTCCTTCAATAATGACAAAAATTACGAACATAATATTCACCGGGATCCACAACCTAATTAACGAAAGAAATGCACTGAACACCCAAGCTGAGATGACAACAGCAACAACTCCCTTGTAAGTCACACGTTCCTTGCATCTAAGATACAGATGAATGGCCAAGAATCTGTCTGCACTCAGAGCCATGACACTAAGTAGCGAAGCAGAAGAAAATAAATTTGCCGGGATGAGACACACGATGTATGTGGCATTATATGTTGGGTTGTTATCAGTGTTTTGCTTCAATTCCATGATACGAAGTACGATGAACAAAGGTTGTACCAGTAAACCAACTTTGGTAGCGACGTAGTTTTTCTTATTGCGTGGATTATTATAACGTTCAACGTAATGGCGATATAAGACAATAACGCGTTTAGGACACAAACAGCGTACGACGCAAATAATTCTTCAGTTCCTTTCATAATTTGGACCTTAACGCTCAGACGCAACAATTCCGTCTGCGTAAGAAATATTTCAAGTTTGCACGGGAGGCTGGATAAAATTCCTTTTTTATCTGGGTGTCCTGTGAAAAGTTCTTTGAAAAGCCCGGATGATCAAGTCGTCATTTTCACAAATTTTGTTCCACCAGTGTGAAATGAATTCTAAATCATCAACTGTTTTTCTTCGCTTGTATACGTACAGATGTTCAGTTTCGTTGTCTCGGGTTTAAAAATATTCGTTTGAACCACTAATGGTCCAAGCCAATACCGTGTCACTCTCTGTGTCTAAAAACGAATTCTTTTTTTTTGTGTGGAAATCAGTAAACCACTTCGAAGATAAGAAAATGATAAGAAAATAACGAGCAGGACAAGACTTTGGAAGTCCTGTTCATCAAGCCATAATGTTTTTCACAGATGTCTTTAAAACGTCGCGGGATTAGAATAAATTCTTGTTCAGTCACCTTTTTTCTCCTCCTGTGAAAACTTACAATAGTTTTTGATTGCTGTTTTTTTTTTTCAGATAAAAAAGTTGTTTGAGTCATCCATAAACGCTTCGTTTCAACACTAAAATCCACTTGATGTTATTCCACGTACGTAGCAAGATGCAAATTCACTCTTCTAGAATTGTCGTTGGGTACCAGAGAACAATGTGCCACCGGTCGAAAAATTTGGATCAGTCGATACTATTTTCATCAGTTGACACATTTTTATCGATTGAAAATTTTTTCTGTCAAATAAATAATTTTTTATCTGTCGGTCGAGAATTTATCATCGGTTGGGTGAAAACAAAAATATCTTTTTGACAACCTATCTTGCATATGACATAAAATATTCTCGACCGAATAAACTATAAACTGAAGACCAATCTCCTTGGAGACTGATGAGTTTAATAGGCGCACCACAACGGAAGGCGTAGGTTGCGCCTCCTCGACGAAAGCTGTGACCAGAGTAGGCAGAGGCCTTGAACCCTGCAAGACCCAGGGATTTCCGTAATTTGGCGGTGAATACCGAGTGCGTGATGGGCGTAACGCGGTCCGAACGAAAATGAAGAAAGGCAGGTGAGGAGGGCGGAGCGGGGAACAGTCGGATGTGGCGTTCATAGGCTTGCACCGGACACAACGGGTGAGTCGAGGGAAGACGAACCATCGGTATAAGCAACTTGCGTTGTTTGAACTGGATGGTCTTAGACCACTGCGCGCAGATCACTAAACCCCACGGGCGGATGATAATGTCCTCGCGGGACAAAGTTTTTGATGGGTCGTAATCTGTGGCGGAGCGAGGGACAAGGTTAGATTTGCGGGAAAAGGAGTAAAAACCAATTAGCATCGCCGCCTAGAATCCTGAGTCCCTGTCGGCTAGAAGCTCAGAACGGAGGCGTAAAAGGATCTCCGGAGTGATGGGTAGCTTTTGGTCCAGCGCATCACCTAAAGTGCGCCGAAGACCGCGAACGATTAGCTTGACAGCGAAAACATCCTAAAAGGTGACATGGTGGCCAAAGTGGCGATAGAGAACATTAATGGCTGACAGGTAATTGAGTATTGTGGAATACTTGCAATAAGTGGACAAATGGATTAGGAAGCGAATGACAGTTCTGTCCGTAGCTGGGATAGGCACCAAACCAAACGCCGAACAAAAGCGCAGATAAACTCTCCACTGGGAACGACGTGTAGCTAAAGTGGAACCAGCATAAGCAGCGGCGGAGACCAGCTTGGCGCGATGGTCCAACTGTGAGAGATATCCTAGTGAAGAGAGAAACATTTGTTAGTGTCGGCTGGGAACTGCAGACGACTCAATCCTTCGGCGTGTTGGTTGAGTTTGCCTGGTAAATGACGTGATCGGAGGTGAAAGTTTTATCGAACGGTTATCCAGAAAATCACACGCAACCAGGACATGGCGATGGAGTTTTTACATGTGCCGTTGTTGATGAAGGCCATGGCCTGGGTATTGTCCGTCTCAACGCAGACACGTTTGTTTAACCACCGAGAACCCCAGCGGCGAACCGCGATAAGAATTGGAAATAGCTCTAAATAATTAATATTAGAGCGAAGCGAAGGGTCGATAGCGTGACCTGCGTGACTGCAGTGCTGATCATGGACGCGAGAACTGTGAAAATAAGGAGCGGAACAATCAGACCAGGAGCCTGCGAACCTGTCATCAGAACATACGGCACCGAAACCGTGGAAGGACGCGTCGGTTTGGAAGTAAACGGTTTGACGATAATCAAGCATCATACTCCGGCCATTAAAAGTGAGGAGAAAGTCTTTCCATCACAATAGGTCAGCACGAAAATGCGAGGAAAGGCGACAACGATGAGATGGAAGCCGAAGCGTGTTTATACAATCAATGACCCGACGGAGAAAAGTGCGACCGCCATGCACGACGTGACATGCGAAGTTTAGGGTTCCAGCGAGAGATTAAAGTTGACGGTTGGACGCGGAGACTTTCTGAGAGAAAGACGCGATGAGAGTGTTTAAGCGAGCTAACTTGTCAGACGGAAGGCAAAGAGACATGGTAACAGAGTCCAGTTCGATTCCCAGGAAAGTTACACGTTGGCAAGGAGAAATGACCTTTTTCCAACTAACATTAAACCCGAGGGAATGGAGTAATCGGATAAGGGGAGTAATGATACCTCGAGTTGGAGTCCGAGTTCGAGTTCGAGTTGGACTTCGAGTTCGAGTTCGAGTTGGACTTCGAGTTGGACTTCGAGTTGGACTTCGAGTTGGACTTCGAGTTGGACTTCGAGTTGGACTTCGAGTTGGATTTCGAGTTGGACTTCGAGTTGGATTTCGAGTTAGTAGGAAAATAACAAAGCCTTGCACGTACTTTAATGTATAAGTATTTCTATAGAAGTAGCTATTTAAATTGTAACCCATTAAGAATTTTTCAACCATATACCATGACTTTTTTTGAATTTTTTCAGATTTTCTTTTATTGCTGTCTTAACATAGAATTAACGAGAAAGAGATTATCACAGTAATGCAGCAACTGATGAAGGAGTTGCAATAACGATATTCGAAGCCATGACCCTTGCGATTCTGGTTCAAACGCTCTACCACTGAGCTACAAGGCCACCCTACTATCAAATTTACGGCCGAAATATCAGAGAACAAAATCACTTTCCTCGACACCACAGTGTACCTTTCCAGTGTTTAAAGGGGAAAGATTCACAAAAGATTCCATCTTGGATATCAACACTCATTACAAGCCGACCGAGACCTTTCAGTACACACACTTCGCCTCGTGCCACGCACCAGGCGTAAAATATGGAAAGGCGAAGCAATAAGATTGCTTAGAACTAACTCTTCAAAAAAAAATTTGAAGAGAGTCTTTTAAAATTCAAACAACGCCTCAAATCACCGGGTTACCCAGAAAACATTGTAGAAAGGTCTCTTTACCTCTAGACAATCGGCACTTACACAAAAGAAAAAGGTCACGAGAAGAATACTGCCTTTTGTCACAACGTACCATCTGGCAGTTAAAAATTTAAAACAAATACTGATGGAACATTGGAGCCTTATACAAAATCAGCCGTTGCTAAAAACAATTCTTGAAAAACCTCCAATAATCTCCTACAAAAAGGGAAATTCCCCTCAAAGACACGCTCGTTAGAGCAAAAATATAATAGAACAATTTCGATATATTAAAATTCATACTTCGCTCCGCGGCTTCAGTGGGGGAATAAAACAAAAGAAATCACATTGAGGTTCGGCATTGAATTATTCATTTCTTTTGTTTTATTCCCCCAAGCCTCGGAGCCAAGTATGAATTTTAATACATATATAATATATCGAAATTGGTCTATTTCAAGGCGACTATGCGACGCGACATAAAAAGCCACACGGGGAGTCCGTGCGGGTCTGTCATTACCTTTTTATCATTTTGCGTGACAAATGCACTTGGGACTCGGGGCCGCTTGTTTACATTAAAAATAAAGAAACCATGTTCTTCATTCTCTGGCCTTCAAGTCAAAGCGGCAAACAGATGATTTCATCGTCCTTACAATGTAATAAAGTACTCGGCAAAGGTAAACAATTAGCGTGCAATTTGCTTAATTTAGCTGCGTTCACAGCCAACCATTCGAAATTTTTTTTCAGCCGTTAACCTCGAGCCGTTCCAAATAATTCTTTAGCCGTTCAGCCGTTCAGGCTCCGTTCACAGCCAGCTGTTCGAAATAATTATGTTGCCGTTCATGCGTTCACAGTCAGCCGTTCGAAATTTTTCTTCTGCCGTTCATGGTAAACGGCTCGGACACCCGTTTTTCATCCGTTCGGTAGCCGTGCGTTTTGCCGTTCGAACGGCATATATATAGCCAAGTTAATCCAATGGAAAAAATAGATCAAGTCGCTCATCTGTTCACTATATAAAGTACATGCAATTAACGAGATAGCCCCAAACAAGTCTTCTACTGCATGGGGGGGGGGGGGGGGGGGGGGGGATTCCCATATAAAAATGCCGGGGGGTGCTCGTCGTACCTTTTACGGGTCAAAATTTGTAGATTGGTACCGCTTAGGGTACTAAAATCTAAAATGACCACCCTTAGAATTATGGCGGTACCTTTTAGGGTATGAGCCGAAAAAATATTACAGAATATGACATGTGTTGTTTTAGAATTGATACCTCTTAGGGGAATTACTTTTTTGAGCCACGCCCATCAAACGAGATTCTAGTACCTTTTAATTTAGGGTATATTTCGAAAATTTCCGACGTCCCCCCCCCCCAGGATCCAGATCTTGGTCTTGGACACAGATCCGGAACCTTGCTTTCATTAGTTTGTAGTAGTGGTTTTTGCCGCAGAGGCCTCCTAGTCACGCTCCACGCTTGGCAAAAAACGCGCGGAGGCTGGGTAGAGTTCCTCGCGCTCCCATTTTATATTTTACTGTTCTTTGCTGATATATAGGAGCCTCTGCGGAGGAGAGAGGGTTTTTGCCGTTTGTTGTTTACATTTTTCATTTTTTTTTTTCACTTTTGCCGTTTACCCAGGCACCAAGTACGGATTATTATAGAATCACTCTCAAAACTAAAATAAAATCGATATGCACAATCACACTTATCGATTTCTATCGATTTCCGATACAATTAGTTAATTTCCGTCGTCCATCATGTTCCCGACACGTTTTCCAAACATTGAAATTATGAAGGCTGAATTGTTGATCTTCTCACTCCTAAAAAGAGTTGTCTGATAATTGAGCTGTTCTGAAGCCCGGTCTCAACTCAGCGACTAACACAGATGTCTCGTTTCTACTTGCTTCTCGCTGTCAGCGTTTTTGACTTTTTTAAAGAGCGTAACTATGCAAATGATCACGGCGTCAAGACGTTCCACAAATTTCGTTCAAACATCGGGCTTACGAAGAATGATTTCTTGATGATATTTTTCTTCATCCTAGAAAACTTACAATGTGCAGTTATATATTGTTTCGAATTAAAATATTCCTCATTTAAACCACAGGACACTTGGACACAAAACCATTTTCTGATAATTGGACAGATGCGGTATACTTTGTCTCCGTGCTTGAAAGAGATGTCCGGCTTGTTTGGCATCAAACTCAGTGCCCTGTTGATTGAAATAATTCTTGTGCAACGATAATGATCATGACCCGCTAGGCTTCATACGATAATTAAAGCTCGTCCAGTTTGGAAACGGTAAAAATTGTACAAAAAATAACGGAAATTAATATTGTCTTTTTAACTTTGGGTTGATTGATACGAGTTTGACAATTTTATTTTTATCGGCCAGAATAATAGTTTGCTTTATTCATATAATATTTTAAACAATTAAAGTGCAAGTGCGATTAAATTTGACATGTTGATTTTACCTCTCCAATCCGTTTTTTAATCAGAGCATGGGAAGATCGCTTTTCTCGGCTTTAATTTTCGCATTTTCACGGCCGTCACTCAATTTGCATGTTTCTGAAGTAAAGCTCAGCGTCTCTCTGTGACGTCACAGAGAGCTGCGGGGAAATTCAAATGAGTAGTTTGTAGGAGAGTTTGCCTGAGCTAAAACCTGTTCGTTTCGACTATTTTTCCGGTTTTTCCGAATCATTAAGGTAAAAAATGCCAGGGTCTATATGTGTTGTGTATGGGTGTGAGAAAGAAGCTGATAGAAATTTAACCTCGACATGGAATTGTTCTCTACAGTATCATGCCATAAAAATTATAGTTGTATAAATCCATCGCTAAATTAAAAAAAACATCCGCTTGAAGCAGGCTTGTCCCATTTCAGACCACGTGGTATTACTCTAGAAAACTGGTTCTTTGAAATTTCGTCATATTTACGTGTTTATGAATGCATAACTTTTGTAGAACGATAAAGGAACAAATCTCTAAAGTACGCGGTCGTATGATCTGCAATGTGTAAACCGCCGCCACATGACAATTAAAAGCAGTTTGATCGCCACGTGTGCCAAGAGCAGATGTCTCGTACACGCCTAAGATCCTCATAATCACAATTGATCATGAAATAGATTTCCTTAAAACTTTGCATGTAAAGTTACACTTTGTCTGTTTACTTTAAAAACACATTTTGTTTGGGCTCAAAATGGTTCTTCGCCAATCATTTTCACTGGGAGGAGGGCCCACTGGGGAACCAAATTGGAGATTTTGTCAGTTATAAAACTGCAAAATTTCCATAACTTTGGTAATTTTTTAAAACACCCAGTCACTTCCATGAAGTACTCCTAATGTGTTACAGCTTGTGAGAAAACAATAAAAATAGGACTCCAAAATACTTCGAACAAAAAGTTAGACTTCCTATACACTAATTCGCTTATACTGGTAGAAAGATAAAGACTTTTATTCTGAAATACCATGATTAAATTTCCTCATGTGTGTAATTGTCATATACATAACGAAACGATAAGCGAGTATCTTATCGCTTAAATTTCGTCCAGGTCACGTGATGATTAAAATGTCACGATTTTGTTGTCACACAATAACCAGAAAACAGTCATGCCGCGTAGGTGGGCCACGTTTCCAGTTACATTTGAAAGTACCTTAAAAGAGTAGATATAATGCCACTTTAAACTGTCAGAAAACACTTTTTTTTCCTTGTCTGCAAGAGAACTGAAGGAACAATAGGTTGCCATGGATACATCAACGTCAAAGAAGACTATCTCAACAAGTCGAATGTCGTTGCCAAGTCTCATACTTATGACACGTTTTCTTTTGAAGAGACACCACCACCCCCCTAAACGTTTTTGATAAAATAATGGCAGACCCAGTCCTTAATATACCTGAGCATGCCGTTGTAATTAAATCAACCGTGTTACTATTTGTGTAATTGCACCCAAAGGCCAGACAAGCATCTGACAGCGGGAGTATTCATGGCAAAAATATAAAGGAAAGTAAAGTAAAGTTTAATTTCAACATCATCGCAAATTAATGAATTACAATGTTGTTACAAACGGAAAATTTAAAATTACATGCAAGCATTTGTGAACAAGGACTGGGTTACAATAATCTAAAAATATCAATTAACAGGCAATCCTACGGTGATCTAAAAATACAAATAGGTTTATATATACACTATTCTAAGTATATATGTGTATGATCTACACCGGAGTTTTCGTACAGTCGTAACTGTAAAGGTCATGTTCAGAAGATTTTAACAAAATACCCAGAAACCAATTAAAACATCAGTTAGAGAGAATCCTGGAGCTATCAAAAACGTACAATTCGGGCCTGTGCTGTCTCCTCGGGTGGTCAAACCACAGGCAGCCGAAGCTTAGTATGTGATGTTTACGCAACGAACGATTTGTAGACTTTGTATGGGAAATCCATTTTAGTCTTATATATGCTAAAATAAAGCTTTAATGTGGAAATAAACTTCACTTACCTCAACATTGAGTTTCGTTGTGTCTTGTATGCAATTTGGGCGCAAATGATGTCCATTTTAAACGGTTTTGTGGCTTACGAGTTTTTTGCGATGTCGTTGGTTGTCGTCGCTTTATGAGTGGAAACAACAACCAACGACATCGCAAAACTCGCAAGCCACAAAACCGTCTAAAATGGACATCATTTGCGCCCAAATTGCATACAAGACACAACGGAAACTCAATGTTGAGGTAAGTGAAGTTTATTTCCACATTAAAGCTTTATTTTAGCATATATAAGACTAAAATGGATTTCCCATACAAAATCTACAAATCGTTCGTTGCGTAAACATCACATACTAAGCTTGGGCTGCCTGTGGTCAAACACGTTTTATATTCAAACTCTTATCACAATGTTAAAAAATGTGCTAAAAAACAATTTGTGTGTAAAGATTTGTCCGGGCGCCGCCAAACTTGCAGCAGAGTAAACGGATGAGGAAACATCGCTTTCCTAGAATCTGCAAGACTGACAGGAATCAATCTATATGCGACCTACCGCACCAATAAGGAGATGAAGAGCATCATTTGCATTATGGACAAGGCCATACATAAGCGGAGACTGTCATCAGCAAAAAGTTTCAGATGGGACGAGATGTTGCTGCCCATGTCATTAATATAAAGTAAGAAGCAATGGGGCCCCAAGACTATTAAGTAAGTAAGTGAGTAAGTAAATAAGTAAGTAAGTAAGTAAGTAAGTAAGTAACCTTTATTTAAGCACGATGGGTATTAAAGCCAGAAAGCTTGTGGGGTCGTGCACTATATTACATTACGAACTATTTACATCTAAAATAATTAGTAAATACTAAATACAATAAACAAGTCTATGGTTTAGAGATATTAATTAATATAATTAAAATATAGTCATTGTGGGACTCCTGATTTTATATTTGACTTCTCACTATGTTCACCTTCAAGTACCACTTGCTGAGTCCTGTTTAACAACCATGATTATATTGTATCCAGTTTAAATTTTGGTCACGGATTCCGTAATACTCAAGTTTTAAGAGCAAACCGGCGTTTGTGCGCAACGGTATCAAACGCTTTCGAGAAATCAAGAATCAAACGGTCGGTTTGATTTCGGTAGTTAATTGAGCGTGCCACGCCGAGCTCCTCCTCAAATTTTATACCTTAACAGAGCTTCTCATTTCCGAGGAACCTATGATTTCGGTTTTTATTTTAACTGTGTTTTTTTTGGCGGGAAAATGGCGTCACCAAATTGGCGCCAAAATTTAAATTTCACATTGTGAGCTATTTCATTACTGCATCTTGAAGAGCATGTTCCCACGACTTCAAAACCGAAGAGATAACTGAAATATCTTAATTGAGCCCAAACTTATAATTAATTGAAATTTCAATTTGTGCTATTTTTAGCATCACAATGGCGAGAAATTCAATATGTTGTTTTGACGGGTGGTTTCTTGCACTACTTGTGTGAGATTGAAGTCATCCATAATGCCTAACATCTTTTCACTAATCCCCACTTGCAGAATCTCAATAGAGGATGTAGGCTGTCGATAGAATGCACCAAACATAATATCACCTTTGTTGTGAGAGATTGTTGTCCAGACAATCTCACAGACAGCTGGTGATGATTGCTCTATTGAGATGATATCACTGTGGATAGCTAGGAGAACTCCACTCTTTCTCTGTCCTTACGATTCGGGGGAGAATGGAGAAATTCGACAGGAAATATGTCGTTATTTACTATTGCTCCCTCAAGGTGTGTCTCACAGCCCAGTATCACATCAGGTTTGTATGTCTCAATAACTTGATGGAGTTGTAGTTGTTTATCATGACTAATGAGGCTGCAAAAGTTAATGGTACATACCCGTATTTGATTATGTTTGATTATGTTTGAGTTTGTATCAAGTGATTCCTCGACAGGCAGCCCTTGTGTTCTTTGTCTTTGTGCAGTGGAAGACTTTTGAGGTCCAAGAAATTCATTATTATTTATGGGAGAGAACCGATTTGAGTACTCGATGTCAGAACTTGAATTTAGTAGGGAACTGGAGTAGTTTGGTATACCGCACTTGTTACATTCCTATACACAAAAAGAATTTGCTAGAGCTTCATAGGCGATTTTGTCCATGTTCATGCAGCGAATGTGGTGCCAAATATCACAAAAATCGCACTGAATCCCTCGTTGATTTGATTTGACTAGTTGTGCACAAATAGCGCATGGGTATTTATAGGGACCAGGATTTAACTGTATGTCCCACACATAACTAAGTCGAAATAAGGAGCTTCATCAGAGTCTTGTTTCTCCCATAATTGTGTTCGAAGACATCTCTTTTGAGGCCTCTTGCTCGAGCTAATCCCGCACGTATTGACTGTTTGGATGCAAATGTTATGTTAAAATCGCTCAACATCGATGAATTGGGATATTTAGAGTCTTCTCGTTTGTGTTTTAACGAGTAACCGGCAAATATTAAGCTATTAAATAGGACGTTTAGCGGAGCTGGAAATTTTGCATCCGCCATCTTGCTCGACCGCATCTTTCTCTCGTCTTACCTCTATGTGCACAATTAAGCATTTTTAACATGTTATGTTATATATAAACATACTTCAGTATATTTGTTAGTTTTAATCTTGCCTCAGTTGAAAGGTAGAAGCATATACACTTCGCAGTATGTTTATAACAGTGTTACGAATGTGTCTCATCTTCCAGCAATAAATCAGCGGATTCAGAGTTGAACTAAGAAACACCAGCGTCATAGTATAACGTGATATAACTTTTACAGTATCGGTAACTGATCCTGATGTTAGAGTGCCAACATATAAAAGCCGGCAAATGTTTGGCAAATAACAAACCAACAAAATGAGATATATGTAAATTGCTGTAATAGCAAATTTTCTCAGCCTTGCAACGTTCGCCATCTCACCATTCTGAGGTACTTGTTGTACTTGCAGAGCTTGAACTTCGTTTATGTGGCCTCGAGCAACTAAATAAATCTTGACGGTAAAGAATGTTGCAGTAATGATAGAAGGGACGGTGATAAAAGCAAAACTTACGTACATAATATTTACTGGGATCCACAAGCTAATCAACGAAAGAAATGCACTGAACGCCCCAAATTAAGATGATAATAGCAACAACACGCTTGTAAGTCACAAGTTCCTTGTATCTAAGATGCAGATGAATGGCCAAGAATCTATCTGCACTCAGAGCTATGACACCACAGAACGAAGCGATAGAAAATAGATTTACGGGGACGAGATACGCGATGTGTGTAGCATTGTAAGTTGGGTTGTTATTAGTGTTTTGCTTCAATTCCATGGCACATACTGCAATGAACAAAGGTTGTACCAGTAGACCAACACCGAGATCAGAAACAGCCAGACTTAGTAGCAATGTTTTCAAAGTCTTTGGTAACGGTGACGTTTTTCTTATTGCGTGGATTGTTATGACATTAAATGTAATGGCGATATAAGACAAAAATGCGTTTTGGACACAAATAGTGACGTACGACGCAAACAATTCTTCAGTTCCTTTCATAATTTGGATCTTAACGCTCAAACGCAAGAATTCCGTCTGCGCAGGAAATGTTTCAAATTTGTACGTGAGGTCGGATAAAACTCCTTCTTGTTATATCTGAATATCCTTTGAAAACTTATTTAAAAACGCGGATGATCAAGCAGTCATTCACTTCAGTCACAAATTTTGTTCCCATATGGAATAAATTCTAAATCATCAACTTTTTGTCCTCGCTTGAAAACGTGCAGATGTTCAGTTTCGTTATCTCGAGTTTAAAAATATTCCTTTAAACCACTGACGCACGCTTTGCCTCTGATATTTGGTCCAAGCCAATACCGTGTCACTCTCCGTGCCTAGAAAAGAAATCTCTTTTTTTGTGAAAACATAAACCGATTTGAATATATTTTTTTTTTGATAAGAAAATGACAGGCAAGGCAAGGCTTTAGAAGTGCTATTCATCAATCCATAATATTTCACAGATGTCTCGAAAACGTCATCTTTTTTCTCCTCTAGTGAAAACTTACAACAGTTTTCATTGTTGTTTTTTCCAGTTTAAAGATTGAGCCATCCGTAAACGCTTCATTTCAACTGCAAAATCCACTTCAAAATCGTTCTCTGATATTGTGGATCAAGTTGTCGTGTCTCATTTTGGCTTCTAACAAACCTTTGTCTGAACATGAAAGATCAAGCTCTAAACATATTAGAATTAAACCTCAACCAGTTAGAAACGGGAAAAATTGTTTAACGAATGCCTGTTTCCAATTGTCTAAAACACATGTGTCGTGCGTCGTTAAATCAGCTAATTTAAATATATTATTTTTGAAATAAAAAGACTCACGCCCAAGTAATATTTATACTCTTCCTATTATTTTAATAGACGGACAAATGGAAGGGTTCAACAAGGAGTTAAGAGATCAAAGAGATGACAAGGTTTATTTCAAAGTGTCTGTAAAGCGTGCGTAAATTGAAATGATGTCGTAAAAGGTAACACGTGACATAAATCTAAACGAATAGTTGTTGTATCATTAATTCCCAAGAGAGCCAAAAACCAAAATTGAAAAAACCTCCATATTACATTTTGTAAAATATTGTAAAAGAAATGGCACCATGCAAAAGTACTTCCAAAGAGATTTCATTTGAGTGGTCACACCATAGGTTTTGATCAACAAACTCAAAAATACACTACATGTCTTCATAATCGACTCTGGGAGTGAAAGGGTTAAGAAATAAATGTACTTTATCATCATACATAAACTACAAAATTCGAAAATAAGACTACTGAGAAATTCTGGCAGCGGTAAAGCGTGTGGATCGCTTCCGCCCTTATTTGCAAACTGAACTATACACAATGTGCCTTTTCGGTGATAGAGAAATGACCGATAAATCTTAATCTAAATCTCAACCTGAATTGGTAATTCGCAAAGGGCATGAGACCATCACTACGAATAGCTAAAACAGCAGCCTGCCCTCAAATTGTATTTCTCTAGTTAAAAGGCTTTACTTCAGTATAGTTTTTAGTTTTAATCTTGCCTCATTTAGAAGGTGGAAGTATATACACTTCGCAGTATGTTTATAACAGTGTTACGAATGTGTCTCATCTTCCAGCAATAAATCAGCGGATTGAGAGATGAATTGAGAAACATCAGCGTCATAGTATAATGTGATATAACTTTTATATAGGTACTTGATCCTGATGTTAGAGTGACAACATAAAAAAGCCGGCAAGTGTTTGGGAAATAACAAACCAACAAAACGAAATATATGTAAATTGCTGTAATAGCAAATTTTCTCACCCTTGCAACGTTCGCCATCTCACCATTCTGAGATACTTGTTGTACTTGCAAGACCTGAACTTGATTGATGTGGCCTCGTGCGGCCAAATATATCTTGACGGTGACGAATGTTCCAGCCATGATACAAGCAGAATCAATAATGGCACACATTACGTACATAATATTTACCGGGATCCACAACCTATTCAACGAAAGAAATGCACAGAACACCCAACCTGATATCACAGCAGCAACAACACGCTTGTAAGTCACAAGTACCTTGTATCTAACAAATAGATGGATGGCCATGAATCTGTCTACACTCAGAGCCATGACACCAAAGAGCGAAACGTAAATAAATAAAGTTAAGGGGATGAGATACACGATGTATGTGGCATTGTAAGTTGGGTTGTTATTAAAGTTTTGCTTCAATTCCATGACACAAAGTGCAATGAACAAAGGTTGTACCAGTAAACCAACACCGAGATCAGAAACAGCCAGACTCAGGAGCAATGTTTTCAAAGTCTTTGGTAACGACCGAGTTTTTCTTATTGCGTGGATTGTTATAACGTTCAACGTAATGGCGATATAACATAAAAACGCGTTTAGGACACAAATAGCGACGTACGACGCAAACAATTCTTCACTTCCTTCCATAATTTGGATCTTAACGGTCAGACGCAACAATTCTGTTTGCGCAAAAAATATTTCAAGCTTGTACGTGATTTAAACTCCTTTATGTTTTATCTGGGTGTCCTGTGAAAAGTTCTTTGAAAAAAGCGGATGATCAAGCCGTCAACTGTTTCTCCTCGCTTGAAAATGTACAGCTGTTTTTCGACGTCTCGAGTTTAAAAATATTCGTTTGAAGCACTAATGGTCCAAGCCAATATCGTGTCACTTTTGCGCCTTAAAAAGAAATCTCGTATTTTGTGGAAATGTAAACCATTTCGAATATATATTATTCTGATAAAAAAATGATGGGCAAGGCAAGGCTTTAGAAGTCCTGTTCATCAAGGCATAATGTTTCACAGATGTCTTTAAAACGTCGCGGGATTAGAATAAATTCTTGTTCAGTCACCTCGGTTTTTCAGCTCCTCTTGTGAAAACTTACAACAGTTTTTCTTTGTTGTTTTTTCCAGTTAAAACAATTGGGCATGCTTTGTTTGAGCGTGCTCGTTTCAACGCTAAAATCCACTTTAAAATCGTTCCCTGATATAATGGATGAAGTTGTCGGGTACCTTTTTGACTAACAAAACACATGTCTTATTTCTTAGCAAGGACTTGCGTGCACATGAAAGGTCAGGCTCCAAAATAAAATTAAACCGTATCCAGTTAGAAGTGGGAAATATTGTTTAACGAAAATAATAATCGGCATTTAAATAAGAATTTTGTTTATATATTTCACACAAACCAAATTCATTCAACTTATTTGCAATTTTTTCTCTACTATTCTGTGATGAAAATAATTCATCAAGTTTACATAAATCCATCGTTTGAAGTAAAAAACATCTTTTTGAAGCAGAATTGTGTTATTATCTTTGCATTTAGGTACGCCTTGCGCCTTTTTCCAATTGTCTAAAACAAAACAGATGCCTCGTATCTCGTCAAATTGGCTGATTTAAATATATAATTTTTAAAATAATAAGACTCGCGCCCAAGCAATATTTATGCTATTCCTATTTTTTAAATAGACGGACAAACGGAAGCGTTTGATGACTAAAAGCAACACTGAGTTAAGATATCAAAGCGTGCCGTAAATTGAAATGATGTCGCAAAAGGTAATACCTGACATATATCTAAACAAACAGTTGTCGATCCAAAGTAATTGAAAACTTCAAAAATGACTTAAAAATTCATCAATATGAGATGATCAAATGTAACAAGAAACTTACATTTTATTCTATATTCAAAACAGATGTAATTACCTCTAACTCACTTGAACTCATTACAAACCAGAAACATCGGCGGGCAGTAGCAAAACTTAGGGCAGGTAATCATAACCTAAGAATTGAAACTGGAAGACATTCTATCCCTAAACTCCCTGAGCATCTGAAAATCTGTCAATACTGCAGCTCAAATGAAGTTGAAAACGAAGCACACTTCAATTTATTTTGCAATAAATATGACACAATTAGAAATTCTCTGGTGGAAGATATCATTAGCAAATATCCCGAATTCGTTTATTTACAGGGTGTTTCAAAAGTTCGTTCCGATTTGTTTTCTTCTATCGTTTCATTACTTATTTAAACTACCTCTTTAAAAATTAGGTATGTTTTTTTTTTGCTTATTTTTCATTCGATCATTCAAATTATTAGTAACCAGAATGCCCGCCTTTATTTTTAATGACATTTTCTAAGCGCCTAGGCATAGAATGTGCGAGTTCCTTTAGCGTGTCAAGAGTCACATTTTTCCATGCAAAGCGTAGTCGCCTTTTTAGCTCTTTCATCGTTTTGGGGGCTGGATGTTTGTACGTTGTCTGGTCAATGATACTTCAGATGTTCTTAATGGGATTGAGATCAGGAGAGTTCGCTGGCCAGCTATCCTTGGCTATAAAATTTGGCAAATTTTTTTGACACCATGTCTGAGTTGCCTTTGAAGTATGAGCTGGTGCTCCATCCTGAACGAATGTCATCTCTTTCTTTGAGCTATCTCCACACCGTTATGCTCGAAACTTCGATAGTTTTCTGATGACAAGATTCTTGGCAATCTTTCTTGTTGAACTATTCCATTTGTACTTCGCTTTCTCGATTTATTTTCGAGCACAATTGGTCAAAACAGACGGTCGTCCGCTTCTTGGTTTGTCTTCGTAGCACTCTCTTTTCGACCACTTGTTCACCCAACGTTACGTCTTGTTAAAAAAATTAAGCGATTTCTTTGACTGAATGACCAGATGATCGTAATATGGCTGCTTAAGCTTTAGCATAAACAATGTCTGACTTCATTTTCGTGACAGAGAAAACAGAAAGTTCAGGAAAAAAATCAGAGAACAACAACAAATTCGGGAAAGGAACAACATACACAAAGGGCGCGAAAAAATGGCAGGAAAACGCGTGTGTGCACATTTGGCGCGAAAATCGAAACAAAGGCATCTAGTAGACAATTAAAATTGCTATTGCCAGCTATTTTAATAAATTCTCTACCTCAATTTATTGAAAAAATTCTAACAAACAATTGATTTGTTTGAAAAATTAACAACTTTAAATCGGAACGAACTTTTGAAACACCCTGTAAATGCTAATAACAAAATTATTTTTCTCTTTAATAGCACCGATGCTTTTATTTGTAAAAGATTAGGTCACTTCATTTACGAAGCTTTTTCATTAAGAAATGAACCATTAGTTACAAGAATTGTAAATTAACTGATTTTGTTACTTTAATTTTATACTTTTGCTTTTGTTTTTATATGCAATACCATTCGTAATTGGGAATGCAAATAAACTGTTGTTGTTGTTGTCATTAAAAATCTGTCATTAATTGTTCACAACCGTGCTGAGCTGTCAATGAATTTCTAAGAGGCACATAATAATAAAATCCTTATTGAACTACTATCCTAGAAGCCATGCCTTGAACGCTGCGTTTGGTCGTGCTTCTCCCCAATGTTGATAGTAATGTTTGACAACACTAAAAACTGTATTGAGTCGACGCGAACGCGGATCGTGAGTCACGCGAGGCAGGGTTAATGTTCCACTCGCCCTGGTTGACTCGCGCTCCGCGCTCGTTGATCGTCCTTCGATCGAGCGCGTCCACCGCAAAAGCGCATGTTATGCACGCCAAGAACTCAATGTATCTGTTAAGAGAAGAGTTTCCATCCCAAATCAAAGACTCCTGTGATCCAACTATTGAATACGAAACAACCTTCGGACCTTTCCCTGTCCTAGACGTTTTGTTCCACCAACCCCCCCCCCCCCCCCCCCCCCCCCCCCCCCCCCCCCCCCCCCACCCTCCCTCCAACACCGTCAACATGGATAAGATGGGTGACCTTTACATATCGCGGGCTCAATGGATACAGCTGATCGAGCGAGTGAAATTTTGCATATTTTGTATATGGTCAGTTGATGGCCTTAACATCGATCTCTGGCTGTGGCCGGTTATTTGTCAGTTAACTCATGAATGTTATCGGCTGTTGCAACTTAAGTCAGTAATTGGTTAGTTTTGATCTGTGTTTTGTTACTGACCGCTATACCGCAACCCTTGAACGACGAATTTAGACATAAACTTCTCATCCACTGAGAATTTTATTTATTGACGCTGTCAAGACAATACAAATACCTGACGACTACAAACTAGACGAGGAACTAATGTATTTTTTACGTGAAATCGTTGATCACCAATATTACGCTTGAACTGGTGTTAATTTATACTGAAGATACAGCCATCAAGAGCTCGATTGTTAAACACGACCGCTTCCAACTGACGAATTGTAATTGACATACGTATTCAATTGCAATTGTAAATATTGTAGTTAAAATAATTACGAAGAAAATGTTTGTAGTAGATTTTCTTATAATATTTAAGATTACAATTATTTGAATTTTTTGTTTGTTCTTGGAGATATTAGGGAGCTTAAGCAACGACGACGGCAACGCCAAGGAAAACGTCACTTGAAAAAAGGATTCGCGCTATTTAAAACTACTTTGCAGTTGCTCCAATTTGTTTAGTTTGTCTAATGTGACTGTATTGTCCAGGAGCTGAATTTGAAGGGATGGCTTTCCGGTTCAAATGGAGAAAGGAAAATTAACCGTCGTGTGTTCACGTTCTCCAAAAAACCTATAATTTGATCATTTGACGTTGTTGTTTTGCAGGGAACGGCAAAGAAATGTACCAAAATGTAAAACGCACGTGCAGAGGTATTGTTTTCGCTCATTAAGCCTATTGTTTTGTGCCGTTCTCGCTGCCGTCGGCGTCGTGGTTGCTTAAGCTCCCTATTAGCTCTTTAAGCTACTCTGTCGATCCGAGACGTTTTAATTAAAGGTGATATATGTATCATGGACTTACTCAATCCCTACCTTACTTCAACCTATATTTTCAGTACAAGGGAAAACACAACAAATGGTTACACGGAACAGCGATGTGCTCTCCATATGAGCACATTGCTGAGCACCATTTCCAATCTACATGGACTAAAATCCCGGACATTTGAGCCCGCGCAGCAGTATGCGGCTTCCTCCAAAATAGCAGAAAAAACACGACGTGGCGGCTGAAAAGCGTGCAGGCACTCCGGTCGACTATTTACAACCTAATTCTCTTCCGTCTGTCGTTTTGTTTTGCAGCGGTCAAAACTCTTCAGTAGATCAGACATTATTTTCTGTATTCTTAAATGAAAATCCGTAACTCGATTCTCTAACTAATATATATAGATAGGCTTAGCCTAACAGCGTCGCCCTCTGAACATGCAAGCTTAACTAAGGTAAAACTTTAATAAGGTGAAAGGTCGGAAGCACAAGAATTTAGATTGACGACCGGGCTATTTTTCAATTTTAGCAATTCTTAAAAAAAGTATTACCCGACCGTCTGTACAGTACATTTAGACCGTACAAAAGTTCACAAAAACAACTTTTTCTCCGTTTAGAATAACTATTACGAGTACTTTCTGAATAAAATACAGTTGTTGGTTGTCAAAAATTGCCCGAGAAACTGATTTGGAAATCAAAATTGCATAACTACACAAACATATTTGCATATTGAATAAGGCGACGCGAGTATAAAATCTAAGTCTTGTTTTGTTTACATAAAATCGTAAACCATTCTCACTGCCAAAACAACCACTCACTGCCTACGCGGAATAAGATATGGTAGCCAAATTTTAGCTTAGGCAGAGGGTCGCAAGACAGTGAGAAAGGGAAACAAACGTCGCCGAAGGGGAGGTGGGAGGGTAAAATATTCTACAATGCGAGACAGACCGCGTAACTTGGCGAAAGAGGCAGAAAGAACAGAACAAATTACTTAAATAGGCAAGCGAGGTCCCTGGAGGCTACCGGGTAATTAGTTCTATTCACAGGAGGCGTCTGGAGTCGGAAAAAATTCCGCGCGGGCTAGTCTCGCGGGAATTTTAGCAGTGAGAATAGCTTTTCAATCTATGTAATGAATGAACAAACACATAAAAATGGACAACACAATCTTCTTTCGAAAAATTTTATTCAAATCTCCATTAGTTTGTTTAAAAGCAAAACGCGTACCGTACCATTTATAGCGCATCGAGGCCGAGCCGTGTCTTCGATGAAATTCAAGAAATTAATACAACTGAATTTAAGTTACACGTTTATAAACAATTCTCCAAAACTAACGAGAACACAAACAAAAAGTCAATCACAGATTTATGTCAACATAAATTCCCATCGAAAAATGTAATTTGTTTTACCTTTAAGTCCCTCCGACGACTACTGTGCGCGCTTCTCAGGTTCTGAAATCCGTAAAACGAACATCTCTCCGCATTGCTAAAAATGTATGAAGTTCCTCGAAGCAAGCTATTTTCCCTGAAAGCTCTTCTTTTTCCACTAAAGCGGCTTCTGAGTATCCCTTAATTAGAACCCTGTCTTGAGAAGCAAACCGCAAAAAAAAATGTTGGGTAATAACGACTTTAATTCTCCGCTAAAAACAGCAAACGATCATGCAACTAAAATGTTTACCGAGCGGAAGACCTTAGATAACAACGGCTTGGACCATCTCGGACGTCTTATTGTGACTTATATAGCGGAGTAACTGGTTAGCTGTTTATATAGGTAAATGTAGGCCTAAACTACCCGAGAAGCTAGGTGGTACAGTGGTACGGTAGGCTATGTAAACCTAAGCCTAGCTGAGGTCATAGGTTCAATCCTGCGAGTGGGGATTTTAGATTTTCTTTTTTACACTTAAAAATTTATTGAAAATAAAATTCTAAGTGTCGACATTACATTATATAATTCTCAATAAGTGTCTGAGGTGGTCCAGACCGTTGTTATATAAGGTCTTTCTCACCGAGCTGACGGCTGTGTAGCCGCGTCATACGCGCATGTTTTGCGACGTCATACGCGCCAGCGAGCTAGCGGCGGGCGTACGGCACACGGCACGGCACACGGCGGGCACACAACGCGCCCGCGAAACATTCCTCTAGCCATGACCATGAAAAATGACGGGCATAGGTTCTATGAGTATGCGGCTACGCAGCGGGCCTTCTGCCCACGAGTGCTCCGCTAAAATTCCCGACAGCGGCGCGAGAGGTAAAATATGCAAACTTTAGACCGCTGACCAGCCTGACTGTTTAACTACTAGCCCCAGTTCTAAACGGGATTTTAAAGCCTGGTTTCTAAGCTTTATTTTGATACCAAACATGGCGGGAGAATGAAGAAGATGCTGTAAAAGCCTAGTTTTTTCTTTGTGTAAAATCGAGCTTCCACTCGCTCACGCGGCAAGACACGATGGATTGTTTCTCTTCATTTATCCGTGTTTTCATCGTCAAAGTGGACGCTGTTAATCGTTATAAATCTCCCTGAAAATTCCTGTGTATGTGGGACACGATGCCAACTTTAAGGAAATCGACCACTTGAACAGAAACTTGCCCGGCCGCGGTGGAGGACTGCTGCTTCAACAATTTCCCACAGAAAATAGTGGAGCAAAAAAGAGCGAGAGAACGACTAAAAATAAGCTTAAAGGGATAGTATCACGAGGTCGAAACTTGAAAACGTCGGCCCACTTTTCAAGTTTGATTCCGCAAATTCAAAAAGGCCGCGTCGAGAAGTGGAGGTATTTGTTGAGTCAAAAAATCCGTTTTGATAGCCAGAAGAAAGAAAAAAATCACTTTTAACAGTGATATGTCCAAAATTCCGGTGCAAGAATAGTTCAACAGTGCCGCGTGTGGAACCTCGTGATACTATCCCTTTAAAATGGACGGTGTTACCGAACTGGTAAAGATATGCATTTGATATACTGGGATTGAGGAAGTCTCCAACTTGAAAACTTTATACAGGTACGCTAGAAGTTTTTTTTTAATTATTATTATAATATAATATTTACGCTACTTACAATGCAATGCTTAGGAATACATCACTTACAATATGATACTCTATTTACAACACGTACAATACAATCCTCACACTACTTACAATGCAATGATCTACTTATATACAATACGCTCTATACAATACTCACACTACTTATAATGCAGCAATTACACTTTTTACAATACGACACTGGTTACATTACTTGTATATCGTCAGCTGAAATAATTAATTTTAAAGGTACGCTACTGAGTTATATTAGTTTTTACCTCACACATTTCTTTATAAACGTAATCGCCATGTTTGTTTCGGAAATACGAGATAGCCGCTGCCGTTCCGCGGGCGCCATGTCCGGGATTTTAGGCCATAAACCACAGAACTGACTGCATCTATTTACATAAGTGCGTTATCTACAGTACCGACTACTACAAACGACTTACTCTAGAACACCACAGATCTGACATGGTCTCAATCTGTTTTGGTCCCAGGAGTCTGTCCTTGTCACCCAGTAGATTTTGAATCTATGACAGGTGGCCTGGTTATCTTTTTACACCACATATCTGATATGGCCTCAATCTGTTTTGGCCCTAGGAGTCTGTTCCTGTCACCCAGTAGGACCAGTAGATTTTGAATTTACGACAGGTGGCCTGGTCATCTTTTTCCGTGCGTTGGGTTTTCACCCTTCAGGAAAAAATCGTAAATCTCATTTTGTAAATTATTTTAAAACAAACAGTTAGAACCACATTACATGTCTTCATAATTGATCATGGGTGTGCAAGGGTTAAAAAGCTATTTTTTAGGATAGTTGTTAGTTTTAATCTTGCCTCAGTTGGAAGGTGGAAGCATATACACTCCGCAGTATGTTTATAACAGTGTTACGAATGTGTCTCATCTTCCAGCAATAAATCAGCGGATTGAGAGATGAATTGAGAAACATCAGCGTCAGCGTATAACGCGATATAACTGTTATATCGGTACTTGGTCCTGATATTAGAGTGCCAATATGTAAAATGAAAACGGTTGGCAAATAACAAACCAGCAACACGAGATATATGTAAATTGCGGTGAAAGCAAATTTCCTCACCCTTACAACATTCGCCATTTCGCCACTCTGTGTTGCGATGGATGTGATATCATAAGTTGGACTGTTGCTAGTGTTTCGCTTCATTTCCATGATACGAAGAGCAATGAACAAAGGTTGTACCAGTAAACCAACACCGAGATCAGAAACAGCCAGACTCAGGAGAAATGTCTTTAAAGTCTTCCTTAATGTCGAAGTTTTTCTTATTGCTTGGATTGCTATAATATTCAACGTTATAGCGGTGTAAGACAAAAATGCGTTGAACACACAAATGACGACATGCGACGTGTATAATCCTTCCGGTCCTTTCATTATGTTACGGTTATTGTAGAAGGCTTTCGATAGCTACCTCTGAGGTTTTATCTTCCAAAAAACTATTTTGACTCACGTTCGTCTGCTAGATAAAATTCAGTTTTCGTTCTTGGGGTCTTCTTTTAAGAGCGCATATGGTCAATCCATCATGTCCCCAACACGTTAATTATGAATGCTGAATTGTTGATCTTCTCACTCCTGAAAACTTATAAGAGTTGTCTGATAATTGTGCTGTTCTGAAGCCCGGTCTCAACTCAGCGACTAACACAGATGTCTCGTTTCTACTTGCTTCTCACTGTCAGCGTTTCAACTTTTTTAAAGAGCGTAACTATGCAAATGATCACGGCGTCAAGACGTTCCACAAATTTCTTTCAAATATCGGGCTTACGAAGAATGATTTCTTGATGATATTTTTCTTCACCCTAGAAAACTTACAATGTGCAGTTATATATTGTTTCGAATTAAAATATTCCTCATTTAAACCACAGGACACTTGGACACAAAACCATTTTCTGATAATTGGACAGATGCGGTATACTTTGTCTCCGTGCTTGAAAGAGATGTCCGGCTTGTTTGGCATCAAACTCAGTGCCCTGTTGATTGAAATAATTCTTGTGCAACGATAATGATCATGACCCGCTAGGCTTCATACGATAATTAGAGCTCGTCCAGTTTGGAAACGGTAAAAATTGTACAAAAAATAACGGAAATTAATATTGTCTTTTTAACTTTGGGTTGATTGATACGAGTTTGACAATTTTAATTTTATCGGCCAGAATAATAGTTTGCTTTATTCATAAAATATTTTAAACAATTAAAGTGCAAGTTCGATTAAATTTGACATGTTGATTTTACCTCTCCAATCGGTTTTTTAATCAGAGCATGGGAAGATCTAGCCTGCGAATACAGCCGCCTCTCATCGCTCCCGGCCGCTAGGGGCGTTCGCGCGAACGCCTCTTGCGGCCGGGAGCGATAAGAGGCGGCTGTATTCGCAGGCTAGGGAAGATCGCTTTTCTCGGCCTTAATTTTCGCATTTTCACGGCCGTCACTCAATTTGCATGTTTCTGAAGTAAAGCTCGGCGTCTCTCTGTGACGTCACAGAGAGCTGCGGGGAAATTCAAATGAGTAGTTTGTAGGAGAGTTTGCCTGAGCTAAAACCTGTTCGTTTCGACTATTTTTCCGGTTTTTCCGAATCATAAAGGCGAAAAATGCCAGGGTCTATATGTGTTGTGTATGGGTGTGAGAAAGAAGCTGATAGAAATTTAACCTCGACATGGAATTGTTCTCTACAGTATCATGCCATAAAAATTATAGTTGTATAAATCCATCGCTAAATTAAAAGAAAACATCCACTTGAAGCAGGCTTGTCCCATTTCAGACCACGTGGTATTACTCTAGAAAACTGGTTCTTTGACATTTCGTCATATTTATGTGTTTATGAATGCATAACTTTTGTAGAACGATAAAGGAACAAATCTCTAAAGTACGCGGTCGTATGATCTGCAATGTGTCAACCGCCGCCACATGAAAAAAGCAGTTTGATCGCCACGTGTGCCTAGAGCAGATGTCTCGTACACGCCTAAGATCCTCATAATCACAATTGATCATGAAATAGATTTCCTTAAAACTTTGCATGTAAAATTACACTTTGTCTGTTTAGTTTAAAAACACATTTCGTTTGGGCTCAAAATGGTTCTTCGCCAATCATTTTCACTGGGAGGAGGGCCCCCTGGGGAACCAAATTGGAGATTTTGTCAGTTATAAAACTGCAAAATTTCCATAACTTTAGTAATTTTTTAAAACACCCAGTCACTTCCATGAAGTACTCCTAATGTGTTACAGCTTGTGAGAAAACAATAAAAATAGGACTCCAAAATACTTCGAACAAAAAGTTAAACTTCCTATACACTAATTCCCTTATACTGGTAGAAAGATAAAGACTTTTATTCTGAAATACCATGATTAAATTTCCTCATGTGTGTAATTGTCATATACATAACGAAACGATAAGCGAGTATCTTATCGCTTAAATTTCGTCCAGGTCACGTGATGATTAAAATGTCACGATTTTGTTGTCACACAATAACCAGAAAACAGTCATGCCGCGTAGGTGGGCCACGTTTCCAGTTACATTTGAAAGTACCTTAAAAGAGTAGATATAATGCCACTTTAAACTGTCAGAAAACACTTTTTTTTCCTTGTCTGCAAGAGAACTGAAGGAACAATAGGTTGCCATGGATACATCAACGTCAAAGAAGACTATCTCAACAAGTCGAATGTCGTTGCCAAGTCTCATACTTATGACACGTTTTCTTTTGAAGAGACACCACCACCCCCCTAAACGTTTTTGATAAAATAATGGCAGACCCAGTCCTTAATATACCTGAGCATGCCGTTGTAATTAAATCAACCGTGTTACTATTTGTGTAATTGCACCCAAAGGCCAGACAAGCATCTGACAGCGGGAGTATTCATGGCAAAAATATAAAGGAAAGTAAAGTAAAGTTTAATTTCAACATCATCGCAAATTAATGAATTACAATGTTGTTACAAACGGAAAATTTAAAATTACATGCAAGCATTTGTGAACAAGGACTGGGTTACAATAATCTAAAAATATCAATTAACAGGCAATCCTATGGTGATCTAAAAATACAAATAGGTTTATATATACACTATTCTAAGTATATATGTGTATGATCTACACCGGAGTTTTCGTACAGTCGTAACTGTAAAGGTCATGTTCAGAAGATTTTAACAAAATACCCAGAAACCAATTAAAACATCAGTTAGAGAGAATCCTGGAGCTATCAAAAACGTACAATTCGGGCCTGTGCTGTCTCCTCGGGTGGTCAAACCACAGGCAGCCGAAGCTTAGTATGTGATGTTTACGCAACGAACGATTTGTAGACTTTGTATGGGAAATCCATTTTAGTCTTATATATGCTAAAATAAAGCTTTAATGTGGAAATAAACTTCACTTACCTTAACATTGAGTTTCGTTGTGTCTTGTATGCAATTTGGGCGCAAATGATGTCCATTTTAGACGGTTTTGTGGCTTACAAGTTTTTTGCGATGTCGTTGGTTGTCGTCGCTTTATGAGTGGAAACAACAACCAACGACATCGCAAAAACTCGTAAGCCACAAAACCGTCTAAAATGGACATTATTTGCGCCCAAATTGCATACAAGACACAACGGAAACTCAATGTTGAGGTAAGTGAAGTTTATTTCCACATTAAAGCTTTATTTTAGCATATATAAGACTTAAATGGATTTCCCATACAAAGTCTACAAATCGTTCGTTGCGTAAACATCACATACTAAGCTTGGGCTGCCTGTGGTCAAACACGTTTTATATTCAAACTCTTATCACAATGTTAAAAAATGTGCTAAAAAACAATTTGTGTGTAAAGATTTGTCCGGGCGCCGCCAAACTTGCAGCAGAGTAAACGGATGAGGAAACATCGCTTTCCTAGAATCTGCAAGACTGACAGGAATCAATCTATATGCGACCTACCGCACCAATAAGGAGATGAAGAGCATCATTTGCATTATGGACAAGGCCATACATAAGCGGAGACTGTCATCAGCAAAAAGTTTCAGATGGGACGAGATGTTGCTGCCCATGTCATTAATATAAAGTAAGAAGCAATGGGGCCCCAAGACTATTAAGTAAGTAAGTGAGTAAGTAAATAAGTAAGTAAGTAAGTAAGTAAGTAAGTAAGTAACCTTTATTTAAGCACGATGGGTATTAAAGCCAGAAAGCTTGTGGGGTCGTGCACTATATTACATTACGAACTATTTACATCTAAAATAATTAGTAAATACTAAATACAATAAACAAGTCTATGGTTTAGAGATATTAATTAATATAATTAAAATATAGTCATTGTGGGACTCCTGATTTTATATTTGACTTCTCACTATGTTCACCTTCAAGTACCACTTGCTGAGTCCTGTTTAACAACCATGATTATATTGTATCCAGTTTAAATTTTGGTCACGGATTCCGTAATACTCAAGTTTTAAGAGCAAACCGGCGTTTGTGCGCAACGGTATCAAACGCTTTCGAGAAATCAAGAATCAAACGGTCGGTTTGATTTCGGTAGTTAATTGAGCGTGCCACGCCGAGCTCCTCCTCAAATTTTATACCTTAACAGAGCTTCTCATTTCCGAGGAACCTATGATTTCGGTTTTTATTTTAACTGTGTTTTTTTTGGCGGGAAAATGGCGTCACCAAATTGGCGCCAAAATTTAAATTTCACATTGTGAGCTATTTCATTACTGCATCTTGAAGAGCATGTTCCCACGACTTCAAAACCGAAGAGATAACTGAAATATCTTAATTGAGCCCAAACTTATAATTAATTGAAATTTCAATTTGTGCTATTTTTAGCATCACAATGGCGAGAAATTCAATATGTTGTTTTGACGGGTGGTTTCTTGCACTACTTGTGTGAGATTGAAGTCATCCATAATGCCTAACATCTTTTCACTAATCCCACTTGCAGATCTCAATAGAGGATGTAGGCTGTCGATAGAATGCACCAAACATAATATCACCTTTGTTGTGAGAGATTGTTGTCCAGACAATCTCACAGACAGCTGGTGATGATTGCTCTATTGAGATGATATCACTGTGGATAGCTAGGAGAACTCCACTCTTTCTCTGTCCTTACGATTCGGGGGAGAATGGAGAAATTCGACAGGAAATATGTCGTTATTTACTATTGCTCCCTCAAGGTGTGTCTCACAGCCCAGTATCACATCAGGTTTGTATGTCTCAATAACTTGATGGAGTTGTAGTTGTTTATCATGACTAATGAGGCTGCAAAAGTTAATGGTACATACCCGTATTTGATTATGTTTGATTATGTTTGAGTTTGTATCAAGTGATTCCTCGACAGGCAGCCCTTGTGTTCTTTGTCTTTGTGCAGTGGAAGACTTTTGAGGTCCAAGAAATTCATTATTATTTATGGGAGAGAACCGATTTGAGTACTCGATGTCAGAACTTGAATTTAGTAGGGAACTGGAGTAGTTTGGTATACCGCACTTGTTACATTCCTATACACAAAAAGAATTTGCTAGAGCTTCATAGGCGATTTTGTCCATGTTCATGCAGCGAATGTGGTGCCAAATATCACAAAAATCGCACTGAATCCCTCGTTGATTTGATTTGACTAGTTGTGCACAAATAGCGCATGGGTATTTATAGGGACCAGGATTTAACTGTATGTCCCACACATAACTAAGTCGAAATAAGGAGCTTCATCAGAGTCTTGTTTCTCCCATAATTGTGTTCGAAGACATCTCTTTTGAGGCCTCTTGCTCGAGCTAATCCCGCACGTATTGACTGTTTGGATGCAAATGTTATGTTAAAATCGCTCAACATCGATGAATTGGGATATTTAGAGTCTTCTCGTTTGTGTTTTAACGAGTAACCGGCAAATATTAAGCTATTAAATAGGACGTTTAGCGGAGCTGGAAATTTTGCATCCGCCATCTTGCTCGACCGCATCTTTCTCTCGTCTTACCTCTATGTGCACAATTAAGCATTTTTAACATGTTATGTTATATATAAACATACTTCAGTATATTTGTTAGTTTTAATCTTGCCTCAGTTGAAAGGTAGAAGCATATACACTTCGCAGTATGTTTATAACAGTGTTACGAATGTGTCTCATCTTCCAGCAATAAATCAGCGGATTCAGAGTTGAACTAAGAAACACCAGCGTCATAGTATAACGTGATATAACTTTTACAGTATCGGTAACTGATCCTGATGTTAGAGTGCCAACATATAAAAGCCGGCAAATGTTTGGCAAATAACAAACCAACAAAATGAGATATATGTAAATTGCTGTAATAGCAAATTTTCTCAGCCTTGCAACGTTCGCCATCTCACCATTCTGAGGTACTTGTTGTACTTGCAGAGCTTGAACTTCGTTTATGTGGCCTCGAGCAACTAAATAAATCTTGACGGTAAAGAATGTTGCAGTAATGATAGAAGGGACGGTGATAAAAGCAAAACTTACGTACATAATATTTACTGGGATCCACAAGCTAATCAACGAAAGAAATGCACTGAACGCCCAAATTAAGATGATAATAGCAACAACACGCTTGTAAGTCACAAGTTCCTTGTATCTAAGATGCAGATGAATGGCCAAGAATCTATCTGCACTCAGAGCTATGACACCACAGAACGAAGCGATAGAAAATAGATTTACGGGGACGAGATACGCGATGTGTGTAGCATTGTAAGTTGGGTTGTTATTAGTGTTTTGCTTCAATTCCATGGCACATACTGCAATGAACAAAGGTTGTACCAGTAGACCAACACCGAGATCAGAAACAGCCAGACTTAGTAGCAATGTTTTCAAAGTCTTTGGTAACGGTGACGTTTTTCTTATTGCGTGGATTGTTATGACATTAAATGTAATGGCGATATAAGACAAAAATGCGTTTTGGACACAAATAGTGACGTACGACGCAAACAATTCTTCAGTTCCTTTCATAATTTGGATCTTAACGCTCAAACGCAAGAATTCCGTCTGCGCAGGAAATGTTTCAAATTTGTACGTGAGGTCGGATAAAACTCCTTCTTGTTATATCTGAATATCCTTTGAAAACTTATTTAAAAACGCGGATGATCAAGCAGTCATTCACTTCAGTCACAAATTTTGTTCCCATATGGAATAAATTCTAAATCATCAACTTTTTGTCCTCGCTTGAAAAAGTGCAGATGTTCAGTTTCGTTATCTCGAGTTTAAAAATATTCCTTTAAACCACTGACGCACGCTTTGCCTCTGATATTTGGTCCAAGCCAATACCGTGTCACTCTCCGTGCCTAGAAAAGAAATCTCTTTTTTTTGTGAAAACATAAACCGATTTGAATATATTTTTTTTGATAAGAAAATGACAGGCAAGGCAAGGCTTTAGAAGTGCTATTCATCAATCCATAATATTTCACAGATGTCTTGAAAACGTCGCAAGATTAGAGTAAATTTTTTTCAATCATCTTTTTTCTCCTCTAGTGAAAACTTACAACAGTTTTCATTGTTGTTTTTTCCAGTTTAAAGATTGAGCCATCCGTAAACGCTTCATTTCAACTGCAAAATCCACTTTAAAATCGTTCTCTGATATTGTGGATCAAGTTGTCGTGTCTCATTTTGGCTTCTAACAAACCTTTGTCTGAACATGAAAGATCAAGCTCTAAACATATTAGAATTAAACCTCAACCAGTTAGAAACGGGAAAAATTGTTTAACGAATGCCTGTTTCCAATTGTCTAAAACACATGTGTCGTGCGTCGTTAAATCAGCTAATTTAAATATATTATTTTTGAAATAAAAAGACTCACGCCCAAGTAATATTTATACTCTTCCTATTATTTTAATAGACGGACAAATGGAAGGGTTCAACAAGGAGTTAAGAGATCAAAGAGATGACAAGGTTTATTTCAAAGTGTCTGTAAAGCGTGCATAAATTGAAATGATGTCGTAAAAGGTAACACGTGACATAAATCTAAACGAATAGTTGTTGTATCATTAAAAATTAACCTGTCATTAATTGTTCAAAATCGTGCTGAGCTGTCGATGAATTTCTAAGGAACACGTAATGATACAATTCTTATAAAACTACAATCCCAGAAGCCATTGCTCGAACGCTCGTTTTGATGCTTCTCCCCAATGTTGATAGCAATGTTTGACAACACTAAAAAGCGTCTTGACACGAGGCGGAACGCGGATCGCGAGTCACGCGAGGGCGGAAGAAAGTTCCACTCGCCATGATTGACTCGCGCTCCGCGCTCCGCGCTCGTTGATCGGCCTTCGAGCTCGCTCACCGCAAAAGCGCATATTAATACGCAGACTAAGAATTCTTTGTATCTGTTTTGAAAAGAGTATCCAGCCCAAATCAGAGGCTCCTGTGAGCCACCCCCTGCGTCACTCCCCACCCTCCCCTCCCTCCAACACCGTCCCCATGGGTAAGGCAGGTGACCTTTACATATCGTTGGCTCGACGTTTACGCTGATCGACCGTTTTACTCTTCGCGTATTTAGAAGTTAAAACATCGCCTGCATCAGCGAACACTAAAAGCCGAATGCCATTATGATCTAGCACATGCTCATCTCAGCCTGGAAACCGCAATTCTTTTGGAGCAGTGTCAAAGTTTCGCATCTCAGTACAAGATTCCATTTAAAAGACTTGTGTATGTGTTTTGTGATGACTGCTTTGGGTGGTCCTGTAGTCAATTATTTATTCTTTTGAGTAAGAAAGCAGCCGAATATCCTCAGTTTTTAAGAGTTCTTTCATATACATATAAATAGTACTCTTTCAAGTGTGATCATCCGGATTAGTTCACTTCTAAAAAGATTGACGTGTTGACATTGACTAACGTTTCAACTACCTGAGCGAAAGTCAGCCTCAGAATCAATTGATGGTATTAATATCTTTGGCTGTTGCTGTCATTGGTCAGATAAGGTGTGATGTCATTAGCTGTTGTAACTCAAGTCAGTGATTGGTTAGTGTTTATCCGTGTATTGTTAGTGACCAATATACTGCAACCCTTGACCGACGAATTTAGACAAACTTTGAATCCGGTGAGAACGTTATTTATTGAAGCTATCAAGATAATACAAATACCTCACAACTACAAACTAGACTAGAAACTAGTACGGCAAAGATTATTTTAATGCATGTGAAATCGCTGATCACCAATATTCCGCTGGAACTGGCGTTAAATTATACAGAGACAGCCATCGAGAACTCGATTGTTAAACACCGCTACCGACTGACGAATTGTAATTGGCATACGTATTCAATTGTAATTGTAAATATTGTAGTTAAATAATCAACGAAGAAAATGTTTGTATTAGATTTCTTATAATATTTAAGATTACTATTATTTGAGTTTTTTGTTTGTTCTCGCAGATATCCGCTCTTTAAGCTACTATGTATATCCGAGATGTTGTAATTAAAGGTGGTGTATGTATCGTGAACTTACTCAATCTCTACCGTACTTCAATCGACATTTTCAGTATAAGGGTAAACACAATAAGTAGTTACACGGAACAGCGATGTGCTCTCCACATGAGCACATTGCTGAGCACCATTTCCAGGGAACTGAATGCATCTCTCATATTAAAGTTCGTTACCTACAGTACCGAATACTACAAACGACTTACTCTAGAAAGGTGGTTTACTAACTTAGTGCGAACACCACAGATCTGATATGGCCTCAATCTGTTTTGGCCCAAGGAGTCTGTCCCTGTCACCCAGTATATTTTCAATCTATGACAGGTAGCCTGGTCATCTTTTTACACCACAGATCTGATATGGCCTCAATCGTTTTTGGCCCCAGGAGTCTGTTCCTGTCACCCAGTAGATTTGGAATCTATGACAGCTGGCCTTGTTATCTTTTTACACCACAAATCTGACATGGCCTCAATCTGTTTTGGCCCCAAGAGTCTGTCCATGTCACACAGTAGATTTGGAATCTATGACAGGTAGCCTGGTTATCTTTTTACACCACAGATCTCACGTGGCCTCAATCTGTTTTGGCCCAAGGAGTCTGTCCATGTCACTCAGTATATTTTAAATCTATGACAGGTGGCCTGGACATCTTTTTACACCACAGATCTGACATGGCCTCAATCGTTTTTGGCCCCAGGAGTCTGTCCCTGTCACCCAGTAGATTTTGAATCCATGACAGGTGGCCTTGTTATCTTTTTACACCACAAATCTGACATGGCCTCAATCCGTTTTAGCCCCAGGAGTCTGTCCCTGTCACCCAGTAGATTTTAAATCTATGACAGGTGGCCTGGTCATCTTTTAACACCACAGATCTGACATGGCCTCAATCGGTTTTGCCCCCAGGAGTCTGTCCTTGTCACCCAGTAGATTTTGAATCTATGACAGGGGCCTGGTCATCTTTTAACACCACAGATCTGACATGGCCTCAATCGGTTTTGCCCCCAGGAGTCTGTCCTTGTCACCCAGTAGATTTTGAATCTATGACAGGTGGCCTGGTCATCTTTTTACACCATAAATCTGACATGGCCTCAATCTGTTTTGGCCCCAGGAGTCTGTCCCTGTCATCCAGTAGATTTTAAATCTATGACAGGTGGCCTGGTCATCTTCTAACACCACAGATCTGACATGGCCTCAATCGGTTTTGCCCCCAGGAGTCTGTCCTTGTCACCCAGTAGATTTTGAATCTATGACAGGTGGCCTGGTCATCTTTTTACACCATAAATCTGACATGGCCTCAATCTGTTTTGGCCCCAGGAGTCTGTCCCTGTCACCCAATAGATTTTAAATCCATGACAGGTGCCCTGGTTATCTTTTTCCGTGCGTTGGGTTTTCACCCTTTAACTCCCAAGAGTGCCAAAATTCAAATTTCAAGAAAAATTGTAAATTTCATTTTGTAAATTATTTTAAAAAAAACGGTACCAGGCAAAAGTACTGCCGACGAGGTTTCATTTGAGTGGTCACACCATAGGCTTTCAGCAACAGACAGTTAGAACCACATTACATGTCTTCATAATTGACCCTGGGAGTGAAAGGGTAAAGGGCATGTAATAACTTATCTGGTTAAATTATATACAATCATAATAAAGTAATAGTACATACATTGACTGCATCTCTTATGAAAAGCAGCCGCTCAGCCTGCAGTTAGAGCACTTCAAGTGCCTAGTCACTTGCGCAGGCTTTAGATTTAAGGGTCATACAGAAGCTTATAAAGATGCTTGTGGTCTGTATAGTAGCCGTTCTATGAAGAACCAATTAACCCTTTAATTCCCAAGAGAGCCAAAAACCAAAATTGAAAAAACTTCCATATTACATTTTGTAAAATATTGTAAAAGAAATGGCACCATGCAAAAGTACTTCCAAAGAGGTTTCATTTGAGTGGTCACACCATAGATTTTCATCAACAAACTCAAAAATACACTACATGTCTTCATAATTGACTCTGGGAGTGAAAGGGTTAAGAAATAAATGTACTTTATCATCATACATAAACTACAGAATTCGAAAATAAGACTACTTAGAAATTCTGGCAGCGGTAAAGCGTGTGGATCGCTTCCGCCCTTATTTGCAAATCGAACTATAAGACAATGTGCCTTTTCAGTGACAGAGAAATGGCCGATACATCTTAATCTAAATCTAAACCTGAATTGGTAATTCGCAAAGCTGGGGCATGAGACCATCACTACGAATAGCTAAAACAGCCTTCCCTCAACTTGTATGTATATATGCTATCTTTTAGTATAGTTGTTAGTTTTAATCTTGCCTCAGTTGTAAGGTGGAAGCATATACACTCCGCAGTATGTTTATTGCAGTTTTGCGAATGTGTCTCATCTTCCAGCAATAAATCAGCAGATTGAGAGATGAATTGAGAAACATCAGCGTCAGCGTATAACGCGATATAACTTTTATATCGGTACTTGGTCCTGATATTAGAGTGCCAATATGTAAAATGAAAACGGTTGGCAAATAACAAACCAGCAACACGAGATATATGTAAATTGCGGTTAAAGCAAATTTCCTCACCCTTAAAACATTCACCATTTCTCCACTCTGTGTTGCTTGTTGAGTGTGAACCTGGTTTATGTGGCTTCTTGCGGCGAAATACGTCTTGACGCTAAATAATGTTCCCACTATCATACAAACAGCATCGATAATGACAAAAATAACGTAAATGATATTTATCGGAATCCACAACCGAATCAACGAGAGAAATACACTGAACACCCAAACTGAGATCACAACAGCAACACTACGCTTGTGAGTCACAAGTACCTTGTATCTAAGATACAGATGGATGGCCAAGAATCTGTCTGCACTCAGAGCCATGACACCAAAGAACGAAGCATAAGAAAACAATATTAACGGAATGACATAAGCGATGGATGTGGTATCAAAAGTTGGACTGTTGCTAGTGTTTCGCTTCATTTCCATGACACGAAGAGCAATGAACAAAGGTTGTACCAGTAAACCAACACCGAGATCAGAAACAGCCAGACTCAGGAGAAATGTCTTTAGAGTCTTCGTTAATGTCGAAGTTTTTCTTATTGCTTGGATTGCTATAATATTCAACGTAATAGCGGTGTACGACAAAAACGCGTTGAACACGCAAATGACGACATATGACATGTATAATCCTTCGGGTCCTTTCATTATGTTACGGTTGTTGTAGACACAGCTTTCGGTAGCTACCTCTGAGGTTCTATCTTCCACAAACTATTTTGACTCACGTTCGTCTGCTAGATAAAATCCAGTTTTTGTTCTTAGGGGTCTTCTTTTAAGACCGCATATGGTCAATCCATCATTCATGTACTCGACATGTTTTCCAAACATTGAAATTTTGAAGGCTGAATTGTTGATCTTCTCACTCTTGAAAACTTATAAAAGTTGTCTGATAATTGAATTGTTCTGAAGCCCAGTCTCAACTCAGCGACTAACACAGATGTCTCGTTTCTACTTACTTCTCACTGTCAGCGTTTCGACTTTTTTAAAGAGCGTATGCAAATGATCAAGGCATCAAGACGTTCCACAAATTTCGTTCAAACATCGGGCTTACGAAGAATGATTTCTTGAAAACTTACAATGTGCAGTTATATATTGTTTCGAATTAAAATATTCCTCATTTAAACCACAGGACACTTGGACACAAAACCATTTTCTGATAATTGGACAGATGCGGTAAACTTTATCTTCGTGCATAGAAGAGAATTTTGTCCGGCTTGTTTGGCATCAAACTCAGTGCTCTCTTGATTGAAATAATTATGCAAAGATAATGACCATGACCCGCTAGGCTTCATGATCATACGAGTAAAGCTCGTCCAGTTAGTAAACGGTAAAAATTGTAAAAAAAAGAATAAAGGAAAACAATGTCGTCTTTTTAACTTTGAGTTTATTGATACGAGTTTGACAATTTTAATTTTTATGGGCCAGAATAATAGTTTGCAATTGCAAGTGCAGTTATATATTGTTTCGAATTAAAATATTCCTCATTTGAACCACAGGACACTTGGACTCAAAACCATTTTCTGATAATTGGACAGATGCGGTATACTTTGTATCCGTGCATAGAAGAGATGTCCGGCTTGTTTGGCATCAAACTCAGTGCTCTCTTGATTGAAATAATTCTTCTGCAAAGATAATGAACATGACCCGCTAGGCTTCATACGAGAATTAAAGTTCGTCCAGTTAGTAAATGGTAAAAATTTAAAGAAAAAATGAAAAATAAAGGAAAACGATATCGTCTTGGGTTTATTGATACGAGTTTGACAATTTTAATTTTTATGGGCCAGAATAATAGTTTGGTTTATTCATATAATATTTCAAACAATTAAAGTGCAAATTCGATCCAATTTGACATGTTGATTTTACCTCTCCGAACCGTTTTTTAATCAAAGCACGTACGGGAAGATCGCTCTCTTCCGCCTTACTTTTCGCATATGATCTGCAATGTGTCAACCGCCGCCACATGACAATTGAAAGCAGTTTGATTTTACGTGTGCCAAGAGCAGATATCTCGTACACGCCTAAGATCCTCAAAACCACAATTGATCATGAAATAGATTTCCTTAAAACTTTGCATGTTAAATTACACTTTGTCTCACCTGTTTACTTTTAAAACACATTTCGTTTGGGCTCAAATGTTTCTTTGCCAATTTACACGGGGAGGAGGGGCCCCCCTGGGGCACCAAATTGGAGTTTTTGTCAGTGTGAAAACTGAAAAATTTCCAAAACTTTGGTAATTTAGGTAATCCTAGTGTGTTACAGCATAGTTAATAGAACAAACTGGTTATGAAGCTCAACAAATTTCACAGAGTGTACAAAGCTGCTTTCTTTTATGTTGAACGAACCGTGACCCTGCACATTGTTTTGTTTAACGTGTGAGCCCAAATGTTTCTACTGGTCAGTTGCTCATATGCATTTCAATACCTTTTGTGTTTTGTGCAGGGTCAAGGCAAACGAACAAAAGAAATAGAGAACAAAAACATATAACAAAGGACTGACTGAGTTTCATAACCAGTTTGTTCTATTAACTATGGTTACAGCTTGTGAGAAAAAAATTAAAAATGGGTCCGCAAGATACTTCGAACAAAAAGTTAGCCTTTCTACAGTAATATACTGGTAGAAAGATTAAGAATTATTCTGAAATACCATGGAAACAAATATTGCGGCCAGTTGGTCCTATAAAGATTAGGACGTTAAAATTTAAGAATAGTGCTTATAAATTATGCAAATTAGGCCTCGAACCACCGACCTTGGGATCTGAAGACGAACGTGCTAACAGCTACACCACCGCGCCTTTACATCTCGAAGTCCTACTTAACGTTAATTTGCGGTTATATTCTCATTTCTCCAGTATCTCAGTGTACATATCCCGGGGAAATATAGAAGAAGTCTGGGACGTTAAACTGACTTCCAAGACCTTTTTGCATAAGCTGCATGGCGAAAGCCTTACTTTTTTTTTTCGGGGGCCAGAGAAATTCGCCCGACCATTGCTTGTTTCCGCTGGCTCCACAGTTAATAACTAGTCAACCGTGTTAAAATGCGAATCCGTTAAGTGATCGGAGAGGTGGACATGAACCCAGGACCTCCGTATTGCAAGTCGAGTGCCCTAACCACTTCTAACTTCTAAACAAACCATAATATTCTTTAAAGAGAAGGGGAGGGCAAGAACAATGTCATATATAAACGTTTATTCCTAAATTAAATTCCTGTATTTATTTTACAGTCACTCACCATGAATATGTAAAACAGTGTATAGAAAATTAATTACTTAGAGTTATCATTATTCTAAATACTGATATTTTACCGCGGCCGTGTATAAATAAAGTTTTACATTACATTTTACATCCCATTACAATTTCCCCATCTCTAGGAGGGCTACAAGTTCTTCATTGTAACCATCAATGAATAAAGTTGATTTATTTATTGAGTGCTTTTCCTACAAATACATGCCACAAATTCATGTGAAATAATACATTATCTTCATGATCATCTAAATTTAAACACTGTACTGTGACTTTCCTCATCTCTAAAAACCACCATCCAACTCTTGTGAAAAGGTTATATAAAATACGTTATCTTCATTATTTCCCAGATTTCAAACCTGTACCCATTCTCTTTTTAACGAGTTTCCCCATCTCCATTTCAAAGGATTTCCTATAAAATTCACCAGATCGTGTGAAAATAGACCGTATACAAACAAACTGTACTTATTTAAAGAATGTCATATTACCCAGTTCAATACTGCAGAACATTACAGGGACAATGTCATTAAAAATTTGTTTTTTCATAATGGGGGTTTGAAATGATAGCCTACCAACAGGAACCGGTTTATTTATAGTGCAAGGACATGCACCAAGGAGCACGCGCAAAAGGGAGAGGTAGCAGACATCTCCCTTTTGTACATGCCCCTTGCGCATGCATCCTCGAAATTTCAAAATATAAATATGCAGGCTATCTACATAGAGTGTTGCACATCCCATTGACTCCATCACCTGATAGATAGTGATGATTATAATTATTATAACACAAGTCAAATTCAAATGAACTGTAACATAAACATGGCTTTAGACTCTTGGGTGAGTTCATTACACTGGGAACGTGCATATGTGCAGACGTTAAAGTGCAAAACAGATTTCCATGGGAATTCATTTTACAAACTGCATTACTAAAATTCACAAAAAATCCAACAAAAAGGTAACCTACATGCAGCAGGTGCCATGGTAATAAATTGTAGGGCTCAATTTCAGCGATGGGCGTACATGTTCTCGAAAAATCATACACTCAGGCCGTTCCTGCCTGGTTTTTGGTGGTCAAAAAACTGTATTAGTGTGGAAAATGGGCAAACATGGTTAAAAATTTATGTGCTTTCAAACCAAAATGCATAAATGTGGACTGAAAACATTTGATGCATTTTTTCCGGGCGAAAACAGTGTTTTCAGATTTAACCGGATTAGTGTGGATCAATGGGACCTTAATTAATCTGGTGCCTGCTACACAGGTTAAAGACAGTAACTGCTTTCACCCTTTCACTCTACATGACTCATTCTAAACACCCAAGCCCACTGACATGGCATCTCCGCAACCGACAGGGGTGGTATAGTTATCATTATCCCACTCGATGGTGTCAAAGACTTCCAAGAGAGTTTGACATCAGGCAGGCCAAGCAGGGTAACAGTAGTTAGTGGTGTAGTAACCGGTTCACTTAGATTCAGCATGACTGTTGTAGGCCACTCCAGTGTAATGGCATAAACAACATCTGGTTTCTTAGTGTACCTGTAAAAAGCATCACGTAAATATATGTCTTGTGTTCACAATATTAATTACTTGTGGCGTAGCGACGAGTCCAGGATTGCAAATTTATGCATGCATATACTAGTCATGTGAGGCATTTGCAGATAGATAGGACATGCATTTAATAGCAATGTGTTCAGAAAACCAGGGAGAGGTGTCTGTGTGTAGAGTGGGGTGTGGAGTGGGGTGTGGGTGGGGTGTGGGTGGGGAGATCATGGGTAACCTACAGAAGCTACTTGGATTATTGCTACATCTCCATGGAATACATGCAAACACATTGCAAGCTTCCCAACATGAAAGTGATTCTCATAATGTCTGCTTAATAACTTAATATGCATTGATAGGAAAAATGCCATGTAGATGCTGAAGTTACCCTTAACAAGAAATAACTTCATACCATATGTGAGGGGTCAAGGTATCATTCTGAGCTCGCCAAGGTTTGGTGCCATAGATACCTTCCCCATTAACCTTTAACCAGTCTCCCATTTGCTCTAGACGTTCTTGGAAAATGGGATCAATTCTGCCATCTGGAGTCGGACCAATATTCATAAGCATGTTTCCACCACAACTATAACAGAAGAGAAATAAAGTATTCGATCCCATATGTTGATAGTGATGTTCATTTAGAATTGTTTTACTTGTTTCATAGTCCATAATAAAAGAACAGAAAAAAATCATAAGATTCACAATAAAAGTAATGATCCAAGAGGCACACAGAACAGTTTTCTATTGTGTCAAAAGTAATTTTGTGATTGCTTTGGTTTTGCATTGCCATGCTTTGTGATTGGCTAAAAAATCTCACGTCACTCTCTTAACCAATCAAAGGTAAAACCAAAACCAATATTGTGACTTACTCGCATGTGTTTTACCTCACTTGGCACCGGCTACATGTAATTGCATGGTGTTCTGATTGGTTCATTGGATCGTCGTCTGTTGTGATTGGCCTCAGTGATCAGTTTGGTTTTAGTTTTATGACACTCAATAATATTGTAAACTGCTCCATGCCTTACAACTCATTTATATGTAGTGATTTTGTGAAAATGGTACCGTACACTGTAAGTGTTCTCATTTATTTTTGTGGCAACTAAAAATGCTTCAACTTTCAAGTCAGAAGTCCTTGACCATCCTAATTACTTGGAGGGTTGTAGTAATTACATGTATTTATCAAAGGATTAATTGTAGTTATACTGTTTGGGTGATCTGACCTAAAACGTTAAAAAAATTAATATTAAATTTTTGGCAGCCTTTCTGCTATCTTCGTCAGAGTAAAATGACTGAAAATTTAAAAGGCTTTTTTAAGACTTGTCTTGGTCCCTGAGGGATGCAACAAAAGGCAAGTACATGTTAGTCTTAGGGAAAGGCTGGCATTTATTTACAGCATTGGTGGTAAGAGTGGAGTGTAAAGATTCCAAGAACAAACATTTCTGTCAATTCTGTTCCCTCCACGTTCCAATATTTCCAGATGGTTTGGATGAATGTCATGCCCAGTCATCTCCACGTGTTGTTTTATCACTGAATCATTGTAACTTTTATACTCTTTTGGTAACTTTACAGTAACTTTACTGAGTAATCACTCAGGATCCACAGAGAAATATTTGCATACTAAATGCACAAAATCATTTATGAAAAATGATGCGAGGAACAGATGGAAAAAGAAAAAAAAGGAAAGGAATGGAATGGAATGGAATGGAAGGATAAGTTCTTTATCTAACCTGACAGCTGAAGCCAAAGTGGAAGTTAAGTCATCCATAGTGAGAAAATCTGAAATAACGGTGTTTCTGCGATAACCCCAGGAATGCTTATCAACCGTCATAGCATCTTCCCATTTGTGCTTCTTTAAAACTCCTGAGGATAGAAGACATCAAAAAGTACAGTGCAGTGGTGAGTTAATAAGCAAAATAAATGAGTGACGTGAGCGGGCATTGTGGATGAATTTATCAGAATGATTGGGATCGGATGTTACCTTGCCATGGCATCCCATATTGTTGTTCTCATCTCACCCAACAGAACAACAAAGAAATTAATATTGTCACCCAGGGTGGTCACAGACCAGTTGCTTTACTCTCAATTTATTCTGGTGGGGCACCCCTATCCTAACTTCAAGAATATTAAGGCTATGACAATGAAACCTAGAGGGTACATGCATGTACGTCCAAAACTGTCTCCTTTACGGTCCGCACAATGGAACGATGACATCATATGGCATAGTTATTAGGTAATAAGTTCTACGGCCGCCATCTTGGATTTCTGAAATTTTTAAAAACCTCTTAAAAACCGTCCAAATTGACTCAAAATTAATCAAAACCAATAAATAAACACTGAATGATGTAAAAATGTAAAAGTTATACCAAGTTATATCAAAGGTAAAAATATGCAAATTACAAAAAACATGGCTGTTGAAATCTTGTTGATATGGAAACATCAAGTCACGTGATCAATAAAATGTCATATCAAATTGTTGCCAGATAAATTTTAAGAAAAGTCACCAAATTCCATCCACAGACAAAAATTACTTTTCTGTGGTGGTAATTAACTGTAACTTTTGAGTCTGTGGATGGAATTTGAAGTGTGAAAATTCAAATAAACAGTATTGAGGGCCACTTGTATGTGCAGGTACTGTTAATATTATGCTACCCAATAATCCAGTAATATGGACTATTACAGTTACTGAAGAAGATATGAATTCTGTACCTGGGTTGTACCTGTCATCACAGGTATATATCCCTCCATGCTTACATCTATCGTCCATACCCCAACGATCATTCACCACGACAGTGTTTTTAACAGGACTTGAAAAACAACAACAAAGAACTGATGTAAGAGCCCAATAAAAAGGGGAAAGTTTATGGGAGGTGGGAAAGTGAATGAGACGGATTCCCAAGGGGCTGCATGGGATCATGCATAAGAAAACAGGAATTTTAATATTTTGAAATAAAAAGGAGGCAGGAACTAACAAGAAAGGCGTGGCAACTGTGGGGTAAAGGGTACGAGAAGTGTTAAGTTCAGAACTCATGTCTCTGGCCTGACTGATGCATACATGTATCGCCAACAAAAAAAAGGCAGATCGACACATTGATTTCAATATTCAAATTGCTTTTTAATAACCACTTTTGGTTGTTTAGTGGAAGCGCTGCGATGAAGTGGTTAGTACGTTGGGCTTTAACCTGATGGTCAGTGGTCCAATTAGGTCTGGTAAGAGTCTGCTATTGTGTTGAATTCTTCAGACAAGAAACTTTGCTCCACATTGTCTCTCTCCTGACCCAGGTGTATAAAATGGTGTACAAAACGGCAGCATAATGCCTGGGGTAACCCTGTGATGGACTAACATAGCATCTAGGGGTTGGTGGGGGGTGAGTGGGGGGGGGGGGGGGGGGGGGGGAGTAGCAAATTTCCTACTAAATGCTTCATGCTACAGAACCCAGGTTAACCTTTTAACTCCTAACGGCCTGTTAACACATGCAATTTTTTATGCGATTTTTGTCGCGCTCTCCAATGCAACTTTTATCGCAAGTGTAAACTAGTGGCAATTTCTGAGCGATATGGGTGCGACATTAGCTTTGATTTGCTGTGATATCCCAAAAATCGCTGTCCAAGTTGCATCAGGTTTCGGACATGTTCAAAACCTCTGCGACATCGTGCAACAAATCGTGCCCAAATCACACTGAAATTGCCGCTAGTTTACACATGCAATTTGAAGATGCAACTTGCGCGCTACAAAAATTGCATCGAAAGGTGCGACAAAAATTGCACAAAAAAGTGTCAAAACATCAAAATTTAGGAAAAATCACAATCTTCATTTTGTAAAATATTGAAAAACAAATGCTACCATGCAAAAGTACTGCCGAAGAGGTTTCATTTGAATGGTTGCACCACAGGATTTCGTTGACAGACTTAGAGTCACGTTAAAGTTACACTACATGTCTCAATAATGTGACTCCGGGAGTGAAAGGGTTACGTTCCGGCCGTGTGGGAATCGCAGGCATGGCCTATGTGCACCTTTATATAAGAGACATAACATGTTAGATATTAGCCCATTCAATATCCCCGTTTTAGGGTTCAAATACTGAGCACTTTCAAGTTAGAATTGTAAAGCAAGAGGCTCCAAGCAGCCTATACTCATGCGCATGCGTAAGAAAGTTTCATGATATATTTTAAACATGATAAGAAGATGTTCGACATGGAGAAGTGTTACTCCTTTCATTCAGTCATCGTTCCTGCAAACCACGTTGTTTACTATTGAATGTTTTGGAAATGAAGGCTGTACCACAATGAAGCCAGTGATTCTTCTAAGTCTTATATATACCAAAAGTGAACATTAGTAATGTAAGTAGGGGTTGTAGGAGACGCTGTCGTGACACTTCAGTAACGCTGTTTTACCGAAAGTGGGAGTAGCCAGAAGTCACTAAACAGGAAGTGTAAATGGCAAAACTGTGAACCGGAAGTACTGCACAATTTAAAATATGCATGCATAAATTTGCATGCAAAATTGGAACACCAAAAAAAAGAAAAATAAGAAAAACGGAGGCCATTTTATAACTCATGCCGCTTCGCGCATGAGTAATAATGCATAAAATAAAGAGCCAATATCATTGTATTCAGTACAGCTGTACAAGAACTACAATCTAAACATTACCTTTCATTGTATAACCATGCCAGGAATTCTTTGCTTTTAAAGTACGTATCATGTGCCTCCCAGTCTCCATCAGACCAAACATACTCAGGCTTGTAAGAGTTTACCAGATCATATAACTGAGGGAGCATGACTTCCTACAAAAAAATAAATATATTACTAACAGTACTGCTCAAAAGTAAGTTACCAGTTGTGTGTCATTTCGCACACTATGTGAGTCACATTTACAACAGCCTTTTAAGATTGCATTAGAATTTTAAGCCATGATACAGTAGAATGCAATGTAAATATTCACATCTTGCAAGCTTGGGCCAGGAACTTGCTATTAAGTGGTACTGTTGTACATGTATATGTTGTGGTTCAATTTTTTCTTTGGTTAAAAAATTTTCAAACCAGTTTGATTTTTGTTTTCCTTTGTCTTAGATTATGATAATGAATCTGAGACAAAGGAAAATAAAAATTAAACTGGTTTGAAAATTTTCCAACCAAAACAAAAATTAAACCACAACATATATATATATCGTAAAAAATAATAATAATAATAACAATAATACCGTAGTTACTTCATTTTGTGAAACCTAAATAATTAAAAAAGTATAATAATGATACAATAATTATATATAAAAATGAAATAAATAAATATATATAAATAAACTTTCTTTAAAATTATGTAAAGTACATTATTTTTTATTGTTTGATTACAACATGCAGTACTTACATCAACATATTCTTGTGTTGTGTATTTATTTTCTTTGTCTTTTAGATAAAGTGGGTGAAACCACTCAAACAATGAAAAGTACAAGCCGAATGTGATGTTGGTGCGCTTCCTAATAGATGCTGCAAGATCACCTGTAAATTTAATAACAAAAATAAACATACTGTTGTTTTTGCTGATAATATATTTGACAATTTGAGATGCAAGATGAACTTAGCATGTGCACAGTCCCAACCATAGAGTTCCAAAAGCAGCGGCACCTGTTACTTTTGGAATTAGCAGGCCTAAAGGGCCTCAACTTTTGTATTAGCCGCTACTTTTGGGCACCTAAAATATCAGATAAATCGCTGAGTTCTGAATCACTGGACATTTTGTGGATGAGATCACTGGACATTTGTAGATGAGAAAATAGCAGAACTAATTACCAGAAGTAAAGCCTTAGTAACACAACAAACGACTCAAGTGAGGTCATGTGACGTCACGAGCCTGGCTCTCGTCCTACACTCATCCCCAGACTCCGGGACATTTTTACTGGGAAAACTGGAGTTTTCTGATGCCCAAAACAATGGGATATGTTTTTTTTTCTACACATTTCAATTTTAGAACATTTTTTATACATATCAAAGGACCAAAAACAACAACAAACATGGCAATAAACACAACTGCGGAATACATGTAAGCATAATGTCACTGATTGATTCTTTGGCAATTCTCGGCATTTTTGTACAGTGACATCACTCAGTATAATAATTTCAATTGGACAGTTTCTTTTTGGGGGGAGGGGGGTGGGGAAGGCATTATTTTCGGGTGGGCGGTTACTTTCGGGAATTACTAGAAAGGTCTGAAAATTAACGTTACTTTTGGGTAGCTGTTACTTTCGGTCAGAACTCTAGGGTATTTATTTTATTTTCACAGGCAACCCTGAGAGGTATAATGTAACAAAACAACACATTATGAAGTTGGCAATAAGAGCTTGCCATACAAATGACCAATTATTTTGGGTGAGTACAAATTTTTCACTCACATGGTTTGGTAAGTTAATTGTAACTTTTGGGTAAATAATTCTAACCATAACTTGTTTACTTTTGAAAAATCTCCCAGCCTGTATTGTAATGTTTGGAAAGGTTAATTTTTACTTCTCAGAAAATATCCAACGGGGGTGGGGGAGGCCTCTTATATGAAAGGTACAGGAATGCTCGTCGGGAATTTTAAATTCAACCCTTAAAGGAGACCAATCTGGGTGTAGCTCAAGCTTTTTTTTCACCCCTAAAAAATACAATTCTGAAAAGGACAGACAAACAAGAGTCATATTGACGTAAAAGTAATAATGAAAATGAGGGTGGCCAACAACCCAGTATGACAATGTTTTTTTCTTTTATAAAATAATTCTTCGTGCGCCACTTTAAATGATACCTTATGGCTAAAAATATTGGTGTCCCTTCCTGAACACCCTAATGCCGTGTTTAGACTTGAGCGTTTTACCGAGGTATTGGAGTTTACTTACCTAGGTAAATATTTTGCAAGTGTAAACGCCAACTGATACCGTGGTAAACGCCGCCCAAGACAATAGAAAGTTAACCAAGGTAAAAGTTCGATTAACCCCATGATCAGGCATGGTTTAGGTCGGTAACCAAGGTCAAGATGACAGATATATCCGCTTGTGGTTGCATAGTATTTCACAACCCATGGTGTGGAGATTGCATCAGTCTCATTCGATCACATTTTCACGACGTTTGTTTTGAAGACCTGAAAGACTTAAATCCTTACGACGACAAACAACAATCGTCACAATGCCACAGCCTCGTGCAATCTAGTGTCCTTCTTTGCTAGATCCAGACCAACCACTCGGACAATGTAATCGAACGTACGTCTGGGTATTCTGAAGTTCTCTTTCCACCAATCTTCAATGAAATGTCCGTAGAAAAGAGTTTCAAACCAAAATTGGTTTCTCGGCCATCATGACCACGCATGTCTAGCGCGCCTTTTCTTTCTAAGAGCAGTTTGAAGTAAAATTAATTGCTTTCGCCTTGATTTCCTGAGGTGCTGCAGAAGTAAGAGCCGCTGAAATCTTGAGACCTGAGTTTGAAGCTCAAAAACAAGAAAATGAAACGCGAGGGCTACAAGAGCCACAGCTTCTCAAGTATAAATGCGGGCTTTTAGAATTTGCCGCCAATTCGATTTGATCGTGATCGTGATTGATGACAGGTTTACCTTGGTTATTTCAGCCAGTATAAACACTGAACAAATGAACCAAGGTTTAGTCAGTAAATATTTACCTTGGTAAATGCCCAAGTGTATAAACACAGCATAAGTGATACCAAAATTCATAATTTACACTCAGCTACAGGAATGTAGATAATAGCCGGGAACCGGGGAAATTACCCGGCTGGGAATTTCATTTTTCCGGCTATAAAAGCCAAGTGCAGCTTTATAAGAACTACATTTTTCTTGTTTCTAACCGGCTGTCAGTTCTATATTCCCACCTGTTAAAAACTGAATCTACATCCCTCAGCTATAAATAGTGTATACCTGCCAACTTTTTCTGAGTGATAGGCGTGAGAAATTTTTTGTAGGAGGCCAGGATTTCCGAAGGCGACCCAAACAAATCCGAAGAAAACCCGATCTATTCCGAAGATGTCCGAAGTTGTCCGAAGATGTTCCGAAGAATTTGGAAATTTCCATGAAGCTCAGACCTCTGTAATTGTAACGTTCAGAACGATAAAAACCTACAAAAAAGGTGCCATATTTTCATGAATGTAACTATATTTTTAATTGGATCATACATGTACGCATGCGATCAGTTAAGGCTCATAGCTCAAATCTATAAGTCAGGCGTGAGAAATTGCTCCATAGGTGTGAGTAGGCATGAGATCGGATTTTTGGACTCGCAGGCATGAGACTCACGCCTAAGGCGTGAGACTTGGCAGGCCTAATAGTGAAGGGGAGGTGCAAAGAATGAGGCCAAACTGTCAGACACTCAAAAAGTCCTATTACAATTGTAGGCTAAAACCAGACCTTACTCAAGGTCCAACAGCCTAGAACTGTAGAACGTAATGCTAAACAGTTCCTTTTCTCCCTGCATAAAAGATTACGCATTCTGCTGATCCCAAAAACGTCCTCACTGAAATACTTCATACCCAAATAAGTCACCAAAAATTTCTAACCCCCCCCCAAAATCCTCATGCACATATTACAAATTTCAAACCCAAAAATGGTCTTCACCACTCCCGTCACTTTTATACCTGAGAAATCCCCTGGGATCACCCTCCACTCCTCTGTGGGGAGGGGAAAATATGGATATAACCTGGTACAACACAATATATACTGAGATACGTTTTCTTACCTACAAGATCTCTGTGAGGTCCATTATCTACAGAATTCCAGTTCCAACTCACATTTGATCTCCAGTTTGTCCAACCTTCGTGGTGCTTACTGGTTAACACAAAATACCTGGGAAATATGAGTGGAAGAGATGTTCAGCTTAATTTGCCAAAAATACTGTTCATCATATTGCAGGGTATCACTGTTTCCCTTGATTCAAAGTTTCCACTACTTACTTTCCTATTTAAGTCATTGACCAGTGATAGACATTGTCCCAAGCACTTTCTGCAGGGCTGGAAATTTAGCACTTGCGTGTTTGGCAATATGAGTATACATGTAAATCCTATTGTGCAAGTATGATTTTCACTCAGTTTTGGCTACATTATTAATAATTTATTATGATTTTTGAAAAAATATATTTTTTGCTCAATATTTCTTAAAAATGGCATTATAAATTTCCAAAAAAGTCATGGCTAAAAGCCTGCAGCACTCTAAAGCTCTTTACAATCAAAATTAGAAGACTTTGATTACATCACTTGGGAACATAACGATGCATTGAAGAGAATCAAAGAAGTTGATGATTACCAGCATGTGGTGCACTTCCTGTGACATGTCCATACAAGTGGAATGTATTTTCTCTCTTTTTTTGTAATGTGTTTTATTTCATAAACATAGAAAATAAGTGGCAAACATGAGAACGGTCACACATTTGATGTTCATTACTCAGTTTCAAAAACTTTTGTGTTTATCTTACACATTTTCATTTCATGGGCCCCTGTTTTAATAGTTATTTATTCATATAATAATTATTTGACCAGCCAGAAACGATACGTGACCGAGCTGAAACTTTCTTGGCGGGTCATTGTGACCGGAGACTCTACGGAAATTATTTCAAGCCCTAACATTTATATATTTTTTTAGATTTATCTCTTATTCCTTGTTTTAGGATATTCTGCCATTCTGTGTTTCTGCTATTCCGCCATTCTGCCGTTCCATTGCATCATTTTGCGCAATAAGGCACCCGAATACACAGGCAGCCCAAGCTTAGTATGTGATGGTTCTTTGTTATTATGCAACGAATGATTTTATAGACTTTGTATGGGAAATTCATTTTAGACTTATACAGTGTATATGCTAAAATAAAGCTTTAATGTAGAAATAAATTTCACTTACCTCAACATTGTGTTTTTGTTGTCTTTTATGCATTTTGGGCGCAAATGATGTCCATTTTAGACGGTTTTGTGGCTTACGAGTTTTCGCGATGTTGTTGGTTATTTCCACTCATAAAGCGAAGCAAGCCCGGTGACTCCCGATGACCTTGTCCCACAAATCGCTCTCGCATTACAAAGGGGCGGACCAAATCGCCATAAAAACACCACAGCCATAAGGACACATACATGTACATTTCCTATCACATCGACTTGTCTCGGCGATCACACTGCGATTTTAGGGGGAGAAATTTCAAATAATATTCGGTTATCTGAAATCTTCCCATGTGCTCGGCTGTTCGTGCAGACACGGCCACTGGAGCGTGACCATGATCATATGACATTCTGCACTCTCATTGACTAATTCAAAACAGCAACCACGCACAATAAGTAGACTGTCAAGGCAGGCAAAAGACGTCGCCAGTCAATACACACACTGGCCCCTGTTTTAGTCGAAATCGTGTCGCGCTATTGTCTTTGAATCAGCCAATTATACCAGTGTTTTGGTCATTTACATTTTTAAAATCATTGATGTGTGCAGTTGTAAACAAAGTTGCACTTTTAAGAACTTACTAAAATGTGGAAACGACAACCAACGACATCGCGAAAACTCGTAAGCCACAAAACCGTCTAAAATGGACATCATTTGTGCCCAAATTGCATAAAAGACACAACGAAAACACAATGTCGAGATAAGTGAAGTTTATGTCTACATTAAAGCTTTATTTTAGCATATATAAAACTAAAATGAATTTCCCATACAAAGTCTATGAATCGTTCGTTGCGTACAGTGGAACCTCGATTTAACGAAGTCGCTGGGGACCGGCCAAATTTGTTCGTTAAATCGAGGGTTCGTTATATCGAAAACCTCGATATAACGAACTTGAGGGGAAACGACCAAAATGTTCGTTATATCGAGGTCATAGTTAATGATTGATTTGTAATACAGGTGACTTCTGTCACACAATTCAATGCAATTTTCGTCGCCCAGAAGTGCCGCGTTTTGAGATGCAATTCATTAATCATGGTGGCTTTCAGTAGCAATTATTTTCACTTTTAAGCAGACGCGCAGCTTTTGTTTACAAAAAAACGACACTTTCACTTATCTTCTGTCGCGTGTTGACATTGTAATTCGTTACATGTATATCGAGGTAGATTTTACGTTTGGGCTTCCGGATTATGTTCATTATATCGAGGAATTCGTTATATCGAGGTTCTTTTTTTTTTTTTTTTTTTTTTTTTTTTAAAAAAAAAAGAAAAAAAAAATATATATATATCGAGGTTCTATTCCATACATTTTACTGTAACTTTGGCCGGGACATAGAATATCGTTCGTTATATCGAGGTTCCACTGTAATAACAAAGAACATCACATACTAAGCTTGGGCTGCCTGTGCCGAATATGGTAATAAGAAGCTTCAAAACTCGTGTTTGTCACCTGACTGAGATCGCGCGTACTATATAAGCTTACTTTATCGACCAAAACACCAAACAACAATGAATAAAAGCAGCCTCAGAGGACATGAAATATTAACAAATTAGGAACAAACCTTGCACCAGACCTAGCTAACAGGTCTGCCCACTGATCGGGATTAAAGAATTCAGCCTTAAACATCGGCGCAAAATCCGTGTACGAGAAATCCGGACGATAGTTTTTCTTCATGAAGTCAACGCATTTTGGGGTGTGTGAGCCTTTCCAACACCACCAAAACCACTCATTGGCGAAACTTGGAACGGAAAAAACTCCCCAATGCATAAAGATTCCGAATTTTGCCTCGTCGTACCACGAAGGAATTGGCCGCGAATCGAGCGAATCCCAAGTGGGCTGATATCTGCTGACTTCTGCATCAATGAACTGGCTGATATAAACCAGGAATAACACAGTAATACTTGAGAACATTATACAAACAGTGGAGTTATAACTCAAGAGAATGCAAACAAAAAGTTTGACAGAAACTTTTTAGAGTACAGTCAATGAGTCAATGATTGAATGCAGAAGCTTATCATGCCTCCTTTTTTAAATTGCGTCTCGTTTCCGCTGACCAAACGAAACGAAGGCTCTGGAGACGAGAATAGGACAATCACATGACTTTTGTCGGGCATATGGTTTATTTGTGGCCCGAGTAGCATCATTTGCGCCCGAGCGGCAAATGATGCTACGAGGGACACAAATAAACTATATGCCCGACAAAAGTCATGTGATTATCATTATTATCAATACACAAGGCCAAATCGTACAAATTCATTTAAGGACGTTCGCGCGAAAATCTTCTAACATTGATTTTTTTATAAAACTTTTGCTACAGCTAGGTTATGAGTTGTTCGTGTCAGAAATACAAAAAAATGAGGGGGTCACCGACTTCGTTTCCGAGATAAGATATCTGAAAGGCGACCCTAATTTTGAAAAATTGGTCTTCCAGGTCTTCCTTACGGGATGAGACCCCAATGTCTGTTAGTCTAAAAATATTGCAAATAAATCTCTAAAATGCAATTTTCTTTACCAAATTTTATGCGAGTAGGTCTGTTCAGCAAACTCATTCAACTGGTGACGTTTTTTAAAGTAAATTTAATCTTTAAACAACAGCATTTGCAAACTCTGACAGCCGCAAATTGGCAGGATTCGATGTCGCGCGGGTAGAAAAATGGAAAAAATAAACTTCCTACATTGATTTTTTGTTCATTTTTTCACAATTTGTCGAAAAGTGGCAAAGGAAATAATCTATCAAAAAAAATTGGGGGTCACCGACCATCCAAGCGAGTTAAATCTAAGCAAAGTTAACGCAACAGCTACCAGTCCTTTAGGTGCTTAGATTTCTTCTCTTGCGCGCGCGCTCGTGCATGACGTAGCATGGCGTTGCGACATGAATTGCGTGCGCAGTAAGGATGCGCATAAACAATTAGCGCGAACGTCCTTGCGTTTTTTCCCGAGCCCGCCCGCAACGGCAAGCGAGTCATAACCAATGCCCCTCGTCAACGAACCAATGACTGCCGTTGCGTTTTTGAAAATGAGGGGAATTGAGTTGAAAGAAGGTGATGACTTATATGCAAAGAACAAAGGGACGTTCGAATACAACCCTTGCAGATATTGTGGTTTAAACTTCACCCAAGGTCATTCTCTTGTTGAGCATCAAAAATACGCTTGTAAGAATCTGCGAACAGAACCACGACCGAAAGAGATTTGTCCCGGCTGCAATCGAAGATTGTGTAGACAAACGGTTTCCAGACACTTAAGAAATGGTTGCCCTCCCGCGAAAAGAAACTCTCGAGTTTTTATACAGCGTGAGGTTGTTCGAGATGTTTTTGCAAACATTAGCCAGCATGATCTGAATGCCTGGCTTGACGAGCAAGAACAAGAACAGCTGACAAACAAAAGCCTGGGGGCTCTCGACCCCTTACCCAGAATTCGAGATTCGAGCTTTGTTTCGGATTTCATCGAAGGCAAGACACCACTCGCAGCTTTTCAAACAGAGTTGTGTGGTTATTACCAATTGAAAAAACCTTTACCCTTTACATACCAATGATGACGACAACACAAGTGTTCATGAACTTTCTCAAATCGAGAAACACTGGTCTGAAACAAAAGAGCGCCGACTGGGTGAGAGCCAGACAAAACTCCATCGGTGCATCAGAGATCTCTGCCTTGACAGGATCGTCGCCGTTTGAATCACGGCAAAGTTTGCTCATGAAGAAAATACAGCCAACAGATATGCTCAACAATGCGGCTTGTACCTGGGGCAATCTGTTCGAGCCGATTATACGCAAGTATTTTTAGTAAAAACATTCTGTTTCCGTTTTTGGTCACAGCATCTCTCTTAATCTAGCAAGAGATCATCCACTTTATCGAAAGGTCACTTGCAGTCCAGACGGATATTTTCTAGACAAAGATAACGGCTTAAGCTTGTTAGAGTTTAAATGTCCGTTCAAGCGGAAAATAGCCATGAACAGAATTCCTGGCTATTATAGCGATCAGATACAAACAGGTCTTGCTTTGAGTGGTGATATGGTAAACAAAGGCTTGTTTGTTGACGGCTATTTCAGATTGTGCTCTTTAAACCAGCTTGAACCAAGTCTGGCACACAACCAGTTTCTAAACGGAGGAAACAAGTTCAAAACGAAGTGTGACACAACACTTGCGTGGGGGGTTTGTTATTTATTTAGCAAACGGACGATAACAAGAAATCAAAAGGCAATCATCGATGTCGGTTCACTCAAATCAAAACAATTATTTGAGAGAATTATGTCTTCCATTGCTGAGAAGGACATATGGTGTTGTTATGGTGCTGTCAGGATGTCGCTTAAAAAACAGGACGAAGATGAGGAGTTTTTGCGTTACGCCAATATGCAAAAAGTGTTCTCAGAGGGTTCAGAAGGCCCTAAACCAGTGGCTATGTTCGCCTGGAAGCTCCTGGATATAACTGAGATTTGGACGCCAAAGCAACCAAACTTTTTGAGCAATATTCAAACGTCAGTCGAGCGTTTTCATAACAGCCTGGCAAGCCTTCGAAAAAAAAAAAACAGAACACTCTGAAGAGAAAAGCATCCAACAAACCGCCCCTGTCAAAACAGTTCCAAACAATTTGGGTGATGACAGTGCAGTGTTGGAATCCTTCTTAAACTCAAAAATGGAGTCAATTGAAAAAACATACCCCAGTCTATACCTCAACTGAACGAATGGAGCAACTGTCTTTTGGTGAATCTCATTGGGATTATTTGCCAGACATGATTCAAGATTACATCCTTGAATTGGCTGCAAGGCCCCTTCATCAATGCAGGATGAAATATGTATGCCGTTCAATAAAAAATCATTATCACTGGCAAAACGATTGCTATTTCCCTATATTTACTTCACAAACATGTGATAAATGTCAAGAACTCTTCTCACCAGAAGTGGACATGGGCAGACACCGAGCCATTTGTCCTGGCATGCCGCCTTATAGATGTATACAGTGGGCATTACTGCATACAGATATCGGCAGTGATGACGAGGAAGATTATGACGGTCCAAGTGCTCACGAAAGTTTCAATGGCAGTGCTCACTCAACGTGACCCATCTTTTCAAGCATTATCTTCCAGTTTTGTTCATGCTTCCAAAGTGATTTTTCTGGGACTTGTAGCCGGAAGTAATTGACAATATCCCGTTGTGGATATTTTTGTACAATTGGATCCAAGATTTTGTTGGCCACAAATGGCATAGAGATTCTTTTCGGTAGATATTCTTCAATGAATTTGAATGCCTCATTTGCATGTTGTATTTCTTCGGAGGACAAGCAGGCGTAGGGTTCACAAATTTTCAGATGTTTGTTGAGATAGCTTTTGAAGTTGCAGTGTTTGGTGGACATTCTTTTTTTTGTAATTTTGTAATCACCACCATAGAGCTCGTTATAATCGAAGGTCACACCATCCAGAGGCTCTTAGAGCCCGCAGTCCTCACAGCAAAGTTCTGATGAAAACATCCTGGGGTTTAATTTGCCTTTGCAGTTTTGGCAAGCTTTTATCCTTTCATTCCAAAGGGTGAAAGGTAAGTGTGGGTTGTGATGGTATTGTGCCTCGGGAGAAAGACACTCCTTGATGAGATGAAGGCGTTCTGTCATGTTTGAACGCCGTATTTCCTTGGTGTAGTTGTCGAGTGAGCGCAGGAGGATAAATTTGTATTCTTTATCAAGCTCATCGAGTCATCACCGAACATCAGTCAGTTGTTTAGCGAACTTCTCCATGGATATACACCGTGTTGTGTATTCAATTGGGCGCAAAGGATTTATCCTTCGAAATGTAGAGGTTAAATCCAGAATTTAGTTTCTCAAATCTGACTTGGATGCTGCGGTGAGAAGACTTATCTTTTTTTGAAACTCTTGTTTGACTTCCTTGCGAAGTTCGTTTTTGAGTTTCTCGAGGTCTGGAGCTTGTGTTTGAGTGCCAACGTCTTTTTTTGCCTTAACACCATCCCTAATTGCAGCTTTGAGTTCGTGATATTTTTCCACCTCACGAGAAATAATTGTGAATTCTGCATCACTGATCCTCTTGTCTTCCAGAGCCTTTGAGACCAGTTCATTGACAGAGTTGCGTTTAGCCAGGGCCAGTGTGTAGATTTTCTCATGCTTAGTCACTTTCCGCTCTAACCGTTTGTTGGCAGCTGTAAAACCAACTGAGGACAGCCCACAAAGCGTGGCAACGCCGGCAAGTGCTGGACTTGCAACAATTCCGAACCCAGTCAATGCAGTGGCAAGGGCCCCTGATGACAGCCCAACAGAAAGCGACCCAAGTCCAACCGCTGAGTAATGAACCAATGATTGGGTTCGTTTATATTTCTTTGCGACCTGACGGTAATGCTCGGTTTCGCCAGACAGTTCCTTAAGCAAGTCAGAGATCTTTTTGAGCCGGAAATCTTCTGCATTGATTTGAGTGATCTCACGCATAGGGTATAGCTGTTGTGTCTCGCTGTATTCGGGGGCCGATGGAAGCACATTGGCAGAACTCATGGCGTGGGTATATATATGATTTTTTAATTTATCTCAACTTCAAATTCCAAAGGCGCGTCATTGAAGTTGAAGAGGTCATTGTTCTCATTCCTCACTGACAGTGTTATGCTGCTTACATAATCACCAGACGAGACGTCACGCTAGACATTCTGTTGTGTTGTCTCGTAATAAACCTTCTCAAAAGCTTTTCCACGAATATCAAACCGAGCCAAAACTGTCGAAGGCTTACCATTGAGTAAGTTCAGTTCTTTATCAACCAGATCACAGTGGATGAAGTAAGTGCTTGGTGCCCTTAAACGCTTGACGAAGGTTATTAGCATCAATACAGGTCTTATGCCAAGCAATTCTGCCAGATTGTTACTAAACGTCACACTAGCTGCCGCTGTTATTCTGAATGATCATGGCTCCGTATGGCCTGTTTGTTTCAATTGTTAGATTTAAACTGCTGATATTGGTTTTTAGGCTTTCAAAGTCTTTCGCTAAACTCTCAATAGTGTGATGGCCTGGAAGTAAGGTTGTCACGTCACGTGATGAACCATTAGATGGAGAGTTTGTTGGGGAAATCTTTGCTTCTTCTTTCAAATTATGCCACGAGTTGAAAATTGAGCTAGAGACAAGACGGATGTATCTCGGTTTCGGAAGTGGGTGCTCGAAGTAGATCGTGTGAGGATTCGAAGGTGTGACGATTGTTAACACAACCATGATTGTATATATAATTAACATTTTATAATTATAAATATATACAATCATGTTTGGCAGACGGCCCGGTGGAATTTTTCCTAATTCAAATCTTGGTATAAAAATTGGCGGCCGCAATTACGAGCCCCCACCCCCTTTTTATTCAACCCCAAACGCCTATACCCATGTAAAGCCAAAGCCACCCCCAGATCCTGAAATTGCTTGGTTGAGTTCGCCGGAGGCAATGAAGCTCTCTGCCGCGGCCAAGGCCAAGGCGATATCAGACTTCAAAAAGCGTTTCCCGCGCGCCCATATGTCACACTTTGAAGTGCAAGTAGATTTTGGCGACGACCACAAAATCGCCACAGGGGTAGTGCTTTACAAAAAGGGCCCTGGCTCATGGGCGCTCATTACAAGAATGCCCCACAAAGATTGGACTCAAGCCATGAGAGACGCTTTGGGCCTTCATTATGACGAGGGGTTTCCCTATCAGTTATCGTTGGGGCAACCAGAAAAGTCAATCCCAGCTGTTGATTTCTCCACCACAATAGACAAGGATATGATGATTGGCGCAATCTTGAACGACGAAGCGCAAAAGATTTACGTCACGCCAACTGATTATTTCACAACGAAATACAGAAATATCTTCAGGGACACACAGATTTCATTCACAACCGCGAAATACGGCCGAAAGTGGATGGGCGGGCCGCATATGAGTTTTTGGCCACAACAACTCTCCTTCGCACTGTGGTGTGCAACAACCGGCTGCGGAATCTCGCGTGACATTCTATTCGATAAGAACTCCAGTCTATCCCTAACCCCCCAGCTCCGGTCGTTTTACCGGTTTCACGTTTATTTCACAACAAGGCGAATACTTTACAAGATGGGCGGGGAACAAAGCGTGAGTGCTTTGCCAGATGACCCTCCATTCAACCAGAAAGACAACAAGTATAACATCGACGCGTACAAGAAGATTTGCATAGAGTTCGGTATCGACCCCAGTTCTGACTTCCGTTTCACATACGGCAAGAACCACGGGCTTGGGAATGTCTACATTTGGGCTTATGGAGAGGGCAACATTTCTACCGATTACACCTATCCAGACCCCGATCTAGCTCTGTTCAATGATGAGCGCGTGACTGACAGAAAAGACCCCAACTTTCGCGCCAATGGAATATCTTTCGTCCGCAACGACCAAGGGGCGGACACCCAGTTCGAGCACTTTGTGCCAAATTGCGCACAGGGGCTAACACAGCCAGGGCTCGCGCGTATGAACCAATCAATCGAGGCCTTTGTGTACTGCATTCTTGGTTCACAAGCCAAAACCCGCAGCAGCATCATTGGAAGAGGAGGCCGGGCGTTCGAAACGCAGAGAGTATTCCTCACCCATCTAGAGGAGGCCATAATACTGAACGACATCGCAACAAGCGTACAGCGATACCAGCTTGCCATCCAAGCAACGAAAGTGCGCTTAGACTTTGCGACAGCACCCGGAAGCTGGCTCATGCCATCGCGCATGATTATCAACACAGAGAGCGTGATCGGGTATAACAACAATCTACAGGAGGCAACGCAAGGGATGAAGCTGGGTGTTAACAATGATGTTAATCTGGGCACAAAAAAAGCCTCCCTTCGCCTCATGGACGGTGGACCGACAAAAATTAATCCACCAAACAGTCACCCATCAAACCCGATACATAAACAGGCCACACAGGCACAGGGCATCGCACCCAAAACAATGACCACACCCACACCACAACCAGCCCCAACACCCACACCACAGCCCACACCACAACCACCACAGCCCGACTCACATCACGTTAACAAGGCACTCATTGCTGTGGGTGCGCTTGCTTTGGCAGGACTTTTCGTTTGGACGAGATAAGTGTTCAAGACTTCGCACGCTTGGTGATCCTTTCAACAAGGAAGGCCACCACGGCAAGGATGAGCAGTTAGGCGTGTTCACCCAGAAAGGAGATGACTGACCCAGCCGCTTTGAAGATGAAGCTCACGATTGAGCCAATGAGGCCAGGCAGGGCGTTAGCTGCCTTTTTGCCAAGCTCTTTAAGTCCATTGCCAATAGCCTTGGTGGCCTTTGCCAGGCCGTTCAAGGTTGCGAGTACCACAGCGCTGATGGTGATGCCAGCTGCCAGAACAATCGCTTGCAGGGTCCATCCGTATTTCTTGAAGATTTCTCTGACCCTCTCTCTCAAAGACAGGGCTTGTTCACGCATCTCAACCTGTGGTCTGAGCCTTGCCAGCTCTTCTTCTCGCTCAGCAACCCGGGCTTCCGCGGCTTCTCTTTCAGAGGGAGACGTGTTCTCATTCTCTATGACGCGCTTGTCTTCAGCGTTCTGCCGTTCAAGCTCGACTTCTCTTTCGTTTAACTCATCAAGGGGTTTAGTTGAGTTAAGCCCTGCTTCTATTTCATTTCTTTCCTTCACCATAGCAGAAAGGCGTGTTCTGATTTTGTCCGCCTTTGCCTGTTCTTGGGCTCGTTGTTTTTGTATTTTTTGCAGGGCACCTAATTCTTTTTTACGTTCTTCAAGATCGACTTGAAGATTCTTTTTCAGTCGTTTTAGGCGGTCTATCTCGGCTTGATTTTCAACGCTTGAACCGTGTTCCTGCTCCAGAGCCTCAACCCTCGCTTGAGTTTGCTCAATTCTGTTTCTGAGGTTTTGCTCCTCATTTTGTGCTTGTTGTAGACTCTCAACAACCCTTTCATTCTCCTTCAGTTGTTTTTGTGTCTCCTTCAATCTTTGACTTTCTTCCCTTATTGATGCATCCGCTTCAGACTTAAGCTCTTCAGCGCTTGGGCCAAGAGCTCTTTTGAACTTGTCTGTGAATGATTTAAGAAGGCTCGACCCATCTTGTTTGAAAATGGGAGTCTCGCCACCCTTTGGCCCAAAGGAAACCATTCTGCCTTCATTTCCTGTTTTTTTTACCGTAACCAATTGGGCCTAATCTGTCGTAGGCTACTTTTGGAAAGCGCCTTCTTGTCCAGTCCCTAGCTCTATCAAGAATTTTTTCTTTGTCTTCTTCATGTGTGAAGTCACTAAGATTAGGGATGTCAGGAACTAACCCACTCTGCTCAGTAGGCATTGTATGCATTTCGTGCGATTCACCGCCATGGTATGGGGTGGATGTGGTGGTAGGTTGAAAAGGTGTTGTTGTATCAACTTCTTGTTCGTCGTCGTCGTCATCATCGTGGTCTATGTTCCAGTCAAGCCCTGTATTCTCATTCTCACCACCAGCAGCTTCAGACATGATGATATATAAATATAAATTTTAAAAACACAAATATTTACCATGGCTGTGCAACCGAATCTACTTCCATCTCACAGTGAAAAGACACTGGGCGCCATGAAGGCAGAGCGAACCGTCAAGCGCATCACATTCAACCCTTCTGAGGCCAACCCCGGCGAGACACTGTACGTCTCGGTGCCCAAGCTGGGCGAGCACGATGTCATTGTGTCCGGCTCACTTGCACTGGTGTTTAACATCAACCTAGCCGGGGGGCACGCTAACAACTATCTCGTGCAAAATGTTTCTCGGGCCCTGGTGGACAGGTTCGTTGTAAAGTTTGCAGCCACCACTGTCCAGGACACGGTTGGGTACGACATCTACAAGATCTTCGAAGATCTATTCAAATCAACCGATGAGCGGGACAACATGATTATGGAGGACATCCAGAGTGTCGATTTGTGTAAGATTCGCTCCGGTGCTGGCGACAAGAAGACCTCAAGCGTGGCTGCGGAAACCAAGCTGGAGACAATATACAAGAATAAGTATCGCATCAAACTGGATCACCAAATCTTAACTGATCACGGAATCATATACCCTCAAGCGTTATATAACGATCTGGTCTTCGAACTAACCCTCGCCCCCGCAAGCCAAGTTGTCCGTGGCTCAGACAGAAGCAAGCTCGTGTACAAGTTGGAAAACATCCAGCTGGAGTATGAGACGATCAGAAGTAAGGAGCTGGCCGACGAAGCAACAAGCGCTTACACTAGTGGCAAGGAGTTCGCCTATGACCTCGTAATGCGAGATCGGGTGCATCCCTTCTCAAAAGGTGGTGACACTCGGCTGAATCTTCGGGTTAACCCACAGCGCAAATCTCTCAAGGGCATCCTCTTGCTGTTCAACAACCCCTATGTAGCAGGTGCCAGGGATTCTGAGAACTATTTCAATCCCGACATCACCAAAGTGAAGGTCACAGTCAACTGTGTTCCAAACAGGATCTACAACGACGGCATCAGTGGTACTGACATGTGGAATGAAATCTTCCGATACTTCAAGCCACACGCGCGAGGCAGGCCTAACATGAACTTGACCAAATATCTCACAGACGACAAGTTTGGTCTCTGGATTGACCTGCGGTCCATGGCTGACACATCCCTGCATGGCAACGGCCAACGGCTCGTCAACACACAGGATGGCGTGCAACTCGAGATCGAACGAAACGGCACAGGCTCTGGAAACGCAAACTGCCACATCTTCACCATCTCAGACTCACAGATGAACATCATGAGCAGGCAGCTGCATTCTGTACAGTACTAGGTAAACACACGCACAACACACGCACAACACACATATTATATACCCACCAGCCCCATGGCCACAAGCAAGATCAACTTCTATGCCAAGCCGGCTCCCCTGCCATCCACCGGACCATTATCACACAATAAAATACAAAGACTTCTGGCAATGGCACCCTGCCCACCAGATTGCAAACCAACTAATATAGGTGTTGGTTATGGAGCCAAGAAAGCTGCCATTCAATGCACTAATCGTGGGCCCCACTAACTCTGGCAAGACACAGTATCTTCTAAACCAACTGCGAGGCCCCTTTAGGGGTTGTTTTGACTTCATCGTTTTATTCTGTCCCACATTTGTCAAGAACAAGACATACGATGGCTTCGTGGACCGCGATCCGCACATCTTCGTGATTGTCTGCCAACAGCATGAGATCGAAGACTGGTTGAAGTTGGCGAGCTTCTTTTTCACATGCACCAACACTCTATTCATTTTCGATGACTGCGCCGCCTCCAAAGATGTCAAAGGCCGCACGAGTCAGCTGGTCAATCTGGGGTTCAGCGCAAGGCATGACGGCATATCCGTGTGGGTCTTGACCCAGCAGATCACCAGTATTGCCAAGCCATATCGTGATAACATTGCAGCGATCGTGCTCTTTTACACGCCCTCCAGCAAGACCACCAAGGCCATCTTCGAAGACTATGCCGGCGAGCTCTCCCATGAGGAGTACAAAGAGCTTATTGCAAGGCTCAAATCCCGCAAGTTCTCCCACCTGGTTTTCTCTCTGAGACACCCGTATGGAATTGAGTACAAGGTTTAAACACATATATATACATGCCATGAATGCGCCAACCAGCCTACACAAGCTCACTGTGCTTTCACAGCTTTTGGATGAATTGCACAAACACACACTTGATGCGCAAAAAAAAATTATCAAAGCCGCTGGTGAGGAAGATCTGCGCCTCATGCTTCTCAACAGATATCCATTGCGGTTGAATTCTATGCCAGACACCATGGCGGGGCTTTTACGAGAGCTTGAAACACTTTTGCCCGACATCAAGAGAATTATTGAAAAATAAAAACACATATATATACCCTGATGATGGCAGCTGAAGACCAGGTCGACTTGAACGAAGTAATGCAGATGCTGGAGGCCACCCCTGATACCGCACCTCCAACAGGGATAGTTGGTGACAATGGCATTCCTGCCAAACGTGAGAAGCTGGCAATACTTGTTTCAACTGGCAAGTCCAAAGAAGCTATCGGCGTGCAGCTCACACACGATCATGTCAAGCGGTTGTCAGACAAGGACGTTGAGAAGTACTGCAAAAGGTACGAGGCCTACATAGGCAACAAGACAACCGAATCCCTTGTTGATTCCGCCATCATGCTCGCGTCCAAAGGCGTTGGCCTGGTGATCCCGATTGAGGATGTTAAGAAGTTTCAGCAAGAACTCAAGAACGACTACATCATCAACCAGGAGCTGTCAAATCTTGCTGGGGCTCTTGCCATGCGATGCGGACGATGACTGGCACTTGCCAATGCTGCTCTCATCACAACAAAACACATCAAGTTTGAACGAGAGCCTGAGCCGCAACCCACACATCCAACCAGAGACAGTGAAGGTTATCCACTTGAGGGCTTTGATGAAGTTGGGCTGGAACCTGGGGTAACCTCGCAGGAACCTTGAAGGAACCTGGCTGGAACCTGACAGCAGCCTGTCAGCACACTTATCACATCTTGTAAAAAATAAAAAAGCATATATATACCCACTATGGCCACACCACTCGAGACGATCCCTGAAGAACCTCAAACTCCAACTCCAACTCCAACACCTGCTCGTGTTACCTCAGAGGCCCCGAAAACAAAGCCTGCAAAAGAAAAGAACCCCGGCCGCGTTGCTTCTGGTAAAAGGCTAGCAGAACGCAACCGCCTGGCCCGTGATGCAAAGAAAAAGGCCGAAGCGCAAAAGCCTGCACCATCAACAAGCGGCACAACAAGTGACACAACAAGTGGTGCAACAAGTGACACAACAAGTGACAGCAACAACAACTCAATCTTTTATATTCTGGGGTTTGGAGGGTTGGCTGTTTCTTTTGCTGGTGTTTATTACCAACGCGAAGCCATAATGCAAAGGCTTGGACGTAAATCTAACACACCAGCAACACCAGCAAACACACCACAAGCAGCCACACCCGCTGCACCACCCACTGCAACACCATCATCTCGGTAAGACAAGGAATTAAAAAAATCGAATAAAAAAACAAAAACATATATATACTGACCATGAATCTTTTACAGGCCCGAGTCCGAGAGTACGAGGCCCGAGCCCGAGAGGCCGAGGCCAGAGCCCGAGAGGCCGAGGCCCGAATCCTCTATGACGAGGCCCGAGAGGCCGAGGCCAGAGTCCTCTATGACGAGGCCATAATCATCTATAACAAGGTCCGAGTCCTCTATGACAAGGCCCTAGTCCTCTATGACGAGGCCCGAGTCCTCTTTGCCGAGGCCCGAGATGACAAGGATTGAGATTGAACGAGACGACAAAGGCACAAAAGGTTCTGTCAGAATAAATAAAAAATCATATGTATACTGCACACAAACCATGTCTGACAACATGCTTGTGAAGTCTATCCTCGAAGCCGGATTAATCACTGGCATTGTCGCTGGTATTGGTTGGATTGGGAAAAAGACCATCAAAGAAAACTTCACTGCCGACCCCAGTGCAAGCTTTATGAACTTAGTCAAGTTCACAACCGTCATGGCTGGCAGCATCGCGCTGAAGAAATATCTCGAGGATCAGAAAATCCTCCCAGACAACATGTAAAAAACATATGTATACACACGACCACAATGGCCTCGATTGCAATAATGGCCCTTGGCGCTGTTCTTAATGCGGCAGCTTTCACTGGCGGCAATTATCTCGCGAAATATCTGTCTGGTGATAACGGAAAGGCAGCAATGGATGAGAAAATCCGTCACGACAAAGCCCTTGAACAATACCAAGCGGCTTACGCCAAATACCAGAAGGACCGCACCAAGCTCCTCGACTGGATTGCAGCCAACGATCGGATTAAACACCAAGCTAGCAAAAACTTCCAAACCACAGACCAAGCCCTGGTCTTGTATAACCAGATGCACCAAACACAACCAGATAAACAAATCAAAGACTACAAAGAGCCTCAGTTCTCGGACTTCTACAAGCCCAGCCCACAACAGCAGAATGGTGAACTTGTGTTCATTGGAGGCACCCTGCTTGCTGGTGGGTATGCGGCTTATCGCTTTCTTTAATTTTTTTAAAAATTTAAAACACATATATATACCATGGCTACATCCTTTTCTAAAGAAGTTCGTGACGCCTTTGTGGAAGAGTTGCAACAGTTGCGCCCTTTTACATCATGCCCCTTGGATAAACAAACTGAGGAACTGGCGCAAGTGATTCAGAAACTTGCTGAAGAGATTCCCGCATCCGTGCCGGAAGAATATCATGAATTAAGCCGCACACTCATAACATTCCTCACGTCTCAAGAAACTGAGGAAATAACACGAGCATGTCAGAAAGCGGGTGCACTAGCTATAAACATTAATCCCGGCCTTGTAAAGCATTTTTGTGAGGACGAAGAAACTGCTAACAGTACTCTTGAAAAGGCGCGCCTTTTTCTTGCACAGGATAGTCATGGGCCGATCACATCTCCTCCCGCCGATTCATAAACTCTATATATACCCCCTATGGAGGCGAAACTCTCAAAGATCTATTACAGTCCGAAAGGGTATTGGAAAGGTTTTGCCGCTGTGAAAAAGCTAGCTGCAGCGGCCAAGGTCTCTGATGATGTCGCAAAGAAATGGCTGGTCAAACAAGCCCTTTGGCAAGTTTACCTCCCAGCGCCACGCCATATCCCCCGACCCAAGTTTGATGTCTCATTACCCAATGCAGTGCATCAAGCAAATCTTCTCTTCCTGCCCCACGACAAACTTCCTCATGGGAGAAAGGTTTACAAATACGCATTAACCCTTGTTGATGTGGCTAGCCGTTTCAAAGCAGCAGAGCCCTTAACTTCGAAAGAGTCTGAAGAGGCGGCTAAAGCGTTTGCACGGATATATAGACGCGGGCCTTTGAAATGGCCTCAACTCTTGCAAGTTGACCCTGGGAAAGAGTTTATGGGGGCTGTAACAAAGACCATGGAGGATAACAAAACTACCATTCGTCGCGGGCGGGTTGATATCCACAGAGACCAAGCAATTGTGGAGAGATTCAACCGAACCCTGGCTGAAAGGCTGTTTGGTTATCAATATGCCGTTGAAATGAATATGCCCTCTGGCCGTTCGACTGCTTGGGTGAAAAGGCTGCCAGAGGTTGTCTCGGCCTTGAACAATGAAGTAACAAGACTCACTGGCAAGAAGCCCGCTCAAGCAATCAAAGAGAAAGCAATATCTTCCAAGCTTGCGACACCATATGCTAGGCCTGTGGGGGTGAATGAGAAGAAGCTCCCACCCCGGGTGAGTGTGAGATATCTTTATTACCCCGGTGAGCTGGAAGGCGGTGGGAGGCGTGCGACTGATCCGATCTGGTCTTTGAAGGTCCACAACATTGAGAAGGTTGTCACCAAGCCAGATGCGCCTGTCGTGTATTATCTCTACGATGGGCCCAAGAGAGGGTTTGTTCGTGAGGAGTTGATGGTGGTGCCCCCGGGCACTCAGTTGCCCCCAGCTGGGTTGTGAAACTCGATTGGTTCTGTGTGGATGCCGTCTGGCAGCACCCAACGCTTGTCGTAATAAGCGGAAAGACCCAGCTTGTGCTTGTATGTGAACATGGCCCCGTTGTGCATTCGAAAGCCCCTGTTGGTGGCCATGTCCCTGCCCCCCTGCAGGGCACTTTCGTACCTTTCCCAGCGAAGCTCGTTCTGCTTCTTGTTGACGCCCTTGGAGGACATCTTGGCCTCTCCGCTAGCCTCGTTTTCTACGTAATAACACTTGCTGCACAGGGCGATGGCCCGTGTGCCTTCCTTCGCAAGCTTGAACAAGCCCGGCTCTCTGCCGCTCCACTTGTCCCACGCCAACCAATTCTTCTTCTCCGCCTCGAACTGGTCGCGAAGTTTCGGGCCAGAGTGTCGTGAGCAAGAGCGAAGTACATGCTGTCCGTGTCCATCTGGATGAGCTCGAAGTCGCGCCTGTCGATGAAGTAATCTAGGAAGTCGTAATAGAACTCCAGCATGCGAAGCTTGGCAAGTTGGTACAAAACAATGCCCACTTGAAAAGGGCGGTCGATTGTGACCTTTGGCTTGCGCAGCTCGATCTTGTAAGCATCTCCGATCTCTTCGAGATCATCGAACAAGGGTGAGCGGAGATTCTTGTCGACCTCGTCCTCGTCAGTTGTGTACAACGTTCTTGTCTGGCGCTCCACGGCTTCGATGAACTTGCCGTAAGCACTGTTGCCAAGGAGCTTGAACACTTCAGCAAGCAGTGCCTTATCTTTGTCAGCGTCGCCTTTCCTTCGGTTGTCGGCGCCCCTCGCGAACGAACCAGTCGAAGAGCTTTTTGGGTCTATAATCGATCGTGCGGTAGACTGCCGTGATCTTGAGTCCGCTGTTGAGATACCATTTCAAGAGGGGTGCGTAGATCAGCATCTTTTTCGCTGACAGCACACCGCACACCCAGAAGCTTTTTCTGGTCGGGAAAGCGGGTTCGGCCACTTTCTTGGAGGTAATCGTGCATATGCTGTGGAACGCATTCGTTAGGCATTGGTGGAAACTCTTCGAACTGCTCCCACAACTCTCGGGGGACTTCGATGTCCACTTCCGCAAACCCGAACCACCTGCCTGTATTCAGATTCATTTCAAGAACTCTCGCTGCCTGCTCCGGGGCGTTGTAATGCACAACCTTCTCTTTACCACAGGGCATCTCCTGCAGCATCGTGCTTGGGTAAAGGGAGTTAGCATCGAACCCCACAATCCGTTTCGTAATGCGGGCTAAGTCATATTTGTGAGAACGGATGCGGGTTTCGCCGCGCACGTGTTTGCGGGTGAAGACCAGGCTTGGCCCGCCAACCACAGCCCCCTTCAGCATGGCGTAAGCTTCTGGGCCGGGGGCGTATAGGGCTGGAGCATTGCGTCCTCTCAATGAGCCTCGCAAGACGTATTGCATTGATACTCCTGGCAAGGAGACCGCGTCTTTGAAGATGTCAACCCCGAGGCCCGTGTAAAAGCCCTTCATCGTTTGGAGAGCTTCGAGGAAGGGAGACACGTCTAGATTGTTGTAATACTCCAGCCAGTCTCCGAATGTCTTCATACCTTCCTCGTGGAAGATGCGATTGCATTCTTCGTGCTCCTTGGGAGAAAGAACGAAGGCGTTTTTGAGTTGTGAGTACCAGCACTCGTATGGGGGAAGACCCGGTTAATCCAGCTTGTCAGCGCTGTCAAACTACTGGTATGGGAGCCAGGACTTGGTCTGTGTCGCTCCATACGTCTTGACCCACTTGTCGTACGTGATGCCTGGGGCCAAATAATTCATGATGTCCAAGAACTTGTAGCTGGGAGTGTTGATAAACATGATGCGTCCCTCTTTCTGCGCGGCGAAGACCCCGTTCTCTTGAGCGAAATGAGAAACAAAGTACTTGCGGATAAGCTTGAGATCGTAATGGCCTGAGTTGAAGCCGACCACAGGCACTTGGTTGCACCATTTGTCGATGAGCTTGAGTTGCTTCTCAGGAAGATTCTCAAGGTCTGGGGGCATATATTGGCCAGCCACATCCTCTCGGATGGCTGCGCTTCGCCACTCCAGGGAGGCATAAAACAGCCCGATAAGCTCGTCAGGATCTTTGGAGCAAATGTACTCAGGCTCAGGGTTCAACGTGTCGGCAATGGAGACTGAGATGGGCACATGCTCGCTTTCATAAGAGAGATCGCGTGTCGGGCGAGCTGCCTTGGTCTTGTCCTGGTACGCTTCGAAGTCGTAGACGATCGCGTGGGGATATGTTTTGTTTCTTTTCTGTGGGCAACGGTCATTCCACCAGGGGGAAGGCTGTTCGTGTTGCCACCTTTCTACCACGTTGTACCCAGCGTCTCGAAGCAACTGAGTTCGTTGCAGAGTCTTTTGGTAAGCAACCATCCTTGTGATTGTATTGCCCCTTCGGTCAGTATAGACACCTTCGTCCCTCGTTCCCTCGGGGTAACATTCCTCGCAACCGTGCCAGAAACAAACGTGGAACTGGAAAACTGTCTTGCTTTCTGGGTGATAGCCGTCGACTGGAGCCCCACAAATATAGCTCTCACCACCATGGCCGCATCTGTGATGGTGGATGTGAATGTGAATGTCACGCTGCTTCGCCTCCCACTCCAGCCAGCACACTGCCTTGACACCGAAACCGCCTTCTGGGTAAAAGGCTTTCTCAAAAGCTGACTCCGGAGGGAGGACACGTTTCCCGGGGCAGTCGATTTTGGTTTGGCCTCGAGTACACGTCTTGGAGTGGCGAGTTAAATGACAAGCTTGTGTGAACCTCCCACCGCACTCGCCACAAGTGTAATTGTTTGTGACTTTATTGATATTGGTGATCAAGAAGGAGTGGCCCTCATGAATACCGACAGTCATGGTTGGAGCGCCCACCTTGTCGTAATTCGCAGGAGTGTGATATAAAATGAAGTCACCATTGGGGAGAACAAGATATGCGACAATTCCTTGCTTGAAATGCATTTCGATTTTGGAGAAGTGCCGCAAATTTAGCTGGCCTCGAAGCCCCGGATAAACTGCGAAGAAGCTTTCCGCGAGTTCCCTGGTTCTGCGAGTTGAACGATCTATACGAGCTCCTCGATGGACAGCCAAGCAACGAAAGAGACAAAGATTGTCGTTGAAATTGTCAAGGGCAATGACTTCTCTTTTGTTGCGAATCCAATCAGGAAGACGCCCGAGACCTATTTGCAAGGGTTGTCGATCCAGCACGACTTTAAGATCAAGCAGGACAGTGCGTTCGTAAACCCATTTGGTGTCAGGCCTGTTGAGTCTTGCGTTTTGAAGACGAAACTCTTCCTGGGCTTGCAGCCACTGTCGTGTCTCGGAAAGAGTGGCTAGCCAACGACTGTTGTGGTTGTTTTGATAAAACATTCTCAACTCCTCGGTTTCAGTGTTTCGTAACTCGAATGGGAAGCGTAAATTGATTGCGTGTCGTGTGTGAACATTTTGCTTGATTTTGTTCAAAATTCTGTCGACAAGAGAGTTTTCGAGATTGTTTACAAAGCGGAACCGGAGTATTCGTCTGCCACGTTCAACCCACTGGTCAACCCGATCATAGATTTGAACAAGTTGCTCAAAATCTAGCTCCTGCGGATTGTTTTGAGGCTCGACCTCAGCATTATTGTCGTCGACATTTCGTTCCTGTGCGTCCAGCCAGGCAATCAGCTCGCGTTGATTGGCATCACGTCGTCTTCGTTGCCGGGGTTGTGCCATATATAAAGGGATTTTGGATTTCTTCAATTGGTTATGTCTCGCTTGCCGTTGCCGGCGGGTTCGGGAAAAAACGCATTTGACCCCCTCTTACGGGGTTTGAGGAAGGGGTGTCCAGAGTAGTGGGTGGGGGAAGGGCTCAAATACCAGTTTTCAAGTTCATAGAGAAGCTGGCCGAACGCGCGAGGTCAGCTTCTCTATGAACTTGAAAACTGGTATTTGAGCCATCCCCCACCCACTACTGTTTTTTATAAGCGTTTTTAAAAGTTTGCAATATTTCTCACCTCCTGTGTAAATTTGAAAAAAATCTGTATTGTGGAAATCGAGATAAATCGAAAAAGGCCTTTTAAAGATTTAAAAAAAATCCACTGTACAGTTTTTTTCCAAAATGTCTCAAATGTTAGATAAAGTTGAATGCTACTTGCATGAAAAATTTCAACACAGGTCACCGAGCAAAGTTTTGAGATAAAGAGGAATATTTTATACACGATTTATTTCCGGTTCGCGCGATTTTACGCAGTATTTTTCTTTCCGGTGAGCTGCGCGCGCTACTTTTTGATAGGAAAATCAGCTGACGCGTGCGTCAAAGCATGACGAGTGCACGTCGCGCGCGCACGCAGCTGATTTTTCTTTCAAAAAGTAGCATGCGCAGCTCACCGGAAATGTCCCCAGCCAACAACTACCACATGTGTTGTGTGGAGCTGGCGCTTAAAGGGATACTTTTTGTATCCGCCTTGGCAGTAAAGTGGCGGGGTCGATGATCTTATGTGAGACCCTGCCTGGCTATGCCATGCTGATGAGTCCTAACCAGGACGAAACAGCTGTCCATGGCTGCCACTGCCCGGATGATATGGCTGTGCACATGCGTAAGGTACTGGCCAGACCGCGGGGTTGGTGTTTGAGTGTGTCACTTGCTTTTTTCGTGTTTAACAGAAACAGGGCCGTAAATGCGTTTGCAGCCCGTCAAATTCAATATCGCCCGCCACTCACGCGTGTTTTCTCGAAGGCAGTTTCTTATTTGGCCGCGTACATTGATAATAATGCTCGATACCCAATCACGGTCGTTTGCTATTATCACGTTCTGACACTTACGACGTTTTATATGTAATGTATTTTCCCCGCCTCCGGACCCTCCAGAATAGCTTTAAGAAGTTTTCTTTTCTGGTATACATGTATATGATGTTTTTAAATATAATGCTGGGCATGGGTACATTAAGGCAAGACAAGGCTTCGTCTGAAATCTGAAATGGAATGTTCCATTTCAAATTTCAGATATTTCTTCCTAAAAGATTTTCATTTCAGAGGATGATTTTGGATATACTCAGTCATGATAATAGACAATTTATTTGAGATTAAATACACATTAAAAATTAATAAATTTTTTCCGCTTCGCAGATAAAACATTCGGTTGGTCAGTTTACGGTTTTTTTTTTTTCATTTCATTTTTTTTTCATTTATTATTTTCTCCAAACCTTTGCAGATGATAATACTTAAATTAAGTCACATTATATATAGGAAGGAGCGGAGAGGGGCACATATAGTACATCTAGGTTTTAACCGACAACGGTGTTTTTTAATCAGGTAAAATGACCTCTTTTCGCGTCTGTACAAATTCAAATAAATTTTAAAAAAGTGATATGGCGGTTTTTGCCAATTTTTTTTTACTAATAATGTGGCATGTTTTGTTTTGTTCTGAAAAGTTGTATAACTGAATAAAGGAATTATTGCATAAAATCCCTTTGTGCACTAAGCAAACGTCTCCACTCAGCGATATACACCTCCCCATGCAGCTGTCATGCACACGATACGCCGGGCTTGTCCCCGCGAATTGTCGCCTAATGATAATAACATTTACACATAATAACAGAACATAACAGAGGACAAAACTAAAGGCTATCTGTGGTTTTCTAAAGTTTTACCATTTCTTTCAGTGTTACGCGACCCTTCGAATCAAGACTACTTTGAGCAGTTCGATTTACCCTGCCGTCAATCATACCTTATATGGAAAGAGTTCGTTTCTTCGGACGCCATTGCAGGCTGGTGATCACGCAGGAGTATACAAACTCCTCCTACTAGGTATGATTGACGGCAGAGTAAATTAAAATTGCTCAAAGTAGTTTTGATTCGAAGGGTCGCGTAACAGTGAAATCAGTGGTAATAGCAATTTTTTTCGTAAATAAAAAGTGAATATAATTTGTGAAGGATAATTTAATTAGGTCACAGTTATGAATCCCGGGTATCCTGAGATACCTCTTTGAAATATATTCTGGTATTTTCAGTAATTGCAGTGTGCTGAGCCAATCCTACACCTCTGATGTATCTTGCAAGAAACCGAGGTGCAGTATATTGGCAGTGATCCTCTAACATTGTTCCACCTTCTTTGCAATCAGTCAAATGAAATCCTTGATTAAATTGGAACCACCCTTTCAACTGGCTGCCTGACATGTGGGTAGAGACATTTTCTTGCATTTCTTTCACAGTCAATTGAATTTGGATTTTGCTGTTGAATCCTAAGAAGCGACCCTCTTCATGCATATCAAACTGGACAGTTCTGCGTCCATCTTGGTCTTGCGACCTCATGACGTTAGTCACGCCAGTGCTAAAATGGAGAGATACAAAATAAAAATTTAAATTCCAAATGACGACGGTTTTAAATGGACACTGTCCGGCTGATATATCGTTCGTGTTTTCATGATTATGGCCAGGAGCTTGCTTTAAGCTTGCTTTAATTATTATCTTGAAAATTATAGAAAAAAGAAGTCGACAAAAGTGATGAATGCAGAGAAATATTAATTTTATGAGACAAAATAATGGCCAAAAGAGTGAAAATTCCACAAATCCTGCACTTTAATATCGCCAAACTACTGCTTCTGTTTATCCAATTTAGTTGTATATTTGGTGGCATTTGGCGATATAACATGGAAATAAGCTAAGCTAAATTATGATATTTCGGCGGCAAAGTGTCATGAAGTGTCCCTTTACACACAAATCAAACATCGCGTGACCTATTGTCTCGTCGTATCACGCTATAATTTATAAATGCATATTCTATTTTTGACATTTTTAATACAGTTCTCGCAAAAACACAATGATTCTGATAAAAAGCCAAAGGTCCGTTTCAAAAACATTAGAAGCCTTAGTTAATTAATAGATTTCATAAGTTTCTTTCTCACTAATTTTGAGCCAAAACCTTTTACATTTGAAACAACACCGCAGATATTGCCTTTATTGGTAAAATTAACCAGAGTTAACAGTTTGCTTACCAATTTGGGTGGACTTTCAACCAAAATTCTGGCTCGTGAAAAAACTTTCGATAAACATCAGCCCGCTTGGCCGGTATATGCTTGTTCAATGTAAAGTCGAGGGTGTCAACTTGTAGTTCCCTGTACGTAAAATAACCGAGAACAACCGCCGAACATGACCCTACAATGAACTTGACCGACGCCATCACGAATCCATCATATCGGGTCATAACAGACCACGTGACCTCCCTAAAACAATGGGAAAAGAGTGAATATTTAATAGCAAAGAGAAGGTATGGATCGGGGGTTAGGCTGGAATAAATATATTTTTTAGTCCATTGTTTAATTAAATTAGAAATATTGACATTTATACCATGAAAGGCACCCCTGCTCTCACTCAAAATAACTAGGGAATGTCAAGAGGAGTCCCAGGTGGTACTCAGTTTAACAGTAATGGGGGATGCGAAGGATTTCTGTGGGTTTGCAATTCACGATTTTGGAAGTTTTTTCAGTTTAAAATTTCACCTAATATGTTTTTAGTATGAAATTCGTCCCCTCCCTCCAATGTTCACTGACCCCCTCCCCTCTCCTAGGAGTTTTGCTCCACTGACCTGATCCCCCCCCCCCCCCCCCCACTTGTGTCTAATTCCCCACCCACCCCTCCCTGCAACACTGTCCCCATGGGTAAGGCAGGTGATCATTACATGTCGTGAGCTCAATGCTACAATGTTAACTTGTTCAATGCTTCACAAATTCACCTGTCAAAAAGTAATGCAGCTATGTCACGCTGTATCTTCTTGTATCACAACAATAAAAGTTATTGTAATACAGTTTTTTGAGGAATCACTAAAGCAAAATGTTTCGGACTTAATTGCATTCTCACATGGAAGCTAAGGGCAAACAAAAACACTTAGCAAGGCGTAAAAATTATCAACATCTATAGTACTGCTAACAAACATGTCAAACGCACCCTTTTAATGTGATACTATACTAGACAAGTATCATAAACAGAATAATACATGGCTGCTTCATGTTCAACTCAATATCTCACTCATTTGCTTCACTTGTGAGTTGAATAATCCAAGAGAATATCCTTTTTTACTGGTACTGAACTAAGAACCTAACAAATCTTGATTTGACATGCTATAATTTTCAAATTCATCTAAAATAAATATCAAATTTAATGGCAATTTTTAGACATTCTTGGACATGTATGTGTCACACACTTCAGTTTACTAACTAATTAAGTTATTATCATTGAAAAAATGGGTTCCCTTTAAGAAAGCATGTGTCTACTTGCACTTAACACTAATAAATGCATTAGAACTAATTTAAAGTTTAAAGTGTTGGCTTTTGTAGAATTTAGTCTGAAGAAAGTGTGGAAAGGTCTTGCATGATTCAGATCTCGTGCCATTGACCATTAATTAGCAGATTTGAACACTTTTCAGTTGCCTGTTGATAAATGGATTGCATCATTGTTACAGCTTTCATTGTTACACTTCATTAAGGCAACTCTTATTGATACAGTTTATGGTTTCACAAAGTGTCTAGGCTACACAAGCACAGTAGACACAAAAATGTATTTTGAAATTATAGTTTGCAGTCAGTTTATTTTATAGCATGTTTTCATGTACCATGTAGTATTCGTTTTACTTTGTTAAGTAGATATGGCTCTGTTTAAACATGCTGTTCCCGTATAAATAATAATAATATTAATAATTTATTGTTTAATTATATATATATATATATATATATATATATATATATATATACACTGTATATATATTATATAAATAGAGAAACTATAAAAAACTAATTACTATGAACATAAGAATAAAAATAGTTAACCCTTACCATGCAATAATATGCCTAAAATATGTTAAAATTAATAATATGCTAAATGAAAAAGGTGTGTCTTGAGTTTGCACTTAAAAGTTCCATCAGTAAGGCTACACTTAATATCCATTGGAAATCTGTTCCAAAAACTGGGGGCACAAACCCGAGAATGCCAATAAAAATTAGAGGGTAATCCTCTTTCAAGAAAAGCACTTATTAATGTCCACAGTCACTGAAAATGCAAAGGTAAAGTCATACTCAAGCTACAAGTGGCGATCTGACTCAACAAACGTTTCACCCAGTTTCTGTGACACGAAGCAGCTAGAAGTAGTACTACTCACCAAGTGGTACTCTGTATATTTTTGGGTGGGGGTGTGCCGCTGGGATTCTGATACCCTTACCCTCTACCAGACCATGTTCAGCTTATTTTGCAAACCTATACTAGACTAGACATGGAAAATCCCTACCCTATCCCAGACTTGCAATTTTTAGAACTGTATCACTATTAAGAATAAAAATTAGCGATAGTAGTTTCAAATGACTTTTCGATGACTCAATGACTCATCATTTTCAAATTTGTGTAACTAAAGTCAGATTCTTGTGAGTTCATTATATAATAAATTGTGTGTGAAAGTCTTGTTGCATGTGATTAAAAAGAAATACAATATGGAACTTGTAGAGGGTGTTAATTAGGTAAATAGATTTGCTTTGATTAAGTCAGATTGAGTGTTCAGTTTCGGTTTCTTGTCCTTGATAACAATGTTAACGCCATGCTTTTATTTCCGTTGAGGGAAGGCTCTTTCTCTTCCAAGTAAGTTTCAATTCTTCATACCACTGATCAGTTTCCCGGCAAATGATACCCTATCGTAGACCACAACTCTCTGATTTAAATTACCCCTATCCCAGACTAAACTGCTTGAAAACCATACCCTTCACAGCAGCACATACCCATATAGCTTATATATGAGAGTACCGTACCCCCCGGGTACTACTCCCCCAGTAGATGTGAGGATACTGTAGGTTTCCTGAAGGGCTGACTGGTACTACCCATTTATATACAATGTGGTATAAAATTTTTTTGTTTTACGAAACAACATACAGTAATGGCAGAAAACGGACATAATGAACCACTGTCGTTCAGATCAAAAAATGTCCTTTAGTTTGCTACACCTCCCATAATCCAGTCCCTAAATACATGTGTAGCATTAATAATTTATTAACAGTCTATTTACCCTATGGCTTGCTGAGATATGTCTATGAAATACTGCAAAATATTTTCATTTATTTTAGTGTGCACAGCATGTCCATAGCTTCTAACTAATCTTGCAAGAAGGCGAGGTGCCGTGTAGGCTGCATGATCCTCTACAAGTGTTCCACCTTCTACAGAATCAGTCAGATGGAATCTTTGGTTGATTTGTACCATCCCTGCCTTCAAAGGCATAATTTGGGTAGCAGTATTCTCCTCTATCTCCTTCACAGTCATTTGAAAAGTGAAGTTACCAGTGTCGTACAATCCGGCTAATAAAACCATCCTTTGTTGGATGTCAAACTGAATAGCTCTTTGTCCATCTTTATCCTTGAATCTGACAATGTTCCTAACACCAGTACTAGGAAGTGAAAAAACAAATTATGTTAGTGATTCAAATGCTTGTTGAAGTGCCATCTTCAAGCTGTCAGACTTATAGTAAATAGCGACCGGGGGGGGGGGGGGGGGGGGGGGGGGGGGGGGACTCTCATAAAAAAATGACAGGGGTGCTCATCGTACCTTTTAGGGGTCAAAATTTGTAGATTGGTACCACTTAGGGTATGAAAATCTAAAATGACTACCATTAGAATAATTATTGCGGTACCTTTTAGGGTATTGAGCTAAAAAAAGTATGACAGAAATATGACGTGTTGTTTTGAATTGGTACCTCTTAGGGGTAAAACTTCTTTTGAGCCACACCCATCAAACGAGAAATCTTCTGGTACCTTTTAGGGTGTTTTTCGAAAATTTCCGATGAGCACCCCCATCATTTTTATACAGGAGACCCCCCCCCCCCCCCCCCCCCCCCCCCCCCCCGCCCCCCCTTCCCCGGGTTAGCGACATGGAGGGTTGGGTGGGGTGAGAACCAGAAAAACGGGGTTTTGGTCAGTCTGCATTTTGTGTGAATCCCATGCCGAAGATTAATTATACCAAAAGGCTTTCAAATCTGCATCAAACATAAAAGTTCTATGAAACCTTTAGAATGAATCAATCAAGGAACACACACTGGAATATACAGAAGACTGCAGCACCAGTACCCCACAGCCTTTTGAAAACCATGCCAAAGATCTTTGGTGTAATTAGCCTGCAGAACAGGCGTTATTTTTTTAAGCGTTTCAGGCGAGCGCGGCAGGCAAACGCGAAGCGCGAGGCGAACGCGAAACGCGAGGCGAGCGCAAAGCGCGATGGGAGAAAAAAATAACGCCTGTCCGCACACCATTGTTCGTGCTGTTCCGGCGTTCATATATGAACGCGGCTATCCAATTGGCTGCTCGATATCATGTGATCATAATGGTATGACACATAATAATGGCGTAAACAAAACAGACACTAGACCGGCGAAGCGGAACCCATAATAAAATCACAGCTTTGTCTGAGGCAAACCTCACGTAAACTTCAATTCTCTACAAAATGAATGGCTAACTTTTAAAGCTACATCTCTCTCTGCTAAGCTTGAATCTACAGATCGATTTTCGTGACAAATCCTACGAAAACTAAAATAGCTGGGCCCAGCGTGACAAAAACATGGCAAGATAGACATGCAAGGGTGACATCTCATTTCAGATCCTGTCATTTCAGAGAAGAAGAAGTGAAAATCTTTCGTATATATAACTAACATGCCGAAAGCAACACTCTAACCGCAATGAAAAAAGAATGCTCATAATTTATCGAGAACAAAAACTACAGGAAATCACAATAGACAGATTTGACCTTCCGTCCATTGCATGCACGCGGCATTTTTTACAAAAGTTCAATCGGTCAGCACCAAAATCCTCCAAAACAAGCTAAATGTACACTCGTTCAAAACAAATAGAAGGAGCAAATGGCATTAAAAAGCATAACGTTACATGTAAAGTCGTGCGTGCTTGCCATTTTACGCGTGTGACTCTTCGACATGAAGTCTAAGCTGGGATAAAATTTCACAGATCTTGGCTCCTTTACGGTCTTCCCTAATGGGTTGCCGAAAACTTGTCACAGAACTGGAACGCTTCACAGTTTCGGACACCAGAATCTGCAAGTCTTCTGCAAATGCTTTCTTTTGAGTAGCTGGCGTATGTTCGGCGCAGAACCGTCAGGACATTTTATACCTTCGCCGGTGGTCGGTTTGGCTCTCGCACCATATGGGGCCAAAATAGGCCGTTTTGCGTTATCATTGGTTGGTGATTTGGGGGTGTGTATGGGGGAGGAAGGGCACAAACAATGGTGTGCGGACAGGCGTTATTTTTTTCTCCCCTCGCGCTCCGCGCTCGCCTGCCGCGCTCGCCTGAAACGCTTAAAAAAATAACGCCTGTTCTGCAGGCTATGGTGTAATAAACCCAAACAAAATGCAGACTGGGGTTTTGAGAAGTCTGTGAGATCATATTGGGCAGGACATCAGACACTGGGAATTGGGATTTCCAAGGTGGTGAAAAGTGCGAGCCTGATTCTGGTTTGTTGTCAGTCTCGATTTGTATGCTGGTGACATGAGATCGAAACAAGGACAACTCATGAACACAACCCAAACAAGGCAGCTAGTATCCTTTCAATTAATTAGAACACCTATAAATTCGCACAAAAAATAAATGCAAATTTATATGGCTTAATTCAGCTTAATTCTATCTCAAACCACAGCGAGATCAATTTCTCATAGTATAAACATTCAGGTACTACTGTCTACAAGCAGTTAGTATAGTATATTTGTACAATGTTCTATACTACGATGTAAACTTATTAAAGCTTTAGTTTAGCTATATATAAGCTAAGCTTAAGCTTACTTAAGTAAGTCTTTATAAATAATAAACTTAACTGCTTATTAAATTAAGTTAAGCTTAACTATTACGTACCACAGTGGGTGGACTTTCGCAAAAAAATCAGGTTCGTCAAACAATTTCTGGAAAATATCAGACCGCTTGGCTGGTATATGAATGTTAATGGTGAAGCCAAATGTGTCAATTTGTAGCTCCCTGTAGGCAAAATAGCCAAGACCAGCCACCAAACACGACAACAAAATCAACTTGAGTGCCGCCATATTGAAAACGGGGAATGCCCTGGGGACGAGGTTGACAGTTAAGGTTTTGGCACAGGCAGCCCAACTACCGACACACCACTGACATTTTTGGCGAGTCCTTGTCTTTTCTATGTAGACAAATGATAGGCCATTTTCGATATATTGAAATTCTGACTTTGAATTCGAGGCTTGCGGAATAAAACAAAAGAAATTTTAAAATTATTGGTCTCCGAACCTCAATGTCATTTATTTTGTTTTATTCCCCTAATCGTTGCCGATGCCCTTGACCTATGCAATTTTTGACATTTTAAGTAATGGTCCTAGTAAGAAGTAGGCAACCTAACGGCAAGGAATGCAGAAAGGTGTTAATTGTGATATTGTTGAAACCGTCCACCTCATTGGCTAAAACATGAAAATCTACCATCACTTCATCAGGTAGCGCATGTATTTCTCTCTAGTTTACTAATTGATTATTGATTCCCTTTTAGTGAAAACCATTGCGAGTTTATGCAACGAAAATTCTATGTGGGAAACAAGCAAAATTAGAAGTCTTTCCTGGCCATTGTTTTGGAGTCTCACGATTGGATGAAATCTTGTAACACAAAAGAAACATCGCTTTAAAACATAGTTTCAGTTAATTTTATTTCAAAACCATGTTGTCCATAGGTTGATGTATTCTCAGTACGAAAATCTAAACATTCTTATGTGGGGAAAGCAAAATGCCGCAGAACAATAGAAGATTGCCTAGTTCTTACACGCATTGTTACTTAAACTCTTTGCATGTAGTGTCAGCTAAGTATATCCGGCTCAAATTTCCTGGAAAGCTAAGTGTGCTATGCCCTCTCAATATTTGGAGTTAACTTTTTTGTAGCTTGACTAGATCCGCAAGGCTCCTACAAGCCAACTCGTGAATCGAATGAGAAAGAACCTTCAGAACCCCCATCCCCCCCCCCCCCCCCCCCCCCCCCCACCTCTTCTACACATTTTGCTACACTGACCCTTCCCCAACCCTTTGCGTCTAACTTCCAACCCTCCCCTCCATCCAACGCCATTCCCGGGGGGGGGGGGGGGGGGGGGGGGGGGGACTCCCATAAAAAAAATGACGGGGTGCTCGTCGTACCTTTTAGGGGTCAAAATTTGCAAATTGGTACCGCTTAGGGTACTAAAATCTAAAATGACCGCCGTTAGAATTATCGCGGTACCTTTTAGGGTATGAGCCGAAAAAATATGACAGAATATGACATGTATTGTTTTAGAATTGGTACCTCTTAGAGGTAAAAATTCTTTTTTAGCCACACCCATCACCGAGATTCTGGTACCTATTAGGGTGTTTTTCGAAAATTTCCGACGAGTACCCCGTCATTTTTATATGCGAGTCCCCCCCCCCCGGGCGCCATTCCCACGAGAAAAGCAGATGACCATTACCTATCAGATTTGGAACAGGCAAAATATATGCGCATGCACTCCTTATATGCTGGTCAGCGGAATTTAACCAAGAAAAGTTACAGCTGATAGAAGGAAGGGGGGATTAGGACTAACTGAAAATATGCATATGCGTCCCCGTCTGCTATAATGCGTTCAATGCTTTGTGCATTCACGAGTTCAAAATGAAGTATTATTTTAAACAAAGATTCCCATTTTAAAGGTGGCGTCATTTTACTACGACTTAGTACCAGAATTCATTACATTTTTCCTTTCTTATTTTAATTTTGTAATCCCAGTCAAGCTTATAACAATAGATACTAGGCCACGTAGCACTACGTGATACAAACAAGGAATCAGAGAATTAATTCTGTGTGTAAATTATAGTGCTAAGGTAAACCCATAAATTTCCCTGTACTGAGCGTTAGCCCTAGTAAGGAAATGAGGGACCACACGAGGGAAAGAAAAAAAATCTTTGACCTTGGTGGGATTCAAACCCATGACCTTCGGATTAGATCTTCCGTCGCTCTACCGCTTGAGCGAAGAGGCCGTACGGGAGCAGATCGTGGGTAATAAGGTGGTAATTCGTGACAAATGAGAATGTGAAGGGTACAAATAAATACAAGGCCACGTAGCACTAGGTGATACAAACAAGGAATCAGAGAATATACTCTGTGTGTAAATTAAAGTGCTAAGGTAAACCCATAAATTTGCCTATACTGAGCGTTAGCCCTAGTAAGGAAATGAGGGACCACACGAGGGAAAGAAAAAAATCTTTGACCTCGGTGGGATTCGAACCCTTCACATTCTCATTTGCCACGAATTACCACCTTATTACCGAATCCCACCGAGGTCAAAATTTTTTTCTTTCCCTCGTGTGGTCCCTCATTTCCCAGTCTCCTCCCTGTTTCGCCGATGTATATCTTTTTGCAAAAAGTACATGTTATGCAGTAGATAACATTTACGGAGGTGCATGTGAAACGATCAGTGATTTTAATAGATCGTTTGGGTGCTGTTATTTTGTTCGCGTTGTGAATGAAAGTGTTACATCGTGTGCGTGTGCATTAAAACGTTTCCGGTTCATTGTCAGATTTCAGTGTGCTCGTAACTAGAAAGTTGCCTATGTTTTTGTCACGTTTGAATGAAATTAGTGGGGGTTGTGAAAAAATTCTGCAAGTTTCGGGGTAGTTTTGGAGTAATTTGAAATTTTTTAAAATGATGCTTTTGACTGTGTTGTTGTGTGGGTGGAAAGTGAGGGTGAATGGAATTCTCTCGTTCTCTTCCTTCTGTGACGTTTGTAGTGCTGATTGTCTGTCGATCTGTTGTGCACGTTGTTGGCCCGTATTAACAACAGAGTCAGGGTCCCGGGGGGGGTGTACTTCTTTATATGACCTATACGGGGACGTGCCGCTGGACAGGGTATGGTTTTGGCATTTTTGTCCTGAACAGGGTGTATAATTTAACGTGAGTCTGTCCTAAACAGGGTCTGAATCTGTCCTAAACAGGGTATGGTTCCAGTTACTTTAGCGCTTGTGGCGACTTCCCTTGTCGTGATTAGTATATTCATGCGAAGGCGAAGTCGTTTTCTTTTCAAAGGATCCGTCTACCATTTTTTAAAGCTCAGATCACTAACCACGCTCGAGCCGTGTCCTAGACAGGGTCCTAAAATAGAGGGTGTTGTCCTACACAGGGTAGGTATTTTCGTTTTTTTTTTGTCCTAAACATGATCAGGGTCTCAGACCCTCAGCGGCACCCCTATACCCAAATATTGGTCAAGTAACCCCCCCCCCCCTCCCCACGTTTCTTGAAAAACTGGCACATTTCTTCTGATTTGTTGGAAAAATCAGAGTCATCACTACATAGACGTCGAAGTCCGAGAAATTGAAAATACGGAATGGCGATTTTAACGTGCGATGGATGTGAGGATGAATTTAACAGATAACTGTGGGAATCTGTAGGTTTGTAGTGCACACTTCTGGATAAACTGTTACTGTTTATTGAAATATTGATGTCAAGAAAAGCGACTGAGGTTTCGGAAATTTCCCAGGTATATTTTAGAGCTGGATGAAAAGTATTGACAGAAGTTATGAATTGATTAAGTTCCTCTTTACTGGAAGAGGTAGCGCCAATGCAATCATCGATATAGCGGCCGTAGAGTTCGGGTTTGGTTCCGTGGTACTGACTGAAAAATTTGTCTTCGACGTAGCTTACAAAAAGGTTAGCGTAGCTTGGTCCCATTTTGGTGCCCATGGCGACACCATTTACTTGTAGTAGTTTTGGGAAAATGAAAAACAGTTAAGTGTCAAAACCAATTCGGCTAAGCGGAGCAGTGTTTCTGAGCTTGGGTTTTGAATGGAGCGCTGGTCGAAAAAATATTTTAGTGCTTGAAGTCCTTTGTCATTGGGGATGACGGTATATAAAGAGGTAATGTCCATAGTAAAGAGGTAATGTCTATAGTGAAAATAAAAATATCTGTGCGTATTATCTGTTAAAACGTCGAATAAGGTGTATATATTGCAGACCTATTTTTACTAATGTAGAAATAGAAACCCAACAAATCTGATTTGACATGCTATAATTTTCTTTGAATATTAATATATCACAAAACCTGTGAAACAATGGAGTTAGTACATGTATCTAATAATGTCTATTTTGTCTAATTTCCATTTCACTCTATTATACAGATATAATAAAATATTTTCTGAATGGAAGGTAAAACCTGTTTCCTTCATGTACATTATGTATGCTGCATTGGTATTTGCTTGTTATTTTGTTTTATGTTTTTGTGTACATAATCTGGTTTTCTTTTTACATTCAGTTTTATGATTAACAAGTAGATTGGGTCCTCATAATTTGAGCATAAAAATAATCAATAATAAAATAATCAATAAAAAATTATAGGGTTAATGAATGACCAATGGTAACAGATCATTGACTGACACAATAAATGTAACCAAATATATATTTTTTTAATTTGGTTTGAACAGTTTGATTTTTATTTTCCTTTGTCTCAGATTCATTATCATAACCAGAAACAAAGCAAAACAAAAATCAAACTGGTTGAAAAAAATTTCAAACCAAAGAAAAATTTGAACCACAACATATATAATAATTAAAGTGCATATGAAGTAATTTTTTATTTTGTCTTTTTTTTGGAGGTTATTATGTCTTAATTTCGAAATGATAAAAGAAAATTGTCAGAAAAAAATTTAAGGCCTCTTTTTTGCCGTCCAAAGTAGCACAATTTGCAGAAATCAGTGTCCCGGAGACTGGAAACAAGTTGTCCATATCCATTGTGTTGATGACGTAGAAAATACTTGAAATTCGTTCTTTTGTATGCTCACATTGTGTTTCGCTCCATTTCTTCAAAAGAATGTCAGACTGTGATGAAATTATGTCTTCTACAGAGTCTCTGTCAGACAGACACAAAGTCGCCGAGGTCGAAGACTTCTCCTTTGCCGCCATGATACTCGCGAGTTAAAGTATTTTCTACGTCACAGCCTTGTAATACAATAGCTTTGGCCACACGCTCGATAGAGACACTTTCTGGCGGAAAATTCAACACTTTCAAGCCAAATAATTTCACAATGGGAAGGATCTTTTCGATGAAACCCACAAATTTAGATAAAGAAAGTAAAGCACTATCAAACCATGGAAATTCTTTTTTTACTTCATATGCACTTTAAGTAATGGTCCTAGTAAGAAGTAGGCAACCTAACAGCAAGGAATGCAGAAAGGTGTTAATTGTGATATTGTTGAAACCGTCCACCTTATTGGCTAAAACGTGAAAATCTACCATAACTTAACCAGGTTTAAACCCCTGGAATTCAACTTCTGGTAGGTTTCCTTAAGAGTTGGCAGGTACTATCAGGGCTCGAGACTAAGGGTAACCAACAAGCCAAAGTCTAGTAAAAATTCAATTTTAGTTTGGAATTTTGCTTTTACATGTACTAGCCATTTGGGCTAGTAAAAATTGTGAAGCACCATGCCAGACATAACGAAACCAAACTGAAAATTACATTTCTCTGTACTTTTGTTAAGGTATAAGTCTTAATTTTCAGTATTTTCCTGTATATTCGTATGTTCGTAAGGTGTTAGTTAGTCTTACCTTTTCAATGTTTTTCTGTACGTTCGTATGTTCATACATTTGTAGGTTTGTACAAGGTAAAGTGTTAGCCTAATCTTCTCAATGTTTTTCCGTAAGTCTGTATGTTTGAACATTGTTACTTTCGTGAGGTGTTAGCCTTATCTTCTCAATGTTGTTTTTTTACATTTGTACATTTCTAAGGTGTTAGTGTTATCTTCTCATCGTTTTCCTCCTCCATTCATACGCTCGTAAGGCGTCAGTCTCATCTTCTCAACTTTTTTCATAATTATGTTTATAGTACCGGTAGGTTGGTAAGGCGTTAGTATGAGATTTTTGAAGAAAACTAGGTAAAAAGTATGATCAAGCTGTACAATTCTGTACAATTCTGGCTAGTGAAAATTTATTTTAGTTAGTGTATTCAAACATGTCACTAGCCACTAGGCTAGTAAGCAGAAAAGTTAGTCTCGAGCCCTGTAGTACGCATTTATACACCTACGTACATAGAGAAAGTTTCTTGTATGTACATGTCTATATTGTGGTGCAATTTTGTTCTTGGTGCAAATTTTATTTTCCTTTGTTTTTGGGTATGGTAATGTATGATAATGAGTTTTAAACAAAGGAATTATAAAATTTGCACCAAGGATAAAATTGCACCACAACATCTATACCAAAACAACACCATAGCAGAGATCAGGCCTAATGAACCACTGTCATTCAGATCAAAAAGTCTTTTAGTTTGCTACACCTCCTACAATCCCTTAATATAGCATCAATAGCATTACAGGGCTCGAAATTGCGCCTGTATCGGGCGCATTTGCGACTAAAGATTTCGCTTTTGCGACCAAAATTTGTCTATTAGTCGTGATTTTGCGACTGTTTAACAGCCAATTTCACTCTCCATTAACACGGTCTCCAAGAAGTGTATCACAGGCGCACTTGTCAGACTTTGTCAGCAATTTCTCGTTTCTTATTTCCAGTTCCGGTGGTAGTAGTTAGTTATTTTTTTTGCGACTGAAATTTTAGAACTTGCGACTAAATTTTAGGAATTACTCGCAAATTGCGATTGAGAATTTTTTTTAATTTCGAGCCCTGCATTAGCAGTCTATTTACCCTTGGCTTGCTGAGATATGTCTATGAAATATTGCAAAATATTTTCAGTTATCTTAGTGTGTGCAGCATGTGATTGGCTTCTTATGAATCTTGCAAATAAGCGAGGTGCTGTAAACGCTGCATGATCCTCAACCAGTGTTCCACCTTCTTCAGAATCAGTGAGACGGAATCCTTGGTTGATTTGTACATGTACCATGTCCCCCACAGTGGCTGTTAGTTGGGTAGCAGTATTCTCCTCTATCTCCTTCACAGTCGCTTGAATAGTGAAGTTACCAGAATCATATAATCCGGCTAATAAAACAGCCCTTTCTTGGATGTCAAACTGAAGAGCTCTTTGTCCATCTTTATCCTTGAATCTGACAATGTTACTAACACCAGTGCTAGAAAGCAAAAGAAAAGAAATAAATTTCTCTGTTTGCGATTTAAATGGGTGTTAAGCAGAGCAGTAACTTAACCTTATGACATGCCATCTTCAAGCTGAGAGTCTTGTAGAAGTTGCAAAGGAGGGGGGGGGGGGGGGGGGGGGGACAGGGAGCGAGAGAACCAGAAGAAACGAGTCTACAGGATAAGGTAGGAACACAAGACATAAGACAGACAGTTGCGGAATTGGGATTGTCAGCAACTTTTAGACATTCATGAAAACTACTTTTTCATGCCACAGACCTCAAACTTTGTCATTTTGCTTATTATGTGATGCTGTTTTCATTTCTGGTTACTAGCTATATGTCTGGTTCTGCAAGCAGGCAAGATGAACAAAAGCCTGCACTCTGGATGGTTACCAGATCAGGATGGTAAGATGGAGCTATCTTGACCACTGTGTTACCTAGCCTATGTGAAGCTGTACCGCACCGTACCGTGCCATATAGGGTGTCATTTGCTGGGAAACTGATCAGTGGTATGAAGAATTATTTATAGAGCGTTTTCACTGGCGTCATATCAAAATTCAGAAGCCGTTTTCGATTCCAAAATGTTTATGGAATTGTAGAGAGTGTAAAACTACACATCTAGGACAAATTTTGAAGCACAAGAACATTTAGTTCAAGAGTTACATGTATAGGCGAACGAGTGTTAGACATTTTTAGTAAGAAATGTATGGAGCAGCCATCTTGGTGTACACCAACATGGCGGCCAAAAATTCAAAGCCTTAATTACACCAAAAATCTCATCACAAAATATTGTATTCACTATAAGTGCCATTAAATCGGCTCATAAGCATCTGTAATTCAAAAATAACTTTCAACTGGTTCAATTTTGTTGATTTTCGCGGCTTATTTGAAATAGCGTGACGGATTGCGTGACACATTTAAAACCTTTATAAATCGGAAGCAAAACATCATTAAAACCTGAAGCTTTTTGTGAAAGATTATAACACTGGTATCCATATACCATGTTAGAAACAGCTTTGTAGGATGTGTACTTTAGATTTTTGAATTTTTATGACGTCATGTTAAAACGCTTTATAGCATAGGAATTGAAACTTGAAAGAGAAAGAGCCTTCCCTAAAAGGAAATAAAATCATCACAGCAACATTCTTGACAGATAGTTTTCCATTAAAAACACTAATACTGATACAGTTCTAAAAGTAGCAAGTCTGGGATAAGGTAGGGATTTTGGTGTCTAGTCCAGTATAGGGTTGGAAAATCAGCTTTATATGGTCTGGCACACCCCCACCCAAAAATATACAGAGTAACCCTATACTTGGTCAATAAATAAATGTACGTAGGTATGAATGTTTCCCCAAATAACTTTAAATCATTTCAAGGACTGCTGGATAAAACAACGTAAATTTTATCTAATAGATTCTTCAATCTATGATAAGGTTTCCTTTTAAAGTTTGCAGTACTGCACGACACTGTTTGAACGAACACAGAAAACGTTTGAGTTTAGTGACTTCTTGAGAACAACTTATTTTCCAATAGATATTGCAAACGCCTTAATCTCAACTCAACCCACAAAGAGATGAAGTTCTCACTGTAATATTCGGGTTCTATAAGCTGCAATTATATTAAAGAGCTTTCAGTTGTTTATATATTAATAAGACTTAAGCTTATCATCTTACCACAGAGGGTTGAGTTTCACAAAAAATTCAGGTTCGTCAAACAATTTCTGGAACACATCAGACCGTTTGGCTGGTATATGAATGTTAATGGTGAAGCCAAGTGTGTCAATTTGTAGCTCCCTGTAGGCAAAATAGCCAAGACCAGCCACCAAACATGACAACAAAATCAACTTGATTGCCGCCATATTGAAAACGGGGAATGCCATGGGGACGAGATTGACGTTTTGGCACAGGCAGCCCAACTACCGACACACCACAGGCTTTCGGCGAGTTCTGGTTGTCTTTTCATTATTCGAAAAGAAATTCCCGAATAATGTACGGGTCCCTGTATTACACCTGGGAATCCCGGTTTCAAGACACGAGCTATTATAAATTGAGAATTTCAGTCGAATAAAAAATCCCTTATTTGATGGCTTAACAGATAATACATGCAGACATTTTACTCATTGCTCACGTTTTTTCTCACCCTTGCGGGGCTCGAAAAAATACTAAGCAACCCGTAAAATATCTGTGCATATTATCTGTTAAAACGTCGAATAAGGCCTATTTTTACTAATGAAGAAATAGAAACCCAACAACATGCTATAACTTTCTTTTATATTTGATATATTAATAGATTGATTTCACAAAACCTGTGAAACAATGGACTTAGTATCTAATAATGGCTAGGGCTGCACTTGGTGAGTTAACTGGGTTAATTTTTTAGTATTACCTGGTTAAAATAACCCAGTTAAAATAACTGGGTTAAAATAACTCGGTGAAAAGGTGTTTGTAATGAAATAACCGAGTTTATTTTTCTGAGTGGCCGCACTTCAGAAGGTTGAACTTTGAACATAAGAGATCATGTTATCATTTGCCAGCGAGAGCTGCACAAAACAATACGATTAATGAGCAAAAACAATGCCTGTGCAAATGCATTTTACATATTGTTATTCCCTGCAAAACAACATGGTCAAATGATCAAATTATTCGTTTTGTGGAGAACATAAACACACGACGCTTTTCCTGCTGCGACCACATAGTATATGTACCATGTTTTTGTATTTATGTGTGTGTTTTTTTGTATCCACTGGGGAAAATTCAATTTTTATTCAATCAAACCAAATGAGTACCATTTCTCGCTGCATTTTTCCTAGCTTTAAGCTCTATATTTGCCACTATAGCCTACCAGGGTGATTTAAGTGTCATGTCATTAAATGTCAGAGGGTTAAGAAATCAGGTTAAAAGAAGAAGTATTTTCAGGTTTTTGAAAGATCAGAATTGTTTATTTTACTTTCTGCAAGAAATTTATTCAAAACCAGGTGATGAAACAGTTTGGAGGAGTGAGTGGGGAGGTGACATTTTCTTTTCACACGGCTCAATTCATAGCAGAGGTGTTTGTATCTTAATTAACCCCTTATATGGTCAGACGGTTAACAACTTCAACAAAGACCAAAATGGGAGAATTGTCTCAGTGGACATAGCTTCTGAAGCAGGCAACTTATCTGTATGTAATATTTATGCTCCAAACAATTTACAACAGCAGAATGAATTTTTGCATTTTTTACATGAATATTTAATGTCCAACACTGACATTGGAAACCTAGTTATAGGAGGTGACTGGAATGTTGTTCTTTATGCCATTGACAAAATAGGTGGCGCGGCGTGGAAGCCACATACTTATCGAAACAATCTTATATCAATGATGAGAGAACTTGAGCTTGTTGACATCTATAGAAAACAAAATCCGAGCAAACTGAGTTTCACTTATGAGTCCAAGGCACTCAATCTCAGCTCACGAATCGATTTCTTTCTTATTGCTCAATCCTTAATCAAATGTGTGTCTCACATAGGTACAAAAGTCTCTATTGCTCCTGATCACAAAGCAGTAAAACTTAGTTTGACTGTTACGAAAAAAAGACGCGGACCGGGTCTATGGAAATTCAATAATTCTCTTGTAGAAGATGAAGAATATAAAAAACTTATAAAAGAAAATTATCCTAACATAATAAATAAATACTCGGATGTGGAAGACAAAAGGTTAAAGTGGGAACTTATCAAAATGGAAATAAGAGCGCTTACAATCCCTTATTCCAAAAACAAACAAAAAAAGCTTCGTATAAAGGAACAAGACCTAGGGGACCGATTAGAGGAGCTCGACAATCTCCTCTCTCAGAATGTCGATGTAGATGATACAAGCGAAACTCAGAAACGGGAATATACTCGATTAAAACAGGAACTTCATTTCTTATATGAAAACAAGGGAAAAGGTTCAATTCTTCGTTCTAAAGCTAGATGAACTGAGCAAGGTGAAAAATCAACAAAATATTTCTTTAATCTAGAAAAGCGAAACTATAACCGAAAAGTAATTAAAGAACTGAAACGGCCAGATGGAGATAACATTTCCAAAGAAGAAGACATATTATTGGAAATTGAAAATTTTTATAGAGATTTATATACGTCAAACCATGTAGAGGATAAAAGCAGATTATTTGAAAATTTTGTCAGAAATCTTGAAATACCGAAACTCCAAAATACGGAACAAGACGAACTGGGAGAAATCACTCTTAAGGAATGTAGTGATGTTTTGCGGACGTTTGCAAGTGGAAAATCTCCCGGAGATGACGGATTTACCTGGGAGTTCTATAACTGTTTCTTTGACTTGTTGGGACAAGACTTAGTCGATTGTTTCAACGCAGCATTTAAAGAAGGCGAAATGTCAATCTCTCAAAAGCGAGGTGTAGTTACTCTAGTCCCAAAGGAAGATTCAGACCTAGCTGATCTCGCAAACTGGCGACCGATAACTTTACTTAATATGGACTACAAAATTGCGTCCAAAATTGTAGCCAGGAGAATAGAAAAAGTTTTGACGCTCTTAATTAATCCAGATCAAACAGGTTTCATAAAAGGGAGGTATATAGGTCAAAATGTCAGGCAGATAAATGATATTCTTGAGCAAACAAAACTTCAAAACATTCCGGGGTTACTTCTGCAACTTGATTTTCGTAAAGCGTTTGACACTATTGAATGGGATTTCATCCAGAAGACAATTACGGTATTTAATTTTGGTGATAATATCAAACGATGGATAACCACTCTTTACAAAAATTCAGAAAGTGCAGTTTTAAACAACGGCTTTTGTACCAACTACTTTAAGCTATCAAGAGGAGTGAGGCAAGGCTGCCCTTTGTCCCCCTATTTATTCATTCTTGCAGTTGAGTTACTAGCTTGTAAGATTAGACAAGACAAGGAAATACATGGTATAACTATCTTTCGGAAAGAATTTAAAATAGGCCAATTCGCTGATGATACCACTCTCTTTTGCAAGGACACGAACACCGTGCAAAGAGCTATTGTACGATTGAATGACTTCGGTGACCTATCAGGTTTGCGACTAAATCCATCAAAAACAAAAGCAATGTGGTTGGGACCCTGGAGGTATTGCAAAGAAACACCTTTCGGATTCAAATGGCCAAAAGAGCCGATAAGAGCCTTAGGGATATTTATATCCTATGATGAAAAAAAAAATGACCAATACAATTTTAAAGAAAAAATTCAAAAAATAGATACTATTCATGGCATCTGGCAGTCCCGAAACCTTACACTATTTGGAAGATGTCTTATAACTAAAAGCCTTGGCATTTCGCAGCTGGTTCATTCTACTTCGATTCTTGATATCCCTAAAAAATGCATTCAAGATGTTAATTCTATGATATTTAAATTTATATGGAAAAACAAGAAAGACAAAATCAATCGTAAAGTCATGTTTCAAGACTACGACAATGGAGGTCTACGTGCGCCCAGCATAGAAACTATGTCCAAATCACTCAAATTGGCATGGATCTCGAGATTTTTAATAAACGACCAAATGGGCAGTGAATCCTGGAAGGTTATACCAAACTATTATTTTGATAAATATGGTGGCTTAAAATTCCTGTTGCACTGTAACTATGATGAAAAGTTCCTCGAGCAGGCAAAATTCCCGAACTTCTACAAGCAGATCTTACTATATTTCTCTGAACTTAAAGCATCTTATAATCCAGAATCCGATCAGGAATTGATTCTATATAATAACAAAGAAATTCGAATTAACAGTCAAACTATCTTTTATCGGAGCTGGTTCAGTAGTAATATTATTTTTATCCACGATCTGTTGAAGGCGGATGGAAAAATTCTCTCTTACGCTGAGTTCATCCGAAAATACAAACTCAGTTGTAATTTCCTAACATACATGCAAGTTGTATCTGCAATACCTCAGACCCTCATTATTAAGGCAAGGATAAAATGCCTAGATAAAACTATTCTTCTTTCAGAATATGAGTTTCAGCTGTCTCGGGATACTACCATAAATTTACTTAAATTAAAAAACAGGGATTACTACTGGCTTTTGATAAATAAGGACAAGCAAGTATTGAAGGCAAGCGTAAAGTGGGAGAGAGATTTACAGCCAGACATGGTGCGGATTGACTCTTTTTTTAGTCGTGTAAAATATATTTCTAGAGAAAACAAGCTGAGAGAATTTTACTTCAAACTTTTGCACAGAATAGTTGTTACAAAAAGAGAACTGCATTTATTTGGTATTAAAAATGATATGCTTTGCATTTACTGTCGCGAAAATGATTCCATTATTCACACTTTTTCAAATTGTCACTGGTCTAAAGAGTTTTTCTTGGAAGTTATTAAGTGGTTTAACAAAGAAAATGGCACCTCTTTCTCCTTATCCCCAACGGAAATTCTCTTCGGCACGAGCTCCACCTCCAAGACTGACCTGATTACCAATAACTTAAACTGTACTCTCCTCTTTGCTAAATATTACCTCTATACCCAAAAACTAGCACAGAAAAACCTATCTTTAGAGGAATTTGTAGTTAAATTAAACTGTAGATTTCATCTAGAAAAATCCCCTCTGTAAAATAAAACATAACTATTATATAATTTAAAATATATTGTTAACTACTATATAGAGTTACTAAATGATTAGTGCAGCTTCAGACTATAAACAAAAATTGAAATCGCCAATGCCAACCCAGTCTCGGAATGTCTAGTGTAGTGTATTGTTGTAACATCTTGTCATGTATTCCTTTGTATTGTAACCTTTTAAATCTGCTTGTTACGTAAATGTTTTGTATAAATAAAAAAAATAAAAAAAAAATAAAAAAAATAAAAAAAATGCCTGTGCAAATGCATTTTACATATTGTTATTCCCTGCAAAACAACATGGTCAAATGATCAAATTATTCGTTTTGTGGAGAACATAAACACACGACGCTTTTCCTTTCTCTATTTGAAATTGAAAGTCGTCCCTACGAAGGTCTATGAATCCAACAGGAAGCCAAAAATCACTGCGCGAGCAAAGATGATTGACAGATCGGGAAAGTTAACCTGCACTAAACTACCTAGCGAGGTGGTTTGAATAAACCTGGTTAAAAAATCTATTGTTCTTTAATTATTTGCCATGGGAACCGCTAAATTCGGTAAAGGCCAAACACATGTGGCCGCATCAGGAATTTTGTTAAACCAATTAATTTTAATTAATTAATTGCAAATAACCGGGTAAACTACTCTTACTAGTGCGGTCACAGCCATTGTCTATTTGTCTAATTTCTATTTCACTAACAGATATAATAAAATATTTTCTGAACAGAAGGTAAAACCTATTTCCTTCATGTACATTATGTATGCTGCATTGGTATTTGCTTGTTATTTTGTTTTATGTTTTTGTGTACATAATCTGGTTTTCTTTTTACATTCAGTTTTATGATTAACAAGTAGATTGGGTCCTCATAATTTGAGCATCAGCTCTGTGAGGCTTCCCTTCCTGTTTTGGAAAAGTTTGTAAATAAAATAATCAATATATCAATAAAAAATTATAGAGTTAGGACCTGGTCGCACTACAGTCAAAAACAAAAATTAGCCCGTGCAAAATGACATAAAAACAAAAACATTCCACAAAAAGCATGTCCCACCGGAGCGGTTTCTTTTGTTTTCCTCGATTTTTGCACGGGTGGATTTTTGTTTTTGACTCTAGTGCGACCAGGCCCTTAATGAATGATCAATGGTAACAGATCATTGACTGACACAATAAATGTAACCAAATATAATAATTAAATAATTTAGTTATTATTGATCACTGAAAAAATGTATCTTAAAATTATAGCCAGTCTAGTTTATTTTATAAAGCTATCAGAGGAATCATCTTTCAAGAATACCACATATAAATATCCACAGTAACTGAAAAAGTAAAGGTAAAGCCACACTCAAACTACAAGTGGTTCATACAACAAAAGCTTAACAAAGTTTCTGTGGTGTGAAGCAGCTAGAAGTATTACTACACCCCACTGCATGTGATGGCACACTGTATGGTTTAAACTTTTGGAATTAAACTTCTGGTAGGTTTCCTTAAGAGTTGGCTGGTACTATCAGGGCTCGAGACTAAGGTTAACCAACAAGCCAAAGTCTAGTGAAAATTCAATTTTGGCTGATGGAATTTTGCTTTTACTAGCTATAGCTATTTGGGCTAGTAAAAATTGTGATCAAGCACCATGCGAGACGTAACGAAACCAAACTGAAAATTACATTTCTCTGTACTTTGAACATTAATTTATGTATGTCTTACATTTTCAGTGTTTTCCTGTACATTTGTATGTTCGTAAGGTGTAAGTCTTATCTTCTCAATGTTTTTCTGTACGTTTGTATGTTCATACATTTGCAGGTTTGTACAAGGTAAGTTGTTAGCCTAATCTTCTCAATGTTTTTCCATAAGTTTGTATATTTGAACATTGCTACTTTCAAAAGGTGTTAGCCTCAATGTTTTTTTTTTTTTTACATTTGTACGTTTCTAGAGTGTTTCTAGAGTGTATCTTCTCGTCGTTATCCTCTACATACGCTCATAAGGTGTTGGTCTCATCTTCTCAACGTTTTTCCATAATTATGTTAGTATGTTTGTAAGGTGTTAGTATGAGATTTTTGAAGAAAACTAGGTAAAAAAAATATGATCAAGCTGTATTTCCAAGTCTTGCAGATTTTTTTAAAATAAATCTGTAAATCTATAGATCAGCTTCTGCATTGTTATGTTGTCTCACTTTAATTATTTTCAATTAGATTACTTTTCCCTGCCTCGAATAGTGTTTCTTTGGTAATTTGCAGGGCAACTGTATTTAGGTTTAATATGTCTGAATAAAGTTTTTGTTTGTTTGTTTCTTAATTACTGTGACACATGTTATTGTCTCTCCCCGACCAATCCCCACCCCCACCCCCACCCCCACCCTCTGTACAATTCTGGCTAGTGAATTCAAACATGTCACTTTGCCACTAGGCTAGTAAGCTGAAAATTTAGTCTCGAACCCTGTACTACGCATTTATACACCTACATAAGGATTGATCGAGGGACAAGGTGATGTAAAGTTTCTTGTATGTACATGTCTATAACAAAACAACACCACAGCAGAGATCAGGCCTAATGGACCACTGTCATTCAGATCAAAAAGTCTTTTAGTTTGCTACAACTCCTTCAATCCCTAAATATAGCATCAGTAGCATTAGCAGTCTATTTACCCTTGGCTTGCTGAGATATGTCTATGAAATATTGCAAAATATTTTCAGTTATCTTAGTGTGCGCAGCATGTGCTTGGATTCTAATGAATCTTGCAAGTAAGCGAGGTGCTGTATATGCTGCATGATCTTCTACCAGTGTTCCACCTTCTTCAGAATCAGTCAGATGGAATCCTTGGTTGATTTGTGCCATGCCCCCCATCAAAGTGGCCGTTAGTTGGGTAGCAGTATTCTCCTCTATCTCCTTCACAGTCACTTGAAAAGTGAAGTTACCAGAATCATATAATCCGGCTAATAAAACAGCCCTTTCTTGGATGTCAAACTGAATAGCTCTTTGTCCATCTTTATCCTTGAATCTGACAATGTTACTAACACCAGTGCTAGAAAGTAAAAGATAAAAACTCAAGTTCTCTGTTTGCAATTCAAATGGGTGTTTAAAGCGGAGCAGTATCTTAACCTTACTTTTACTTACCAGTACTTACTTACTTTTACATGCCACAGTCGACATCAACCTTTGTCATTTTGCTAAATTATTATGTTATGCCATTTTCATTCCTGGTTGTCTGGCTCCACGAGCAGGCAAGATGAACCAAAGCCTGCACTCTGTAATTGGTTACCAGATGGTAAGATGGAGTTATCTTGCTCACTGTGTTACCTAGCCTAAGTGAAGCCATACCCCCATCTGTGAAGCCATATTATAAATACGAGAATTTAGTTTTATCGACTGAGTCGATAAGGTAAATTGACCACCGTAAAAAGATTCAAATAGCTGACGTTTCGAGCGCTAGCCCTTCGTCGGAGCGAATCAAGGAATTGTGGGTAGTGTGTGGTTTTATATAGTAAGCGGTGGAGCTACGCTATTGGTGGAAATTTGGTGACGTGAAAAACAAATGTAGATTAGTTGAATGAAAAGCGTTCGTTGATTCCGTGGGGTTTGAGAGTGCCGATTTGAAAGATGATTTTTTGTTCTAGGTTTTTACGGCTTTCTGTGTTACCCTGGTGTAGGGAAAGGCCGCAGATTGTCATGTGTTGTTTAGAATGGTTAGTAAGATTAAAATGGCGCGCGACTGGTTTGGATGCGTCTTTGTCATTTTTTTCAACGTCTCGGAGATGTTCACGAAAACGGTCGCCCAGTCTCCTCCCTGTTTCGCCAATGTATATCTTTTTGCAAAAAGTACATGTAATGCAGTAGATAACATTTACGGAGGTGCATGTAAAACGATCAGTGATTTTAATAGATCGTTTGGGTCCTGTTATTTTGTCCGCGTTGTGAATGAAAGGACAAGTGTTACATCGTGTGCGTGTTCATTTGAAAGTTCCCGGTACATCGTCAGATTTCAGTGCGCTCGTAACTAGAAAGTTGCCTATGTTTTTGTCACGTTTGAATGAAATTAGTGGGGGTTGTGAAAAAATTCTGCCAGTTTCGGGGTCGTTTTGGAGTAATTTGAAATTTTTTAAAATGATGCTTTTGACTGTGTTGTTGTGTGGGTGGAAAGTGAGGGTGAATGGAATTCTCTCGTTCTCTTCCTTCTGTGGCGTTTGTAGTGCTGACTGTCTGTCGATCTGTTGTGCACGTTGTTGGCCCGTATTAACAACAGAGTCAGGGTACCCACGTTTCTTGAAAAACTGGCACATTTCTTCTGATTTGTTGGAAAAATCAGAGTCATCACTACATAGACGTCGAAGTCTGAGAAATTGAGAATACGGAATGGCGTTTTTAACGTGCGATGGATGTGAGGATGAATGTAACAGATAACTGTGGGAATCTGTAGGTTTGTAGTGCACACTTGTGGATAAACTGTTACCGTTGATTGAAATATTAATGTCAAGAAAAGCGACTGAGGTTTCGGAAATTTCCCAGGTATATTTTAGAGCTGGATGAAAAGTATTGACAGAAGTTATGAATTGATTAAGTTCCTCTTTACTGGAAGAGGTAGCGCCAATGCAATCATCGATGTAACGGCCGTAGAGTTCGGGTTTGGTTCCGTGGTACTGATTAAAAAATTTGTCTTCGATGTGGCCTACAAAAAGGTTAGCGTAGCTTGGTCCCATTTTGGTGCGCTAACCTACGCTAACCTTTTTGTAGGCCACATCGAAGACAAATTTTTTAATCAGTACCACGGAACCAAACCCGAACTCTACGGCCGTTACATCGATGATTGCATTGGCGCTACCTCTTCCAGTAAAGAGGAACTTAATCAATTCATAACTTCTGTCAATACTTTTCATCCAGCTCTAAAATATACCTGGGAAATTTCCGAAACCTCAGTCGCTTTTCTTGACATTAATATTTCAATCAACGGTAACAGTTTATCCACAAGTGTGCACTACAAACCTACAGATTCCCACAGTTATCTGTTACATTCATCCTCACATCCATCGCACGTTAAAAACGCCATTCCGTATTCTCAATTTCTCAGACTTCGACGTCTATGTAGTGATGACTCTGATTTTTCCAACAAATCAGAAGAAATGTGCCAGTTTTTCAAGAAACGTGGGTACCCTGACTCTGTTGTTAATACGGGCCAACAACGTGCACAACAGATCGACAGACAGTCAGCACTACAAACGCCACAGAAGGAAGAGAACGAGAGAATTCCATTCACCCTCACTTTCCACCCACACAACAACACAGTCAAAAGCATCATTTTAAAAAATTTCAAATTACTCCAAAACGACCCCGAAACTGGCAGAATTTTTTCACAACCCCCACTAATTTCATTCAAACGTGACAAAAACATAGGCAACTTTCTAGTTACGAGCGCACTGAAATCTGACGATGTACCGGGAACTTTCAAATGCACACGCACACGATGTAACACTTGTCCTTTCATTCACAACGCGGACAAAATAACAGGACCCAAACGATCTATTAAAATCACTGATCGTTTTACATGCACCTCCGTAAATGTTATCTACTGCATTACATGTACTTTTTGCAAAAAGATATACATTGGCGAAACAGGGAGGAGACTGGGCGACCGTTTTCGTGAACATCTCCGAGACGTTGAAAAAAATGACAAAGACGCATCCAAACCAGTCGCGCGCCATTTTAATCTTACTAACCATTCTAAACAACACATGACAATCTGCGGCCTTTCCCTACACCAGGGTAACACAGAAAGCCGTAAAAACCTAGAACAAAAAATCATCTTTCAAATCGGCACTCTCAAACCCCACGGAATCAACGAACGCTTTTCATTCAACTAATCTACATTTGTTTTTCACGTCACCAAATTTCCACCAATAGCGTAGCTCCACCGCTTACTATATAAAACCACACACTACCCACAATTCCTTGATTCGCTCCGACGAAGGGCTAGCGCTCGAAACGTCAGCTATTTGAATCTTTTTACGGTGGTCAATTTACCTTATCGACTCAGTCGATAAAACTAAATTCTCGTGTTTCATCCCCCCACCGACGCAGCACCACAGTTTCTCTAGAAACTAACCCCATTCATATTATAAATACTTTATTAACCAAGCTTGTTTGGTCAAGATGGCTAAATTATAATAAAGTTGTTATCACACAGTCATTTAAAAATCCCAACCTACTTACAGTATGGACCTTGACCTTGTCTTGGTTCATAACAGTGGCAGATCCAGACTCTGTCGTAGGGGGGGGGGGGTTGAAGTGAATAAGGGGGGACCTTGAGTGAAAATGTTATAGACTGAAAAACCTATAAGACCTTCGGACCTTATTTTTTGGCAAGATAAGGAGGGAGGGGCAGGGGGAAGGCCCTGGGCCCCTCCACTGGATCTGTCACTGCAAAAATATGCAAAAAAGCACTTGGCCAATATTGCATTTATGCTAACTCTCCTGGCTTATGTTGTTACATGCCTTCAGCATGGCATGCCTCACCTACCAGAAAAAAAATCTTCCTATTTTTAATCTCCATGAGAGGTTGGCATCTCTGATCTTGACCTAAGGCTTGGTTCCTGGGGTGGGTGTGAAGGGTAGGATTTTCAAGCAGTTTAGTCTGGGATAGGGTGTTGGTCTAGAATAGGGTGTCATTTGCTGGGAAACTGATCAGTGAAATGAAGAATTTAGTATAGAATAGGAATTGAAACTCTGAAATAAAATCATCGTAGCAACATTCTTCACAGATAGTTTTCCATTCAAAACACTAATATTGATACAGTTCTAAAAATAGTAAGTCTGGGATAGGGTAGGGATTTTTGGTGTCTAGTCTAGTATAGGGTTGCAAAATCACCTGAACATGGTCTGGTATAGGGTAAGGGTATCAGAGTCCCAGTGGCACACCCCCACCCAAAAATAGGGAACTTAAGCACCAGACGTTTTCTGCGCGGCGACGGCGACCGGAAGTTAATTTTACTTCCGATTCACGTTTCCCACCGACATAGTCAGCCGTCGCGACTCGGCGCCGACGTTGTTTTGCTCATTTTGACGCCGCCCGTACAACGTGAGTTTTGCTTTTTGATTTTGTTGCTTTTATATCATTTTGCACTTAACTTTTTGCATTCTTCCATTGCTTACGTTATTATTCTATCGCTTTCGAACCTTAAGTAGCTGTTTTTGAATGTTTTAATAGGTTTGGAAGCTTGTTCAATAGACGCCAGAAAACATGACTACAAAGAAACAACCGTAAGTGTTGAAGCAATTTTTTAATATACAAGCGGCGCTTGATTTTTACTACTACTCGCTACAATAATTCTGGCAATTTGCTAGCTTATCGACCGTTCGGTTTATTATTCCCAGACTTGAATATTCATTGTCTCAAATTGAACGAAAATATAAAATGTACCGAGGTTTGTTTTCTTTTTCGCTTTCAGTGTCATGGAGTGGACAGACGACCACGATATTATTCTTCTGCGTGAAATCCTTGCGACGGAACTATTTCAGTTCAAGAAGGGAAGTCCTGACCGAGGAAAAGTCTGGGAATCTATACAGGACAGATTAAACAAGCTGGAACACCCAAAGTTTATGATAAAAGAGAAGAGAGGGGTAAGGGATCGCTGGAATCTCCTTCAGGGCAAATTTAAACGCAAACAACAAGAAGAGCTGAAAGCCAGTGGCATTGATTGTGAGCTGTCGGAAAAAGATGCGCTGATAGAAGAGCTCAGTTGTGAGAAAGAAGAGAGCTTTTCTGCTAAAGAAAAGAAAAAGTCTGATGATAAGGAGGCAGCTGAAGAAGTCAGACACAGAGCGATGGAACGGATGGCTTCGAAGAGAAAATCCTGGAAAATCAATTGAATCTGCTGCCGGGGGCGCAAAAAAAAGCCGAAGAAGTGGGGGCGATGCGGTTGAATTCTTGAAAGAAAAAGCTGAAAGTGAGTTATCCATTCGCCAGCAGGAGCTAGAGCTGCAAAGGAAGGAGCAGGAAGCGAGAGCCAGACAGCAAGAGCTGCAGATTGAGCTACTCCGTAAACAAGCGGAGCAGCAAGTTCAGATTTCGCAAGCATTGATGAACATGATGCAAACTTTAGCTAGGAAGTGATATCCTTGTACAAATAACACACTTTGTTTGCGGCCTTTTCAGTTGGAACATTTATTAACTTTCTAGTTTAAGCCTACACTGTTTTAATTGAATGCATCTGTTCAACAACTACACAATTTTTACATTTTGAAGGTCTTATCCTTGTACTAAAGACAAGCATTCGTTTTTTTAAGAAATCTGAAAGTAGTAGCCTCTCAGAGTTTTGTTAGGTATAATAATACACTTTATCAGGCAAAATGTTCATTACTTGGCAGTTGTATTGTGTTGTGTTAATGGCTTATTACATTGTATCGATCTCAGCATGATTTTCACCTTATTATAAAACATTGACCATGATAATAGGAAACACTTTCATGAAGCGTGAGTGTTAAATCATACTAAAATAAACTGTTCAATGCTTTGATTTATCTGAAGTAGTCTTCTAAAGAAGGGGGGCTTAGACCGAAAAACTCTGAGGTAGTATTCCCATATAAGCAGGTTATCGCATTGTTAAGGAGTGCACTGACTAGATACATTTTTCCAACACTGCTCATGCCAATTTTTAAATTTTTCTTGAAATCCAAAAATTTAAAATCATTTATAATATCCCCAAACAGCCACTCGACAGAAACCCTGACAGAACTCATCTCTGCATTGTATGCTTCCATCATTGGGGTTAGCCTGCCATAGCGAAATGGTGCTTGAAGGTGCACTCGCAAAGGATAGGCGGGATCACCGTACACACACATAGGATCACCAGCTGGAGAAAATGCATTTCGCTCAAGCTCGCGGAGAAGGTTGGAGTCCACCAACATACTAGCATCATGCTTTTTTCCCTCTGAAAGCAAAATTGAAATGTTTTCAGTATTATCTATACCCTTTGGAACATGGGTAATGGAGTTCATTCACAGAAATTAACCACAATCCCTGCTCCCCTGGCTGTGCGTAAAAATTAACTACTGTAATGTGAATCTGGGGATGATGTTTAATGAGATCATCAACCGTACATACATGTAAACTTTTTTATTGAATTTGCAGGGTATCAGTCTACTAGGAGCTGATGTGTTTATATACAAAATTGGAATTCTTACTTACCAACTGGTCCATACATATTCCCAACGAGCCCATTTGGAAGAGCAACAGACTGGAATTTTAACGAGTGAACACGCTTGTGCCCATTGTATACAATTCTTTGGTGTTGATCGGGGCGGGCTATCGGTCTTACTGTCCCATCAATAAATCCGAAACAGTTTTCTAGAGGGGCCCCTTTGGCATGAATGACATCAGCATACTCCTGTAACAAAGGAGGACTCAAAATATCGTGATTCCATCGGGCAATTCGGTGGCTGTGAAGGTTGAAAATGTTATCCATGACTTCGTTCGTTATCATGCATAACTCCGGCACTGGTCTTCCAAATCGACAGATCATATCTGAATATCTGCATAGATATGAAAACCTCCTCAGCAGCATGCATAAGCCTTCAATTCTATCACATACTGTTCTTTGTTGACAATGGATGTTGGCTGGTAGTTGAAGAACATTTGCCAGCACAGGGATGTCTTGTTTGCGGACTCAAAATTCAGCTAAACATTCCGCCGCGTCAATGTTTTGTAAATCAAATCTTTCATACGAATCGTACGGAAATTCTGGGTTCTTTCGACTGGTAGGCCTCCCACAAGACCAAAAATTCTTCATCTGTAATGATCTTCATATCATAAGATAGAAGCAGCATTTCTCTTATTTTACAAAAAGACGGCATTTTCTCACAGCTAGGTCCCTGAGAAGTCGCCGTCGCGAAAACTTCTCTTTGCTTAAACCTTTGTAATTTGGCGGGAACGACGGCATCCACTACCCAGGCTCTCTCGGTTACTAACGTCGCCGTCGCCCCTAAAACGTCGGTGCTTAAGTTCCCTAATATATAGAGCCCTCCCCCCTCCCCCTGGGCACTTGATCAATAAATAAATGCAGGTCATGTTTCCCTACAAATTTTAAATCATTTCAAGGACTTCTGGATAAAACAACGTAAATTTTGCCTAATAGATTTTTCAATTTATGATAAGGTTTCCTCAAAGATTGCTGTACTGACACTGTTTGAACGAACAGCTATCGAGCGTGAAATTACCTTAAAGTTTGTTATTTTCCATTAGATCTCGCAATCGCCTTAATTTCAACTCAACCCACAACGAGATCGAGTGCTCGCAGTAATATTCAGGTGCTATAAGCTACAATTAGAGAGCTTTCAGTTGTATAAGTTTATATATTAAATAATAGGCTTATCACCTTACCACATTGGGTGGATTTTCACCCAAAAATCAGGTTCGTCAAACAATTTCTGGAACACATCAGACCGCTTGGCTGGTATATGAATGCTAATGGTTAAGCCAAGTGTGTCAACTTGAAGCTCCCTGTAGGCAAAATAGCCAAGACCAGCCACCAAACATGACAACAAAATCAACTTGAGTGCCGCCATATTGAAAACGGGGAATGCCCTGGGGACGAGGTTGTCATTGAGGTTTTGGCACAGGCAGCCCAACTACCGACACATCAGGCGTGCGTTTCTCGAAAGTCCCGAAAACTTTTCGGACCCGAAAAGCTGTGTTACGTGCAGAATGTTTACCAATAAAGATTCGATTTTTGTTGATTTTGAAAGCTAAGCAATAAACTCTTAAGTTTACTACACAACTTTAGCTGATTTGTGAGTTAAAAACTTCAACGCCATTCGCTAGAAACTACATTTAAAAAATAGCTTTCGGGCCCGAAAAGTCTTCGGTAGTTTCGAGAAACGCACGCCCAGGGCCGGGCTCGAAAAAATACCACGCAACTCGTAAAATATTAGTCTCCCACCAGAAAACAACCGGCAAAAAACTCGACAAGACCGGACAGGTAATCGTCCAGAAGAACGTCCCGAAACGACACCAGATCAAAAATTCCCCAAAACCCATCCGCATGTTACCCCCAGGAAACACTTTAACGGCACCTCTTGAGAAAAAAAAAACATAAAAAAACTCAAGGGCCCGGACTGCGAGAACTAAAACAAAGACCACCTTCAGCTGGGGGTATCAGAGCCCACCAGTGGCATAAGTCCTCCCGGACCGTACCACAAGCCAGATAGGCTGGCCCGCGTCGGGTAAGTGAAGAGTCTAAGATTCAAGTCTTATTTGCGATAGTCACGGTCTATATTGGAATAGAGGCATCTTGCAATTGATTTTAGCTTCTCAGAGTTTATTCTGCGTTTAATTTGACGTGTTTCTCGGAGCTAGGCAGTACCTCCATTGTCAGATGTATGGCGTCATTGCATCCGGTTTTAAATATTTGAATCTCCAGCATGTTACTGTAGCTGTTTTGTAATTCTTATGGATGCGAGTGGTTGTTGTACACTGAAAGCGACGGGCATGTAGAGCACCTAGAGCTATCTTTATATTAACGACTTTTTTGGAGTTTCATCTACCATAACACCAGAAAATTCAGTAAAAGCTAGGATGTCTGGCACACGTAAACCGGAAACCACGGCCTTTTTTTTCGCGCGAAAACTTACGTCATTCTCATATTGCTGATACACGATTGGTTCGCTAAGTTTATTGCAAACACAATGGCAAAGGAATGTGGTCCAGGTTTGAGCAGCCGTTAGTGGGGAGGAGCGTTGCGTGACGAGACAAATAACGGCTGCGTGGGAGACTAGTAAAATATCCGCGCATATTAACTGTTAAACCATCGAATAAGGTGTATATATTATCTTCTATGATTTATGTTTGATGTGGTGTCATCTTGTATCTTTTATTACGAGAAGAGATCGCATGTACGAAACTCTAAAAGGGGAATATATATGTTGTCGCTTAACTTTCGTTATGTATAAAGTACTTAACGAAACGATATGCGAGTATGTTGTCGCTTAAATTTCGTTCTATATAAAGTGTTTATATACTTAACGAAACGATATGCGAGTGTTTTGTCGTTTAAATTTCGTTATGTATATAATGCTCATAACGAAACGATATGCGAGTATGTTGTCGCTTTAGTAACTTTCGTTATGTATAAAGTGTTTATATACTTAACGAAACGATATGCGAGTGTTTTGTCGCTTAAATTTTTTTATGTATAAAGTGTTTATATACAGAGGAAACTACTCGCAGAAAAAATTTCGTTATATAGAACAATTTAGTTGCATATTATACCAATGTAATTACCACCCTCTAAAAGGTACCACGCGGTAATGTTCTTCCCGCCGTTTCTCATTTTTTACACCTGTTTATAAAAAGCTCGTATTTCAAAGTAACATTATTGTTGTAGTAACTTGTTGAATAATGTTGTTTGTGATTTATATTGTTTAATTAGTCCACGTATGCTAAGTAATAGTAATTGGACTGAGTGGAGTACATTATCTGATTTAGGGAGTAATCGGGCGAGTAATTTCAAATCGGCCGAGCGCGTAGCTTTTCCTTCGCTCACTTCCTCTCTCCTCTTCGTTTCTGACAATTCAACGGGATTTTCGATGTGGGTGGTCAACCGAGGCCGTTTTCTAGGTATTATATTACCATTTTGGTCAAACGCGACCTGGCAAAATTAAACTGAAGTTTTCGCTTACAAGGCTGACAAGACATGTTTGTTTACATCCATCGCAGCGAAAGTTTTTCCCCGACACTCGCGTGATCTCGCGTAATGATCCATATTAGGAAGTAAATTCTGATTGGCTCCCCGCGTTTTCTAAAAATCCCCAGCATCGCACACGAGTTAATCGCTTCTCTGTTATGAGCTTGAAATTACGAGCACGATTACCCCTGAATTGTACGACACGCAGTTCAATTACTAATTAATCGCATCAATAACAAAATTCGAGATTAAAAAGTCTATGTGGAGTTTTATGTAATCAAAATGTCAAGGATATTTTCTGTCAGTTTGAAAGCAGGAGGAAAACAGCGAAAAAAGGAACCCATTTAAGGACGTTCGCGCGAAAATCTTCTAACATTGATTTTTTTATAAAACTTTTGCTACAGCTAGGTTATGAGTTACTCGTGTCAGAAATGCAAAAAAGTGAAGGGGGTCACCGATTTCGTTTCTGAGATAAGCTATCTGAAAGGCGACCCTAATTTTGAAAAATTGGTCTTCCTTACGGGATGTGATCCGAATGTCTGTTAGTCTAAAAATATTGCAAATGAAGCTCTAAAATGCAACTTTCTTTCCCAAATTTTATGCTAGTAGGTCTGTTCAGCTAATTCATTCAACTGGTGACGTTTCTTGAAGTAAATTTCATCTTTAAACGACAGCATTTGCAAACTCTGGCAGCCGCAAGTTGGCAGAATTCGATGGCGCGCGGGTAGAAAAATGGAAAAAATTTAAACTTCCTACATTGATTTTTTGTTCATTTTTTCACAATCTGTCGAGAATTGGCAAAGAAAATTATCTATGAAAAAAAAATTGGGGGTCACCGACCATCCAAGCGAGTTAAATCTAAGCAAAGTTAACGCAACCGCTATCAGCCCTTTTAATGTGCTTAATAGATTTTCTTCTCTTGCGCGCGCGCTCGTGCATGACGAAGCATGGCGTTGCGACATGAATTGCGTGCGCAGTAAGGATGCGCATAAACAATAAGCGCGAACGTCCTTAAGTGCACCTGATTGACGCGCGCGCAACGTAGGTGTCCAGTTATAATAGCAAAGCGCACAAATGACGTCAGTACTCATGTTTGTCTGAGTTTATAATTTATTCTTTTTTATTCTTGCATTTCTGACAATAGAAATTCGTTATTAGGAATCCCCTGAGAGTCACTTTTGGTTTGTTTGTCTGAGTTTTAGTTCTATAAATAGTAATTGTGCACTTCGCTATTGGACAGCTGTAATTGGACACCCACGTGACAGCGCGCCAATTACGTAAGAAATTGGCGCGCGGATGACAAATCAGAATCGAGAATTTTGTTATTGATACGATTAGAAAAATAATGGTTGAGTAGTTAAAGGAGTGTTTTAAAGAATAATTTATGTATAATGCTTGAAAATATCATAGTATGATTGCAGTTTTTTTTTATTTATTTAAAGATCATACATTTGTTACAGGTACAACTTAATTTACATAGAAAACAAAGGTAAATGAAATTGAAAAAAGAAATTAAAAACAATTAAAGAGTGGCACACCCTTGCGCGGCAGAACATTTGTGGGAGTTTATGTGCAAAGTGTTGTCCATTTTGATTCAAATTTCTTTAAGGTATTATTTTTAAAAGCAATCGTTCGTTCAGAACTAATCTTATCATTTACTAGCAAACAGAACATTTTGAGGCATGGAAAAGTATTATTTAACCAGCACAAAAAAATATAATATTTGGCAATAATTATAAAGTGGTTTAAAGCATAGACGATGTCTAAAGTATTTAGGAAGACATTTTCTGATCGCTTATCATTCCACCAAGAAATAACCGATTGCCATAAAGTTTGTATTACAGGACAGTCATGAAGTAGATGGAATAGGGTTTCATTGGGGAAGTTGCAACGGTCACAGTTCGATGAATTTTTCAATTTTATTTTAACCCTATTCGGCCTGGGCTTTTTTTGAGTTCCTGAGCCGGGGAGGGGGGCACATTGTGCCCCCCCTTCGTAACTTCAAGAACATTAAGGCTATGACAATGAAACCCAGGGGGTACATAGTACGTCCAAAACTGTCTCCTTTGCGGTCCGCACAATGGAACGATGACGTCATATGACGTAGTTATTAGGTAATTAGTTATACGGCTGCCATCTTGGATCCGCCCTCTTGGATTTCTGAATTTTTTTAAAACCTCTTAAAAACCGTCAAAATTGACGCAAAATTAATCAAAACGAATAAATAAACGCTAATTGACGTAAAAATACAAAAGTTATACCAATAAACATTGTTTTTCTTCATTCAAAGGTATAAATATGCAAATTTCCAAAAACATGGCTGTCAAAATCTAGTTGCCATGGAAACGTCAAGTCACGTGATCAAACAATTGTCATATGAAATTGTTGCCAGATAAATTTTAGGAAAAGTCACAAAGTTTGATGGCGTTTGGATACATATTAAAGAAGTTATGAATGTTGAAAGTTAGCGCGGGCACTTTGTGTGCCCCTCACCCCCCCCCAGGCCGAATAGGGTTAAAGAGTCTATTATTCGTTGGAATAATATTATTTATTACCTTGAATTGGAAGCATCTAAGTTTGTTTTCTATGGTTACCTTAAAAGGCAGTTCGTAAATAGCTTTAGGAGACATATTTCCTTGCATTATTGTCATTTCTACTTTTAAAAAGTGACTTCAAAGACTCAAACATACCTCACGGGTTGAAATTCTAATAACAATCAGCATAGAAAATTGCAAGAAGAACAAGTCCACAGTTTTTGTTGCTTTTCGCGTGATTTTCAATACTTTTTGTTATTATAATTTCAACCCGTGAGGTATGTTTGAGTCTGTGACGTCACTTTCTCCCACCAAGCAACCAAGCCTTGAAACAAGGTTGATTAAGGCGGGGGTCTACCTGAATTTTAATGAAATTTTAAGAGGTTTTAAGAAGGGATAGGAGAAAGAAAATGAGTTTTGGAACACCAACAGACAGTTGATACCCACGCAAGAGCAACCCAGGTTGCTAGTGGACTAACTTGGTATCCGTCTATTAATTATATTAACTACAAATTTTAATTTTAAAACTTCACTAAATCTTCAACATTTCCTTTTTCTCTAAATTTTACCAATCCTTTGAGAAAAACTATTTCCTCCCAAACATACCCAAAAATTTACAAAACACCCCATAACATAGGTTTATGTTTTAAGCATAGAGGTTTTGGATTGCTTAAAACGTGAACGAGATATTTCCATTAAAGCCATGTCAAGTGGCGAAAAAGTGGCGTTTAGGTTAACTCCCGCCTTAATGGCGGCCGTAAATTCTCGGAAATAAATGTTAAAATAAAACGACTTCTGATGTTCGTAATGAATTGAAATTTAGCAAGATGAGTAAGAAAGTCTAATTGTATGCGAAAATGTAAAAAAAGGAAAATAAAAAATTTGATCGCAGGGGCACTTTAAAGGTCATTATGAAGAAATATTAAAAAACTGCATGTATGGGGAAATGATATATGAGACTGTAAATCATAGAATAAAATTTAAAGCTATTGATCTTTCGGGAGATATTGAGACTAATCCTGGTCCATTTGGTGTAGATTCGTCTAAAACTATTTGTGCCAAAGAAATAGTGTTTTTGGTTCTAATGCGGGTAGTCATGCAGTGTGTGGCGATGAGTTGAACAGCCGTATATTGTATAATTTAGTCGCATGATAGATAACGTGTGCGTCAGATCTTGTTGAAATATATGAATTTTGGTAATGAGTTGTATACTTACCTTTCTAATTTAACACAAAAAGAATGCCTTATATGTTAACTGAAGTTCCTAATGTTGTTTGTATGAGAGATACAATAAGATGGGAGATGATGTTGTTTGTATGGGAGAGTTAACTTTCAATTTAAAGTATAGGGAAAGTTATTATGGATATGTACATTATTTAAATGACAGTATAATAGAAGAGAGTTGTTGTTTACCTTTGTTTGAGGCTTTTGAATCATTGTTACGTGATAGTTATAAGTCATTTATTTTGACAATAATAATTTTTACAGTAGCTATTTTTGAGACAAGGAATGGTGTATTCAAAGTGTTTGATTCACATAGTAGAGATGTGGGACGTGTGTAGTGATTGAAGTTAGTTCTCTTGAAGAGTTAGTAGAGTATTTTGAAAATTTGTATTCGAGACGTAATTGTTCGAATTTTGAAGTAAAAGGAGTGAAGATATCCTTAACAGCCCGATTATAATATTCGCAGAGTTCCTGTTTTTGAATATTTTACAAAATCAAATTTCGGATTTTTCTTGAATTTTTGGGAGTAAAATGGTACACCGGAAATACCCTGGTACTGTGTTGTATTCTTTGTTACCGTATTTCTTGGAAAAAGCCACACTCGTATGAAAACTAATGTAGTCACCAACCCCTTATGCACCTGTCAATGGTTTCCCCCAGGGGAGGGATATCGGGCATACCCACGGGTTTCACATTTTCCCTTCAAATTTTGGTCAATTTTGTCACCCTGGGGCAAAAATTTCCATTCAAATTCCTCCACCCTAGGGAAATTCTGTAAAATATCCAAACAACTTAATTAAAAAAATCTTATTAAAATCGTCAAAAGTAAGAGACTTTGGCATATTTTACACGGTTCAAATCACATCCAAATTACTTCACTTAACGCCAGCAGGCGAAAAATCGATCTATCGGCTAATAGTGCAAAGAAGGAAAGTTTTTAAACATAAAAGATTGGAGAAATATGGTAAATAACTCTTCACTCGCCTTCTCAAGATCCTGTGAATGCCCACGTCACCGAACGCGCCAAAATGTCGAGTTCGATGGAAGGTTTTACATTGTGTATGGTACTTTACTGTCCCCATCGACCCAATGTTGACAATCTTCCCGACCCTGGGGCAACACAAACTTGTCAAATTCCCAACCCAGGGTAGGCAATTTAATGTCAAACCTCGTGGGTATGCCCGTTCCTCCCCCCCTCCCTGGGGGAAACCATTGACAGGTGCATTACCAAAGAAAAGACGTTACAAACAGTGCATGAAATAAGATAAAAAAAACGTCCATTTTACCCCATGATTACTTAAATTCAATCTTATGTATCTAAGGGATGATATCTGTTTACAAACATTCTTTTTGTTATTCAAATGTGCCAACCACTGGAACAAAAGAACCCTTTGTTTCGGCAGCCAATAAGGCTCTGGTTGGTACATTAATAACAATTGGTGACGTCATTGATATCTTCCCTATGTTGAAAATGCAAAAATACGAAACTTGAAATATTTAAGTTTAACAATACGTGGGTGCTTGTTCGAGAAAACACGGTATTTGCCAGCTCCTTGGGCATTTTGGTGAGTTATCGTTTGCATGTAGATTATATCTTAGAGCGGTTTTCAATAATTCCTCTGACCAATCACAACAGACGCAGACAATCCAATGAACCAATCAGAATTCGAAGTAAATACATGCCGCCATGCGCGGGAAAACACTTGCGAATTAACAAGTCACGATTGGTTTTACTTCTGATTGGTTGAGAATGTGGCGCGAGATTTTTTTAGCCAATCACAAAGCGCAGCAATGCAAAGCGCGAGGGCCGTGGAGGTACGAACCGAGCGCCGAAATTCTCCCACTACTACGGTCCCGTGCAAGCTTGATCAATTACACCTTTTGCCATTCATTACCGCAAAATATACAATCATTTTAGCCAAACTTATGAACATATGCGCCAATATACGTTCATTCAAGTGAATGTGTTCCAACGGAATTCTGTTCCTACGTGGCATGGTTTGTGCAAAGCAAAGATTCTGCGGAGGTGTGTACAGATACGTTATCGAACAGAATGATCCTGTGAAAGATTCATGTTTTTTAATATGTAAATTTAAGGACGGTGCCACCTATTGTTATTGCACATACGTTCTGCGCATGCATTGCGCGACACTGTTTATTTTTTAAACGCGAACGCGCGAGGTAAAGGCTAAGTTCCGCCCACTTTTCATGTCAAACTGTCAACTTCCTGGCTCAGTTTCTAAACTTACAAGATAAATAGAGTTCTCAAAAATCTATGAAAATGTGTTTATAGGCCTTCTGCAGCCTAAAAATGCTAAATTCTTTCTCTATTTTGCAAACGACAGAGCCTCGGTAATGAAACTATTTTGAGCTAATTGGCGATGCCGCCTCGATCAGCAGACCGCGTACGTTTTGCCTTTCTTTACGAAGATTGTTTACATTGGCTCCTTTTCTCCATTCAAAATTTCAACAAAACTTCAAGTCAAACCAGACTAGTGTTTCTTTTTATATATAAAACAAGCATACTCAAGGCATAAAATCCAAGGAAAGGCTGGCATGTTGTCATTTCCAATTTGCACAAGTTTTTGTTTTGGCGGCCAAACTCGCGTTGTTTGAAATTTTTGTTTATCTGCAAAAATCTTTTGCCAGTGACCATTTTTGGGAATAAATAAAAGTATATAACAAAAGCAGAAAATCAACTGTTCCAGTTAAATCAAACAAACGTAGAAAAGGAGAATTGAGATGAGCCAAGCGTTTTCAAAAAGACCGTTTTTGATAATTGATGAAGAAGCCAGCAACTAAAGAAAACTGGCCGCTCCAAAGCCGGGAAGCATCCGACTAAAGTATTCCCTCCCTCGATTGCTGGCTAACATGGTTTTTAGTGTAATCTTTCGTAAACACATTCGTGTATTTAGGTACAATTGATTTCCTTTATTCTCTATTATAGGAAAGTGGTGTTTTTCAAAGTCGCATTGTGTCAGTTCTCAACTTCTTTGCATTAGAACAAATTTTGATAGGCAAAAAACGTGCCGTGATAAACTGAAAAGAAATCTTATCTTTTTAGATCAAATAAAGCCGTAGAATTCGGCAAAAAAGTGTTTTATTATTTCACGATTTTTTTTAAATTAAAGTGTATCGACTAATTTTTATCCAAAGTTAAGCTTAGTTATCAAAGAATCCATGAAAACTATAGGAGTTTCACAAGAAAATAAACACGCGGCCAAATGAAATTACAAAACTCAAGCACTTTTCGACAAATATTTGTTACAATTTGACTCCAAATAATCGTTAAAAGACTAACCTGCCAATCTAGAGTGGTAGCCGACCAGTCACCTCGATATAGCACTGATGTTTTCGAGTCGGTAATGGATCGGAAGAAGATGCACACAATGCCGCTAATTGTTAATGCGCATCCTTACTGCGCACGCAATTCATGTCGCAACGCCATGCTACGTCATGCACGAGCGCGCGCGCAAGAGAAGAAATCTAAGCACATAAAGGGCTGATAGCCGTTGCGTTAACTTTGCTTAGATTTAACTCGCTTGGATGGTCGGTGACCCCCAATTTTTTTTTTTCATAGATAATTTTCTTTGCCAAATCTCGACAGATTGTGAAAAAATGAACAAAAAATCAATGTAGGAAGTTTAAATTTTTTCCATTTTTCTAACCGCGAGCCGTCGAATCCTGCCAACTTGCGGCTGTCAGAGTTTGCAAATGCTGTCGTTTAAAGATGAAATTTACTTCAAGAAACGTCACCAGTTGAATGAATTTACTGAACAGACCTACTCGCATAAAATTTGGGAAAGAAAGTTGCATTTTAGAGATTCATATGCAATATTTTTAGACTAACAGACATTGGGGTCACATCCCGTAAGGAAGACCAATTTTTCAAAATTAGGGTCGCCTCTCAGATAGCTTATCTCAGAAACGAAGTCGGTGACCCCTCATTTTTTTGCATTTCTGACACGAGTTACTCATAACCTAGCTGTAGCAAAAGTTTTATAAAAAAATCAATGTTAGAAGATTTTCGCGCGAACGTCCTTAAATCCGTAGATCCACTGTAGATCAATGGAAGTGAACCGATTTTGCGTTTTTACTCCTTTACTTTGCTGCTTGACCTTGAAATCCCCGTAAAATGTTTCTCAAAAGAGCAACTTACAGCTAAGTTGAATTCTACAATGTTTGTCTTTTTATTGTACCTGAAAGTAAAAGTTTTGAACGGTAAGCCGTCGAGTGGAAATCCCAGCATGCCCCCGAAAAAGACGCGCACAATATTTAACTTACTAGGGAGGGCATAGAAAACAATGTCGCGGACCCCGAAAGCCATTCCGTAAAAGTTGAAAACATCTAAATATAACTTGTAAAAACGCGTGGTGACCCCTACATTTTATCTTATAAAATGGAAGTGGCAAGTATATTAAGCACACAATTAATTTTTTGTTGTGAGCAAAAGTTATTTAGACTGTATTTTTGGCGAACGTGGGAAAGCTGTCAGGGCCGATAAATGGGTCTTGCAGGGTTTCAAGGCCTCTGCCTACTCTGGTCACAGCTTTCGTCGAGGAGGCGCAACCTACGCCTTCCGTTGTGGTGCGCCTATTGAACTCATCAGTCTCCAAGGAGACTGGTCTTCAGTTTATAGTTTATTCGGTCGAGAATTTTTTATGTCATATGCAAGATAGGTTGTCAAAAAGATATTTTTGTTTTCACCCAACCGATGATAAATTCTCGACAGACAGATAAAAAATTATGAAAAATTTATTTTCCAAATCCGAAAATCGTTTACAAATCCCAAAAAGTTTATCCAATCCGAAAATCATTTTTAAATCCCTAAAACTTTTTCAAATCCGAAAATATTCTCCAAATCCGAAAATGTTTTCCAACCGGAAAACGTTTTTAAATCGGTCAGTATAAAATCTGGACTGCGGACGACGGACTGCGGACTGCGGACTACGGACTGGGTATAAAACGCGGACTGAGAATCATGGACTCGGTATAAAACGCGGACTGGGTGTAAAGTAACGAGGACCGAAGCTGTGAACATACAATATTGATTTACCTCTGTCGATAAATACATGGGGGTCACGGCATGTTACTTTACAAACGTTTTCTCTTTTGATATTTGAAAAAAAAATTCAAATAAAGTAAAGCAGAAATATTATCTTAATTCTCGCAATTTTTCTCATTTTTAATCTGCTTTATACCCTGCGAGCAGAGCCCAGTTCAAACTTTACAGGCTGTGCTCGCAGGGTATCTGCTTTACAGCGGTTCATAAATAAAGGTCTATATTTCACAAAATGCTTGTAGACAATTAACTCTGATTAAATCCGTAGCAACACTTTTCTGGATATTACTGATAATGGCAACGATATGAACTATTTTTCAAATTTGCGAAAAGTTATCGGGCCCTGAAAGCCAATGTTTACAATGCGCAATGTTTACATTAAAGATCAAAATTTTGTTGGTTTTGAAAGCTAGGCAATAAAACATTATAAGTTGACAAAACAATTCGGGCTGGTTTGAGGGTTAAACAATACTTCACCATTCTATAGATTCTGATTTTAAATTGCAGTTCCGGGCCCGAAAAGTTATCGGGACTTTCGAGAAACGGGCCCCTGGGACTACAGAACAGCAAAATGTACTGCCTGGCAAATTTGAAAATATTTCATATCGTTGCCATTATCAGTAATATCCAGAAACGTGTTGCTGCGCATTTTATCAGAGTTAATTGTCTACCAGCATTTTGTGAAATATGGCCTTTATTTATGAACCGCTGTAAAGAAGATACCCTGCGACCCCTACGTATTAAAAATCTACGTATTTATCGACAGAGGTAAATCATTATTTTATGTTCACAGCTTCGGTCCTCGTTATTTTACACCCAGTCTGCGTTTTATACCGATTCCATGATTCTTAGTCCACGTTTTATGCCCTAGTCCATGTTTTATACCCAGTCCGTAGTCCGCAGTCCGTAGTCCGCAGTCCGCAGTTCATGCTTTATACTGACCGATTTGAAAACGTTTTCCGGTTGTTAAACATTTTCGGATTTGGAGAATATTTTCGGATTTGAAAATGATTTTCGGATTGGATAAACTTTTTGGGTTTTGGGATTTGTAAACGATTTTCGGATTTGGAAAATTATTTTTAGATTTGAAAAACATTTTCGGATTTGAAAACGATTTTTGGATTGGATAAACTTTCTGGGGTTTGTAAACGATTTTCGGATTTGGAAAATTATTTTCAGATTTGGAAAACATTTTCGGATTTCAAAAACTCTTCGGGATTTGAAAACGATTTTCGGATTTGGAAAATTATTTTCGGATTTGCAAAACATTTTCGGATTTGAAAAATATATTCGGATTTGGAAAACATTTTCGGATTTCAAAAACTCTTCGGGATTTGAAAACGATTTTCGGATTTGGAAAATTATTTTCGGATTGGAAAAGAATAGTGGACAAAGATTTGAACAAATTATTTAGATTTGAAACTTTTTTCGAGATTTGAAAATTATTTTAGGATTGGCCCTTATCGGCTTCCGTAATAAACCCAAAGTTAACAGACCTAATCTACATGTATTCACTAATTTTAGCTTTTTATTATTAACACAATACATTCAACATTCACCTTTTTATAACTTTTTAATATAGCTATAGGTGTATTTTTTAAACATTTGTCTTACGTTTTTGTATAGTATATTGAAATACTAGTTAGATTATTTACTTTTTGTTTTATAACTTAAATTGTATTTTAACTTAATTGTATTTTTGTCGAGCGTTTTTTTTACATGAGCCTCTGGCTCGGCAGATTGGGTAACCGCTCCCTACGTTATCGACTTTAAATAAATTATTACTTACTTATTACTTACTTACAATTACAATTGAATACGTATGCCAATTACAATAAGCCAGTCGGTAGCGGTGTTTAAGTAATGATCCGCATAAGAAGGATAGTGCTGAACGGCAATGCACGATGGAATGTCAACTTTTTTCATTGTTACAACTAGTGATCTCATTGGCCAAGACTCAACAACTGCTAAAAAGTTAAGGTTCAAGGTGCATTTTGTCAAATCTTTTTAAGGTTTTAAGTAATTCGAGACCCAATGGCACAACATGCAAGTTTTAAAAAATATTGTATTTGGGGAACTTCATCAAAGAAGCAAAATTATTAGCTATTGTCTTTTGCTATTCTGATTGGTTAAGCACGAACATTTCCTAAAATTTGTTTGACGCAAATGGGTTTTCGTTATTTTTATAACGAAATATAATTATGAACCATCAGCTCTTCCCCTATTCTTGAAATCAAAGATATTCTATGCGGGAAAGAGCCAATGCCGCAGAACAATGAAGTTTACTATAGTTCTTATGTGGAGCATTACTTAACAATCGAGTTCTTGCTGTATTTAACACAGTTCAAGTGGAATATTGGTGATCAACGATTTCACGTTAAAATAGACTAGTTTCTAATCTAGTTTGTAGACGTCAGGTATTTGTACTGTCTTGATACGTGATAGCGTCGATAAATAAAGTTTTCAGCGGATTGGAAGTTTGTGGCTAAATTCGTCTGTCAAGGGTTGCAGTATAAGGGTCACTAACAATACACTGATCAAAACTCACCAATCACTGACAGCAACAGCCAATGACATCATACCTTATCTGACCTATGACAGCAACAGCCAAAGATATTAATACCATCAACTGATTCTGAGGCTGACTTCTACTCAGGTAGTTAAAACGTTAGTCAATGTCAACACGTCATTCTTTTCAGAACTGAAGTGATCCGGAAGATCACACTTGAAAGAATACTATTTATATGTATATGAAACTGAACCCTTAAAAACTGACGATATTTGGCTGCTTTCTTACTCAATAGTATGAATTATCGACTGCAGGACCACCGGACCCGGCCTCATTCTGGGTTGACTACGTGGTTTGCTTACAGCTGAATTTAAGCAGTCATCACAATACGCATACATAAGTCTTAAAGAACCTTGTACTCAGTTGCGAACCTTTAACACTGTTCCAAAATAATTGTGGTTTCCAGGCTGAAATGAGAATGTGCTAAATTATGATGGCATTCTGCTTTGAGTTTTCGTTGATGCAGGTGATGTTTTTAACTACTAAATACGCGAAACGTAAAACGGTCGATCAGCGTAAACGTTGAGCCAACGATATGTAAAGGTCACCTGCCTTACCCATGGGGACGGTGTGGAGGGAGGGGAGGGTGGGGAGTTTGACGCAGGGGGTGGCTCACAGGGCCTTAGATTTCGCTTGGATACTCTTCTCAAAGCAGATACAAAGAATTCTTAGCCTGCGTAAAATACGTTTTTACGGTAAGCCGAGCTCGAAGGCCGATCAGCGAGCGCGGAGCGCGAGTCAGTCTTGGCGAGTGGAACTTTCTTCCGCCCTCGCGTGACTCGCGTTCCGCGTTCCGTGTTCCGCGTTCCGCGTTCCACGAACGAGTCGATACGGTTTTTAGTGTTGTCAAACATTGCTATCACAATGGGGAGAAGCACCAAAACGAACAAACGAACGAACGGCTTATGGGATTGTAGTTCAATACGAATTTTATGATTATGTGTCTCTTAGAAATTCATCGACAGCTCATCACGGCTGTGAACAATTAATGACAGGTTTTTAATGATACGACAACTATTCGTTTCGATTTATTACCTTTTGCGACATCATTTCAAGTTACGGCACGCTTTACAGACACTGAAATAAACCCTGTCATCTCTTTGATCTCTTAACTCTGTGTTGAACGCTTCCATTTGTCCGTCTATTAAAATAATAGTAAGAGTATAAATATTATTTGGGCGTGAGTCTTTTCATTCCAAAAGTTATTTATTTAAATCAGCTAATTTGACGAGGTACGAGACATCTGTTTTAGCCAATTGGAAACAGGCAAGGCGTACCTAAATGCAAACATCAGAATACAACTCTGCAAGAAGATCGATGTTTTGTACTTCAAATGATGGATTTATGCAAACTCGGATAAAATTGTTTTACATATTTAATTAACAGAATAGTAGAGACAACTTTGCTATAAATACGCTGAATGAATTTGGGTTGTGTGAAATATATATTTAAAAAATGTAATTTACATGCCAATTATTATTTTCGTTAAACAATTTTTCTCGTCTTCTAACTGGATAAGGTTTAATTCTAATTTGGAGCCTGAACTTTCATGTTCAGGCAAAGGTTTGTTAGAAGCAAGACATCTGTTTTGTAATCCAAAGTGAGACACGACAATTTATCACCTTAATATCAGAGAACGATTTTGAAGTGGATTTTGATGTTGAAACGAAGCGTTTATGGATGGCTCAAACAAACAACTAGGAAAAAGGCAATGAAATACTGATGAAAGTTTTCACAGGAGGAGAAAAAAGGTGACTGAACAAGAATTTATTCTAATCCCACGACGTTTTAAAGACATCTGTGAACATCATGTTCAGGCAAAGGTTTGTTAGAAGCAAGACATCTGTTTTGTAATCCAAAGTGAGACACGACAATAGAGAACGATTTTGAAGTGGATTTTGATGTTGAAACGAAGCGTTTATGGATGGCTCAAACAAACAACTAGGAAAAAGGCAATGAAATACTGATGAAAGTTTTCACAGGAGGAGAAAAAAGGTGACTGAACAAGAATTTATTCTAATCCCACGACGTTTTAAAGACATCTGTGAAACATTATGGCTTGATGAACAGGACTTCTAAAGCCTTGTGTTGCCGCTTATTTTCTTTTTAGAAAAATATCTTCGAAGTGGTTCACTGATTCCACACAAAAAAAACCGAGAATTCCTTTTTAGACACAGAGAGTGACACGGTATTGGCTTGCACCATTGGTGGTTCAAACGAATATTTTTAAACTGGAGACAACGAAACTGAACATCTGTACATTTACAAGCAAAGAGAAACAGTTGATGATTTAGAATTCCTTCCACGCTGGAACGAAATTGGTGAAAATGACGGCTTAGTCATCCGCGTTTTTCGAAGAACTTTTCACAGGACACCCAGATAAAACAAAAAGAAGTTTTAACCAGCCTCACGTACAAACTTGAAATATTTCTTGCGCAAACAGAATTCTTGCGTCTGAGCGTTAAGGTCCATATCATGAAAGGAACTGAAGAATTGTTTGCGTCGTACGTCGCTATTTGTGTCCTAAACGCGCTTTTGTCTTATATCGCCATTACGTTGAACGTTACAATAATCCACGCCATAAGAAAAACTCGGCCGTTACCAAAGACTTCGAAAACATTGCTCCTGAGTCTGGCTGTATCTGATCTCGGTGTTGGTTTGCTTGTACAACCTTTGTTCATTGCAGTTTCTGTCATGGAATTGAAGCAAAAAGCTAATAACAACCCAACTTACAATACCACATACATCGTTTTTCTCATTTCGGTAAATCTTTTTTGTTACGCTTCGTTCTTTGGTGTCATGGCTCTGAGTGCAGACAGATTTTTGGCCATTCATCTGTATCTTAGATACAAGAAACTTGTAACTCACAAGCGAGTTGTTGCTGTTGTCATCACAAGTTGGGTGTTCAGTGCATTTCTTTCGTTGATTAGGTTGTGGATCCCGGTGAATATTATGTTCGTAATTTTTGTCATTATTGAAGGAGCTTGCATCATAACTGCAACATTCTTTACCGTCAAGATTTATTTGGCCGCACGAGGCCACATAAACCAAGTTCAAACTCTTCAAGTACAACACACAGCTCAGAATGGCGAGATGGCGAACGTGGCAAGGGTGAGAAAATTTGCTATTACAGCAATTTACGTATATATCATTTTGTTGGTTTGTTATTTGCCAAACATTTGCCGGCTTTTATATGTTGGCACTCTAACATCAGGATCAGTTACCGATACTGTAAAAGTTATATCACGTTATACTATGACGCTGGTTTTTCTCAATTCAACTCTGAATCCGCTGATTTATTGCTGGAAGATGAGACACATTCGTAATAGTGTTATAAACATACTGCGAAGTGTATATGCTACCACCTTCCAAGTGAGGCAAGATGAAAACTAACAAATATATGAAGTAAAGCTTTTTAACTAGAATAATCTATCAGGGAAATTCTTATTTTGAACCAAAATCTTTGGCTGGTTATTGGAGAGACAATTTCTTAATATTGCATTTAGCGTTAAACAAGTTAAAATAAAACGATATTTGGCTCTAAATTGGAAAGTTAAACTTACGTTTTCGCGAGGAGGACCAAACCACACTTTTCCCCGCGTTGTCGACGAAAGCACGAGGACGAGAAGATACGTAGAGACATGCGCAGTGGGTCATTAAGCGGTAGATTTTACTTCCGGTCGTCGTCCCCCCCCCCCCCCCCCCCCCCCCCCGAATCCACTGCCACCCCATTGGTAATATCGCGGGGACAATGTTTACAACCAATCGAGTGAGCGAACGATGAGTGAAATTTCTACCCAAATGTCACAAAGGATCAACCGGTCCCTACTATACTACTTCAATAATACAGGATTTACAATTTCCAATAGAAATAATTTGCTTTGCTTCCGTTGTGTTTTATTCGCATGTGTGTATTTGATGATTTTAAGCAGTTTCGGAGCGATTCCAGGGAGTTTCACTCTCGATTTGTCAATTCATGTATCGTGGAAGTGACTATAGAGAACTTGACTACAGTACAGGAGAAATTCGCTAAAAACGACCTAAAACACCGAATTTTTGTTGTAATTTTATTGGAAATTCTAAATCCTATATTCATTAAACTTCCATACAAAACCTGATGATTTACGCAGTTACGCCGCACGGATCTCTCACACTGAGGAGCTTGGGTTACCTGTGTCATTAGAAAGATCCGGATTAGTTGTCGGATGGAAAGCAGTGCACAATCGGACGTCCACAGTAGAATATTATAGCCCATTGTAATTATATTTTTTGATAATATGTATGTGAATTTCCGAACAGACACTTCGATTCGGGTTATATTTCTATTTCCCTTCCACGATCAGTTAGAGGCTCATTCCTAATTTACATAATTCATAAGCACTATTCTTTAATTTTAACGTTCTAATCTTTATAGGACCAACTGGCCGCAAGATTTCTTTTTCATGGTATTTCAGAATAAGTCTTAATCTTTCTACCAGTATAAGGGAATTACTGTAGAAAGTCTAACTTTTTGTTCGAAGTATTTTGGGGCCCATTTTTATTGTTTTCTCACAAGCTGTAGCACACTAGGATTATCTAAATTAGCGAAGTTATGGAAATTTTGCAGTTTTCACACTGACAAAATCTCCAATTTGGTGCCTCAGGGGGCTCTCCTCCCCGTGTAAATTGGCAAAGAAACATTTTGAGCCAAACGAAATGTGTTTTAAAAGTAAACAGGTGAGACCAAGTGTAATTTTACATGCAAAGTTTTAAGGAAATCTATTTCATGATCAATTGTGGTTTTGAGGATCTTTGGCGTGTACGAGATATCTGCTCTTGGCACACGTAAAATCAAACTGCTTTTAATTGTCATGTGGCGGCGGTTGACACATTGCAGATCATATGCGAAAAGTAAGGCGGAAAAGAGCGATCTTCCCGTACGTGCTCCGATTTAAAAACGGTTTGGAGAGATAAAATCAACATGTAAAATTTGATCGAACTTGCACTTTAATTGTTTGAAATATTATATGAATAAACAAACTATTACTCTGGCCCATAAAAATTAAAATTGTCAAACTCGTATCAATAAACCCAAAGTTAACAGACCTAATCTACATGTATTCACTAATTTTAGCTTTTTATTATTAACACAATACATAACTTTTTAATATAGCTATAGGTGTATTTTTTAAACATTTGTCTTACGTTTTTGTATAGTTTATTGAAATACTAGTTAGATTATTTACTTTTTGTTTTATAACTTAAATTGTATTTTAACTTAATTGTATTTTTGTCGAGTGTTTTTTTACATGAGCCTCTGGCTCGGCAGATTGGGTAACCGCTCCCTACGTTATCGACTTTAAATAAATTATTACTTACTTATTACTTACTTACAATTACAATTGAATACGTATGCCAATTACAATAAGCCAGTCGGTAGCGGTGTTTAAGTAATGATCCGCATAAGAAGGATAGTGCTGAACGGCAATGCACGATGGAATGTCAACTTTTTTCATTGTTACAACTAGTGATCTCATTGGCCAAGACTCAACAACTGCTAAAAAGTTAAGGTTCAAGGTGCATTTTGTCAAATCTTTTTAAGGTTTTAAGTAATTCGAGACCCAATGGCACAACATGCAAGTTTTAAAAAATATTGTATTTGGGGAACTTCATCAAAGAAGCAAAATTATTAGCTATTGTCTTTTGCTATTCTGATTGGTTAAGCACGAACATTTCCTAAAATTTGTTTGACGCAAATGGGTTTTCGTTATTTTTATAACGAAATATAATTATGAACCATCAGCTCTTCCCCTATTCTTGAAATCAAAGATATTCTATGCGGGAAAGAGCCAATGCCGCAGAACAATGAAGTTTACTATAGTTCTTATGTGGAGCATTACTTAACAATCGAGTTCTTGCTGTATTTAACACCAGTTCAAGTGGAATATTGGTGATCAACGATTACACGTTAAAATAGACTAGTTTCTAATCTAGTTTGTAGTCGTCAGGTATTTGTACTGTCTTGATACGTGATAGCGTCGATAAATAAAGTTTTCAGCGGATTGGAAGTTTGCGTCTAAATTCGTCTGTCAAGGGTTGCAGCATAAGGGTCACTAACAATACACTGATCAAAACTCACCAATCACTGACAGCAACAGCCAATGACATCATACCTTATCTGACCTATGACAGCAACAGCCAAAGATATTAATACCATCAACTGATTCTGAGGCTGACTTCTACTCAGGTAGTTAAAACGTTAGTCAATGTCAACACGTCATTCTTTTCAGAACTGAAGTAATCCGGAAGATCACACTTGAAAGAATACTATTTATATGTATATGAAACTGAACCCTTAAAAACTGACGATATTTGGCTGCTTTCTTACTCAATAGTATGAATTATCGACTGCAGGACCACCGGACCCGGCCTCATTCTGGGTTGACTACGTGGTTTGCTTACAGCTGAATTTAAGCAGTCATCACAATACGCATACATAAGTCTTAAAGAACCTTGTACTCAGTTGCGAACCTTTAACACTGTTCCAAAATAATTGTGGTTTCCAGGCTGGAATGAGAATGTGCTAAATTATGATGGCATTCTGCTTTGAGTTTTCGTTGATGCAGGTGATGTTTTTAACTACTAAATACGCGAAACGTAAAACGGTCGATCAGCGTAAACGTTGAGCCAACGATATGTAAAGGTCACCTGCCTTACCCATGGGGACGGTGTTGGAGGGAGGGGAGGGTGGGGAGTTTGACGCAGGGGGTGGCTCACAGGGCCTTAGATTTCGCTTGGATACTCTTCTCAAAGCAGATACAAAGAATTCTTAGCCTGCGTAAAATACGTTTTTACGGTAAGCCGAGCTCGAAGGCCGATCAGCGAGCGCGGAGCGCGAGTCAGTCTTGGCGAGTGGAACTTTCTTCCGCCCTCGCGTGACTCGCGTTCCGCGTTCCGTGTTCCGCGTTCCGCGTTCCACGTCGAGTCGATACGGTTTTTAGTGTTGTCAAACATTGCTATCACAATGGGGAGAAGCACCAAAACGAACAAACGAACGAACGGCTTATGGGATTGTAGTTCAATACGAATTTTATGATTATGTGTCTCTTAGAAATTCATCGACAGCTCATCACGGCTGTGAACAATTAATGACAGGTTTTTAATGATACGACAACTATTCGTTTCGATTTATTACCTTTTGCGACATCATTTCAAGTTACGGCACGCTTTACAGACACTGAAATAAACCCTGTCATCTCTTTGATCTCTTAACTCTGTGTTGAACGCTTCCATTTGTCCGTCTATTAAAATAATAGTAAGAGTATAAATATTATTTGGGCGTGAGTCTTTTCATTCCAAAAGTTATTTATTTAAATCAGCTAATTTGACGAGGTACGAGACATCTGTTTTAGCCAATTGGAAACAGGCAAGGCGTACCTAAATGCAAACATCAGAATACAACTCTGCAAGAAGATCGATGTTTTGTACTTCAAATGATAGATTTATGCAAACTTGATAATATTGTTTTACATATTTAATTAACAGAATAGTAGAGAAACTTTCCTATAAATACGCTGAATGAATTTGGGTTGTGTGAAATATATATTTAAAAAAATGTTATTTACATGCCAATTATTATTTTCGTTAAACAATTTTTCTCGTCTTCTAACTGGATGAGGTTTAATTCTAATTTGGAGCCTGAACTTTCATGTTCAGGCAAAGGTTTGTTAGAAGCAAGACATCTGTTTTGTAATCCAAAGTGAGACACGACAATAGAGAACGATTTTGAAGTGGATTTTGATGTTGAAACGAAGCGTTTATGGATGGCTCAAACAAACAACTAGGAAAAAGGCAATGAAATACTGATGAAAGTTTTCACAGGAGGAGAAAAAAGGTGACTGAACAAGAATTTATTCTAATCCCACGACGTTTTAAAGACATCTGTGAAACATTATGGCTTGATGAACAGGACTTCTAAAGCCTTGTGTTGCCGCTTATTTTCTTTTTAGAAAAATATCTTCGAAGTGGTTCACTGATTCCACACAAAAAAAACCGAGAATTCCTTTTTAGACACAGAGAGTGACACGGTATTGGCTTGCACCATTGGTGGTTCAAACGAATATTTTTAAACTGGAGACAACGAAACTGAACATCTGTACATTTACAAGCAAAGAGAAACAGTTGATGATTTAGAATTCCTTCCACGCTGGAACGAAATTGGTGAAAATGACGGCTTAGTCATCCGCGTTTTTCGAAGAACTTTTCACAGGACACCCAGATAAAACAAAAAGAAGTTTTAACCAGCCTCACGTACAAACTTGAAATATTTCTTGCGCAAACAGAATTCTTGCGTCTGAGCGTTAAGGTCCATATCATGAAAGGAACTGAAGAATTGTTTGCGTCGTACGTCGCTATTTGTGTCCTAAACGCGCTTTTGTCTTATATCGCCATTACGTTGAACGTTACAATAATCCACGCCATAAGAAAAACTCGGCCGTTACCAAAGACTTTGAAAAAGGGTCCTGAAGGGGGGGTACCAATCCCATTGCTCAGCCTAATTTTTTTCCAAATCCCATTTCCCAGTGTCCAAATCCCATTCCCACTAGCAGAATTCAGGAAAAATCCCAGTGTTTTACATACCAGCTCTTTTCTATTCACATCCGCATGTCAGGTGATATTCTCCTGCCATTTCACATTCCTGTCACCTTTAGGTAGTCTGACATCCGACTTTTAAGTGCTCTTATTCTTTCAAACCTGGATGGACGGATCATGCTCAGTGTTGTTTCAAGAGTGTCGTCTACCTCTTCCTCAGAGTCACTGTCACTGGCGCTAAAGCTGTCTACCTGTTCATTGTTAGGAGACTTTGGTGGCAAACTGTCACTAACGTCATCATCTGAATTGGGTGGATCAACATTTCCACTTGGAACTCCTTCCGTACCTTTCAGTGAATTCAAATCGACTGGTTTCGAGACGGTTTCCGTTTCATGCAAGTTCAAAGGCAAAGTGCCAGCCCTGTCCAACGTGTTATCTTGTCTAACATTTCGTTGTCTGACAGATTTACCATGCATTTTAGCCCACGCCCTCATTTCAGCTTCCTTGTTTCTCGTTATCTCCTGTGAGGTGGGCTTAGGAATTTTGATGCGAGGTAAGGAAACTGCATTTGATGTTGGTAGTTTGTAATATGAGTTTGGATGTTTGTAGTAAGCTGCTTCCCACTTAGAAACCCGTTTGACTGCTTCTTCAACCGATGAGCCAAAACTAACAGCGTATTCATATAATGTAAAAGTGTCTCTCTTAAGATGCGTTACCGCATGTTGGTTTTAAACATGAAGTGTTAAGAGTGACTCCATGTTTAAGCTCATCTTGTACCCTGGAAGTAGTGACAAGTCTTGAATGTTGGCTTTGATGGAGCTGAGAGATTGCTTCAGAAGTTCAAGAGATTTCATGCACTTATTGGATACAGATCCTTGAGGACCATCAGTGGTGGATGATTCTTTTAATGACTGCAACTCCTTCGCCTTCTGTGAACATGCTTGCACGTACTGCAGCACGTTTTGAACCATCTCAATTCCTTGATCAATGGTATGTCGAGGTTCTTTTACTGGCCTCTTTTTAGAATGAGTATCAAAAGCCCTGACAAGAGTCTGTGAATGTTCAAGAAATTCGGCCATTCCTTTCGTGGGTCTGTTGATGAGTTTGACAGAACCTGACCCCGAATCAGTAAGATAGACATTACGATCAAACTCTACGCATATACCCAGTAGCTGGAACAGTTTAGGCACAGAACCATCGCCTGTACTATCACTGCCGGAAATCACTGATATAGGGTACCAGAGTTTAACATCTTGACCCAATGACCTTCACAAAACAAACTATCAGTCATCACCGAGAAAAGCCACGTTCATTGCATTTGAAGATACAGATAACATATTAGGACCAGTAACCACTTGTGTTGTGCTCTGGGAAAGAGTGCGAAGATAAATTATGCCATCTGCCCAAATTGCTAGCTTGTCACCTGTTGCTAATGGTTTTATCAAAGGGGAAGCAATTAGACTACTGAGAACGAACTCTTGAAAAACAACATTTGAAGAGTGCCTCGCTAACTTCAAACTACGCCTTATAGCGCGTGGGTATCCAAAAACAGTCATAGAGAAGGTCGCTATCAGGGTCAATTTCGCCTTTAGACGGTCGCACTCGAACATAAGAAAAAGACTCATGATAATATTGCCTTTTGTCATTACGTACCGCCCAGCAGTGCAGAATCTTAAACAAATAGTGATGGATAACTGGAGTTTAATACAAAATCAGCCACTACTAAAAAAAAACATTTATCCGGTAATATCATACCGAAGAGGCAAATCCCTCAAAGACACGCTCGGGCGAGCAAAAATCTGAAGGCTCCAATGCGACGCAAACGTAACCCCACAAAGGGAGTCAGTGTAGGCCTGTCATTTACTATCTATTCTAGGTTACTGTTAGTAATTCTAGGTTACTGTTCTCGGTGTAACTAACAACATTTTGAGTCGAAATATACTTGATTACCACAACAACGGTGCGAGTTTTGCACACTTCGGCTCCCGCCATGTTGTTTTTAACATGTAAATACGCATGCTCAGCGTTTTTGGCTTGATTGCACATCGTTGACCGCAAGACAAGAGAAAAATAAAATATTCTGATATTCCTATCGTAGAATTGGCGTAAAATAAGCACATTTAACAAGTTTTCTGATAACATAACATAACATACTTTATTTAACGTGGATATACACGCTTGAGAGCTAGTTTACAGGTATTTCACCTAATAACTAATTAAAATCTAACAACTAATGATGTTTGCTGAAATTAAGGGAATTAGTTAGACTAGTTAAGACCAGTTAAGCATTGACTGGACATGCTTAAAGACAACTGTCCCATTCCCATTTCGTCATTTTTTTTTCCATTCCCAGTGAGCAAATCCCAGTCCCAGTGACTCAAATCCCATTTCCCAAGACAAAAACAGGCCAATCCCAGTTCCCATTTTACCCCTTCAGGACCCTCTATAAATGCTATTGTTTGCACTAGTTGTAATAAAATGTCAATGAATATCACATTCGCGTTGATGTTATTGAAATGCATCAACGCGCAAATGAAAATCTATTTCACATCCGTGAATGTCTTTTCGCGCTAATTATTGGCCGTTTTTATGCTACAGACGTTAATATCGTCTGAGACGTTAAAGTCGTCTCGAGACGACTTTAACGTCTAGTATAAAAACGGAAAATAAGCCAGACGGATTTAACGTCTGACGACTTTAACGTCTTCTTTCAAGTGCGTCGTTCAGACGCGCTTAACAGACGACTTTAACGTCTCAGACGTTAAATACGTCTAGTATAAAAACGTGACGTCCTTAACGAGGACGAATTTAGCTCTATTTGTATATTCGTGCTCTTAAAATTTATTTGGGGACGACTTTAGTCCGGTCCAGTCACTTCCGAGAATAGGTGTTTTTAGAAAATCTTGTGTTTTTTCTCTGTGGCCATCTACTTTAATACGTCCCGTTTTTATACCAGACGCATTTAACGTCTAAGACGTTAATTGCGTCTAGACGACTTTAACGTCTCTAGCATAAAAACGGCCATTGTCCGAAAAATGCAATTGAATGCACTTGATTATGTGAAAATTGTTAATGAATGTTGTTTTATTTTAAATGGCTGAACATTCACTTGAATGAACGTATATTGGCGCCTGTGTTCATAAGTTTGGCTAAAATGATTGTATATTTTGCGGTAATGAATGGCAAAAGGTGTACTGCACTATTGAAAAATCCCATGATTCAGTCTGATACTTGAAAAATATCGGACAGGAAAAAAAGAATTCTAATCGGCTTTAGTTATCAGCCCTCTCAAGGGTAAAAAATTAATTCCAGCCACGCCCATAAAACAAGACTCTGATCTGGTACCAAAACGCACCCTCGTCTAGTTTACATTGGAGTCACCCACAGGGAGCCCAGCACGCAAATAACGAGGCAGGACAGTTCTTATTATTTACCTTTATTGAGATCAGAAAGAATAGAGAAACACAAACGACTTACAAACAAAAGAAATGAAAACGAAGTTAAGCGGGTTCCTTTTTCTCACTAGTTGTCAACCTTTTGCCTTCAAAAGAACACCGCATGGGAAACATTGCTTAACCCAAAAGTCCACAACAACGTGCTGTTCCTTGAATGGCCAACTGAAAGGGGCCAGGGGCCCGTTTCTCAAAAGACCCGATAACTTTTCGGGCCCGGAAAGCTATCTTATGCGCATTAAAGATTTAAATTGTGTTGGTTTTGAAAGCTAAGCAATAAAAGTCTAAGTTGACAAAACAAGTCGGGCTGGTTTAAGGGCTAAAAAATACATCACCATTTTGTAGATTCTGATTTCAAAATACAGTTCCGGGCCCGAAAAGTTATCGGGACTTTTGAGAAACGGGCCCCAGTGCCATGGAGATTTGGACCGTTTTTGGTCAAAACAATGCTACAATTGGCCACTCCGAAAAATACCATAATACTCTTATGCGCAGGCTCAGCCTCACCGCGGTGTAATTATTCAAGTATCCTTTGTTAGAATGGCACAATGGAATTCAAAGTACATGTAGGAAAGCTAGGACGCAGCATACAAATGTGCACCGTATGCAAATTGCCACGAAGTTGAAGCATAGCACGTGCAGTTCGTGCTGAAAACAAAAGAAATTGGAAAAATCAGGCTTACATCAAGCACCACTCAAACCTGCACTTTAAAGAGTATTATAGTATTTTTAATAGTTTCTGGAGAGGGCAATACTTTTACTTATTTCATAAAATAATACCAGAACCAAATCTTGAAAGAGGAACAAATGAAAGTCTGTTCTAGCTCACTTGAGAAACGAAAAGTCAGGAGTGAAAAAAGTTATAGACTAACGTTTTATAAAGTTGCAATTCATTCAATCCGTCAACGACTAGAGGCACCCATCAACAGTTTTGGTACAGTAGGGTCGTAATTTATCATGGTAATAGGACTGAGTGGAGTCCAATTCGGTCTGTAATCATACGAGTGATTAACAAAATTCGCGGTCGTCCGATTTTGTTAATCACTCGCATGATTACAGACAGAATTGGACGACATGAAGTCCTGTTACCAATTAATCATAACTATAACAAACTTTCGAGGATAAAACGTTAAATGGTTACACGTTTTGGTGATTAAAAACATAACAATTGAGTGTGTTTTTGACCGAGATGCATTCCCGGAAAAAGGATAGCGCACGCAAATGACGCGTATTGTCCAATTTCATCGTTCAATTACAAGCATGACGCGTGAACTGTCATATTAATACTCTAATCGGGAATTTTGTTATAGTTTTGATTAATCATAAAACTGGACCATTATTTTTCGGTTTCTGTTATGACGCCAAATCAAGATGATACTTTCCCTTTAAAGATTTCATCTATGGATTGAAAAGGTAGCACAGCGTTACAAGACTCATGATTTACTCTAGAAGGGTTAAGCTATCTTGTGCAAACAACATCAGGCGTGCGTTTCACGAAAGTCCCGAAGACTTTTCGGACCCGAGAAGCTGTGTTACGTGCAGAATGTTTACCAATAAATATTCGGTTGTTGCTAATTTTGAAAGCTAAGCAATAAAATCTTACGCTTACTACACAACTTTAGCTGATTTGTGGGCTAAAAACTTCAACGCCTTTCGTTAGAAACTACATTTAAAAAATAGTTTTCGAGCCCGAAAAGTCTTCTGAAGTTTCGAGAAACGCACGCCCAATTGACCCCAATTGAAAACAGCCTTCAAAATGATTCCAATCATTACGCGTGCATATCGCGGACGTATGAATGCGCTATCGTTTAGTTATTACCCTGGGTCAGTGTTTATGCTTTCACAAAAACCTGGTAAATTGTTAACGTTGAAATGAGGTTAAACTACTGGATACTTATCTTTTATTCGAACAACTGGGGTCTGTAACTACATCTGGAGCTAAGAAATAGAAGAACACTAACAAGACATCTGCAACCTTACTCTGTACAACACAAGAAAATCACGCTTCTAGCATGAGAGACAACGGACGACACTCATGACTGGGCAAAGAGATCAGGAGTCTAATGGTTTCAGTTGCAAAGAAAATAAGAAACATTTCGCAAAACTTTGAAAATTCGGTTGGTCGTAATTGACACAGATTTTGGTGGCTATAAAGCAGTTTTCAGTTGAGTGTCGTAAAACCAAAACCAAAGTAATAACTCTGGCCAATCACAACAGGCGCAGTCAATCCAATGAACCAATCAGAGCTCGAAGCAAGTACACGTAGCCGGCGGCTAAGCGCGGGAAAACGTTGCGAACAAGTTTGATTTTTTTTACTTTTAATTGCTTCAGAAAGTGGCGCGAGATTTTTTAGCCAATCACAAAGCGTTGCAATTCAAAACCAAAACAATTGCAAAATTACTTTCGATACTCAATTGAAAACCACTATTTCCTTCTGTTCTATTTAGGTCGTAACTAGCACAAATCATGATTCTATAGTTATGTCGTTAGCATTCAGTTTTTTTTTAGAAACAAGTGTTTCATTTGCAATTCCATGTTCTCGATGTATTTAATGTTACGCGAAAACAAGGTTAACAACGATAAAGAGCAACCAAAAACATACTTACAGTACATGATTTCTAAGATGGCAAAAGTATCATAAATCTGGTTACCGCTGTTGAATAAACTGGGTGAAACAATTAGCGTACGTTTTATTTCCCGCATTTTACTACACGTATTTTCGTCCCGGAAAGAGCTGTTGATTTACCATAATATGCACAATTTACAAAATCAAGGCAACTGAGGAAACGTCAGTGTACAAACTTGTTCGTATGCTTAAGGTGAAACCCCGATTTAACTAAGTCCCTGATTTAACGCACATATTTTCGCAAACATTAGAGCAAACATACAAAGACAACTCCGTCTTGAAGTACACATATCGTCAGCGTTTCTATCCCCACTTACCCTTTGATTCGTTTTATTTCAACGTATCTCAGTGTGCTCTTGTTTGACAAGTTTATTTTCCGTTTTATCTTAATTCTTCTCCATCTCCTTCCGCCCCTCCACTTCCCACTTGGTATAATGGTAACATTTCTCTCTTTTTTATTTGTTTGTCTCAGTGGGACAGCATCATTAGTTTCCGACATTATCCACTTCTTATTTTTCATTCTTTTTCCCTTCTTTTCCTTCACAGTTGTGTGGTCTGTATATTTCCCTTCACTTCTTTTCTCTGCTCTTCTTTTCTTTATTTTCCTTTTTAACGGTCTTATTGATTTTACTTTCTTCCTTGCGTGTTCGTTCCAACTTTCATCCTCATTTCCCTTTCCACTTTTATTTCTTCTCTCACTGATTCCCAGGCTTTTCCTTTACTTCTCACTCTGCTAACATTTGAAGTTTGTGTATTCCACACCTCCTCTTCCGATCTTCTTTTGCTCTGTTGCTTCCATTGCCAGTGTGCGCATTTCTATTTGCAAAATCCATTTTCCTTATTTTTCAATTCCACCAACATTCCTTTATTTACACTATCCATACCTGCAAACACCAGCCAAAGCTTTCCTTTTTTTCTTCTCCTTTATATCGGCTCCATAAAATTACTTTTCTCTTTTGAAATAATAATACACGGAGATATTACAGGCGTTCCCTTTGCTTCACTTACAATTTATTTCATGCATCAATGCAGCTGATAAAAGCAATATAATTATATTCTAAAGGGAAGAAATTCCAACCCCCGATTTAACCCCTAAGCTCACACTCCAGTAATGGAATTGTGATAGAGCAAGAGCTTGCAAACATGAACAATGAACTTTGGCTCATTTGCTTCAAGTCAAGTCCCGTGACGTCTCACTAAACCCATGTTAAGCTAAAGCACAGCAGGGAAAGAAAGGAAATTTCATTCCAGTACGCCCTGTTTCTTTAAAGTTCTACTCATTCGAATTTCATTTTCTCCTCCGAAACAATTATACTCGAGGAGGGTTGCATGTCTTTCCTTACAACCTGTTTAATTCAGCGGATAAAAAAACAGTTTACTTATAATCTGTTGTGGCTGTGTTTAAACTTGCGTTTACAAGTTTGATACCTGGACGACGCACTTTACTTTCAGGTATAAAATTCCGTAAATTAATAACTTAATAAGTAATAAATATTATTATTATTAACTTCTCGGTAAAACAATGTTCACGTACTGATCTAAAGAATGGCAGGTGCCCACAGGCAACCCAATCTTTTCTTTGTTTCAGCTCAAGTTTCTTCCCTGAAACACAATATAGGGGGACATTAACTGGCCTTTTACTTGATTACAATCTATTTATTGAATACAATTTTTTTTAATTCTAGTCTACTGGAACTTTAGATTTAAAATATACGTGAGGCAACTTCCGCAAACCCATGCTCATCTCAGTAAAGCGTAACAGGGCCGAAAATGCAATTCCGTTGCCAGTACGTTACTACTTCAGCTGCCACTTCACTTTTGAAGTTCCTCGAATATCCATCCTTCCGATGAGCTGTTTTCGACCAACTCTTTTGCTTACTTCTCTTCTGTTTGTGCTGTAACGCAACAACAACGGAGTTCTCCACCTAACTGGCCATGGGGTACCACCATCAGCTTTTTACTTCATGCGATTCATGCAACATGAATCCACGTCCACATACAGTTAATTTGACTTTCTGTGATACAAAATCTTCCTCTTCGCCTTTCCTTTATAACGATAATGCAACGCAAAACGTTATTTTGCTGCATCCACTGTCAAAGTAACCCGGCCAGTTTCGTCAGGATATGAACAGTGGCATAGTACAGCCAGATTGCACACATGAATGCGTTAATGGAAATTTCCAATGCGTACCACAACAACTTCAACTGCCAAAGCAACCAGTTTCTTCAGGATATGAACAGTGGCAGAGTAGAGCCAGACTGCACTTTATTTGCGTTAATGGCAATTTCCAGTGCGCATTACAAGTTATGTCGCTCAACTGAAACAATGCTACCTGGAGTGTTGCCCTCTTGAACATTAATTTAAAACTTATTTCTGTTTCCACAAAAAAATGAAATCAAAACGCGGTAGTAGGTACTCTGAACCAAACTACTTTAGTACGGTACACTTGCCCGGAATGATAACTTAAATTTTCCGTATACAATGAGATGTGTTGGTATGTGTTGTTCGCATCATGATCCAACATAAAAAAGCTAAAATGGCACTCTGATATGTAACAAAAATTCGTTCTTCTATCTCATAATAAATATTTCAAACTGATACTTCGCTTGAACATGGTTGCTTCACTTCTATTACAAAACCCAAGGCAATGTAAGTGACAGCAATTCCTCTGTTAGGTACACTTGTCCAGGACTGACCTCATCAGTAATTTTCTCTAAGCAACGTGCAACCTACTTTCTTGAATTTTAACGCTCACTTTATTGCTACAGCAACCTGATTCTTCGTCAAAATAATTCATGATTGAACAAGTTTGTCCGAAGAGTTTTCAGCTTATAAGCAGTCTAATCTAAATTCACGCGTTGTGTCCGTTCGTTACTCTAAATTTTACCTAAACATTAAAAAACTGTAGTTAAAATGTCACTCTGCGATGCAACTGTAAACCTCTTCTTAAACTCCTCTAAATATTGTCAACGCCTCCCAAACTTATTCTTTCGTACCATAAAAGCAGCTCAATCGCACACTTTCCACTAGGAAGACTTGACATCGATATTTACAAACTCTTTTCTTCTCCACTTGTCAATCACTGCAGACCACCATTCCTAGACGTTTTGTTTTCCCGCTTTAAGAATCCATTGGAATCTTTTTAACTGCAAGCATAGCCGTTGTAAAGCCACTGGGTCAAGCAAACACCAACTCGAATTCTTTCTTCAACGCAGGCCTCCTTTTTCAGTTTGCATATCGACAATTTTAAAACTTTATAGCAAACTCAAATTTTTGATCAATCAACTCTTCCCTGAAATATTTATTTCTTCAGCATCCTGGAAACTTCAAACAATAAGAGCACCTGAGATCTGCCATTGAAATGACCTACATGAAGCCACGCATGCTTCATGACAACACTAAACATTCACAAACACTGACACATTACCTTCCTTCATTACCGCAGAAAGGACTGGAACTAGGTCACTGATGACGTCAATGAGCAGTTCAACGCTGTCCAATCGCATTGAAGGATCTGCCTGTCCTGCATCCAATGGACAGGCTCGAAAGAAAAATAATTAGGTCACCATTTCCTCAAGGAATAGTGACTGACAACAATGAATTAAAAGACAACAACATAGCCGAGGCATGCGTGGCTAAAGTATAGATAGGCTGAATTTCGTTTCATGAGATACCGCACTAGATTAAATATCGCCGGCCGAGATATACGACATCTGGGTCTCTTTAGCGTTTTGTTGATGTCAGCTCTACGAATGTTTGCAAAAATAAAAGATGAGCTCGTCTTATTCTCATTGTTTTCATATAACAACAGCTCTTCCGTGGGAGTGAAAATCCAAGTAGATGTGATCGAGAAACGGCATTGCTTGAACAAAAAACACTAAAGGGTTACTATTACAGCATTTAAGTCCCGGTTGCTCCTCACCCATTTAATAACCTTGTCAGCTCTCCCCATTACTTGACATGGTTTGTCACTACCTCACCTTTGAAACGTTTAACATAAATATATCCTTGGGAATGAAAACTATTGAAATAAATTTCAAGTACTACCAAAACAAAACATGCTTGATTTACACATCCAGAAGCCAAATTGCTGAGGCCCAGATGTTCAAAGCAGAATTAACACATTTCCCTTCTGGATTCAACGATTGAGTCTGCAGATGAAATCCTAAAATGAGAATATTCAAATGAAAGTATTGAACAGAGAATATGCAAGTTGCCTAAAGATTAAAATCGGGCACCAAAGAGTTTTGATGGTAAAGATTAATCCAGAACTAAGTGTGTCAATCCGCATTTGAACAAACGGGAATCAATTAGACACGGATTAGATGATCAAGTTAGCTCATTTCAGGCTATGAAATAAGATGTATACCAGCCTAAATTTGGCAAATGTATGACAAATAAAGAAACATAAACCCCGGCAGCAAAGAAAAAAAAACAATGCAACCTAGAACAACAACAACAAAAATGCCAGTTCTGCATTTTCTGGAACTTGAACAAACCAATTTCTCAGGGATGACCTTGTTTGCTGGGTGTTTTGCTAAAATTAACAGCCAACTTGACTTTAGGTGCGGTGAACTTTTTGGATTTCCGTTTTTTCTCCTCATCAGAGCTTTTGCGCTGTGTGAGTGGCCGTTCAACTGGTCCACCTGTGAATGTCGCTGCAAGGATTCTTGGCATAACTGGTTCTGAAAGGCTGTGGGACAGGATATCTGCTTCAACTTCAGAGTGTAGCATCACTCCAGGCTTCACAGGGGATGGTCTCACGGGAGGGACACTGCCTTCAGCACGAACAGGAGATTCATATGGCAACTCTAAATCGTTCAAGTCAGCTTCTAATGTCGAGCGTCGTTCTACTGATGGCACCCTGTAGTTATGCTGTGGTGAGCTAGCACCGTTATATTCACCAGACAGTTCGTTTGACTCTGCTAGGAGCTCCGTCAGGTCACCTCCCGGGCCGGCACTGAGTGGATTAGGCAGACCCATGTTGTCAATGGCTGCAAACAGCACATCCATGTCAAACTCAGTGAAGGATATGAGATCCCCAACAGAGGGTGGCTCAGGAATGGCAGGCTGCAGGTCTGGTTCTGGAAGGGATTCAGGCACTGGGGTCATCAGCCAATCATCAGCAACTGGCTGGTCTGGAAATGTCCCAGATAAACCTTCACCATCAAGAACTATCAAGTCTGAATAACATAAGAGACAGAGAAAGTTAATGTTGGACCTAGTTTGTTAGACTTAAAGGGACAGTGCTCCAGCTGAAATATCGTGTTTTAATGAGTATGGTCAGGGGCTTGCTTTATTATCTTCTAAAACTCATTAATGATTCATGTCGAGAACACAAAGGAAATCACGAGCGTGAAAGAGGTTTGGATAGATTTGGATCAATTTGCATAGATTTTGGGACAATACGCAGCTCTTACAAGGTCTTCTCTGATTTGCTGAGAAAACAATAGAACAAACAACACAACAATGGACCCTAGCCCTGAAAACAATAGAGCTGCGTGATACCCAGGTCCAATGAAATTAGAGGTTGCTAAGAGCTGTGTGGTGTCTGTAGATTTTGACGATTTTATTTCTTCATTTTCTCAGTTTGAGAAGCTCTATCAAACACTCGAAAGAGTGTTTCATCAGATATCCAAAGACCTTGAAGTAGGTTTAAAAAAAATTGGGCTGCGCTTCGTTTTTCAACCCACTTCTCAGTGTTTGGATATCCTGATGAAACACTCTTCGTCGTGTTTGATATATTACTTGAAATAGGAAGAAAACAAAACGCCAAAAGTGGTGAACGCAAGGAAGTACAAACTAAAGAGGCGAAATAACGACTAAAAAACTCAAAGTTTTAACAGAATGAAAATTTCGTTTTCATAAACGCCTGTCACGAAATCAAATTTGATAAGTAATCCACTTTCATCCTTGCAATCCATCACTTTTTCGCCAATATAGTTGTACTTGCAGTAATCAGAGATTATGGAGACGCGTTTGAAGGAATTTCCGGCGGAAATGAGCCCCTGAAAAAAGCAATAGGGGCGGCCAAACAGCAGTCCGGACACCAAAATATCTCCATTTTTTCCGCATGCAAGGCACAGGGCAACCAACTCAAAATTAGGATTGCGATCTTCGAACGCGATAATATTATTTGGTGGCATTTGGTAATAAAACTTGGAAATTAGGAAAGCGCAATTTTGATATTTTAGCAGGACTCTGTCCATTTAAAGGCTATTGGTTCGAGAAAATTAGCAATTGGATCTAGTTTCGTTATTTAGAATGAAGCAACTAGGAGTATTACTACCCCACCCCTACCCCTGGATGGGATGCTTATCCATCACAGGTTACTCGATCTCATCATTATCTCGTGAATACGCAAAGCATTGAACGATATATAGTATACGGGAACAGATATGCAAATTTTCATTCGTTCCAACATCTGTAAACTTTATTAATTCTCCAGTGTATTTCGTGTTAAAAGATGATTGCTGTAGTAAACTTTTTTCTTAATTCCCCAGGGTAATTACGTCATCCAGTTGTCCAGACAGTCTCGTTTCACACAATGCATAATTAGTCGCGCTAAGATGTTTGGGTCGTTGTAAATCTGTTTTACTCTTCAATTCTTTGACTTCAAACTCAGTGTGGAAAATTAAAACCGATCTGTAGACTTAACCTTACGTTGTTTTGTATTCACGAGATGGCTCTTAGAGCCCTTCGATTTCTGTCAGGCGGTCACAACACGGGGTTAGCACAAAAAATGTTTTTTGCTGCGTAGCACTCACGTTGAATGATAATATTGAAATTTAGTTAAGATTGAGTGCTGAAAAAACTGTTACAAGGACAGCCAAGACAGTCACAGTCTTGACTGTCTTTGTAACACTCAATCTTAACTAAATTACAACACGGGGTTAGCCTGTAAACCTGAACCTGAACAGGTGATTTGGGCACACTAAGCACTACACTACAGCACATAAGAGAAATTGCTAAGATTTTGTTTATATTATTGACCTACCTTCTCCCTCTTTGTCGTCAATTGTTACAACAATTTCATCATCTGCAGATGAATAAAGACAGTTCAAAATGCGAAGTGACAGATACTTGGAAAGAGAATGAAAGTTGGAAGAGAACAGCTCTTAACCCTTTGTTGTTGTTGTTGTTGTTGTTGTTGTTTTACTCCCAGAGTCAATTATGGAGACATGTAGTGTGGTTCCAACTTTTGGGTCTGTTGATGAAATTCCTATGGTGTGACCATTCAAATGAAACCTCTTCAGCAGTACTTTTGCATGGTACCATTTGTTTTTCACGATTTTACAAAATGAAATTTGGGATTCTTCTCGAATTTTCTTGGGAGTTAAGGGTTAAATAACGTACAAGGCCTACTTGGTTTTCATGTGAGTGTAACTCACGGTTTCATTGATCACATTAGACACTTTCACGAAGCCCAAACAAAAGAACCTGTTTACATGCTACCACTATCAAAACTGTACCTTCTTCTACAACGACGGGCGAAGCAGATTCAGTGTTATTAGCATCATACTTCTCAGGATCACATTCCTCTGTTGGGCTTTCCTGACTTCGGTATGTGTCTGTACCTGGCCAAGAAAAATGATCGAAAAATTAAACAACAGTTTAAAATGCGAAACAGTTGTTTTTCTATCTTTTAAAAAGGTTGCGAGGAAAGATGTGGAAGCCTAAAGCACTAAAAGCGCGGATGCTCACAGGTAATCTCACATGCATGCCTTGGTAAGCTGAAATAACTCATGTAAAAATACACTCTGTTTTACAGCTTAACAGTTGATTTCACACGGAGCATTCATTTGAGTGTCGAAAGTATTTTTGCAATTGCTTGGTTTTGCATTGCTACGCGTTGTGATTGGTTAAAAAAACACGCGTTTTCCCGCGCTTGGCGCCGGCTACAGGTATTTGCTTTGAGTTCTGATTGGTTCATTGAATTGTCTACGACTGCTGTGATTGGCCAGAGCAGTCACTTTGGTTTTGGGTTAACGACAATGGAGAGCCACACTGAAGTGAAAACCGCCCTAACTGGACAGTCTGGTTTCACTGGTAACAGAAACACAAGCACAAGCGCAATCATAAGAGATTTGCGTAAATGAAAACAAAGGCGACGCAAACATACATGCAAGTACAAGGACAAGGCGCCTATGTTTGTTAAGGAACTCAAAGAAAATAATAAACTGAAGGAACAGCTGTCCACAAAAACTTACCTTCGCATCCAGATACAGCAATATTGTCTCCGTCGACCAAGACAACCATTTTTTCAGCCCCCTTTCCGCGTATTTCAGCCACGTTAGACATGGCATCAATCACCTCTGATATACGAGTAAAGCCATAATCTGCAGCCTTGCAAGGTCGACCAAACAACTGCTGGAAGTTGGGTGCAAAACGGTTAAGCGAGACACATCCATCAAGATGTCTCAGGAGGTCTCTTGTCTCAATGGCAAAACACTGTAGTGGAGTTAAGCGAATCTTGCAGTCTTTGCTGTCCACCTAATAACAGAGAAAAAAGAAGAGAGTTATGCTTAAGTAACTGAACTCCTAAATAATTTAGGAGTTCAGTTACTTAAGCATAATTATTATGAGTTGCTATTCAAATGAATAATCATATAAAGAAGAACTTTTTTCATGTGTCATGGGAGCATAGCCGAGAGTCTGAGTGGAAACCCTCTACTAATTGGGGAAACCTTACGTAAATATAAAATTAGATATTACCTATATACAATTGAGAATAACACCTAACAGTACATTCAGGATGCACTATTTATAAATTTAAAGTGCCCCTGTGATCAAATTTTTGATTTTCGTTTTTTACATTTTCGTGTACGATTAGACTTTCTTACTCATCTTGCCAAATTTCAATTCATTACGAATATCAGAAGTCATTTTATTTTAACATTTATTTCCGAGAATTTACGGCCGCCATTAATCAACCTTGTTCCAAGGCTTGGTTGCGAATGGGAGAAAGTGACGTCAAAGACGCAAACATACCTCACTGGTAGTTGTAGTCAAATGACGCCATCGTCTTAAATGGCCTATTAAAAAATCTAGATGCATTGCACAATACTTATCTGTGATTCTGTGTATGTCACGTGGTTCTTACATGTATGTCTATGGATGAAATCCTTACCTGCGACCATTCGAAAATAATATTTTGAATAGTACTTTCCTGTGATGTTTATTGTGCTATACTAAGTAACTCTAACTTTTGTTTCAGTGGACGAAACCGTAAAAATGTCCAATCACACACAAGCTATTGAACAGTACTTTTGTGGTGCATGGAGCAAAAGCCAGATAAATCCAGTTCTCACTGACAATTCTAACAAAATTATAGTTGAAATATTTTGCCAACCTTTACAACAGCAGGCACGGCAGAAAGCAACTCTTCAAGGGAAGCAAATCCAAAGTTCTGAACACGAAGCTTGTGGTTATGAAGTTTCTCATAAGCAGCTACAAACTTGGACACAGGAATACTCTTATCAGCCTGCCCTATCAGCACATCAATTACACGGCGTGAAAACACTTTCAAAAGATGTTCCTGCTTTATGCAAATTGCTGCCATGTTGCCAATACCCTGGACCTGTTAGGAGAAGATACAAAATAAGTAGATTCAGCTAAAGAGTGCAAAATTTGTGCAGGGAAACCTGCCTTACGATTACCCTGACACCTTGATATTTCCAGCTTGTTATTGCAGCCAGTTTTTTCTGTCTCATACAGTAATTTTCTTATCTGGATATCGTGTTAGTATGACCAAATTTTTATTGACCACTGTTGGTCGTATTAACAGTTTCACTGTATCAATGACAAGGACCTTAATCTCTGGCCAATCACAACAGACGCAGACAATCCAATAAACGCAATCAATACATGTCACCGGCCTCAAGCGCGGGAAAACGTGTGCGAGCGAGTCATAGTTGGTTTTCGTTTTACTTCTGATTGGTTGAGAAAGTGATGGGAGATTTTGTAGCTGATCACAAAGCGTAGCAATGCAAAACCAAAGCAATCGTTAAGTTACTTTTGACACTCGATTGAAAACTGCTCTGTTACAGCAGTCAGTATCAATTAACTAATCATACTAATTGATTATCTTTATGATCACTGAGTGTCATCGGATGGACACCCCAGGATTAATGTTGTTCCACTGTAAAATAACAAGAGCTAAAAAGGTGCGGTAGTGTAGTGGTTAGCGTGATGGACTTCAAATCCAAAGGCTTGTGGTTCTCGGCCATCTGGTTGTTTCCTTAGACAAGAAACTTTACTTCACTTTTGTCTCTCCCCACCCAGGTATATAATGGGTACCAGCGACAAAATGCTGAGGGTAACCCTGTGATAGACTAGCATCCCATCCAGGGGAGAGTAGCAATATTTCTAGTTGCTTCATGCTACCGAAACCAGGTTAAGCTCCGGTCATGTGGGCCATTTGTGGCTCGTGTGCAACTTTACTTTTACCTTACTGTAAAATAACAAGGACTGAAAAGAGCTTGTGTCTAACCTCAATAACATGTCCAAGAGCACGTGTGAGTGCATCCATGTTGGTGTAGCCCCAGTCTTTGGGCTTCAACACGTGATCATACTCCCGTAAAAAAATATCAGGAAAAGCAAACTGTGCTACTCTGGATCCTGGGTACTTCATTAAAAGTGTTGTGATTTTATCAGCAAGTGGTTCCAATCTGGGTAAGAGCTTATCTGTGAACAAAACAAACAGTAATGATATGATTATTAACGTGTCAGGGGAGCATAGGAGAGGATGGGAACTCTATTAATTGGGGACACCTAATCTACATATAATTTCAATTACCAGAATATTAACCCTTTCACTCCCAGAATCAAGTGGATGAAATCCTATGGTGTGACCATTCAAATGAAACCTCTTTGGCAGTACTTTTGCATAGCACCTGTTGTTTCTCAATATCTTACAAAATGAAATTTGGGAGTTTTCTTGAATTTTGATTTTTTACACTCTTGGGAATTAACCCATTCACTCCTGAGAATTTTTACGTTTTTGAGCGATTTTCTGCATTCACACGCCCCATAGGATTTCGTGACTCCATATTTAAAGTTACCATTGAAAGTGCTGCTGTTCTAAAACACTTAAGGCTCGAGTTTACTGGAAACGTCATCGTGACGATCTCATTTTGCTTGGTTGATTTGCAATTAAGGGTCCAATATGAATTATCTACGATTTTTGGTAAGTTCACAGCCATTTTTCATCTTTAGTAGCTGCCTGATGAGCATCATTAAGCTTGAAGGTAGTTTAGAGTCCACTTTCTCAACGAAGCGAGTTAGGTGTTGTACTTCGTTTACGAATTTGGCTCGTTGCTCGTTGAACTGGAAAAATGGCCGCCAGGAAACGAAGTAGCTTTGGGACTCGACTCTGGATGAATTTCTCGACCTTCCGCGGCATATTTTGGAAGTTGCGACCACAGGAGAATACAACAAGCGCGAAATTTCGGCGGTGGGTCAGAGTGGCTGTGGACTTAGTATATATATCAAATGTGTGGAGGACGGAAGGAACGCTGTCGAAAAATCTCGTTAGTTCCCAGCATGCAGTGCGGTGGTGATGTTGAAAATCGAGGCAAGGTCAGTATGCACCAGAACGAGAGGCTGTGGCTGGGCCCGAGCAACGAATAAGAGCAAAAAAATTCGCTGCTAAGCTAGGACTAGGACTGAATTTTGCTGTGAATGTTGACTTTTGGGTTTGCCACGATGATTTGAATAAAAAAAAACTAAAGGCAAAAACGTGATTTTTGTTGTTTTTCTATGACGTTAAAAACGGTCATTTTTGTTATTGTCCAAATTCAAACGCTGATATTCTGCAAAAATCGCTGACTTTTTTGTGTTTATTGGGTATCTCAATTTGAGGGACTTTTTAGTCAGTGCTCACAACTGCTAATTAGGGCAATGTTCGCGCGATTGAGAAAGTTGCAATTTTTTAAAGCAGTGGAGTCTTGTACGGCCGGTTTTGGCCGGTGTAGGAGCGAATGGGTTAAGCAAAAAAATTATTTTTCTTACTGTTGATAGTTTTGATTCTTAAACCACTCAAACAAAAATAAGACTAGCAACATGTCATCACTATTTTATTTGAAACCAGGCATATGCATCAAGATCTGGGGGGGGGGGGGAGGGTACTAGTTGTAGGGCAATATTTAGTACAAAGGTGAAAGAGGCATGAAAGCCAACTTCAAGGGGTGGTGATTTTCAAAACTAGGCAAGAAAGGTGGAGTTAGAACAGCTAGTGACAGTTAGTAGTCGAGGGTCAGTTCATCTAGGGTGATCAAGTTTGATACTATTGCCTATCACGTGACCTGGCCAACCCTAAACCTGGGACCTAACCCTAAGTTAGGCCTGGTTCTGAGCTAAGTTACCCCCTACCGTGGAAATTGTTCTAACCCTAGATTTGAACTATCCTTAACCCTAGCTTTCGCCGGGGAGTGTCAAAAGCCCTGGTCACGTGACCGCCATTTTTCTTGATTAACCCATTCACTCCTGAGAATTTTTACGTTTTTGAGCGATTTTCTGTATTCACGCGCCCCATAGGATTTCGTGACTCCATATTTAAAGTTACCATTGAAAGTGCTGCTGTTCTAAAACACTGAAGGCTCGAGTTTACTGGAAACGTCATCGTGACGATCTCATTTTGCTTGGTTGATTTGCAATTAAGGGTCCAATATGAATTATCTACGATTTTTGGTAAGTTCACAGCCATTTTTCATCTTTAGTAGCTGCCTGATGAGCATCATTAAGCTTGAAGGTAGTTTAGAGTCCACTTTCTCAACGAAGCGAGTTAGGTGTTGTACTTCGTTTACGAATTTGGCTCGTTGCTCGTTGAACTGGAAAAATGGCCGCCAGGAAACGAAGTAGCTTTGGGACTCGACTCTGGATGAATTTCTCGACCTTCCGCGGCATATTTTGGAAGTTGCGACCACAGGAGAATACAACAAGCGCGAAATTTCGGCGGTGGGTCAGAGTGGCTGTGGACTTAGTATATATATCAAATGTGTGGAGGACGGAAGGAACGCTGTCGAAAAATCTCATTAGTTCCCAGCATGCAGTGCGGTGGTGATGTTGAAAATCGAGGCAAGGTCAGTATGCACCAGAACGAGAGGCTGTAGCTGGGCCCGAGCAACGAATAAGAGCAAAAAAATTCGCTGCTAAGCTAGGACTAGGACTGAATTTTGCTGTGAATGTTGACTTTTGTGTTTGCCACGATGATTTGAATAAAAAAAACTAAAGGCAAAAACGTGATTTTTGTTGTTTTTCTATGACGTTAAAAACGGTCATTTTTGTTATTGTCCAAATTCAAACGCTGATATTCTGCAAAAATCGCTGACTTTTTTGTGTTTATTGGGTATCTCAATTTGAGGGACTTTTTAGTCAATGCTCACAACTGCTAGTTAGGGCAATGTTCGCGCGATTGAGAAAGTTGCATTTTTTTAAAGCAGTGGAGTCTTGTATGGCCGGTTTTGGCCGATGTAGGAGCGAATGGGTTGAAGGGTTGAGAAAGTTAAGGTGGCAAATAAAAACAATAAAATTAAGTTTCTCCAAGTTACAGGACCTTAATGAATTTGATGTTTGTTGACTTGAACTAACCTTTAGCTGGTAGAAATGGAAGAAGGATTCTATCGCTGCCAGATCCTTTGACCTAAATAAAAAATATGAATTTTAATGAATAAATTTATATATACAAGTGAATGCGTGGTTGTGTAGTGGTTAGCACGTTGGACTTCAGATGTGAAGGTCGGTGGTTCAAGGGGGAAACGAATTCCCACACGGACTCAGTGACCGTCTTCATATACGTTAGTCCTAAAAAATAAGAGGTGGCCACTGACATTTTTAGGACTAACGTATAGGAAAGGAGTCACTGAGTCCATGTGGGAATTCGTTTCCCAGTTCAAGGCCTGGTCTCGGCGGTTGTGTTGTTTCCTTAGACAAGAAACTTTACTCCACATTTTCTCTCTCCATCTAGGTGTATACCAGCAACAAAATGGTAGGGGTAACCCTGCAATGGGCTGGTATCCCATCCAGGGAGGAGTAGCAATACTCCTAGTTGATTCATGCTGCAGAAACCAGTGCCGAGTGGGCTCCCTGTGGCTCAAGTGTGACTTTACCTTTATATATAAAAAGTTTTCACAGAAATTAAAATGAACTTGAACTTCTACAGCTGTGGCACAAACAATTACCAGTATTAATTTTTTATTAAGGACCCAATTTAAACCACACAGTTCAAATAATTTAATGCACATCTACAATGAAACTATTCCCCAATATTTTAACCAAAGTAAACATGCAATGTCATTAACTTACCTTTGCAATTCCTTCCAAACTCTTGATAAATTCTTCCAGCTTGGCCTGGCCTAGAGGAAATTTACGGCCATGATGTTTGCGGAAAGTTGCTGCAAGGCGGGAAATAAGTAGAAATTTTCCTTCTTGTAGTTCCAACAGCTCTACCACATCTTTGTGCAGAGACTGCAGAGTGACTTTTGGAGGAAGAACGAGGAACTTTGCACCAGATATCTCTGTGATCTAAGGAAGATAAAATTCATTCTTTTATTTTTACCTGCATGTACTAATAACAAATACATGTAGATTCCATTTTTCCATGCATCTGTTCAGTTATAGATCACAAATGAGGTCAAAATGTGGTAAGAACAAAAAAGTGGCCAACGAGCCACAGGCGAGTTGATCACTGTGGTCACTGATGTTCGTACCAGATTTTGCAGTCTTCAGTGATTTTTAACTGAACAGACATGCAGTAAAATGGAATCTACAGTCAAACCTCTCTACAACAGCCACCTTTGGACAAACCTTTCTGGCCATTGTAGAGAGGTGGCCGTTATGGGGAGATTATCAATTAGAGGATTTAAGTGAGCGAATGAGAAGTCAGGACAAGAAAACATGGCCGTAGAAAAGAGGTGGCCGTTATGGGGAGGTAGCCGTTAGTAGAGGTTCTACTGTATTTTTTTGTAATAACAGGGAAGAAAAATTAGCCTCGTAGCGTTAGACTGTGATCATGACAACATTCAAGGATTTTTTTTATTATCATAGGTCATGACCAATCAAAATGCACGTAAAATTCAGTATAATTATTGTATAAATAAGTTCTGTGTTGATAAGCATCATACTCTGTTGGTTGGAGGGATTCTGTAGTACCCACTTCATGTCTGCATTGTAAAGTTATTGAAAGATTTTTAAAAATGTAAAGGTGCCAACCTGCAGTGAAGGCAAACCCTCTATAAGGTCTTCAAGGCGCCGAGCACCATAATCACCAATCTTGAGCAGACGACCAAAGTGTTGAAAGTACCGAGCGAGTACAGTAGCTAAAGGAAGCTTCTGTCCTTCGACACTGGATAGCAACTCTTTCAGTTCTTTAACAAGGGTCTGCTTTTCAGTGCGCTTCTCTGTCTTGTATTTTCTGTCTGTTGAATGCAATCAAAGACATAAAACTATCTCAGTGAAATACAGTAAACACAAGCATGAACAAACAATAAAAACCAAAGTTTTGGAGTCAACATGATGCGATTGTAAAGGTACTAAACTACAGGCAATATGGAAATATTCTGCAAGTATAAGAAGCAGATTTTAAATACCTTGGCAATGACGTCATGATGACTCCGAAAATTCTGTTTTTATCATTTATCTTTTGCTTGTTTTTGCATTACTAAACCGTTATTAATTAAAATTAATAATATACTGTAATAGCATTTGGTTGACTTGGGACAAATGAGCAGGTGAAGCACTGCTACATTGGTAGAAAGTTATGCATACCTTTTTCCACTAAACAGATGAGTCGCTGATCTCCAGTTCCCAGGATCTATCAAGGGAAAGGTTAAAAAATAAAAATTATTTTATGATTATTATGTTCTGTACATAAAACAAAATTGCATCTACAATACAAATACAGTACCAAGATACTCCAACAGCACTCTGTCACAATGTTACACCTACTTCAGCAAAGCCCTTACCTTTTCCTGCATTTGTGGAACATTGCTGTAATTCTTGGCCTTGTATTAATTGTTTGCCCACGCAATATATTGCTACTGAAAATGCAAAATGGGAGGGGGGGGGGGGGGGGGGGGGGGGGGCATGGGGCTCCTAGAAAAAAACATGGGGTGGGAACCGGGACAGAAAGAGGGAGGAGCTAAGAGAAAGTGTACAAAAGTGGGTGGGAAGTGGACAAAAGGGGCACAGGAAATGGAAAGACTAGCAAAGTCCCAGTGACATAATGCAATGTGGTTGTGACCAAAACAAATCAATGGATGAATTGTAAACAAACTCTAGCAAGAGTTTACATACTAGAGACTAAATAAGGGTTCAGAGCTCACCTTGGCAACAGTGGGCACAGCTTCAATTAAATCAGTCAGCTTAGAGAAACCAAAGGTGGCAATCTTGCACTTACGGCCAAAGAACTTCATGTAAGTTGACACAAAGTTCCCCAAGGCAATTACTCCATCAGGCTGACTTTCAAGTAACATTTTGAGGTTTTTCTCAAAGGCTTTTATTTTCATTGGTTGTGACAGGGAAAGCCATCTTTCAGAACCCTGCATTGTTACCTGAGTATATCAAAATAATTAAAACAACCATAAGACCAAGTAAAAGCAATTGTGTTGACATCTTTTAAACAATATTTTCATACTAGGTGAACACTTGTTCATTTGTCTCACGATGGAGTCACTTTGAGTTGTTGATCGCGACGTTTTGACTGCTATTACTGCTAGTCTTTATCAGGCCACGAGGTCGATTGGTTACATGTCGCTTATGTAGCATGTTGGTTTGTTGCTATTGGTGCATTTCAATCCTCATTTTTATTTCTTATAGAATGTTGATCCCTCACAGGTCCGATTTGTTATTGATCGGCTGTTGTGCTTCTTGATTGTAGGCATCCATGCTTCAGGAATGTCGATTCCACTATCTCTGTTGATATTATTTATATTACAAGTTTAATAATTTTATTTTACTTTGCCGAAGATTCATTACCATAATCTGAGACAACGGAACACAAAAATCAAATAGTTTGAAAATTTTTTAACCAAAGAAAAATTCAAACCACAACAAGACCACCCCCTCAATGTTTCTGTGTCTGCACATTCAGTTCATTCTCTATGGCTGCACATTCATTTCATTCTCAGCTTTACCAGTTGTACCATTACATCTCACTTGGAGTTGAAGAGGATTTAACTAGTTTAACTATTTTTTGCCCCTTTTCTCTTTGTTTCTTAATTATTCATTCCTGTAAACTTGTTAATTTTTGGAGAATAAATAAATAAATAAAATGAATAAATAAATAAATAAATAAATAAATAAGAAGATTGAGTTGTAATAGGCAATCAACCCAGCCTATGCAACCTTTTCTAAATAAACTTGAAGATAAACCACATGAGACTTAGATATTTTTTGGCTCACCTGCATGTTAAGTATTGATATTTTGTTTATACTCACCTCCACTACAGACGGAAAGGCTTGAAGAAGAGGAACAACAGAAGTGAATCCATAAATGATGGGATCAAATAGTGTCTTCTTCTCAAACCACATCTGGTATTCAGAGATAACTGAGCTAAGAGGAAGTTTGAACTCGTCCTGAACCAGCAACAAGTCCCGTAAATCTTTACTCAGTTCAAGAAGTTTACCAACATTACCTCCTGTTAAAACACAATGCAGAAATAAAATTACCATGTGAAATTATTTTACCAAAGGTTGAAAAATAAAAGCAGAGGCTAGGCCTTATGAGTGAACTTTTGCATTTGATTCTTTCTTCATCACAGTTACAAGTTAGTTTTGTTGTGCATAAGGTTACAACAAGCAGGGCTTGAAAAAACTAAAATTTAAGCTTGCCCTTTGGGCAAGCAAATCTTAAGTTTTACTTGCCAGACAAGTTACTTAAGCTTAGTTCACAGGCAGCTTGTCTGTATGCTTGCCCATAGGGCAAGTGAGTGGGGAAAGTTGCTTGCCTGACACAAAAATCTACTTGTCCTGGATGATAGGACAGGACTTTTTTTGGACTGTGAAAAAGTCTAATTAAAAAAAAGCATAAAAGTAATAATTTATTATTGTATATAGTCCCTTGTATAGGATTATTCATCACAAAATATGTACGTCTCCTGTACGTCTGCTTGAATGAGCCATCAAATATGTTCATCAATCACCCATGCACACTGGTGCCCGCCATATGCAGCTACAAAATTTCTATCCACAGAACCTGGGGGTGGGGAGGGGGTTGATGAGAAATGTTTTCCCCACCAAGAACGCAATCCTAATTTCGTGTTGGTTGTCCTGTGGTTTATGTGCAGTAAAATTTGAGATTTTTTGTTAGACGGTCTTCCAAATGGCCACCCCTATTGGTTTTTTTTTTGCAGGGGCTCATTTCCACCGGAAATTCCTTCGAACGCGTCTCAATAATCTGTGATTACTGCTAGTTAGAAAAATTTTAGCTTCAATCAGACTTCTGGTAATCTGTTCCACAAGTTGAGATTTTGAAGGCAATGACTCTGATTTTAACATACGCAACATATCTGATATCTTACATACCATTCCTAATAGCTTGTTGCATCCAAGACACCATTAAGGAAACTGTGACCTTGACATTTGGAACACTACACAGGACATCAGAAAGGGTAGCTCCATGATCATTCAACTCGATGTTCTTGTCAAACTTAAGCCAGTACGATGCCGCAAAACTAACCAATGGTAAAGCTCCATCACAGGATTTAAGAAGAGCATGAACATCTTTTGCAAACTGTTCAGGCTCCACTGAGACTTTCACAGCACTGATGGCTCGCGTTACTAGACTTATCGCCTGATTACCTGGCTTGCCAGTTATCACAACTAGGTCATGAATAAGTCCAATGGAACCCATGTCAAATGCGTGGGAACACTTCTCATAGAAGTCATTAAGAAATTTGTTTAATGGTAAAAAGTGCAGGGGAGCTTCTTTGAGAATGGACGTGACTTCACAGCGTAGAAAGCAAAGTTCTTTCTCTTTCTCAGTAGCAATATTGACAGTCACAAAGGTGTTGAAAATCTTCCTTTGGTGCACTTTCAAGATAGCCAAGTTGGCATCAGATAGTTTTGGCACTTTAACAAAGGCTCTCAGAGGAATTCCTTCCCCACTGTGAAGAATGACAGAAAAAACCTGAAAGGAGGGAAAACCATTGATAATAAATTTTTGTGATTTAGTACCACAGAATCTCTAATGGAAAGGGGTTTACTTTATATCTAATTTCTAATTAAATGTCTTTATTACATGTATGTAATATCTACATGTACATAGTAATTTCTTTATTCTTTCTTGTTAATTTTGTAATTCTTTCCTACATGTACTGAAACAATAGCCATGCATACAAGTAAATAATTATGTAAAGAAGGACAACATCATGGCATGTCTAAATCACTTGTGGAAGGTTCAGCTGTAAGCAGGAAGGCTATCAAAAGAAAGAAATGATCTGCCCTCACCTTACAATGTTCTCGAAACACTGAAGCCAGTTTCTTCTTTAACTCCTTTTTGCTTACACTCTCATCCAGGTTTGTGACTAGCAAATCTATTCCTCCTCGCTGCTGATCCAAAACAGTAAAATTGTGCAGGCTAGCTAGCCATGAAGCAGCAAGCTGTGGACCCCCTATCAGTGGAGGAGCAAGTGGAGTGATGCCTGGAAAGCCAGTGCCCTGAGATGGCATGTTCATAAAGTTCTGGTAAATAGGATGTGGCCAAATACCAGTGTAAGATCCATTACTGAACATTGTTTGATGACTGATAATCTGGGGGCCTGTGGACGTTGAAAGCGAGGACCCATTTTCGTCCGTGCTATCGCTGGATTCAGGGCTGTCATCTGAAGGTTTTGAGCTAGTTTTACTTGTACTTTCGGGTTTTGCACTTTTTCTGGATGTTGAACCATTGTCGATAAAGAAATCATCTAACATTGCATTAGAACCTTCCCTATTCTTTTTAAGAGGTGAGGGTTTTGGCAAAGCATCTCTGCCTTTGATCGTTGAACTTTCAGTGTTTTCCACTGGCTGAAATCTCTTGCCTTTCTGTGGACTACCTTGACCTGTTGTTGAGTAAACAACTTGGATTGTGGAGCCAAAAACATCCTCTTTGTCCATTCTTCTTTTTGCCCTGCAAGAAACATTGCACACTTCAAGTTTAAGAAAGTTTTATAAAACACATTGTAGAATGCAGTTTGCAGAGTCAAGATCCTTGCTTGAGAAGGGTGCCTGGGAACTACATGTAGTCTTCAAATATACAATGGTACCCTCCTATTACTTTATTTTTATCATGTCACAGGGGTAAGTTGCATGAACAATGTACACAAGGTGAAATGGAAATGTCTCATCTTTGGACGTGCAAAAAAATTGAATTTATGGGGCCTGTCACAGGGACAAAGTTCAGTCGCAGCAACACATATTTTTTGTTATAATGGGCATGTTGCACAAAGTGAATTGCTCCTGAAACCTGTCCCTGTGTCATGTCTCTGCATGGCCAGCACGGTAGGTACCTGCATGGGAGATTATAGAAAGAATGGTGGAGTGCCCAATAACAAAAGCAAAGAACAAACAAGTATTTACCTTGCAGCGCTAGCAGGATTTGGAAATTTTAAAACTGAGGTGCGCCCTGAGATGCTGACAACTTTTCCTCCGCAGTTGTCAGACAGTTTCTTCAGCCTGTTCTTGACTTGCGCAACATCCTTTCCCATCGGAAGATTCAGGACAAGAAGCTCTGATGACAAGCCACTCTCATCGGGGGTCTGGAGTATAAACCAGAAAGATTAAAACAATAAGAAGTACATGTACAGTGTACACTAAGTCGTTATTTGTAATGAACCTCTCTACCCAACTCCCTCAGTCAAGCAAACGTTGATTGTCTGTGCAACATGTACAATCTTCAAAATAATGTCTGTATAGTAAACATCCTGGATAAGCAATGATCTTTTAGAATTTTTATGCAAAAGCGAACAGCTCAGAGTCAACCAACTATATTTTACTTTGTTTGCAGACAAAATTTCTTTAAAAAAATCTATATGAAAAATATACATGTGGAAATGAGCTATTATTCTTGGGAAACATGAAAAGCACTAATTAACCAAGACACAGATGTAAAGAAGCATTTGATTCTGAACATGTGACTCAAAACTTAAATGAACACCTATTAATCAAACCTAACCTTTGGTGGAAACACAACAGGCAAATCAGCAGTGAAATGATCAAATCGTCTTGCTTCATGAGCACAAGCCAGCAACGCAGGTTGAGCCTGGGCATTATGAAGACAGATCACTTCCAGATTGTGCCGGTGACGTAGATCTGACAGTTCAGCTGCAAAGTTAATGTCCCCAGACACCAGGATGACTGTAGCTGGAGGAGGGTACGACTGTCCAAACCGTCTCAAGCTTTGGCGTAACTTATCATCAGCTGCATTCTTTGAAGTGGCATTTATATGAACTACAGTTACCTACAAAAATACACAACAGGGTAATTAATAACATCTTTTTGGAATTAAAAACCTCTTCAGATATGATATTTGCAGACAAGAATAATTTCATATTAATTTTTATCGTCACCACTGTCATCTTTACATACATGTATAAGAGGGTGTAACAGCCCTGACAACGTTCCCTACAGGTGCAAGTCTTACATAACAGATATTTGCAAGTTTCCAAAGTCTATGCTACATCTTTTAGCCATTGTTGGCCTACCAACACTACCCTTTCCTTTAAGGCTAATCTAGTATCAGGGCTTCTGATATTACGTGATAAAAAAATGGAAATTATGCAATTTTTTCGTGGCAAATTATGCGATAAGCAAGGACTATTATGCGGAAAATTATGCAAATTATGCGATTTTTTCTGGAACTTTTTTATGCATGTTTTACTAGGTTTCAGAGGAAGAAAACGAAAATACCAATTTTAAAACAGTGCTCGCTATCTTTGTGGGACATTTTGAAGCTTTTAGCTATGAAGGAACATCCAAAACAAACGACAGAATCCAAGAAAAGAGTCTGTTAACGAGCGGCCATCTTGGTTAACCTTAGTAACCAGGCTAAATAAAACATGTGCTCAAGAAATTTACGCGGTTACCAAGCTTGTTGTGGCCAAGAATGAACGCAGTTCGATCGAAAGTGGCAGTTTGTTTATTTGATACAGGATAATTCAATGGAAAAAAACAAATTTTAGCTCAAGTTTCTTAGCTAAAGCGATAGTGTATCGTGTGGTTTGTTCACATTATGCCAATTTGTGTGATTTTTTACGAATTATGCGAGTTTTCATGAATTATGCGATCGGATGCGATTTGAGGCCGATTATGCGAAATCGCACCATAGCGTAATATCAGAGGCCCTGTAGTATACAGTGTATCGTCCTTTCCAAACTACTGTATAATGGCACTATAATGGCTTGACAACAGTTCAAATCATCTCACATTCTCATACACTCTAATGGAACTATTGACAACAGTACTGTCATTCACTTTCTGTTTTGAGACTCGCGGGTAACAGGATCTAAACTCTCACCTGGGCTTTGTTTAGTTCTTCTATAACTTCTTTCTTCTCCTTGCTGATATCACAAACACACATAAATTCTGCCTCCCTCTTTCCAGTGAAGAACTCCTTTCTTATTTTCTGTACAACAGCTGAAGCAGACTTTCCACGGGGCACAGGGCAGTTTTCTATGTCCCAGAACACACCTATTGGTTCAGGTTCAGGGCCCGTGGAACCTTGTGACGGCGACCCCGTCACAGAAGTCTTGATACCCAATGCTGTGTGCACAAACACAACATTGTCATTGCATTGTAAATGTGCAAGTATTCAAAAACAAACTGAAATCTATATACGAGAATTTAGTTTTAACGACTGAGTCGATAAGGTAAATTGACCACCGTAAAAAGATTCAAGTAGCTGAATTCTCGTGTTTCATCTCCCCACCGACGCAGCACCACAGTTTCTCTAGAAACAAACCCCATTCATTTGAAATCTATATAGTTATTTTGTTTTCCTTGATTTAGTGTCCATCGGTGAAGATCTCTCTAGAATTGGCACCCACCCACCCACCAATCTAGACTAGTGTAGTACTTAATGTTACAATAAATAAATAGTTTACCAACAGAAGCAATCTCACAATATTATCATCATTTTAGTAATCTCTGAGGTCTTGTAATGGTTCTTCTCCAGAGGCCTTTGCAGGGGCTTATCATGTCAGCCATCATTGCTTTGCATTCGCTTATTGTTGCAGATCACTTGCTTTGCCCTTTTGCTACGGTCTACTGCATTTGGTTGCTCCCTCCCTCCCTCCCTCCCTCCCCCGGCATTGGGTAAGTATAGGTAATGGAAAGTATCTTCCACTAATCATTTCAGCAATTTAGTGTGACGATGCAGGGTGGTTGCTGCTCTCAGGGTTGCCATGGATACCTCTGTTCATTGCTGATGCTTACATGTAGTTTGCACAGACCCACCATTTACAAGGCACCTATTCCTAAGCTCATCTATCGGTAATGAGTTTAACAATAGTAAAAGTGTAACAAGGCATAGATGCCAAGGAAGGAATGAAAACCTGGGGCAAAGAGTATGGGAAGAGGAGAGTTTGGATGCCCCCCCCCCCCCCCCCCCAGGAACCTCTCCTCCTCCATCACAGGGAGTTGACTGTTGTTCATGTTTTGTACATACCTTCCAAGTCATTGACATGTCCTTTGGCAGAGGGTGAATTTGGACATCTGTGGCCACCAATTCCATTGGAATCATTGACAGACAAATCAAAGTCACTCAATGAATCCCCAGAGTTTTCATAACTTTTCCCACAAGAAGAGCAAACACAAAAAGATCCTGTCCTGCTTCTTCCACAGCATTCTGTCTCATTCCTAGAACAGGCACAAAATCCACTGGAATATTGTGAGCGAGGATCCAACATAGGTGTGCCAGGGTTTCTGTTGCAGAGATGGTGAGGTTTAACAAGATTCTGAGGAGAAGTATTTGTAAACAAAACTGGACCATTCCTATTTGCTATAGAAGGTTGAAGAAAGTTGAGAGGAATAGGGGAGGGTCCACCATGCAGTGCTGGTAAAGATTCTGTTGGGGTGTGCAAACAACTATGCTGCTGTCTTTCCTGTTCACTGAAGAAGATGGCTTTACACTGAAACAAAGTTCAACAAAAAACACTAACATTTAATTTATGATGATGATGATAATAATAATAATCATCATAATAATAATCACCAACATTAAAATAATATTTTAGTAACAGTAAGTTGACTGAGTGAGAAAAATTTAGGGAGTAATATTGGGCAAGTAATTGCAAATTGGCTGAGTGTGTACAGCAAGGACGATGTAAAATTATGAGCACAATTATTCTGAATTGTACGAAGTTCAATTACAACTGTATTACTACATATAATTAATTGCATCAATACCAAATTCAAGATTAAAAAACCTATGTGGGCTCCCTTTGATTTTACTTACATGTAGAGCACAGCTTTGTGATATCTATTATCTTTGAACTCAAGTAGATACTTACTGGTTTTGATTTTGGACTAAATGTTTGTAAAAAAAAAATGTGCGGAAAAACCCCGTGGGAGCAAGTCATGATTGGTCTTGGTTTTACTCCTGATTGGTGTAAAGTGGCGCAAGATTTTTAAGCCATTCACAAAGCATAGCACATACATACATACATGAACTTTATTTATACTCGAAATTACAGAGTAGCTTAAAAAAAGGCTAATAAATCTATTTACATTAAAAAATCTAATTTACATCTATTTACATGAAGAATGTCAATAATATACCATTATGTCTGAAAAGAGATTACTTTCAGGAGTCTTCTAAAACCTACAAAAGCAAAGCAATTGCAGAATTACATGTACTCGTACCACGTCGAAATCCCAGTGCGTACGTTCAGCATTTTTATTCTATTGTTCTCCACACATACAAAGGCATTCCGATATATGCATTGCACAAAAGCGTTTGTTTGTCATTGGGCAGTCAACCTCGCCCATGTGGAATATAAGCCGGTTATTTTTAGGCAACGAGGGGATATGTGATTTATTCACCAAGGGCGAATCACGTACCCCCTCGTTGCCTAAAAATAACCCTTACATATTGCTCAACAGAACAGATTTCCCATGTTTGTGAGTGAAGAAGCGCAAAGGTTTGTCTAGACAAAGTTGCATATTTTACGCTTGAACAAACACCTTGAAAGGAGAGCCATTCACATTGCTTTGTTTGGAAGGGAATTGTCATTATGAAACATGTTAATTAAAATGATGCTGACATTATTTTAAAAAATCAAAGCATGTGATATAATAATTATGCAAAATCTTTTTAGAATCAGGTTTCTCAAGGAAAAAAGTGAAATTTCAATTCAGGAAGATTTTGGTAATGTGCTAGGCAATGGGTTCTTGGCAGATTCCAATTAATTAGTGTAGCAGCACATACACGCAAATTGTGTTGTTGATTATTGAGGGTATGTGCTTATTTATTATTGACAGCCGGGAAAAAATGAGCCTTGACAAAAAAAGGCTACAAATTCAGGCTAACGTGATTTTATTTTGAACCCTAGTACTTTTGACACTCAATAATATTGAAAACAGCTCTATCATGTACAATCTGTAGGTAACATAGCAATAAGTATACCTGTGAGCAAGATGAAGTAAGGGAAATCTTTTTCTCTCTCCCCCTCTTAATGTGTTCCTGTAAAGCATCTTGCTCCATAAAGTGAGTGTTGCACTCATCAAAACCACACTCACCAGTACATTTGAAGGCATTATGAGATGGACATCTTGCAGGAATCACTTTAACAGCATTATCTGTTATACATGGAAGAGAGCTTTAATAATATATGATACAGTCCTGGACAGAAGTAACCTAATAAACAACTCAGAGTAGAATGCGTTTGCACGTGAACTGCAAATCCTGTCAAAATCTTGAGATCCACAAAATGAATTCTACATCAGTATTCTAATATTGAGCAGGAAAAACTTCTATCACTTTCATAAAAAAACAAATCTACTTTTTGAACATCACTTATCTTTTACAAAATAGTGAAAACATTTTTCACGAGATTATAACATAATATAGTTAACTTGGAGTGAGTGTGCTGGTCAGAGCGCACTGTGCATTCATCTCTGAATAGTGTGTGTACCTTAATGGTAGCATAAGCTCTTTTTTTGTTCCTTGTGTGCTGAAGATTTGGGAGGCCATTAGCTTTTCAGAGGGAATGGTAAATATTATTTCCATTGAGAAATAAGCATTGATAGGTGCCAGCGTTAAACCCATGGTCTAGGTTGCCATGGTTAACTCCTGAGATGCAGATAGCTTGCATGCATATCTATAGACTTGCTTATGAAACCATGAGATTTTAACTTTTTAAATTTTAGGAAAGAAATGTAAATTTTTTTTTAAGGTTTTGTTTTTATATATATAGTTTTTAACCCTTTCACTACTAAAGCGGCCAAAAGCAGCCAACCGGAAATGTGACATATTTCCTAGAGCGGCCAAAAGCGGCCCCAAAATATTGCATCAGATCTTTTTACCCTCCCGTCCCTAAGAAGTTCAGAACGTGCCCAAACACACTGGCTATTGTTTAACTAGGAAATAGCCAATCAGAATCCACCAACTGCGCATAAATTTTCCTTATATGGGAGGAGAGACGAGCTCTCGAAAATAGCACCGTTCGTGGCGGCCATCGTGTCATGGCTGAACCTATAAACGTAGAGGAATTTAGAGCGATTTTTGGAGTAGAAACGGACAACTTAGAAGACTCGGATGGCTCTGACATTGATTTTGAAGGTTTCTCAGTTGAACAAGTTGAGCTTGATGAGAGTGATGCAGAAAGCGAGAGAAGCGAAGAGAGTAGCGAGAGTGGCGAGGAAGTGTGGTCGGAAAGACTACAAGATTTCGTGTTGGAGGATTTCACAGGAACTCAACAAATAAATGCCAACGTGCCAGTGGAAGCTAAGTCCGATTTCTATTTCAGTCTCCTTTTCACAGACGAATTGATCGATTTGATAGTAAGGGAAACAAACAAGAATGCACGAGCCAAACTTGTAAACAAACCCGAGCGGCTGGCCAAATGGCAAGATGCGACACAGACCGAGATGAAGGCTTTCTTTGGCATAACTGTGATCATGGGAATCAACAGTCTACCCCAGCTTGCCCTGTACTGGTCCACAGACATTTTCTTGGGAAATGCTGGAATCCAGTCAGTCATGACTAAGAACAGATTTGAAGAACTTACCCAGTATTTACACTTTAGTGACACACGAACGGAACCAAAGCGCGGGGAGCCAAATTATGACCGACTTTACAAGGTGTGATCTGTGCTCGACAGTGTTTTAGAGAAGACGAAGAAGACTTATGAACCTTCAAAATGTATCTCTGTAGATGAAGGAATGATAGCCTTTAAGGGGAGACTTGCTTTCCGGCAATATTTGCCAGCCAAACCTACCAAATATGGCATCAAAGTATGGATGGCGGCGGACTCTGACAATGGCTATGTTGCGAACTTTGCTGTTTATCTTGGCGTGGAGGACGTTGGCGCTCGCAGAATTCACGGCCTTGGATATGATGTGGTCATGAAGATGGCCGAGCCATACTTGAACAAGCATCGACATGTCTTCTGTGACAATTTTTTTTACTAGTACTCGCTTGTTTGACCATCTGCAAGATCAGAATACATATGCATGCGGAACTGTTCGATGCAATCGCAAGGACTTGCCGCCATGTGCAAAAAGCGAGCTCAAGCAAGGAGAGACTGTTCAAGCGCAAAAAGGCAACCTCGTGTTCACCAAATGGCATGACAAAAGGGATGTTTCTTTTCTCTCCACGAATGTCTCGCCTTTGGATGCAGGGAGACAAGTGCAACAAACTGTTCGAGGCGAAAACGTAAACATCACAAAGCCGAAGGTTGCCGATGTTTACACAGCGAGCATGGGAGGTGTAGATCGTGCGGACCAGCTTCGTTCGTTTTATTCAACTGGCTGGCAATCTCGCAAATGGTATAAGTACATTTTTTGGTTTATTTTTAATTTAACAGTGTGCAATGCCTTTGTCTTGGAGGGATTCTACTGACGGTCGCTTGGAATGAAAAAGATAACACTGCTTGTGTTCAAGCGTGAACTGGCTGGAAGGCTGATGAATGGCTTTGCTCAGAGGAAGCGTCGAGCAACAATTCCGGTGCCGGTGGGACAAAGCCGTACTGTCAGAGCAGAAGAACATGTTTCTGAGCATGTTGAGGGCCGAAAGAGGAAGTGTGTGCAATGTATAGAGGCTGGAAGGAGAACAGCAAAGGGATATAAAGTTGAAACCCGCTTCGAGTGCAAGCTCTGTAAAGTTGCATTGTGTCGCATCCCATGCCACAATGAGTTTCATAATCAGTAAATGTCATGAACAGACTTTGTTTTTAGTTATTATTTGCAGAGCATTTTGCATAGAAGCTAGCTTTTTGTGAACTCTGTCTATTGAAGTGTGAATCTTGTAGCTTTTAAGTCATAAACAGGAACACTAGATTGGCTAGAATTTTCTTTTATTTCAGGAATGTTAATGTTATTGTACAGCAAAATGGCGGCAAATTTGAAATTTTATGACAGTCCTCAATTAAACTTGAATAATCTTTACAATATGTCACCAGACCTTCGATTTTATCTTTGATACAAGTAAAGGCATATTTCAACATCACATTTGTGTGTTTTTTTGTGTCAAACAAGCTTTCAAGAACTACTGAGCATGTATGATTCATTTTGGTAATGGAAATTTGATGATAGTCCAATTAAGCTCCAGGAACAGCATGAGTTTGGCTCATTTGGCCTGTAGTAGTGAAAGGGTTAATACTGTAAAGCGCTTGAGGATACTCTGTAATGTAAGCGCTATAAACATTTTATAATGTATATAAAATAGGAATAGTATAGGTATAGGTAGTATAGGTAATCATACGGTTTCGAGTTCAATTTGGGATTAATTTGCATGAGTGATCCCAAATTGAACGAGAAAACCGTATGATTACTTATTAATAATTATACATGAAAAATTTGCATCCATTTTTGTTTGGAATTTTTTTTTCTTTTTTTTTTTGATTTGTAATTTGCACTGGTGTTACACTTTTTGCACCGGTGTTACACGTTTTGCACTGGTGTTACACTTGAACTGCACTGCTCTTAGCCAATCAGAATCGAGTAATTTTTTCATGTATATTATTATTATTATTATTATATGACACCCACCCTCCATTTGTTCTGACAGACATTAAAGCAAAGAAAATCCACTGATCATAGGCCTCAGGAATAGTAATTATTGTCTCCATCAAAACTAAATGAAGGTTAATATAGTAGATATGGCACCAACTAACTTCATTATAAAGTGAAATAGTCTAATCAAACATGACCAGTAAGTGTGTTACATATTGCGTGACACGATGATGTACATGTACATGTAAATGTGTCGCAGCTCACTTGAACTTTGGAATTAGTCGAGAAAATCCCACAGAACATAATTCTCTGTCGCTACAGGTTATGGCAAGTATTCTCACATTAAATACGAACCTGGCTGTTGCTTGAAGAGTTTAGGATGTCTTCGAGGGCAAAATACATTCGTACACTGTTTCTGATTCCATCTTTCACACACAACATCAGTTTGACTTGCTGCGAGGCAGTGACGAAAAGGACACTGATGATCAAGAAATTCAAAATTGTTAGTGCGACAAGTATACGTCTAGAAAAACTCATCTGCAATTAAAATGAAACCTAAACATAGATCGAACTCAAATAAAGCAAAAGTAATCTGATACGCCTATACGTGAATTCCCTCAGTGTCACTGAAAATATTTTTCACTCACCTCACGGCCGGTTTTCGGGAAACACTCACGTTTTTCCATGTAAAACACACAGTCTGTGAGGGTTTTTAAGTCCCTTTTATCAGAATTTGCAGCCGTTATAGGCACAAAGGTTGTACTTTTTCCTGTTGCTGAAAGTTCTCGTGGTCCTTTCGTCTTGATCGCCTGCCCCATAACCTCGTACCCTTCCATTTTTATCGCTGCAGTTTCGGCGGCTTCTTGAGACAAGAAATTGACGAAACCGCACTGTTTCGACTTGCCTGAAGCATCTTTAAGAATGACTATATTTTTAATAGGTCCAAATTTATGAAAGAAGTTATGAAGAACATGTTCTCTTACATCTAAAGACAAACCACCGACCCAGACAGGAAAAGCCGCCATCTTTACGCCATCTTCCCTTGCCGACCCTGAGGCGTACTGGGAGATTTCCCACAAGTCCATAACAACTATAACATGAAAAGGGCCTGGGGACGAGGATTTAGTTGTAGCTTTGTAGCTAAAGTTGAGAAAGTCTGCGAAGCCATGCCAGATTACTGAAAGATTACCACTTCATAAAGTTTTGTGCAAGTCAGTTATAGTTATGAGTTTGACAGTCAGAAATAGAGCCCATTGTTTAATAGCCACAAGCCACAAGTATACCTGCCAATTTTTTCCGAGTGATGGGCGTGAGAATTTTTTCGTGGGTGGGCCAGGATTTCCGAAGGCGACCCGACCAAATCCGAAGTGAACCCGATCTATTCAGAAGATTTTCCGAACTTGTCCGAAGATGTTCCGAAGAATTCGGAAGTTTCTATGGACCTCAGCGACCAACCTCGTCCCCAGGGCCTTCTCCGCTTTTTCAAATTCAAAATGGCGGGTCGAGCGGAGAAGACCCTGGTCGAGGCTGCAAAATACTCCAAGAATCTTGGAGTATTTTGACACGTGACAGGTGCTGAAAATCTACGTCGTTCCGCTTGCACAGCGGTCAAAACAAATATGGCTGCCTTCGTTGCTGCAGTCGCTGAAAATGACCTTTAGCTTTGGTTCAATATCAGGCATCAATACCAGCAGAACGAGAAATCTGGGGTCCGTTCTCTTTGTAGGGACGAATTTGCGTTGCCATCAGGTACAATTTTGCGAATGTGAGACCAATTCTGCGACCATATTCCCGGTGCTGTTCATGTGTTTTTCAGGTAAGATTGTTTTCATATTAAGCTTATGTAAATTAACCGTCTGTATAGACAAACTTTCAGCGTAACTTTTCAATAAGCTTAATTGAACCGATTTTCCAAGGGCTTTTCGCGGTGAAAGTATTTTCGCCTTTTTTTTCGAATATTTTTGTTTTAAATTTCTATTCCCGGGTTTTCGAGTCAGCTGTGATTAACCGGATTGTATGCATGCATACATTTCTTTCCTTACGTGCATGTTTCTAAGTCAGTCAAAAACAGTGGTCAGTAATAATTAATTATATTATTTTCTTTTATATTTTATAGCTGTGAATGTCTCAGTTCTGCTGAAGAAGTCTTATCATCATTCAACTTATGCGGAATGTTTGTCATGCACACACCAACATGCAACTTATTCATGATGTGTGCGATCATTAAAGAATTTACTGATGGTGTTTCTTAGACAGGGGCATCTAACGAATTGTTTTGCCAAATAGTTGTCGGGGATGCCCATATCATCCTCAGATGTTTGGATTACAATTGGATGAAAAGTTAATATTCTCAAACTGGAAATGTTAACTGATCTTTTTAGGACCCAGTAAAAGCTATGCCTGACATTTTTGAGAAGATGAAAAATAGTATTTTTGGTTCTCAGAAAGTCAAACTGACTAATTCAGAAGGCAACTAATAGCTCCCTAAAAAAATTCTTGGACATCATACCAGAGCTAACTTTTTCGGAGAAAAGGATTTTGTTTGTAATAATATCAGGCTGTTGAATTTTCAGCTAAGGCATGTGAACAAATCTTAATTGGTGAACTTGGCTCGTTGGGTGCCCACCTTCCTGAGATTTTCACAAAATACCTATGACTCAATTTAGTGCTCTCCTTCCAATAAGTACCGGTACCCCCCTTTCTAATAATTGCCCCCCCCCCATTAAAGATGCTATGCCACAAAGATATCTTATCAAAAAAGTTACATTGAAGACATTACAGTAGATATAATAGCAGATTTTATTCTGACTATGCTCATTGCTTGCATTATTTCTCACCCCTGTGTATTATCCGTTAAACCACACCAAATATACCTTCCCCGCATTCCACTCCAGTGAGCACACACAATGAAACGAGGTCGAGGCTTGGGTGGACAATTTCATACAAATCACTGTATTTTGTCCACCCTAGCCTCGATTTCGTGCCTTTGTTCACAGGAATGTGGGAAAGGTCTGTACAGACTAATTCTTCAAGTATTTTCTTCAAATACATGGAATAACAAAGATCACTACCAGTATGCTTGTTTTGGAAAAAACAACCACTTATTTACTAAGAGAACTTTAAGCAAAAATTTCATGCTACACGGAACAAATTATTATTGCAAGGGGCCGCCATGGTTTCATGGTTTCATGGCAGTTTTTACAGGAAGCTCCACAGGATTTTAGTCACTTATTTCAGGTGACATTGATTCACCTTTTGAAGATTAATATTTTATTTTCAACCTAAATAACCAGTAAAAAGCATAGTTTTCCTGTTTGTCCCAAACATCTTTTATGAAAATTACATAAACCTGCCAGAATCTTTATGTTTTTAAAAATTTGAAAGAATTTAGTGTTGATTGAAGCTAAAAATGAAATTGTTTATGTTAAGCTGCCATGTCTCCATCAAAACCAAATGAAAGCCTCATTTTTTTAGTGACCATAAATAAAGCCCATAATGTTTTGAATTGAAAGCTTCATTTTAATGATCCAGTTGTAGGTTTATCAGATTATTCATTATTTTTGAATAGTTTTGCACTGTTTGTTTTGTGGTCTAAATCACATTACCTAAGTGCTGATATTTGCAAGAGGTCAACCATCATGTTTCATAAAAAAATAATAAAAAAAATAATTATACTTACCAAAAAACTACTTGACTTGCTTGAATAAAAAAAAAATTTAATTGATTTGGGCGACCAACTTTGAGGCATGGGCACCCCAGCTAGACTGTTTGGGAGCCCAATGGGCTTCTTGAAATTTTCTTTAGAGCACAGCCTTGGATTAGCATACAACAGATATGCCACATAATATACCACCTGGCTTCCACAAAGTGACTGGCTTCCTGGCTACAATTTTATTGCTATACTGAATGGGCATCTGTAAATGGGTTTTGACTGTATTATTTTTATCACTGTCATAGCAAGTTGTCTTGAATGGTGCAGTGACAATTGTACTCAGTCTGGTACAGTACATTAGCTTCTCTTAGGTGCCAACCCACAAGCTTCCAAGGAAATATGTTGGGCAAGGAAGGGTAATACTATTTTTTTTCACTAATAGTGGTATACATGGCAAGAGAGAAATTGATGATGATGAAAAGTTAATTTCCTTCACATCTCCACTATTAATTAGGGCCCTTTCTGTTATTAATTTTGTTAACTACCTTTTTGTTTCAACACATTATTCTTAAGCAACATTCTTTATTTGATATCTTGAAGTTACAATCTTTCGTGTGGTTGAAACAGTTGACATTGTTCAGGGCATGAACATTCTTAGTGACTTTTTGTCTTTTGAGCTTTTACATACATGTATTATTATTAATCAAGAGCTATTAAGGAAATGGTCAAAACTATTGAGCTCGGACAGGACCTACTGCTTTACAAAACACTGGTCTCTTTATGCACATTCCCTCCCCCACCTTAATGCTGTTGTCTTGTTGGTATAGCCCCCATTCTACCAGGAGAAGAAACTGGGCCAAAGTTTTCCACCTTCATGTGTCATTTTAGTAGCAATGCAAACTTCACATTTTTTAGGCCAATAAATGTCCATTAGCCTAATCAGATAGGTGATATCTTGCATAGCCCCCCTGCCACAATACAAGGTGGATCCTCTTCTAGTATACTTGTTATGACCACTTCCTTTACATATTATTGTCTTTTAAGTTATTACCGGGCTGTTCTGAAAACCACTCTAGTGATAAATGCATCCTGTTTAAAGATTACTATTAATGCGTTTTGGCATAAAAATAACAGTGTCACTCAGTCCAAATGGATAAAATTTTCAGGAAAACATTTTATTTCATTCCAAAATGCTTGATTTTCTGACCTACAAGTAGTTCAAACTCTGACAATTCTAGCATTCACATTGTGCATGATCCAGACCATTATTATGACCAGAGAGTGCTTTTAGATAAAGGCCTAAAATACAAGCTGTTGGCAATAATTTCCTAGAATTACTTAGGAGGTTCTTGCACTGAATTGTCTCAGTTTTATAATTTCAAAGTAAGTAAAGCTAACTCAAGAAATAATCCTAGGGGGGGAGGGGGTACTCCCTATAATGGGCTATACGGTGATGCCCCGGCCGAAAGGGGTACCTTTTTTAGGCTGGTGGTATATGAAAGGGTCGGGATTTCACGAGTTGAAGTATATGAAAGGGTAGGGATTTCACGCAGAATAGGAAAGGGTAGCGAAAACACAAGTTGAAGCATAAAAAAAGTAGGAAAAACTGCCATTAAGTATTATAAAAAGGGTCTGAAAATATATCAAACAGACACACGTAAAGGCTGTATGAAAGGGGTACCGTTTTCAATGAAATGTATATGAAAGGGGTACCTTTTCTGTCAAAAAGGGCATATGAAAGGGTAAGGGTTTGGACCTTGGGGCAGAGCATCCCCGTACAAACCTTTGTTGAGTACCCCCCCCCCCCGGGGAAATAATAGCTTTTATAGCATCAATTTGCCAATAAATTCCCTCATTGATGAAAGATACCCTTCTGTCAGAGTAAGAAATGCCAACAATACAACTGGTATTAATGGTTCATCTAAAACTCATGGTCCATAGAACATTAATTTTTGACAACTACAGAGAATTTTCTGACATAGTGCAAAAGAGAAAAACAAATACATTGAAAAAGATGCAAAACTTATGGGAGGTGTGACTACCATGGTTTTACATTAAACTTTTAAGAAACTGGGTCCACAAATAAGGTAAAATGAGGAAAAATGAAACAAAATGAGGAAAAACTTCTGGGCCTTTTGATTTTAAGTTATTTTCAAACTTTGAGTAGCTGGCCATCTTTACCGTTGTTGTTGGTCATAATAGATGCTGCCAGTTATTAATGACAACCCTAGACATCTCAAGTAAAAGTACAAATACTCATGCAGTCACCATTCCACAAAAACAGCAGAAGAATCCCTAACTAAATCCCCCTTTTTTGGATGAATATCTTACTGGTCAGGGGACTTTTTTAAAGTTAATTAACTTTGCAATTTTACAATGCTTCTGGTCAAAGAGTCCACACCAGAGACAAGTGGATGATCACAATATATGCAGCTGCCTTCCAAAAACATCTCGTATCAAAAAATGCCAAGACAATGCCATAAAGCTACTCACTCTTACGTAAATTTATGGAAAATTTAAGGATTTTAAAATGTGTTAAATTGTTTTAAATATAAAAAACTGTCAAATTTTAATTAATTCTCAACGATCAGGGGAGGTTGAGTATCTTTTCTCTGGTATTTTTTAAATAATTGGAAAACAAAATGTGCGATGAATAAACTGTAAGCTTATAAGCTTCAATTATACATGTAAGCTTACTTGTTTCGAACATTTCTCAATCTCTCTGTATGATACAGAGAGATTGTCTTTGACATTTAATACGAACATTTTACAGTATTTATAAGCAACCGCTATAAATGTAATAAATCCATAGGTTATATCTGATTCACAAGCTTTCCAGCCTAAAAAAGTAAACAAAAACACCTGAATATCTTGAAAGTATAAAAGGAGATCCTTCGTCACCTTGTTTTTCATCGCGGTCTGCGTGCTTTCTTTCTGCAAATTGTGACTCAGCTTTACTTTGATGTGAAGTCCGCATCTTCTTTAATTATGATTTCCGAGGCAAGCTTACATGTAATGGAGAATTCATTTATTTCTCGTAACTGCCTCAAAATACACCACACATTATACTTTTTAGTCAGCCATTTTGAAGGGAAGAAAGAGCTGACCAATCAGAGCTCGTGAAAGAATGCTACAAATCAACTGCCATTCAGCGGTCCTGTTAGATCAGCCTCGGCCAGGGTCTTCTCCGCTCGACCCGCCATTTTGAATTTGAAAAAGCGGAGAAGGCCCTGGGGACGAGGTTGCTCAGCGACCTCCGTTTAATAACATCCAGCTGTAATTGTAATGTTCAGAACGATAAAACCCTACAGAAAAGTGCCATATTTTCATGAAGGTTCATGTCACTATATTTTTAAATGGATCATGCGATCAGTTAAGGCTGATAGCTCAAATCTGTAAATCAGGCGTGAGAAATTTCTCCATAGGCGTGAGTAGGCGTGAGATCGGAGTTTTGGACTCGCAGGCGTGAGACTCACGCCTAAGGCGTGAGACTTGGTAGGTATACACAAGTATTAATTCCAGGTGGGGTGGGGGGTTAGGGGGGCTGCTCTGCCCCAAGGTTCACACCCTTACCCTTTTATATACCGTTTTTGACAGAAAAGGTAGCCCTTTCATGTACTTTAGTTGAGTTACATCCATACATGTTATATTATGACAAAGGAAAGACAAATTGGCAGTTTTCCCTAGCCTTTTCTATACTTCAACTCACGAAATCCCTACCCTTTTATATACCTCCAGCCTCAAAAAGGTACCCTTTTCGGGCGGAGCATCCCCATATAGCCCATTATAGGGGGTAAAAACCAAGAGTGCCCATCCCTCCCCCAGACCAAACCCTGGGCATTTGCCAAGAGTTTAGCTCCGTAAAGTGAGGAATTTGATGCGAAACAAGGCCCACCCCACCAGGCATTTGACTTCAACATAACATTTGTTCAGCAGCCGCAAGTTAAAGGATTTCATAATCCATTCTTTTACGGGGAATTTCCACTTGGTTCTTTGTTCCTTTGCTGTTGTAATGAAAATTTGTTTTGGAGTCATTTTGCAAGAAAACTTGTATATATATATATATATATATTAAGTTATTATCTGTTTTGTTGGTGCATCCCTGCATCTTTAAAAAGGCCTGCCCAATGTGGGCTTGCTGTAATAGTAATTTGTATAAAATGTTATATCAAAAAGTATCAAATACCCCACCCTCCTTGCCTTTGAGGCTCTGTGAATCCCTAACCGGTGGGGCATTTGACAGTATAAACTGCAACATAGTGGGGAATTTGACCAATTATTTATTTTTAAAAAGTCAAATGCCTGGAGGTTTGCCCTGAGTGGGGGTAGGGGGAGGGAGGGGGGTGGGGGGGGGGGGGGGGGGGGGGGGGGGGGGGGGGGGGGGGGGGGGGGGGGGGGGGGGGGGGGGGGGGGGGGGCATTGGGCAAAAGGTGTTTATTTCCTGAAACAGAGTACTAACTTTCTAAAACTTCCACCCTTGGTGCCACTTGAATGTAGTTGACAAGACTTGAATCACAGCAGTTTGAGGTGGTTTTAAAATAAATTTTATTAAAATTAATATGAATAAAATTTAAAATGAAATTAGAGTATTATTTAAAGTTTAAATATTAACCTAGCAAGCACATGCACAAACAGTAAAAGAAAACTATTACTGGAAATTAAACTGGTCATTAATTCAATAACCTGCAAATACAGCCACCTTTCATTGCTCCTGGCTTCTAAGGGTGTTTGTGCAAATGCCCCTAGTGGCTGGGAGTGATGAGAGACAGCTGTATTCGCAGGCTATGAATTAAAGGGATACACTTAGATCAGAAGGTTATCAAACAGTCTTTGTGATAAGTTTCTCGAAAAGCTAAGACTGAATATGTGGGCAGACAGCAGTTTAGCTGCATGAGTGTTGTCTCTACTCTTGATCCAATCTTCTCCATGTTTGACCGCAAAGGAAATCATAACCACGATGGTCGTAGGGAAACTTGCTGAATGGATCTGCATGGCGATAATATTAACTATTTTACAAATTTCTTGAAAGAAATGTAAAAATGTTTTTATCACGGTATATATATTTATATATCATCCTTGACGTTTCTGCCTGATTGCATCTAATCCCTAATATTCTCATGCAACTTTTATTGAGCTATAAAGCCTATTTACAGTTTCCAGATTTGATTATTAATATGTGTACAAGTACGTTTTAAACAAGTTTTTCCATTTCAGTTTTGACATGCTCTGCTAGTTCCTTGTATTCCTTGGTCCTCAGTTCAATAACCTTTTGCTGAAAATGAAAAAAAGTTGAGAGAAATTCTGTCCATAACCATCAATCATGAGATATTAAAGGGGCAGTGTCCGGTTGATTAATATCGTGTTTTCATGATTATGGCCAGGAGCTTGCTTTAAGCTTGTTTTATTATCTTGAAATATGAAAAACAAATCTCCAAAAGTGATGAGCAAAGAAATGACAAAAATAATAGTGGCTAAAAGAGCGAAAATTCCACAAGAATGACAAGTTTGATTTCTTGACCACCTGCCACAAAATCAAATTTGATGAACTGTAAACCACTTCCATCCTTGCCATCCTTCTTTATCCACTTCCATCCTTGCAATTCTGCACTTTACCTCCAAACTACTGCTTTTGGTTTGCTCTAATGACTATAGAATCTTTTTTCTCCAATTTAGTTGTATATTTGGTGGCATTTGGCGATATACATGTAACATGGAAATAAGCTACGTGAAATTTTGTTATTAATATTTTCGGTGGGACAATGTCCCAGTTTGTAATCTACAGTGCTCAAATTTGGGAAATTTCAGAAATCATTCGAAATTCAACTGACCTTCAGACAGTTTTGGAAAATCCTCTCTTCACATCGATTAAAAACAAAATTATTTTACATTATCCGCTCAGAGAAATGATTTCTAATATTGTCTTGTTGAAGTCATAATCTCACTTGATGCCTGTTGTCTCTCGTAAGATATCGAGTGAAACAATAGAAAAGAAATTTTGTACATTAATTTATTTATTATTCTTACCCTAAAACATATTCTGTAATAAAATAATGTAACTTTACCATTCTGTTTATTTGTCTTTTGGTTTCCAGCTCTAAAAAGTCCTCCACTGTCCAATCTTCTTCCTTCTTGTTTAACAACAGAAATTCACATTTTGGTGAATGAGATTTGTGCTCTTCCCTAGAAGAAACAAAACAACAAAAACTCAACAAAACGGAAAGTAAAAATTTGCATTAGTGCCAAACAAAAAAGCGTTTAGTAACAAAGCATTACTTGCAATGGCTTATGTTACTTGTCTTGCAACTGCAGGACAAAATAATTTGAAGGTACATGTAGAATTAAATGAATAGTGTAACACTGCCCAAATAACTACGTAGTTGTACATGTATACAGGCATGCCCTTGCATATGTATAATACAACAGTGCAATCATGCAACATTAAGTAATGCTCCACAAAAGAACGATAGCAAACTTCATTGTTCTGCGGCATTGGCTTTTCCCCACATAGAATATCTTTGATTTCAAGAATAGAGGAGGAGCTGATGGTTAATAATTATATTTCATTTTAAAAATTAAGAAAATCCATTTGCGTCAAATAAATTTTAAGAAAATGTTCGTGCTTAACCAATCAGAATAGCAGAAGACAATAGCTAATAATTTGCTTCTTTGATCAAGTTCCCCAAATACAATATCTTTTAAAAATTGCATGTTGTGCGATTGGGTCTCAAATTACTTGAAACCTTAAAAAAAATTAGACAAAATGCACCTTGCACCTTAACTTTTTAGCGGTTTTTGAGTCTAGGCCAATGAGATCACTAGTTGTAACAATGAAAAAAGTTGACATTCCATCGTGCATTGCCGTTCAGCACTATCCTTCTTATGCAGATCATTACTTAATTGATATTTCTGAAGTGGTATGATGAGGTAGATCCAGGGGGTATCCCCTGAAATTTTGTTGCATGGAACATTGCACAATGTATCCCAGGCTCATTTCTCACTTTGCTCTGGGAACTGACCCATAAATGCATATCTAAATCAGTTCTCAGACAATCACTGCAACCACCTCCCACAAGTGAATTCACTTCCTGATCCCAAAGATGGTTACTTTAAAACAAGATCAGAAACAATAATTATCTTTGTACATTTATCTCCCTTTAATTGCCTCCATCTACATGTAATCAGATGATTATTGCAATTGGTCAGCGGTCATTATAATATACACATGTAATTATAATTAGTAATTAATAGTCAGAAGTCAGTGACAGCAGCTCCATTGAGGTTTGCCAAGAACACCGTCGTGGACGGAACCCGGACAATCCTGGAAGGCAGAGCATTCCTTTCCTTTATAGTGCAAGGAAAGTATGAAAACTTATAATAATCTGTCTGTAAAAACGGTACTTTGTATGTGTATTCATTAACATGACAACTTTGGCGATCCAATGGTGTGAGATATTGCTCCTTGTTGATCCCAATTAGGCCATTGTGGATTTTATTCAACTGTGTCCCTTATATACATGTACATGTTTACAAGATAGTTTTCATGTCTTGCACTCATGGGAATAATACCTTAATAGCAGGCACAAGAGTAATATACACCTTATTCCAAAATGGTGGCCAGTTTATTATTCTTTTATATGTATGTTAATTAGCCCTTGTTGCCTCGTCATCATGTGCAAAATACAACAGAATTTTCATGCGAAAATGAGGCAAAGAGGGCTAATTGAAATGCATACAAAAGAATAATAAATTGACCGCCATTTTGGAATAAGGTGTATATACATGTAGACGTGAGTGTAGGGTACAATTTGGGGAAGCAAATACCCCTCATGCCACTAAGGTGCAGGATTGCAGAAAACTAGTTTAATGAGATGGAAATCATATTTCTATCTCATTGAATAACAATACATCCCATTGTATCACGCTTTGTTCTAAAAAAGACTGAATTAATTTTCTGCAATCCTGCACCTCACTCCCTCATGCTCCGACACCCTCCAATTGTATTACTCTAACATCTAATGCACAAGCTATAAAGGGAATGCAGAATGTATACATACAGGGGGTTATCTTCGGGTTCCCATCCTTCCAGTTCTTTGAAGCAAACAAAGCAGCGAGCAATGTCAGGATCCCGGTCATTGGGAGAATGGAAAAAACCTGCTTCTGCCATCTGAAATACAACAATTTTATATTAAAATCAGTGACAAAGAAAAGTCGACATTTGTAAGCTTACCATACATGTATTTTCTCAAAATAAACTCCCGAGCGTTCATCACAAGCTCAGTTGATTTTAGCAGGCATTAATATTAAAAACTCCATGACTCAATGGTTTAAATAATCAGTCTTTTCTTCCCGGTAAACTACCAAGGCATTAGTTTAATTTTTGACCATTCAATAAGAGTTGTAAATTCTGGGGAGCTCCTTAAACTGGAGAAGGCGTTATTCGACTAAATTGCGGTATAGGTGGTTTGCAATCAATCTCTAGAGACATAGATAACAATAGCGAAACGAACAAATGCTGGTGGACGAACAAAAGGAGCTAATTATGTCCACCAGCATGGCGGCGATGACGTAACATGAAAACCACCTACTATAATCTGACAAAAAAGTACGAACACGGCAGCCAAGCTTTGACAATCACCCAGATGGTCGCTGTGCATTCCACCAATATACACTGTACATGCAGTTTCTCTATAAGATTACTATTCAACAAACAATGCCATTGAATCATAGCTAGTTAACCATGAATTACATGCACATTCCTTGCATGCATGTTGGCTATGAACTCATGAACTACATGGATCTTGTAGTGGAATAAGTAAGTTAGGGACCATTTACCTTTCTTGCAGTACAAGTAGAACCCGTATCCTCAGTGAAAGGCCAATCGATAAATGTCTCCAACCGATTCTGGAGTCGGTTCATGCTAAAATCGTAGCTCAGATCAGCCATATTTTTTTCTCTCGCGAAATACAAAAGTGACTTTTTGAAAATGGCGGTTCAGCGAAAACATAGTCGCCCCAGTCCCTCAGCGCAACTCAAACCTAGTCTCTCGCGTCAAATTACATCACCCGGTTACACGTAATGCAATGGCGACAGAAAATGAAAGCGGGAAGAAAGTGAATTAAAATACACTTCCTGAAGACAAAGACATGTCTCAGATTGTAAGTTATTTGCAAATTTGAAATCAGATATTGTTCTAATGGGGGATTACGAAGTAATATTTCCTTTTTCCGTTTATTTTTTGGACAGATTGTTCGTGTTCAGTCCCGTGAGGGAACATGCAGGATAAAGTGTTCCCCCACTGAAAGTATCTCCTCGTTTCTTTCTAAGGTGATAATGTCCGCAGTTACTTGTTATATGGAGGAATATATCAAGTAGTTTAGTAACAGTAGAGTCACGGTTTATATTTCTCAGTTTTGGTCACAGTTTACGATGTTAAGTATTCTTTGTTTTTGACAATTTTAACACATGTACAGTAGTTTTGAGCCATTCTGCCGGCTAGTGACGTCAGGGTACCAACAATCACTGATGTTGGAACGCCGTTAGTACAATCGTATCTCAGCCTCTCCAGTCAGGCAATGCTGTTTGAAAAACCAAACAATAAACAAACAACAACAGCAAAATGGAAGAAGATTTGCTCGTAACACTCACCAACATTGACAATGTTCAGTTACATAGGAGGGTAAGGGAGGATGTTCCAACAAGTTCTGTCACTGAATTAAAAGTTAAGGTACAGGCACATGATGCAACATCACAGACAACATCATGCAACAAAATCGCAGTGTGTACTTTGTTATCTTTGCAACATGGTGTCTTGACACCAATAGGGAAGATATCATTGACGTCACCAATTGTTATTAATGTGCCAACCAGAGCCTTATTGGCTGCCGAAACAAAGGGTTCTTTTGTTCCAGTGGCTGGCACATTTGAATAACAAAAGGAATGTTTGTAAACAGATATCATCCCTATAGTTCAAGGTGTACTGTGTGTCAACCTCTCGGTACTACATTATGCTACTTTGGATTTGTTGCAGGTGATGTCGGCGCAACAATTGCATGGGTGGAGACATGATGTTACACGCAATGTTGCATACATTGTTGCAACATGGGTCCATAGCTTTAACCCTTTTGTCGCCAAGTTTCCTCAAATTTAATTCTCTTCATGGCCAAATATTTTCTTTTCCAAATAGTGTATGGCGACTATAGTCACTTTTGGCCACTTATGGGTAAGGCGACTATAGTCACATGGGCTGCGAAAGGGTTAAGCATGATGAAATAAGATTATATACTACAATTTATTAATAACTCAGTTTACCCAGAAGCTGTTAGACTGTTTTACTTGGCAACCCCTCCGCCCCCCACCCCACCCTCTCCAATCTGACTTTTGCTTTGAGACCACCCACTTTTGAGCAGGTCTGGATTCACCACCTGAACATTTTTTAACCTAAATTATGCACATCCTGTACTTGTACATAATCTTGTACTTGTACATTGTACATAAACTTGTTCCAAACAGTGATAAGGCTAAAGAAATTAATTCAATCTCTATTTATTAGCTTTCAAAAGAGCTTTGTCTTCCCACAAAAGGATGGACATTATATAAGGAAAGAAATAAATCAGGAGAAATAAAGAACCTTACACGAAAAACACTTTTATCAATTGGTGTAAGGTAAGTAGATAAAGTGATTTAAATACTCAACAGTCTAACCCTACTTGGTGGAAAGCCTATTCACTTATTATGGATGCCTGCCCATGCATATAATAGACAGATTTCTTTCTGGCAAAGCTGTTGGAGTAGTGATCTAATAGAAACTAATTGCGTTAATGGTACAATTTCGCAAATTGAAAACTTGTCAAATGTGCTAGGTCAGACAGCTACACATTTTATCTGTTTGGATAAAAGAAACCTACATAATTATTTTTATCCAATCCTTGTTTTGTATTGTGATACTCGAATAGCTTTTTTTGCTAATTTGTGGGTGGCAAATACTGTTAATATAGTTTCTTTTAATTTTAATAAAGTTATTTGTTGTTGCTGTTACTGAATTGTATTTGTCATGCATAAATTACATTATCCTTTTTTTTTGTTGTCTCATTTGTTTATTGGTGTTGATATTGATTTTTCTTTATTATTGCTGTATTATCCATGTTAATATTCTTGAAACAGACACCCAGTTGCCCTGGTCCCTTCAGGTACTGTCTTTCAGTCACATGTCAAGTTGTCTTACCTTTTTTCCTTCTATTTTTTCAGTCATGGAGATATGCTTTTCCTGTCTCAGGAAATTTCATCAGCCACTAACGATATCACAGAACCCACTTCTGCTCCTTTTACATCTGCCACAACTTCTGCTCCCCCGACTTCCTCTAATAATGTCAAAGAAGATGAAATTGATGTATTTCTTTCAAAGCAAAATGGTCTAATCCACAGAGAACGAGATCCACAACTGTGAGTGCAAACTTTAGTTTGTATGGTCTTGGGTGATAAAAGTGCATTACCTTGTCTATTGACTGCCCATGGGGCAAGGGCTCCCTTATCTTGCAAAAAAAAGGCCTGAAAGGCCAAAAAATTTCAGTTTCTAACAATTTCACTCCCTCCCCACCCCGTTATTCACTTCTCCCCCCCCCCCCCCCCCCCCCCCCTCTTATGATGGACTCTGGGTCCACCACTATGTTCATTGGTTGATTCATGGTCACATGAATCTAACAAACAAACAAACAGTTTCCCACCAAACATCCATGAGCAGCAACATTTTTATGTCAGAGGGTAACAGTTTATTGTTGCCCGCTAGTGCACATGATCAAACCGTGACAAAAGGTCATATGATTTTGATGAGATTGATGTTTACCTTGAGTGCTCAGTGCATCCAAACTGTGTTGTGTTGTGTTTTTTGTGTTTCTATGTAACAAATCTCTTAATGACTGATCCCTCGAGAAACAGCAAATTTTGTTTCCCTCAACTTTGTCTCAGGAAACATTGAGATTCTTGGGAAACAAAATTCACTGTTTCCCTCGGGACCAGTCATTAAGTGTAAATATTGTCACACCTTTATATCTTTTAGTAGGAGGACTCCTCCCAGAAGAGGAAACATCTTAGATACTGCTTTTAATATTTACAGCACCTGTATTAAAGTGTTTCCTCATGGTTTATTTGACAATACCAAGGGTGTAATAAGGGCCAGAGGCTGGGGTTTTCCCCTCCAGAACCACAGTGACTTTCTAATAGATGTTGTGGTTTAAATTTCTTAATGACTGATCCCTCAGGAAACAGAGAATTTTGTTTCCCTCGACTTTGTCTCAGGAAACATTGAGATTCTTGGGAAACAAAATTCACTGTTTCCCTCGGGACCAGTCATTAAGTGTAAATATTGTCACACCTTTATATCTTTTAGCAGGGGGACTCCTCCCAGAAGAGGAAACATCTTAGATACTGCTTTTAATATTTACAGCACCTGTATTAAAGTGTTTCCTCATGGTTCATTTGACAATATTACCAAGGCTGCTATGAGGGCCAGAGGCTGGGGTTTTCCCCTCCAGAACCACAGTGACTTTCTAATAGATGTTGTGGTTTAAATTTTTCTTTGTTTTTAAATTTTCAAACCAGTTTGGTAATAAATCTGAAACAAAGGAAATTAAGTTACATGTATGTCCAGGATTGCATGCAGAGAGGGGACACACTACTCCATGATAGGCAGCACAAAGTGTCCTCATCTATATAAGTTCACCAAAACACACGTAATTGGACAAAAAATTTGGAACTACATGACATGACTTAAAGCTTGTTTGTGTGCACGTCACTGGACTGATTAGTAACTAATCCATTGTATATTTTACAGGTGTCATCACAACCCAAATAGCAAATGTATTCACTGTGTACCACTTGAGGTAAAGTCTTTTGTAGATGTTGTAGTTTAAAACGATCTCAGGTTAAAATGATTTCAAACTAGTTTGATTTGTACTTTTGTTTGTCTTAGGATTATGGTATGTCAATTAATCTGGGACAAAAGAAAGTCAAAACTATTTAAACTAGTTTGAAATCATTTTGACCTAAGATTCATTTTGAACTACAACATAGACATCAGCTTTAAAGTGTTCTGAATTTTACCAAAATGTTTCTTAAGATGTTAGCAGAGATTAAAATCCTCCCGCCCCCAACCACCGCATTCAGAGTTCCTGAAGCTTGCTAACCGTATCTTAATTTGTAGATTGCATCTCACCTTAAAATAAAGTTTTTGTTGCTAATAACTAATAAAGGTCTGATAATAGCTTCATTTTCCTTTATTAGCCTTATGATGAAGAATATTTGAAGAATCATAAGCCCCCTATCAAACACATGTCATTCCATGCCTTCCTCAAGAAGCTAGGTCAAGGCACAGATAGGTAGGTCCTGATTATTGTTTTGTATTTGTCCTTTGCAAAGATATATACAGGTACAGTACCGCTCTCGAAAAAGTTAGTTACCTCCCTCTTGCAAATTGTATAGCATGCTGTGTGAATCGCACCATGTGCTATATGATACTTGTAGTGCGTGAAACCCTAAAACCTGTAAGTATCGTGGCTTAAAATTCTTGTACAATTTTACAATGTTCCTGTATGTGACGCTAGTGTATTGCATGACTACTATTAAATCTATTTTCAATCTGAGAGAATAGAGAGAATATTCTATTGTGGGTTCCCATACTGACAAAAGAACCATGCATTTGTTTGACTTGCTTGAAAAAAAAAAGAGGCAAGTTTACAGTACTGGAGGACACAAGCTGTAGGATAAAACCTGGATGTACAGAACACCCACCCTGGCCTGGCGGCATATGTACCAAGTGTCAACCGAGTGCAATCACACTGAAAAGACAAGTAAGTCAGTGGTGTTGAGGTTACAGTGTATACTTAAGGTGCTTTCCTTTCAATACAAAATACACAGTCAAACAAACAAAAACAAGCAAACCAAGAAACACAACAATAAATTATTTAGGGATGGAAGTAAAATGGAATAAAGTTTACAGTAAGAATGTTCAACAATTTGGGCCCTTAAGGTTGTCTTTTTTTTTCTCAAAAATTAGAAACAACCAAAATTCCATTCCATGGATGCATAACATGCATTCCATTTAAACCACCAATTGACGGAATTGCATCACAGACCACACACATGGTTGGCCATCTTGAGTTAACGACCAACCTTATAGCCCTGATCATAATTTTTTATCCCACAGTATTTTATGTGCCCTTGCATTGTTTGGTCAATTGCCTTATCTTATAAATAGCTTGACAACATTCTGACCTTTCTACAGGCATACAGACATGTAGACAACATCTTGTTTGAAAATCCTTTTATTGTGGAACCATTTCTGAATTACTGGAGAAAGACAGGAAATCAGGCAAGTAGTTTATTTTTTTGGTTATTTGTTTTATTTGTGTATCATCTAAAAAGAGAGAACAAAATATCAAAATCTCAATTTGTGTATACCTGAAGTCAAGTTTCCCCAAAATGGACACCATCAGGACAGATACTGTACATTTGTACAGCTGTCCATCAAATAAGTAACCGTGGTGCAGTAGAGACCAACTTTAGGTGTCTGTCTTGGTGAGATGTCTATCTTAGAGGGGAGTCCATCTTAGAGGGGTGTCCATCTTAGAGAGGTGTCCATCTTAGAGGGGTGTCTGTCTTAGAGGGGTGTCCATCTTAGAGGGGTGTCTGTCTTAGAGGGGTGTCCATCTTAGAGAGGAGTCCATCTTAGAGGGGTGTCCATCTTAGAGAGGTGTCCATCTTAAAGAGGTGTCCATCTTAGAGAGGTGTCCATCTTAGAGGGGTGTCCATCTTAGAGAGGTGTCCATCTTAGAGGGGTATCCATCTTAGAGGGGTGTCTGTCTTAGAGGGGTATCCATCTTGGAGAGATGTCCATCTTAGAGGAGGCCTTGCAGCCGGCTGAGTGAGTTTAGAGAGAGTTGACTGTGCCTTTAATTTTCAATATCTGCTTTCAGTTCAGCATTTTATCATTGCATCTCACTTCAGTAACAATAAAATAACAATTTTTTTTCTGCTGTACTTAGAGGCTAGGATTTCTGTATGGCCGTTATGAACATCACAAAGATGCCCCTCTTGGAATAAGAGCTTCTGTGGCTGCCATCTATGAACCCCCACAGGTAAGTGCCACCCTGAAATCTGTTGGTCCTGGTTATTATGAAAACAAAATTAGGGACTGGGGGTTTCCATATAAAAGTGATAAATTTGAAATTGTAGGTAAAGTGTCCACATGATAGCTTGGTGTCCGTATTATTAGACTAAGGTAAGGATTGTATGCATTTTTGTATCTTTGGGACCAAGGGAGAGGTGTCTGTAAGGAGAGTTTCAACTGTAAGTTAAATGGTCAAATGGTCACTTTTAGACCTCTTAGAAGTGAGCAAATTTTAGCAACACACACAAAAAGGGATTTTGTTACCTCTTTTGTTGTTTTTAATGTTATTTGCTCTACATTTGTATTTACATTGTCCACATTTACCGGTAATAGCACTTTCATACTAAATACATATTTGACACTTAAAGGGATTTCTTTTATTTAAGTTGTATTTCCATTTTAAGTATACAAAGACAGACAAGAGATGAACAGAAGTAGAGTTGAAAAGTGCAAATTTTGGTCATTTTTCAGGAGGACACTCCAGACAGTGTAAAACTCTTATCAGATCCCAATGAAGCAGCAGTTGACAAACTGGCTTCAGATCTGGGTCTGCAGAAGGTCGGCTGGATATTTACAGACCTTTTAGCAGAAGATGTTACGAAGGGTACAGTTAAACACCTGAGGGACATTAACACTCACTTCCTCACTGCTGAGGAATGCATCCTGGCAGGACATCTGCAGAATCTGCATCCATCACCTTGTAAATTGTCTTCCAGTGGCAAGTTTGGATCCAAGTTTTCCACAGTTGTTGTGTCAGGTTTGTCTTTTACTGTTATCTTTATTTTGCTAAACATTTATTCATTTTATTAAAAGTGGAGCATAAGGGTAACTGCTGTTGCTAAGCACAGTGAACTGTGTCCAAGCCAGACACCATCAGGACCAGCTCTAGCTGTCTGCCATAGAGAGGTGTCCGCTTTAGAGAGGTGTTGGCCATAGAGAGGTGTCCGCCTTAAAAAGAGTTCGGAGTTCGGTTACACAGGGCTAAAAATTAACTCCAGTGCTTGGTGGCCAGTCGGGCCAGTTTCCTTGAGTTCTTAGTGGCCCATCCCAAAATAAAGTAGGCCCTCAATTTCCTCTATTTAAAACAAAAAACTGAAAGTTTGTCTTAAAGCCAAAACATGTGCGACTTTGAAACCTTCCCGCACAGAACTCTGGGTAAGTCTAGAGTCACTTGACAATCACAAAATCAAAATGGTGTCTAGATGTTGTGAATGAGGATCTCTCGTGAAACCACTGTTAAAATGGCTCGAAACTTTCCACTTCAGAACCAAAAATTCACTAAAATTGATGAACTTAGAGTTGAAGAAAAGAAGAGGAAGGTAGTCCAATTAAACTACATATTTAGTTGTATTTTAACTTTGTACTTCACATAATTCATTTGCAACATTTTGAAATTCTGTAACAAAGTTGCACAACGGCGATCAAACCTTAACTTTTGGTGGCCCTGGTCAGTTTTAAATCGTCACTGGCGAATTGGCGACTGCCAATTTCTAACCCTGGTCACAGACAAACAAGTGAAATTCAGCCAGAACCAGCAAACCACTGATGTCTGCCTTAGAGAGGTGTCTGGTTACAGGGGCATCCACTTTGAGCAAGTTGACTATAATGGGACACCAGTTGTTTGTATTCTGGAGGTATTCACAAGCAGAGGTACCAACTATCAGAAATTCTAATCAGAAATAATCTTGTTTAGGTGACATGGACAACCAAGTCGGATTTGATGGCTTCCAGGTTTCTAACCAGTGCATGGCATTAGTACGTGATGACTGCCTAGTTCCTACTATAGACGAACCAGGATTAGGATACATCCGGGAGTCCTCAAGTGATCAATATGTCCCAGATGTCTTCTATAAGGTTGGTATTGGTTGGCAGGTCCACATTTCTAGTGTAATTGAGGTGCATGTACATTATTACTCATGTGTATTTTGCATGTAACGCACGAGTAAAACTGCCATATTGCACACATTTGAAACACCTGTAAGTTCTGCAATACCTGTGGCCTGTAGTGTAACTTGATTTCTGTTATTGAAATGTTCTTTTATAGGGTATGAACATGCAATGTAATGTGTTCTTTTGTCTTAGAGGAATGATACTATTTTCATGTTTGTTTTTGTGTCTGCAGGATATAGATTCATATGGTAATGAAGTGACCATGCTTGCTCGACCCATGCCTATTGAGTATGTGTTAGTTCAGGTATGTGCTTTTCAATTTGCGTATAGTTTTGAACAAACCTAAGGTTAACCAAGTTGCAATTTTCCTAAGCAGGAACAAAAAAAGGGAACATAACTTTTAATAAATTGTTTCATTTTCCAATAAGCTATATAATGCAATAATGGTGTTTGGGTACAATGTACTTTTGTTTTGTTTATTATTTTTGAAACAACTTAATGCAAAGTATTTGTGTTGAAAAGCTTATTCTTTGTGGAATTTGGTGATCTCCAGCTCTTCGCTCATAATTTGGACTGATAGTGACTCATGATGTCACTTATCAAGTAAGTGTGGGGTAGTCAGTGTCTTCCAATACCCGACTGCAATCAGTGGCAGCATGCAATTTGTGTCTGGATTAGACTTAATATGAAATATGATTGGACAGGAAGACAGTTGCACTGCACAGTGCACAAGTTAACCAAAGCAATCTCATTGCAAAATATCTCTGACTAGCAGTACATATTGTTCAAGAAGGCTGGCATTAGAGCAGTTTTCAATTGAGTGTCGTAAAACCAAAACCAAAGTAATTACTCTGACCAATCACAGCAGTCGTAAACAATCCAATGAACCAATCAGAGCTCGAAGCAATTACATGTCGGCGGCGCCAAGCGCGGGAAAACGCGTGCGAGCAAGTCACGATTGGTTTTGGTTTTACTTCTGATTGGTCGAGAAAGTGGCGCGAGATTTTTTAGCCAATCACAAAGCGTAGCAATGCAAAACCAAGGCAATTGTGTAATTACTTTCGACACTCAATTGAAAACTGCTCTATTAGTATGTGTAATTATTAACAGTGATAAATAATGTTACATGTCTTGTAGGTACCGACTGCCTTCCCTGTGGAACCACAGTTCACCTTCTCCAACCAAAGTCAAGGAGAACCTTTTCCGCTAGAAAACCGTTCAAGTATGGGGGAACTTCAGGTAAAACTGATCACTGTATTTATCATATGATTGGTCATCCGTGCACCTTTTTCTTACGTAATTGGCGTGCAATCATGTGGGGGTCCAATTACAGCTATCCAATTACAACTTTTTGCAATTGGATAACTGTAATTGGACACCTACGTTGTGTGGCGCATCAATCAGGTGCACTTAAATGGATTCTCTTTTTTGCTGTTTCCCTCCAAGTTTCAAACTGATAGAAAATATCCTTGACTTTTTGAGAACAAAAAAGTACACAGACTTTTTCATTTCAACTTTTGTTATTGATGCAATTAATTATTAGTAATTGAACTTCGAGTTGTACAATTCAGGGGTAATCATGCTCGTTATTTCAAACTGTCCTTGCCCCATGCATTCAGCCAATTTAAAATAACCAGCCCTATTACTTATTATTCAATTAGTTTATTCATACCAATAGTTTGTGGAAGATTTTCAGGTTGGGAAATTTTAATATGCGTTGTGTTTAAAATTTTTCTTTGGTTTAAAAAATTTTCAAATCAGTTTAATTTTTATTTCCTTTGTCTAAGATTAATTATAATAATCTGAGATGGAGGAAAACAAAAATCAAAAATTGTCAAACCAAAATAAAAAAATAACAAAAAGAAAAACGGAGGGCGTTTTATAACTCATGCCGCTATGCGCATGAGTAAAAAATTAAAGCACAACATATCCATATATTGTGTAATTCTCTATTTTCGAATTGCCCATAATACACTATGTTTACCCCCAAATTTTGCATAAACTATTTTTTGTAAGTGCTCTTGGGAGGACTGCATATTCCCAAGAGCATTCAAAACAATAGTTTATGCAAAATTTGGGGGGCAAGCAAAGTGTATTATGGGCAATTCGAAAATAGAGAATTGTTGTTCTTTTTGTTGCTGTATTAACGACTTGTGTTGTTTTTTTTTTAAACAGGATTTTAATGCGTTAGTCAGGTACTTGAACCAGTTTTCTCCGGATCAATTTCTCACTGCCATGTCAAATTTTCATCTTCTGGTTTTCCTGGCAACTTGTGACATGCTCCCTTTGAGGGTGAGTATGGTCAAGTCATATTTAAACTGAATGTACTGAGCACTGAGCGGATAAATAGCTGAGGTACTGTCGTGTGCATTCTGTAGACTAGAGAACAGTTTTGCCACTTTTATGGCAGAGGTGCATGGGTCTTTTTATCTCGTGAATGCGTGAAGCGTTGAACGAGATATAGTATACGGGGACATATATGCAAATTTTCACTCGTTTCATCTGTAAAATTTTTTTATTCCCCAGTGTATTACGTGTTAAAAGATGATTGCTGTAGTAAATTATTTTTAATTCCCCAGGGTAATAACGTCATCCAGTTGTCTAGACAGTAACGTTTCACACAATCAGGCATATTCATGTCACGCTAAGATGTTTTGGTCGTTTTAAATCTGTTGTACTCTTCAATTCTTTGACTTCAAACTCAGTATGAAAAATTAAAACCGATCTGTGGACTACGTTGTTTCGTATTCACGAGATGGCTCTTAGAGCTCTTTGATTCTAAGGTGTGTTGGACTTCTCACAGGCTTACCATCCTGTGTTTGCGTGGTGTGCTGTGCATCTGTAATGACCATATCGGTTTATCAAACTAACCTTACAGACTCGTAAAACTGATGAAAATGAAATAAAACTCTCAAAATCACTACCATGTTGTTTAACTTAATTTGTTTTTCTGCGTTTATTTTGGCGATATGAGGCTCGCGAGAACGGTGTTTTCAAATTAAGGAACAATGCGTGTAAGAAGTAGGCAATGCTCTATTGTTCCGCGGCATTTCGCTTTCCCCACATAAGATCGTTTAGGTTTTTTTTACCGAGAATGCATCAACCTATGGACAAAATGTTTTTTAAATAAAAGGTACTGGAACTTTATTTTAAAGCGATGTTTCTTTTGTGCTACAAGATTTCATCCAATCGTGAAACTCCAAAACAATGGGCAAGAAAGGCTTCTAATTTTACGTGTTTCCCACATAGAGTTTTGTTTGCATTAAAACTCAGAATAGTTTTCACTAAAAGGGAATCAATTAGTAAACTAGAGAGAAATAAATGCACTACCTGGTTAAGTTATGGTAGATTCTCACGTTTTAGCCAATGAGGTGGACGGTTTCAACAATATCATTATCAACACCTTTCTGCATTCCCTGCCGTTAGGTTGCCTACTTCTTACTAGGACCATTACTTAACGGTTAGGACTACTTTTCATCACAGTAAGCCACACAAACAGGGGATGGTGAGCCTCTGGACTTCTCACTTGGAAAGTCAATGGTTTGAGACCCGTTCTTTGCCCTCGTAGGAAATATTGCTTTGCGTTGTTTCTCTTCACCCAGGCTGAGACATGGGTGCCAGCGACTTGTTGGGGAAACCTAACAAGCTTGTGTAACACTAATTGTTGATTAATGTTACAAGAATCGGAGATTAAAACGCCACGCTGACGCGATGAACCTCAAATCGGGTCACTTATTTTTTGTATGTGTTTAATCTTATATTCTTTTGTGCGGTAGGATCATCTAGGAGAGCTGTGTGAAGCGGTTAAAAATAAAGACTTCGATGGAGCGCGGCGCTGGAGTAAAGGCGAGCAGTGGTCCACGGTGATACAACTCATGCAAGCTGCAAACGGTGAGCAAATATGCACGGTTACTAGTCGGACAATATGCTACAAACCAGGGGTTTAATGGCGGGCTTGCTCCCTTAGTTTTTATTTTTACCCGCGGTCTTTGCTACTCATTGATTAAATTCTTCTTCAGCCGATCGCTGGAAGAAAGTGCGCGAGAAAAAGTTCTGGAACCAAGTTCCGCCTAAGAGGATAGCGATACCTTTTTTGAAAAAAAAAGAAAGATGTGCGTTTGCTCACAATTGTCACGATAGTAAAAGGTTGTTACACTTTTTATCGGCCATCTGGGGGGGGGGGGGGGGGGGGGGGGGGGGGTCCGTTACCTACCCCAGGGTATTTGCGCCATGATATCAACAAATCACCCATGTGGTTATCGTCGAGCCGCCATTCACAGACTAAAAGTGGCTACAAAAGTGTAAACCCCGTGGGATTATCCCCATTTCCCCAGGATTACCGCTTCCCTGGTATGGTCCCTAATAGTAACTGAAGCCCCTCCACCAAGCTTCCTTTTGAGTTCCCGCGGAGCTGATAGCCTTGAACCTTACGGCAAATTTTTAAAAGTGCTTTTCCCCTCCATTTTTTAGCGCCTTCTCCAGAACCACGTGGTACAGGAGACGTGGACATGGTAGATATGTCCCAGTCCCCTGGCGGCGGCGGGAAATGGACGTGCAAGCATTGTACCTTTATTAACCAACACGGACACGAGAACTGTGACATGTGCGGTCTGCCTGAAAACTAAGCTACCTTGAGAACATTGCTTATTTACACAGAATAAACTACGGAGGCCAGGAGCAAGGCATCGCAGCATTACATTTCGGCTGGACTTTCCTTTAAGAAGGCAACTTACAGTCTTTCATTTGGCCGTTGACATGAAAAGTTCAAGCACTGTTGTAATTCAAATTTGTCCTTTTTATTTGGTGCCAATGGAACTTCGTTGTTTGATGTAAGCCGCGCGCGCTGCACCGAGTCAGTAAGTTGTTAGGTGGTACAAGGTAAACGAAACTGCAAGGATGAAAGGAGCGAATGCTTAAACGAAAGCTGTCTAAAATTCAGACTGCGGAATTCCAAGTTCACGCCGGCTGAGCGCATCTGGAAACAGACCAGGCTTTAAATCAACAAATAAAACAGCCATTATTTCAAAGATTAAAAATCCCATATTTTCTTTCTCAATGAACGAAGAACTTGTTCATGTGAAAGTGGATTTATCCTACAAAACCGTCCGTGCGTCTTCTTTTCCATCTCCAAAGGCGCGCCCAGTTTATCCCTGTTAAGCCGTCAATGTCGTTCCCAGGGCCCGGTTGCATAAAACGTCACTTATGAGAGTTAAATAAAATCACTAAGTGGTCCACTTACGGAGTACACGTAGGTGGCTGCACTTATGATTTTTGTTAATGTGCACTTAGTATCCTTTATGCAACAGAAATTTGTGGGTGTTACCCAAAACTTTTTTTACGTGAAAATAGCGCGTAAATTTACGGGACCTCTATTGGTCCCTTATCTTAACTGGAATGAACGAAAACTTTCTCTGAGAGGCGAAATGGAAGGTTTTGTTCATTATTTAATACTTTAAATGCGCTTGGTGACCTACTGTTTTGAGTCATGAACTATTTAAAACAAAACTTTCCAATGGATCACTCACTTACTCATGCCCATTACGCCGGGTGGCGTGTAGGGCAGCAACGTGGTCCCTCCGCTTCTGCCGGTCTTTCGCCATAACTCGAATACTGCTTCATTTCCTTCTCCAATGTCCTTCGCTTTCCCTCTGGCGTCCAATGCAGGGCGGTCTTGGTGATGGAGTATTCTTGGCGGATGGTATGGCCAATCCACCTCCACAAAACGTTTGTGATATGCGCGCTATAATTATTAACTTGAAATAAGTGTCTCGCAGAACCTCGCGAAGCTCGGTGGAGGGTTCACCGCAAAATTTTAGCGAGGGGGGAGAGAGAGATGGAATTTAATGTTTAACTGGAGAGGTTGGGTTGCATTGCCACAATGGCCCCAAAATTTGAAGTTGAGACATTTTCGTTCCCAGCCGCTCGTCACACTGGATGACGTCAATTGGAGCTTTGTCGCGGTTTTGTTGCTACCTTGCAAAGTGTTTTCAAATGGGCCGGATGCGTGTTTGAACACTTTTTGTGTGCGTGTAACTGTTTCTTTACTTTTTGGCAGAAATATTAATTATTAAAAACATAACAATGCTAACTTACAACTATTCATTGAATTGAAGTTTGAAAAGGAAGGACTGCTTTATTCCGAATCGAAACAATTGATGACGGAAACAAGGAAAAACATTTCAAGCGACTGTACTATTTTAAAACGGAAGAAAATTAACTTCTTTGACTATTAATTTTCTATTTTCTTTTGCTCTGTACGATAAACGATTTTCATCACTTTCAGTAGACTTGCCCGGCTTATAATCAACAACTCCAAAACATAATAAAACATTTTCGTCGAGTTCAAGAGTAATCATAACAACCAACTATTAATATAAATACATTTGGCCGATGCATTTAATTAGCGCAACCGGACCAAAGATCATTGAAACACAATGGAAAAAAGTGACCATGTGATACTAAAGGCTGGTTCTCATATGATCGTCCGAGTCGTTTCAAAAAGTGCACGGACGACCGAGACGATTATATGACAACACTTCTGAGACGACCCGGGACGATCGCAAACGACCCGGACGACTGGGACGATCGCGGTCGCTTGGATAGAACTGTGTTCTATCCGGACGACTGGGACGATCGTGAATAATCGGGGACGATCATATGAGAACTACTCTCAGGCGACCGGGACGACTGAGGCGATCGAAGCGACCCAAATCTACCCCAGAATGCAGTATTATTGCCCAAAACATGTTGTCGGACACAGTTTACGGCTGCGCTATTGACGTTCGAGACGACCGGGACGATCATATAAGAACCCAAATCGCTTGAGTCGTCCCGATCGTCTGAGTCGTTTGCAAAAAACTTTTGAAACGACTTGGACGACCGGGACGATTATATGAGAACCAGCCTTAACTCTATCGATAAAGGAAACTACTGTACTTTCTACTTGAGTAAACAATTTCTATACATGGGAAATAAATGAGTCAGTGAAAAGGCTTCCACATTCAAGTGGCAATTCAGTAGATAGAACAATAAACAAACACTGATCTCTGGCAAAGTTTATCTTTCAAATATTTATATGTATTTTATATCTTCAATAGACAGTCATTTCCTGAATCAACTAGTAGCTTTTCAGGCCAAGTGTTACAAACTGATGAAGGAAACTGCTCTCTACTTGAGTTAAACAATTACTACATGGGAAATACTGAAATGAGACAGTGAAAAGGCTTGAATTGTACATTCAAGTGGTAATTCAGCAGATAGACCAATAAACAAACATCTCTGGCAAAGTCTCTGGCAATAATTTGGTCTAATTTGACTAAGTGTTACTTACTGATGAAGGAAATTCGGTTGTCTACTTGAGTTAACCAATTGAAACACAATAGAAACATTTGACCGAAAGCTACCAATTGATTTAGGAAATAACTGCCTATTAAAGTTAAATACACTATGAGATAATTGAGTAGAAAATGTTCGCCCAAGGTAATTCAGCAGATAGAACAACAATTATAAGTGAACGTCTCTGGTTAGGTTTTCAAACTGCACTGCCATGGAGGAAGACACTACACTAAGCCTCCCAGCTCAGATAACTTTCGTCATTAACATCATCTTCAACAGCATCACGTGTCCCCTCGTAGTTCTGCTTAACGTGTTGGTGATAATGGCGGTGAAAAGAAGACCAAGACTCCAGAGCAACACCAACATCTTGCTGGCTTGTTTAGCGGCAACTGACGCAATAACTGGTCTCCTTGTTCAACCATCATTTATTCTGTTTATGATAGTGAAATTACTTAGTGGGACAAGTGAAGACACAGAATTAGAGGGAACGGTAATTAATTTCACTGATTCTGCAACACGTGTCGTGCTTGTGTGTTCGTCGCTCCACCTGATGTTGGTAACTTGCGAGAGGCTTACAGCGATCAAATTTACCATGCGTTACCATGACATTGTCACAAAGCAAAACATTAAGGTAGCGGTGACCACATTTTGGAGCCTTCCTATCTCTTCTGTGGTGTTAAGAAACCTAATGAACCAAACACTATTTTCAAATATTTTAGTATTTTTTGTTCTGTTTTCTTGCGTCCTTTTTGTTGCAATCTCGTACGTGCTGTTGTATCGCGAAACACGTCGACACGAAAAGAAGATCAAAACACAGCAACTACCGCAAGAAGAAGTGGAACGCTTTGCTAAAGAGAGCAGAGCTTTTAAGACAACTGTTTTCGTGGTTGGAGCTGTTATGTTGTGCCTTTTGCCGGCCGATGTTTTCTTTTTATTCGTAGTGTACATGTCGGAAGAAGTTATAAGACAAGCAAATTTGTTTTTAGTGTTTACACCCTGGATTCGCACGAGCCTCATGTTCAACTCGTTTCTTAATCCATTGATTTACTGCTGGCGGCAACAAGAAATGAGAAAGTTTGTATTTAGATTTAAAACATTCCAAGCGGTGCATGTTGTTAACTAATACATAAAAAAAACTAAAAGCACGTAACGAAACTCTGCAAGTGAATTCACGTCAGCAAGCCATCTGATCGAACCTTTGTTGTAACACGGTAAATAAAGGGATATGTAAATAAATTCTAAAAGGTGGACTTCTCTTTAAAAAATTTGCCAATCGGTTGTTACGAAAGAAATAAAACGAGAGTGTTCAGTCGATCTTTCCCTACAACGTTTCAGCGTTCCGGAGGGTAACCACTTTGGGGCGTCGCTATTTTCTGGTCATTAAGATTCGTTGTGCACCTAATATGAGCCCATCCATTCATCGTACACGCACAGTGGTCAAATGTGCAACGTATGCGCGGTAAAATGAAATTTTGGCTAATTTGAGCAGAAAGCAAGCACACTGTTCGGGGGCTCGTCACCCACAGGCGTCGCTAATTGGTCATGCGCAGTGCACACGGTGTTGTTTTCCTACGAAGCCTTGCAAGCTCGACTTCCACTACAACAGTTTCTATTATTCCAGTACACTCATTTGATGGATACAACGTTTTGCAAAGTTTAAAACAATTGTGGGAAGGGGTTCAGAGCCACATTAAAAATTAATTGTAAAACATTGTATCTTAACATGCTAAGCAGGCGTCGGGGAGAAGGAAACTGGGGAGAGAGGGAAAGGACGCCTGCAATAAAGACCCCCTTTTGTAAAATAGAGAACTTTAATTATAAAACACAATTTATAAGTTTACAATAAATTCCTTTGCAAAGCCTTTTGTTCATTTCTGCGGACGCCGGCGGCCGCAAATTCTGATTGACTAATTCACGCTGGCCGGTAAACATAGTAAATTCACGCGTAAAGTCATCCATGCGTTAAAGAGCGTGCCAGTTTCTGATTGGTGAACGTATTGACAGTTGACGTAATTCGATTACAAGGAAATCGGTGGGCGTTATGCGAATGACACCGCGGCAGAACGCACTGCGCATGAGTAGAAAACTGAGCATCCGGTGAATTACGCATTTCCGGTGACATACTGTAATCCCATGTAAATGTTGTAGTTAATGTTTTTATCTCGGGTAATTTTTATTTTTCCATTGTTTTTGGCTATGGTAATATATGCTCATGAATTTGAAACAAAGGAAAAACAAAAATTACCTGAAATAAAAAATGAACTACAACATAAACAACATAAAACTCCCGTACCGCGAAGTTTGAAAACAAAAAGTAAGAGTTATAAAACAAAGGTAGAGAAAAAGTTTGTTTCGTTGAAAAGTTTTTTCATCGTTCAAGTTTCAAGCGTTTGCACCAAGGGGTTTGGTGTTTGCACCAACAACGAAATATGAACAAATAATTTTTGCATTGCATTTTTTCACAAAAAACAAGTCTTCACTCCATCTCGAAATGTATTCATGCAAGAACCGATCGTGTACGTAGCATAATTTTCTTCGGTTTTGGTCCTTTCATCATTGCATCTAGAAAATCTAGGTCTGTTGGTTCATGCAGAAGTGTTGTGTTTAACGGACCGGAAGTGCTTGAAGTTTACGCATGCGCAAACGTTCTGCCGCGGTGCCTATGCGAATAGCCCATTTCTAATAGCAAGCGTTCCTTCCCTTCTCCCCCTTTCCTTTTGCGCGCCCCCTCCCCCCTCCCCGTTTACGTCTGCCACGTTGGCTATAACATGCTAATTACAATTCGATAATAAAACATCGGGGTCACCGAACTTGTTTGTGAGTTTTTGGTCGTTTCAAATGGCTTGAATTTTGCGTTGCATTTCACTCTGCGGTTTTTAAAAATACTAATCACGTGACTCAAAATGTGTGCTCGCGCGGCCTCCAAAATGAAACCGGCGGCAATGGAAAAACTGCCCCAGTTGTTTACATTGTAGTCGCAGATAATTTCGAGGGTCTTGGAATCTGCTTTCGTGGTCAAGCAAGAATGCCAGTGTCCAAAACTAAACGAATAAAATGGAAACAACTAAAATGTAAACAACTGAAGCAGTTTTTCGTTTGCCGCCGGTCTAATATCGTTGCCGCGGGTTTCATTTTGGCGAGCACGCGAGCTCAAATTTTGAGTCACGGGATTAATATTTTTGAAACTGCAGAGTGAAATCAATATTTAAGCCATTTGAAAGGACGTCTGGGATCAATAGTAGCAAATAGTAAAACGAAACCTCCAGCGAGCCGAGAAGTGTTTGTATTTTGTTTGTGGGCTGTTCTGTCAGCGTATCTGATTTGCATCTGGCATAATTAGTGAGCTCCGCTGGCGGAGGACGTTTTATCGGCTTCAGAAGTTTGCATCGAAAAAAATTCGAGGCTAGGGACGGGGAAAACCTCCTTCAACTTACATGGAATATTTCACATTGTTGCTGGCAAAAACGACTCCGCCGGCGAGCCGAGAAGTTTGAGCTTTTTCTGTTGTTTACATCTCCAGGGAGCATTATTCATTCCGGTCGAACGGTCACGGTTAGCGATGGTAAGATTCAAATGTTAACTCACAGTATCTGGAAAACGAATGTACTAAAAAATTACAATGAAAAGATTCGAAGATAAATCTTAACTAGCAGGCAATCTAATATACCTAGCTATTTCCTTTCCACGGACGACCGAATTTCTGAGCCAAACCTTCTGAAGGTTCTCTTTTCTTAACAGCCGGCCTCGAGCCTTCGGCGGCGTTGCTTAGAAAACGTATCAGTAACGATGGAAAATAAAAGAAAACATACAAAAACAAGATGCAATGCCTTGAATATGAACTAAATATTTGAAAGAAAAGATCTTGAAGTTAATAGACGATACAGATTCCCCGACACAAAACCGATTTTCGTGGCCTAAGAAATTCTAGAACGCCCGCAATGTATCACGGTAAGTGACGATGGGCTTTTTTTTGACAACCTTCTAAACCAGTGTTTCTCTTCTCACCGTAACAGCAATTGGCATGCACTGCTTGCTTGCTCTTCAATTACATTTAACCCTCGGACGTACACGCAAACCTATACCCCCACCTTGGTACAAGGGAGCGGAGGAGGGGTGGGGGAGGGGGGAGGGGTTGTTGCAACTCCTCCCCCCGTGGGTTTTTGCGATGTTACAATTTTTCGGAAATATTTTACGTCCAATCAGGAGCCATAATCGGAGAAAATCTGCGTGTATGTGCGCGCGCTCTCATTGCGTCAAGGGTGGCGCAATTTCTGCTAAAAATAGCCCAACACGTCCTTAACATGGGTTTGCGTGGGCCCCACGCTTACGGTCTCCGTCCCCGATTATGGCTCCTGTGATGTGCTCAACAAGACAAGGTACATACTATGGGTTGTAGCGCTGCTGGGGGTCCAAGACGTCATCAAAAATGGCCACCAAGATGGCCGCCACCTTGAATTTTACTGAAAATTCAAGTTTATCGGAAAAATGGGAAATTGCACATGTTTTGCTAGTTTCAAAATAAGATACAAGTTGACATTTTGATACTTTTCGTAGCATTCTGTTTTTCACCGAAAAAAGGTGAAAAACATGCATTTTTATTCAAAATTGGCTTGACCGGATGCTGCTTATGACGTCACATCTTGTTACCATAGCAACTATATATATATAGTTGTCGCCACTCTTTACCAAACGTGTCTCAAGGATAAACGAACAGCTCCTGAAGACGGCATATGCTAGCATAATGGTCTTGATAAAATCGAATAAAAACGTTAGGAGGGGTGGCAACCACCCACCCTCCCCCCTTGTACGTTCGAGGGTTAAGATATAATACTGTTGTGACACATTTTTGTGTTCGTTTACTGGTAATTTTCATTTAGGTGAGTAGTAGTCTTTTTTTAAGCATTGGAGTATGGAGTTTAGTTCTGTATTACCAAGCTGTTGCTCCAGTCCTTCTAACTCTGCTTGTTGGAAATTTCGTTTATTTGAGAATCTACTTCATTGCACGCCGTCACCAAATACGGATTCAGCAGCAACAACAGGCGAACTGAACGGGAACATTTTCCGCGTGCACAAATTCAAGAAAACTGCTATGAATACATTTCTGAATCTCGTATACATTATTCTTGTGTGTTGCTATATACCCCAATGCTTTGTTGCATTAGCTTTATTTACGAGTATGTGGAGGTTTTCATCAAGAGCTGAGAACACAACTGGTTCAATAGTTGTGCTTAATTCTTCCCTAAACCCGCTTTTATATTGCTGGCGAGTTGGTGAGATACGCACAGCCCTAAAACAAAAGATTTTTTATAATAATCAACAGTGGACTGCAACATGACGGCGATGGCGCTATCAAGCTAAAAATCTACTCAGATTTGCTGTTATGCGCCTAGGTTTTCTGTCGTGTTTGTTCTCGACATTTCTTAGAAAGAAGTAAATGAAAAACTGAATTTGAGCCGCCTTCACCTTCAGGCACATATTTCAGTCTCTTCTTTAAAATTTCTCTTAGCTTGTTTAAAATTTATTCAGATTTGCCTCTCTTTAAAAAATATCACACACTTCGAGGTGTTTTCACCTGCTGTTAGAACATAGCCTTTGTAATATGAAACGAGCTTCAGTTTGTCTATTTCCAGGTCTATTTGCAAAGCTTACGGAAGGAAAATTGAGTTGTCCAAATAGTATTGGTTACAACTCGGATGTGACAATTAGCCTTTCGTTAAGAGCTTGGAGTTCTGTCTGTAATTAACATGCTCTGAACGAGAAAAAGTTCTTGAATCCACTGCTTCCTCCCCAAAAAATAATAAAAGCGTGAATTATTTGGAAAACAAAAATGTGTACTTCATAGACCTTATCCATAAATGGCGGCCGATTTATTATTCTTTTATATTCATGCTAATTAGCCTACCAAGCCTCGTTAGCACCATGTGCAAATTTTTGCTCCAAAATGAGGCTAGGTAAGCTGATTAAACACGAAGTTCCGGTATAAAAGGAGCCTGGCCTGGCCATTCTCACCTCCAGTCGTGAATCAACCACTGAAGCATTAACAACTGACAAACAACATGCGTCATTACTAAGACCATTGCTAACACAATTTGGAAAAACTTTATGAAAGTTATATCAGAAGTCTTTATGAACTTCTATTTCTTTTTTTACTTAGGTAAAATCTTGGTTTATTAGATTGTTGAAGCAAAATATATTTAAAGGACGCGCAAGTTAACACGTTTTGTGACTGAAAGACGCCTTTATTTGGGGGAGGAGCTAAGCCTTTTATACCGGAACTAACGTGATTAACATGAAGCATGCTGCATGAATATATAAGAATAATAAGGTCGGGGGGGGGGGGGGGGGGGGGTGTCCCGCGTTACTTACCCCAGGGTATTTCACTATGAGGTTATGTGGTTATCCCTTAGGTCCATCGTCGAGCCCTCACTCAGACTAAAAGCGGTTACACATGTTTAAACTCCCGTGGGATTCACCCTTTTCCTCCAGAATTACGCCTTCCTGGTATGGTCGCTAATAATAACGGAATCCCTACTCAGCAAATTTTCCCCTTCGCCAAGACGCCCAAGTAGAGTTGCGAGTACTTTGCAACAACCCTGGACCCTGGATTTCCCCTACTGCGCACGAGAGCGAGATTGAGTAAGAGTACGACTTTCAATTGGGTTTGCGGGCTTTAGATAATCACTCGTCCTCTAATCTAATTGTTTTTAGACTGAAAAACAGTCTCGTGGAGCCTCACACGCTCAGACCTTTCGTTCAAAGACCGCATGCATTCGTATGACCAACGCAAAAGTACGACTGTTTGCAGTCTAAGATGTCCCTAACAAGAAATTTGGGGACGAGATTTTACGCATGCTCTCTAATCTCGCGCCCAGTATCCGCGTTACCTTCCATGGTATAACCTTGACAACCTGTGGCAAAGTAGAAAACATTTTATTCCATTTGGGTTTTACTCAACCAAGAAAATTTAGCAAAAGTAACTATCGTTATAGAATGGAAAGGTTGTGCTAAAGCAAAAGACATGACTACGGCTTGTACAGTCAGTCTGACCTAAATGCACAACAAGGATTTTTGAAAACCAAATAGGCCATTCCGAGTAGCCTTTAGCCTCTCTATCAAAGCGAGGCTAGGTGCGAAACTTTTCATATGCAAATGAGGTTTCATTTGCATGTGAATGAAAACTCATTTTCATATGAAAGGTTGTGCACCTAGCCTCGCTTTGACAACGAGGCGTAACGTAACTCGGAAATGGCCTATTGGTATATATAGAAAATAAAACATAGGCGCTTGGAGATATGAAATTTCTCTTCGAGTGTTCAACACGAGTAGAAGAGAAATTCCATGAGTGTTTACCATTCACACGGGAAAACCGGTTGGTCCACGTTTTGTGTAAATGGTAAGCAAAACCCCAGAAAGGGACTGCTACGAGCTAAGTAACCACGCTTACGCATCAAAACTGGCGCAGGGCCTGGAACTGGTAGATAAAGGAAAATGGTACACACATTTCCGTTCGGAAATTCCGATTGGGAATTTTGGACTACTTTTGAAGAAATCCAGTTTTCTCCGGAAATTTTCTGTTTGGGAAGACCAAATTAGCTTTTCCATTTACATTCCAACCGGAATTTCCGGATTTTTTAACTCTACCAACGAAGTTTTAAGCAATATTCCGAAGATTTCCCGAATATTGCCCAGAGGTTGTACGAACGTTTATCATATAAACAACACTACCACCGAAGTTTTAAGCAATATTCCGAAGATTTCCGAAAATTCTCCAAATATTGCCCAGAGGTTATACGAACTTTTATCATATAAACAACACTACCAACGGAGTTTTAAGCAATATTCCGAAGATTTCCGAAAATTCTCCGAATATTGTCCAGAGGTTGTACGAACGTTTCCCATCATTTTTCGAAATTTTCGAAAATGTCCAAAGATTTTCGAGGAAGATCCTGTTAGCTCATTTGACAACTAATAAGGGCAAACGTAGTAGCTAACGTGAACATTTTCGATATCTTCACTCTTCACGGTGAAGATAAAAGCGATATCTTCACTTATGTCGATATGATTTTTCCGCGGTTGGAGAAATCCTTATATTTCACTTTAGTTTATATAATAAAAAGCTTTAGTAATTTTCTGAATGGCTAGCATTTTCTTCAGTTGCTTGGGTTGTCATCTTTTCTCTTTTAATTCAAATATATAATCCCTATTTCCCCGTAGGTAAGTAGGGTCCAACGCCTTTTACTTTCACTTCATTACCCATAAATGCAGCAACAAGAGTGTTTTTTCTTCTCACTTGATTCAATATCTACTCAGCACAGTGCCACATATTGTCCAATGTCCCATTTCTCGACAAATGAAGTATGGCTTCATTTCAGTTGGTTTTCTAAACCCATGGATAGCATCAATTTAAACCGATTTGTTCCCAGAAGTTTAAAATTAGTTTCATATGAAATTTCACTTTTCAAAGGAACACTAAACCCCGTTCACGGAAAGAAGTCACTTCCATTTGCCATAAACCATACAAACGACTCAATGCCCTTACATATTGTGCATTCTTATTGTATTATTTGGTTAGCGGCATTGCTGTATCTAATGCTTTGTGATCCAGGGTTTTACCTCATTCAGAAGGTAATAGCTGTCAAAAATTGAACTCCACATTCGGTAGTTCAACTCAATCGTTGCAGTCGAGCCTGAGTTTCTCCATACACCCGACTAGACTCGGCGAGATCAAGACAACTTCACGTCGAACATCACACAGGTGCGATTGCAATCATTTAAGTGATTCAATGAAGTTGTCCAAATTATATTCCGTCTCGTACTGGTCTTCATCCCAAAGCTCTCCCAGATTTCCCATCATAGTTTTAAGCGAGACCTTGCCGGCTTCATTCTGTTGTCCGCTCGGTTTCTCCTTCTTCTTCTCCTTATCCACAGTGAACAAGTCCAGTAGCTGCCCTGTGTCCATGGTCATAAGACTCGAGTTGTCTTGAGAGATCACTGTGTTGGCAATGTTAAGTTTAAACTTCTGGAGCCTGGAAACAAAATGTCACTTGTTTAATGCAGATAAACTACTCCGGCTAAAATTGCTGGATCAGACTGGACAAAACGTTGCCTTTCATCACCATTGATCTCCATCAAAGGTGTAACAAAGTTGCACAAGGCATCAAATATGATTGTACAAGGTATGAAATATATCAATACAGGCATCAAATAAAATCAAAGGTTTCGACGTTGCTTTTAAAACATCTTTGATGCTCGTCAAAAGTGCTACACATTTGATGCAAGTCACAGGCGAATCAAAGATACCTTTGTACAAGTCAAAGCAATTCTTGACAGCACCTTTGACACCGTGTCAAAAATTTGATAACAACGGCCTTTGCCACCTTTGACAAACAGGTCGAATTGGAATTTAGAAACGAAAATAGGAGAACACTCGGAGCAAGGACTAAGTACCAAGAAGACGTTGTATTATTTAGAAATCCCCGTGAACGTCGTAAGTGATCAGCAAGGCAGCTACTAGCAGTTACGAGTCGGCAAGGGTCCCCTAACCGGTTCGTAACTCGCGCGAAATCCAAATAAGGTCCTGATCGCAGGCTAACCAAGACCAAACTCAATCAACACAGGAAGCCCAGCTCGGGAATGGTCAGTAGGCCCCCACATTGATAGCAGGCAAGTTGTCTCGCCACCACACCATGCATAACATAATGATAAGTTCTAAAAGCTGTGAGCTCACTTTCTGCAGACTCAGCTGGTGATAACGTAGGGTTAGTCCTTAGTTTTGGTATATTCACCACCTTTAGGTGGTCAAACCCTTTTCATAACTGATAAGTCAAAATGTTAACTTACTTGAAGAAAACAGACGGATCCATACAGTCCTTTGATTAAACGTTGTCATTGATCGGTCTTACCCCTACGCGACCAGACCGAAAGGGAGTATGGGTGAATTAAAATGCATGACTAATAGGCCATTTCCGAGTTACGTTATGCCTCGTTGTCAAAGCGAGGCTAGGTGCACTACCTTTCATATGGAAATGAGTTTTATTACAAATTAGTATTGTATTTTTAGCTTTTTATATATGCGTGTCTATGAAATTGTATTAATAAAGTTATTGTTTACAATCAAATGAGTTTTATTTGCATTTGAATAAAAACTCATTTCCATATGAAAGGTTGTGCACCTAGCCTCGCTTTGACAACGAGGCATAACGTAACTCGGAAATGGCCTATTGTTCTCTATCGCGTTCACAATGGAGAACAAAACTCACGTTTGTCCTCGCGTGTTACGCAAAGACAACAAGAGTCGCTTCGATACATATTCCGTTAAGGACGTTCCGTATTTTGATAATGTGCAGTTGTTGAATGTGAATTGATTTCTCTCCATAATCCTTTTCGGTCTGGTCGCGTAGGGATGAGACCGATCAATGACAACGTTTAATCAAAAGACTGTATATTGGGGTCTCTCTGCAAGTACCGGAAAAAACATTGTATTTCTATTGTTTGTGAGGTTTTGTATCGGAGTCTTGTTTAGGAGTTCTATTGTTTTTGTCTTTTGTTACTTTCGTTTTACGTCATTCGTTCTCCGGTTCTCACAGAAGGAACCACATATTTGTCTTTTGTGGTAAATTGCAGTAGCAATTCATGGCGATTCAAGAGACCTACCCCATAATCTTTTCCTCGAGGGTGCCACGAGTAATCAATCTGTACACATTTACGACCTTCTTCTGCCCGATACGATGCGCTCTATCCATGGCCTGGAAACAAACAACGAAACAAGAAACATTCAGTCCCAAGCTCAAAACATGGATTCTCCCAACTGAATACTTCATATTTCTTTTTAAAGTAAGTTCTGAAACGTAGTAGGAAAAATTAGTTTGGGAGTTTGGGAAGCAATTTGCTGGCCGTTGCCGTTTCTGGAGAGGAAAGGTGGGCGTTGTGGAGAGCTTTGAATAAGAGTGAATGTAATTGTATGGCGGGGGGAGGGGGGAGGGGGGAGGGGGGAGGGGGAGGGGGGGAGGGGGAGGGGGGAGGGGGGGGGGAGGGGGGAGGGGGGGAGGGGGAGGGGGGAGGGGGGGAGGGGAAGGGGGGGGAGGGGAAGGGGGGGAGGAGGGGGGGAGGGGGGGGGTTGGGGTACTCCAATGTGTAAGCTATATAGGTAGGTGCCGGGGGATAGGGTATGGTTTTTAAGGTGCTCAGTCCCTAAATAGGGTATCCTTTATGGTATTGTGATCCTTGGTTAGGGTCCTTTTAATTGTATTAGCTAAATTACAGCTGTACCTTTATACCCAGCTTAATGAAAAAGATATGGTTGTGATGGCGTATTAATGAAACTAGGCTTAGGGGCTATTCACATGATACCTGAATGACTTTCATTCTGGAACGAGTTCATTCCATCTCCATAGATTTCTCTGTATCTGTTTACATGATACCGAGACGAAATTTCGTTCCCGAAAAGTCATTCCGGAATGAGTTCATTCCCGTTTTCAATCCGAATGAAATTCTCGTTCTGGTGAATACACCGTGTCTAAATAAAGTTTAATTGTAATCATTCTGGTATCATGTAAACTGTAAACGAACTACGTTTCGAGATGAAAACCGCAAACTGTGTAGTCTGGGGCGAGTGGCTTATGCGTATCGTTTTCAAGATGGCGGACAACGAAGGTGCAGGTGAGGAAATTATGAATGCAAATGAAATTAGGAAGTCATGTGAATGCAGTACGAACTTATTCTAGAACGAAACTCATTCCGGAATGAGTATCATGTGAATAGCTTTTTAGTCTAGTATTCTATGACTGCTGCTTAACTTTCCATGTACAGAAAAGAAATAAAAACGACCTGTTCACCCAATTCTGAGTTATCCTTCTTCCCTTAAATAGGGTGTCAATTTTTCGATTTTCTACCCTTAAATAGGGTCAGGGTTTAAGAACTTTCGCGTCACAAACCTATCCTAAATTGACGGGATTACCCCCCCCCCCCCCCCCCCCCCCCCCCCCTCACGGGATGTATGGATCGTTGCCCAGGATGAAAAACCGTGGCCGTTGTAACTTGAAGCTGTGACGGTTTGTAGAGGTTCGAATGCACTCACTTGCAAGTCTTTCATTGGGTTCCAGTCGTGCTCCACAAAAACAACCGTGTCCGCACCAGTCAAGTTCAATCCCAGTCCACCAACATGTGTCGTCAGCAGCAGAATGTCGATGGAAGGGTCATTGTTGAATCTAAATGCATGGAAGGAACAAGACAGTTTTAGTAGTTGCAAGTTGTCAGGGTTCTTATCAGGGTTAATAACTGACTGCAATAAAGTCGATCAAAATTCATGGACTTGCAACTGCACGTCTTCGGTTCCACCTTGTGATGAGAAGTTTCAAAAGTATCCCAAAAGTTAAAGTGACATATGGTGTTTTCATGATTATGGGATGGAGCTTGTTTTAAGCCTGCTTTATTATCTTATAATTGGAAGAAAAAAACGCCGAAGGTGATGAAAGCAAAGAAATATTAACTAAACAGACAAAATAACGGCTAAGAAACAATACCACAAGAATGATAATTTTGATTTCTTGACCGCCTGTAACGACATCAAATTTGATGAACTGTAATCCACTTCCATCCTTGTAATCCTGCACTTTTTCTCCAAACTACTGCTTCTGTTTTGCTCTATAGAATCGTTTTATCCAATTATGCTGTATAGAGAAGTTTTCAATTGAGTGTCGTAAAACCAAAACCAAAGTAATTACTCTGACCAATCACAGCAGTCGTTAATAATCCAATGAACCAATCAGAGCTCGAAGCAATTACATGTCGGCGGCGCCAAGCGCGGGAAAACGCGTGCGAGCAAGTCACGATTGGTTTTGGTTTTACTTCTGATTGGTCGAGAAAGTGGCGCGAGATTTTTTAGCCAATCACAAAGCGTAACAATGCAAAACCAAAGCAATTGTGTAATTACTTTTGACACTCAATTGAAAACTGCTCTATCTGCAGGCATTTGGCAATATAACATGGAAATAAGGTAAGCGTAAGCGACAGTGTCCTTTAACTGGCGTTGTAATTATACGGATTCTACAGTACTTACCTTTGTACGAGCGAGTGACGTGAGCCTGCGGGCGTACTTCCGTCAAGTCTGAGGTATGTCACACTGGGCATGTGCTTTCTGCGAGAGGAAAACAACAAAATTGACGAGACACGAAGCATCGGTTATAAGGTTATAAGGTTTTCAGCGACTGACTAGATGAAATCCTAAAGTGTGCGCGGGGGTGGGGTGGGGGGGGGGGGGGGGTACTCCCATATAAAAGTGACGGGGGTGATCGTCGTACCTTTTAGGGGTTGGTATCACTAAGGGTATTTGAATAAAAAAATAACCTCTGTCAGAGTTATTCTTATACCTTTTAGGGTATTAAGCCAGAAAAATATGCTAACAGGAACAACTTTTCAGAACGAATTGGTATCTCTCAGGGTTAAAAATTAAATTAACGTGAGCTACACCCACAAATGTGTTTCTGGTACCTTTTAGAAGGTTCCTTTCAAAATTGCCCACGATCACCCCATTAATTTTTATGGGAGTTCCCCCCCCCCCCCCCCGGGGGGGGTTTAAATGAAACCTGCGCAACTCTCTGGGATGGTGTAGTGTATCATGCTACAAAGGAGCTACAATTTATGTTGAACCGTACTTGACCGTGCACATCTTTTGTTTTTTGATCACACGCTATGACTGAATGACTTAATTTATCATATGACCCGTACGGCCCTGCGAAACTTTTCTTTGCAAAACCATTGATGAAAGTCCCGTATGAGGGCCGTACGCATTTGCGCGAGCGGGGCCGGAAAAAGCCGTACGGACCTACTACAAAAGCGGACGGCCTCGCGCGTTAAGATTTCAAGTAATTTTGTCTCCAATTTGGTAATATGATAAAATACTTATTGACTAAGTTAGGTCGGGCCGGATGGGAAAATATTTGGCTCTCGGTCAATGGCGTACGCCATGACCTCGAGCCAAATATTTTCCCATCCAGCCCTTCCACTTAGTCAATAAGTACATAAGCACCATTTCTATTGGTCAGTTGCTCGAACAAAAGTTCAACATCTTTTGTGTTGCGCATGTTCAAGGCCAAAAAACGATAACAAAAACATCGAACAAAGGCATTTCTCAGGTTTTATAACCATTGTACTTTATTAACTATGGTTGTGCTAAACTGAGGTGTTTCATACTTGACTCTGCAGAAATTCGTAAGTGTCACCATTCAAATGAAAACTATCATGTGGTACTTTCGGGTGGTGCTGTTTGTATTTTCCCAGCAAAAATCATTCAATTTTGTTCTTTGGGAGGTAAAAAGCTAAGGCAAGCTTACTTGAGCAGGTCGTGTTCAACGATATCCAGCATGCTCTTCAGTTGGCAGAACAGCAACACACGATGTTGAGACACAACTGGGTCAGATGACAAATCAGTGGAGCCTGGGGACGAGGAACTCACTCCTATCCCACAATCCAACAGCAATTGCCTACAGGTCAAACAGGAATAAACGGGTCAGCATCAGGCTAAATTGGGAAACACGTACTGTTGTGGAAGCAAATGTTTCCACGTTTAGTGGCACGAGAAACAAGCTTTGAAAAAACAAGAAAACATTTTCCAATTGTGCTTCCAAAACGTGTCTCACAGTTTTGACAAAATGGTCCAAAGTGTACGACAATTATGCGAACAAAAATAGACCAGCAGTAGCTGTCTGTGTCCTTTACCTTTCCTGGCTTCTTTGTTGTAGTCTTGCTTATCACAATTCTCCATTTATACACTTTGTTTGTCCCGCAAATTTTGCATAAACTATTGTTTGTAAATGCTCTTGGAAGGACTGCTTATTATATAAACACCAATGAAATACCAGGTGAGCTTTTGCGCGTAAACATCATATTTTCACATGAATAACATGTTATTTTCACACGTGAAAAGATCACCGTTGCTACGTTGTTCTACTTTAGGACTACAAAAAATATAAAAGTGAAATGGCTTGATTTCATTGGTGTTTATATAATAAAAAGAACATTACATGGCCGCTTGAAGATACGAAATTTCTCTTCTCGTGTTGAAAAATATTTCACTCGTTCGCTGCGCTCACTCGTGAACTATTTTTCAACACTCGAAGAGAAATTTCGTATCTTCGCGTGGCCATGTAATATCCTCTATATATTCCCAAGAGCATTTTAAAACAATAGTTTATGCAAAATGTGTGTGTGTGTGTGTGTGTGTGTGTGTGTGTGTGTGTGTGTGTGTGTGTGTGTGTGTTGGGGGGGGGGGGGGGGGGCAAACAAAGTGTATTATGGGCAATTCGAAAATAGAGAATTCACTCCTAAAACAAAACCACAGTTATCACTCTGGCCAACCACAACAGACGCAAACAATCCAATAAAAAATTGGACCGGAAGCGAACTCTCGTGCATTATTGTCGAGTTTGAATTCTAGTCAACTCCAGCTCTTAGTTGAACGTAAGTTAGCCTGTACAACAGGCACTTTTGGGGACGCTCAAGCGGGTTTTGGGGCGCAAGCGCGCAGCGCGAGACACGCTAGGAGAGGGCGCTAAATTTTTCGTTTCCCTCCCCTCGCGTGTCTTGCGCTGCGCGCTCTCGCCCCCAAACCCGCTTGAGCACCCCCAAAAGTACCTGGTTGTGCAGGATAATCGCGAGTCTAACCGTACGGTACTAAGACCCGTTTCCTACCACAACACTTGTCACTACCAAGCGGTTGTGACTACAGAAACCCTGGGACAGAAAACAGGACTAGTGTCGAAGAACTTACTTGAGGGCCACAAGTTTAGCAGCGTGTTGAATATCCTTGATGGAGATATTCTGTTGATGCAGTTGGTCCATAACCTTGTTGTATTCTGGATGATTAGCAGTGAGCACCAGGAGGGGGTGGTTACACACCTTACGGAGATACTGAAGGGCCTGGACACGAGAAGGATTCCACATTAGACAAGTTATACCGTAGAGTTCCGAAAGTAGTCCCCCCTTCAAAAGTAATGTTAATTTTCGGACCTTTCTAGTATTTTCCGAAAGCAAAGGCTCACCCGAAAGTAATCTGGTAATGGGTGTTCAGCTGACAAAGTTTGCGGAGATTGTACAATTGATAAGAAGCAATAATTTGATAAAAAAAATAAATACAAATTAAAAACAAGCAAAAATAAACAGAGACTGATTGTTGGGCATGATATAAGTTCACTATGCTTGATACGCCAGAGCGAAACAGCGCAGTAGATTTAGCAGTTACAACGTGATTGGGTAAAGCATTCCAGTGCGAGCCGACAGTTCAAACAAAGAAAGAGTACTTATGAGCGTTTACAAAAGAGAAATACGTGTAAATACTGGCGAAACTGGTAAGGGTGTCGGAGACTGGCGCTCGAGTGTGGAGCGTTTGGCTGCTGCTGCCTTCAAGGTCACTTGGGAAATTGATGTTAACTTCGCGGGATTATCCTGATACTCAGACTGTCCAAGTTCGCTCGCAACCACTCCCTCCTCTCCCCGTCCGATATCCTTTGTTTGAGGGCTTGTTCTTGAAGTCATCTGACCGTTGAATATTTCTACCAATCAGCGTGATTCAGTTAGACCTTTTTTTTTATACATCAGGAATTGCAAGAAAAAGACTGAAATTGGTGGAAATATTCAACGGACAGATGACGTCAAGAACAAACCCTCAAACAAAGGACAACAGACGGGGAGAGGAGGCGAGCGACCTTGGAACGTCTGAGAATCAGTCTAGGTGGGACAGGACCGTAGAATATAATACCGTAGACTTCCGTAAGTCACGGCCCACGTTACGTTCCAATTCAGTAGGGCAAAGGGTATGCTACTTTCGTGTGGCTGCTACTTTGGGGTAGCCCTTACTTTCTAATGGTTAAAAAACGTTTGAAAGACTATAAAGTCGATAGCCCGACGCTGTGCAGGATTTCACTGTAAATACGCGGCAAAAATGTTTCGCGTTCCTTTAACTGCAATTTCATTCATGCAAATGTTCAAAAAATGTTTTAAATAAATTTACTGTAGTATTACAGCCAAACGTTTTTCATGTTTTAGTTAACTATAGCGTATTCATGAAAATAACAGACAATTGATTGGTATTCGCTGTAAATAAAAATATTCAATTCACTAAGACAAGTTGCATTTGAAAATATCTACGACATTAATTAAAACGTTACATTGAATACAATTGGCCAACCCAGAAACTGTGGGGAGACTGGGCACCAACTTTTGGCACTAAGATTTCTGGGATCGTTTGGGTAACCAATATGAGTTAATGGTTGCCTTTGGAAACCATCAACCTATAGAGCGTTTTCACATGACGTCATAAAAATTCAAAAATCTAAAGTATACATCCTACAAAGCTGTTTCTAACATGGTATATGGATACCAGTGTTATAATCTTTCACAAAAAGTTTCAGGTTTTAACGATGTTTTGCTTCCGATTTATAAAGGTTTTAAATGTGTCACGCAATTCCGTCAAGCTATTTCAAATAAGCCGTGAAAATCAACAAAATTGAACCAGTTGAAAGTTAGTTTTGAATTATAGATGCTTATAAGCCGATTTAATGGCACTTATAGTGAATACAATATTTTTTGATGAGATTTTTGGCGTAATTAAGGCTTTGAATTTTTGGCCGTCATGTTGGTGTACCAAAGTGGTACACTAAGATGGCCGCTCCATACATTTCTTACTAAAAATGTCTAACACTTGTTCGCCTATAACTCTTGAACTAAATGCTCTTGCGCTTCAAAATTCGGCCCAGATGTGTAGTTTTACACTCTCTACAATTCCATAAACATTTTGGAGTCGAAAACGGCTTCTGAATTTTGATATGACGTCAGTGAAAACGTTCTATCATAACAAACGCTGGTTATCCAAACGATCCCAGAAAGCTTAGGGCCGAAAGCTGGTGCTTAGTCTCCCTAATGTTTCTGGAGTGGCGAATAGCTTTCATTGGACCGGATTGTTGCCATATTTATAAGGGTAGTTGGCTGTATCCAGATATTCCACTATAATGAGAACAAACCTGGAAAATATGAGGTGCATCTTTGTTGGTTTTTGCACCGCTACCACCCTCATCGCTGTGCGACACAGATTCATCCAAGCCTTTCTTCACTTGAGATTTAGCAAAGTCCTCATATAACTGAACCTGCAAGACAAAGAATACAGATGTTGAAACAGTATGAGCACCGAGTCCCTGTTTCGACAAACGCTGATTTTCAGTTTTTAGGGCAGTTTTCAACTGTGTGAAAGTAAGTTGCGTTCGCTTTGTTTTTACATTGCCATACTTTGTGATTGGCTAAAAAAATCTCGCGCCACTTTATCAACCAACCAGAAGTAAAACCAAAACCAATCGTGACTTGCTCGCACGCGTTTTCCCACGCTTGGCGCCGGCTTCGTGTACTTGCTTCGAGTTCTGATTGGTTCATTGGATTGTCTACGTCTCTTGTGATTGGCCAGAGCGATCATTTTTATTTTGGTTTTGGTTTTATGACACTCATTTGAAAACTGCCCTAAGAAGCTTTGTGATTGGATACGTCTTTGCATTCCGTTCATACGGCTCCTGATCTTTGTAAAGTCCGTACGTACGAACAAATTACGCGATAGTGGAAATCCACCTTAAGGCTGTGTTCGTATACCGAGCTAACTTACGCGAAAATAATGCATACAGTTTTGCAGTAATCTCATTGCTAAGTGATGGAATAGAAAAGCCTACCGAATCAAGGGAAATCAAGGTTCTTTCTGTGTGTACCGGAGCACAGATGACGTAAAACAAAAGGAACAAAGAACGACAATAATACAAATGCAAAACAAGACCAAAAATACAATACCTCACAAACAATAGAAGACAATGAGTACCGGTACACGCAGAAAGACCCGAAATCAACGCTTTGTCCTGCTCACTAAGGGTGCTTACCATTTGTCAGAACTGACCGGCCAGACCGGTCCGTTTGTAACTAGAATGCATCTTTTTGAAGACTTGTTCCTACAAGTCCATCAAAAGGGTGCATACTATTTCCAAATTTACCAGTCTGGCCGACCAGTTCTGGCAAATAATGGAATAATATTAACGAATTGAGCGGTCCGGCCGGCCAGTTCTGACAAATGGAAAGCGCACTAAGACTTACCTGTAGTGGACTCAGTTCACAATAATAATCCTGTATAATCTTAGGTGGAAGGTCTTGAAGTACATCTTCTTTCAAACGCCTCAAGAGGAACGGAAGAACCTGACGATGAAGGGACTCCATGGCTAGGGCCCCTAAGAATGAGACACGAATAACACTTGACACATACCTCTCTTCTTGGTGTAAAAAATATGTAACATAAGATATGTAATTTTTATCTTATGAGAAATAAAGACATTTATTATTATTATTATAGAAAAGTGGCACTTTTTGAAGTATAGAAAACTGATCAAATACACAACCCTTATTTGTAAAGTGAAGTGGTGACTTGAATAAATGAATAAATAATACGTGCTCTTTGTAACTCGTGAACGAGGAAAGCGTTGAACGAGTAAAAGTAGTGGGAGACAAATATGCAAATTCTCACTCCATCGGTCGATTGAGCTCGCGATATATACAGGTCACTTGCATTACCCATGGCGGGGACGGTGTTGGAGGGAGAGGGTGGGGTTTTGGACGCAGGGGGTGGAGGTGGGTGGAGCAAAACACCCAGGAGAGGGAAGGGTCAGTGAACACTGACCCCGCGGTATGTAATGGTCACGTGATGGCAAAATGGGTAGGCTGCTTTTATTCCGGTCGAACGATTCGGGATTCTTTTTCCTTTCTTTTCTTCTTTCTTTCCGAACTGGATATTGTGAAAGTGGATTGTGATATTTTAAAAAATATCGAACCGTGTTTACCGCAATATTGCGTTAAAAGGTTCAAATGACATGCTTGTATTTATATGCAAATTTCATACATTTCGGATTTCAGCGTTTATATAAGCCTGTGAATTCGGGTCGTATATTCATAAACTCTGCACATATGGTGAAGAATCTTTCATTTAAAGCGTTTGGTATTCACGAGTTGGCTCATAGGAGCCTTTGATTCAATTTTGAACAGTTTGTTTCGAGTTCATTTTTACTAAGAACTCGTTGAATGTTTGCGACAGAATAAATTGTTTAAGTGTTCAAAGGTGTGTTCAATTGAACGTTTCATTGCACATTGCAAATGCTATTTATTCATGCTAAGGTCTGACACCTAGGGTAGGTACATTTCACTGACCCCTAGTCCATGGACTACCCCCATGGACCTGGTCCATGCACTTCCTAAATGGCCTACCCCTGGACTACCCTAAATGGACTACCCCTGGACTACCCTAAATGGCCTACCCCTGGACTACCCTAAATAGACTACCCTAAATGGCCTACCCCTGGACTACCCTAAATGGACTGTACCCCTGGACTACCCTAAATAGACTACCCCTGGACTACCCTAATTTATGACAAGGATCAATTAAACGATGCTAACTCCCGAACAAAGATGCGAACGATCGAACAAACCATACCATAAACAAATAAAGAGCGTTGTGATTTAATCGTCAAAAAAGCTCTCAAACTTTCCTACCTCTACAAATTATCCTTTTTATACGCTGTCATCTTTACAAAATAATAGAAAACAAAACGAGCAGAGGCAGGAGACCAGCAAAAAAGTGGCGGGAGTGCCCCCGGGTCCATGGGGGTTGTCCATGGACTAGGGATCAGCAAAATGTACCTACCCCTGACACAGGGTTCGTACTCTTTTCAGATTTTAAAATTCCATGACTTTCCATGACCTTTTCCATGACCTTTTCAAATTTTTCATGACCAAGATTTCAACAGTTGTTTTCAAAATTTTATCAAAACGATATTTTTTTTAATTTTTCGTCTTGCCTTATTATTCCCACAACGTATGCTGCCTTAGTGATTTTGTACCATGAACATAATTTTCCATGACTTTCCATGACCCACACTTAAATTCCATGACTTTCCAGGCCTGGAAATTAAAGGGGCTATGTCACCATTTTTAGCGTTACTTTAAAAAACCAAAATACATCTTTACATCAGTGAAATTCCAAAAATAAGAATCCAGTTTTGTTTAAAATTATTCTACTAGTGCTCTAAAAGTAAAAATAAGTGTCTTGGCCTGCAGATGGCCAGGATGGAAATGGATTGTATCTTGCAAAAATTGGGCCAATTTTTTCAAGTTTATCGCTTGTGTCTTAGAAAATTCGCCAAAACTCCGATTATAGTTTATTTTCTCTGCTAAAATTCACTTGATATCTTCCTGTCAGGGAGTGCTCTTCAGTTAAGCATTTCGTGTACGACAAAGGTACTTAGTTTTAATTTGCGACGGTTTTGACCCGAAAACCTCAAAATCACCATGACATAGCTCCTTTAAATTATACAATTCCATGACTTTCCAGGTTTTACCGTACGAACCCTGGGACACCTATGGAAGCTTTAACATCTTTCTCTTTTATCACCTTCTAAACACTTGATATCATACGAGAATTTAGTTTTATCGACCGTAAAAAGATTCAAATAGCTGACGTTTCGAGCGCTAGCCCTTCGTCGGAGCGAATCAAGGAATTGTGGGTAGTGTGTGGTTTTATATAGTAAGCGGTGGAGCCACGCTATTGGTGGAAATTTGGTGACGTGAAAAACAAATGTAGATTAGTTGAATGAAAAGCGTTCGTTGATTCCGTGGGGTTTGAGAGTGCCGATTTGAAAGATGATTTTTTGTTCTAGGTTTTTACGGCTTTCTGTGTTACCCTGGTGTAGGGAAAGGCCGCAGATTGTCATGTGTTGTTTAGAATGGTTAGTAAGATTAAAATGGCGCGCGACTGGTTTGGATGCGTCTTTGTCATTTTTTTCAACGTCTCGGAGATGTTCACGAAAACGGTCGCCCAGTCTCCTCCCTGTTTCGCCAATGTATATCTTTTTGCAAAAAGTACATGTTATGCAGTAGATAACATTTGATATCATAGTCTATTTTAACTCCACTCACTAATTGGATTAAATGTTCAGAAAGGAAGGCGGCATAACTAATTCAAAATGCGAAAAAGACAGGTGTTTCTAGCGAATCGCATAGAAAAATATCCTGTTGAAGGCGTTCAAAGAGCGAGGCGCAAAGGAAAGGCGGCCCGCGAAGAAAAAATATTGCGAATGCTGACAGAAAGGGTAAGGTGCGAAAGAGAGCAAGGCCAGTTTACTCGCTTTTTTCCTTTCGTGTGGCTCCTCGCTATCTAAACAGCTGGAACAAGGTAATGGAACTACTAATATTGTCTTGTGTTGTCGACAGTTACTTTACTTTTAAATGTTATACCTGTTTTAACTAAATAATTAATGATTTTCCGACAAATTCGAACATTCATCGGCATCAGAAAGGGAAAAGAGCGAACTGAGGAGAGCAACCTAACTCGATCTTCCCACACCTCAAATTCTCAACCATTTCCAAGCTCATAAGAAACGGAAAAAAGCCATGGAGAGCAATGTAACTCAATCTTCCCACATTTCTTATTCAACGTCACAAAACAGTAGCGGCGCAAACGACTTTGATCATCCCAGGAGATATTCTGAACAAGACATTTACCTCACCATCGCGATCTGCGTTGTGAATTTTGTTCTCTGCCTTACGGCTCTGTTTGGAAACAGTGCAATAATATTCGTCATTTGGAAGACGTCTTCCTTGCATTCGGCCGCACATATGCTGTTGATTAGTCTTGCCGTTTCAGATTTTAGTGTTGGTTTGATATCCCATCCCTTGTTTATAGCATATTTGCTAAGGCGAATGTATGAGATTTCTACGTCATCTCGCACTCTGTGGGTTGTTTTTAACGTTTTGACTACCATTTTAAGCAGCGCTTCTCTTCTCACCATAACTGCAATTGGAGTGGACCGCTTGCTTGCTCTTCAATTACATTTAAGATATAATGCTGTTGTGACAAATTTTCGTGTTCGTTTACTGGTAATTTTCATTTGGGTGAGTAGTGTTCTTCTTTCATGCATTGGGGTATGGAGTTTAGTTCTGTATTATCAAGCTGTCGCCCCAATCCTTTTAATTCTGCTTGTTGGAAATTTCGTCGTTTATTTGAGAATCTACTTCATTGCACGCCGTCACCAAGTACAGATTCATCAGCAACAACAGTCGAATAACGGGAACATGTTCCGCATGCAAAGATTCAAGAAAACTGCTATGAATACATTTCTCGTGTACAGTCTTCTTGTGTTTTGCTATATACCACAATGCGCTGTCAATGTAGCTTTATTTACGAGTACGGGGGGGTATTCAGCAAGCGTCGCGAATATAACCGGTACAATAGTATTACTTAATTCTTCTCTAAACCCGCTTTTATATTGCTGGCGAGTTCGTGAGATACGCACAGCCCTAAAGCAAACGTTTTGTCGTTAATCAGCAGTGTTGACAACTGGACTGGAACATGACGGCTCATCAAACACAGATTCACAACTAAGAATCGCAAACAATTTAACGATTTTTATCACAAAAAGGCTAAAAACGCACTAATACTTGTTAATGTCTTTAATATACTGATTTTTCTGTTATGCGACTATTTTTTCTATCGTTTTTGTTCTTGATATTGCTTACAAAGAAAAACGGAGACTGAGCGGCCTTCACATTCACAAGAATGAAACGGATTCTGTTTTCAAATTACCCTTGGTTAGATTTAGGATAGAGGTTTATTATTTTGTCGCTATCCATTTTTCTGAAGTACTTTGCTCATCTTAGCTTCTTAGTACTACAATTTTTTTTTGCAAACAGTGCCCTATTGAAAAGCCACATTCTGTGACATAGACGATCTGAATAAAGAATTGTATTATTTTATACTTTACGACGGGATATCTGTTTGTTTATAGTTTCTGTTGTATTAGTGAATTAAAATTGGATTTGAGGAATCACAGCCTGGACTGAAATTAAAAACTCGCCATTGTTTCCGTTGTAGTCCACATTTTTCTTTGGATTGGATCAGTTTAATTTCAGTTTTCTTTTGTCTCAGAATATAATAACGAATCTGCGAGAAAGGAAAATTAAAATTAAGCTGGTTTGAAATCTTTCAAACCAAAGAAAAGAACAATTTGAACCGCAATATTTATATGTCCCTTCCTGTTTTGTATTGTATTGAATATAAACATTGGTACGAGTATTAATTTATTGTGATCAGCCTTGAGATTATTTCTAATAAACTAGTGTATCCAAAAGATAGTATTTGCTGCGGTACATTTGTTGTAATAATGCTGTTTTATCGTTTCGCTGGTATTACAGAATTTTCTCTTTCGTTTATTGAGGGGAAGCAAAGCAAATGAAACCGGGATGAATGGACGAAAACTCCAGCTGATAAGACTAATTTTGTTTTGTAATTCACGCATCAAGTAGCCTGCGGACAGGCTTCCAGTGGGACAGCGGGGTCATACGAAGAAGGGAAGCCTGCACGCATCCTTCACAATCGCGGCTGCCGCCCACAATAACCCGCGGATTGCTTTAGCTTGTCAACTGTCAAATTTTAACCAATCAGCGCGCCCCGGAAGTCAAAATTCAAAATCAAGGTAAACAAATGATGATACCAAGAAATCTAGGCGCTCGGTCGCTCGCGAGCGCCATGTCTCACGGAGAAACTCCCACAATTACCATACTTTCAGCCTCTGCAATTCAATACCTTAAAGCGGATAAATTTCGGAAATTTTCATTGACGTGTTGTTTACACACCCGTTCGCCACAATGTCTGCACGCATTCGTCAGAATGTCTGGGATTCTGAGAAATATTTCATGTGCTTGAATTCAGAACTAAGTGAAAACGTTATAGTGTACCTGACAAAAATAATTCTGAACAGAAAGAAACGAGTAATTTCTTTAATAATTTCTAATTTCTCTAATCTCTCTAATAATTTCTCTACCGGAAATGAAAAACTACGATTTCGTCATGAATAATTAAAATCCACCAATCAGCGCTTTTTGGTTTGCGTCCAAAATTTGGACGCAGACATTCGATATTCTGAAACTTGCGTGCAGGCTCCCCTTCGTTGCCGGCGCTTCGCGCCGGAAACTAGCGCCCCTCCAAACCAGGAGCCTGTTCGCAGGCTACGCATCAAGTTCTTGCAATGTCTGTAGAATATTGTTGAGCAAAGGACGCGTTCACCACGAGGAAGGTGTGAAAATTTAGGTTAATTATTGCGAGTAATGAGTATGTTGCGTTACTCGCTAGCCGTATCGTGTTCGCGTCTCCACGCGCTCAGCTCAGGTTTCGCGTCCCCACGCGCTCAGCTTTGTTCAGTATCATCGACCGCTGTCGGAGTGATTTCAAAATAAATTTGTCTTTTATTCTGTACAATCTCTGAAAATCTTTGCTATCCAACGGTCCTATTACCATGCCTCGCAGTCCTCGCTCAACTCGCGGTAGTCTTCGACACTTCAGTTCCGATTTCGACTGGGACATGTTGGACCAAAATATTACAAATCTCGCAGCCAACAGCTTGAAGCAGCAAGCGAGGCTATTGTTCGTGGCGCAGTGCATTCTGGCCCAAAATGTGTTTGTGGCGCAGTGACTTCTGGTAAAAAGCGATCAATTCGAGATTTTTCCTAGTTTATATTTTTTCTCATATATTTCTCTTAAATCCTGATTATGTTGCTGCTCACTCGCTGCGCTCGTTCTGCAACAACTAGACAGTGATGTACACTTTTTGCAATTACATTGATTTGCTTTATTTCATGAGGGGCATGCGCTTCACTTTAAACGTCATCTGTCTTTTACCGGCCATAGTGAGTTTAGTAACTGTACAAAATCCTACAGATTAACCATTCAAATGTACTGTTTGTTTTTCGGCAAATTGGTTCATTGCAATCTTTATTTTGGGCACTCATGGGAATAAAAAAATAAAAGCACATGATCCTTCCCTAACAGATGCGGGGTCGTTATTGTGACCATATTTCATGTATGTTAAATGAAGTGTTTTTCAACTGTTTTGACATAGGCCGGATGTGAGCGTGTTTAAGTAATGATCCGCATAAGAAGGATAGCGCTGAACGGCAATGCACGATGGAATGTAAACTTTTTTCATTGTTACAACTAGTGATCTCATTGGCCTAGACTCGAAAACTGCTAAAAAGTTAAGGTTCAGGGTGCATTTTGTCTAATTTTTTTAAGGTTTCAAGTAATTTGAGACCCAATCGCACAACATGCAAGTGTTAAAAGATATTGTATTTGGGGAACTTCATCAAAGAAGCAAAATTATTAGCTATTGTCTTCTGCTATTCTGATTGGTTAAGCACGAACATTTCCTAAAATTTAATTGACGCAAATGGATTTTCTTTATTTTTACACTGAAATATAATTATGAACCATCAGCCCCTCCTCTATTCTTGAAACCAAAGATATTCTATGTGGGAAAGAGCCAATGCCGCAGAACAATGAAGTTTGCTATAGTTCTTATGTGGAGCATTACTTAAAAAGTTAGCCTTTGAGTTGTTTGGTTCCTTTCTCTAACTAGCCTTCGAGTTCTGTTTGGTTCGTCTGGCCAAACACATCGTTACAGATATATATGTTCACAGCATCTTATGGCACGGCAATTGCTCGGGGAAACAAGTGCCCGTACATTACACAATACATATTATAGGAAATTAACGCTTCATAAAATTAATTTTTGTGAGCGTTAATTTCCACGACATTAATTAAGTGGAGCTCTAATTTCCGCGACCTTAATTTCCATAAAATTAATATAAGTCGCGTTAATTTTTGTTAGCGTTTATTTCCACGACATTAATTAAGTGGAGCTCTAATTTCCGCGACCTTAATTTCCATTATATTAATTTCAGTTCCGTTAATTTTTGTGAGCGTTTTTTCCACGACATTAATAGGCCATTTCCGAGTTGCTCTTAGCCTCCTTTTCAAACTGAGGCCAAGTGCAAAACCATTCATATGAAAATGAGTTTTCTTTCACATGCAAATGAAACTTATATCCATATGAATGGTTTTGCACTTGACCTTGACCTTGGTTTGAAAAGAAGGCTAAGAGCAACTCGGGCTATTAAGTGGAGTGCTAATTTCCGCGACCTTAATTTCTATTATAATAATCTAAAATTCTGGATCCTGTTCAGGCATATTTGACGCCTAGGAAACGCTAGCTTTCTTTTTCCTGCACGCTGTATTCCAATTGTTTAGAATGTAACAGTCTTAAGGTTGTTTACAAAACTTCCAGTTCTGTTAATCGCGTTTATTTCATTCACTTAAATTTTATCTCCTCTTTCGCGTTAATTTCAAGATACCTTTATTAACACGAGGGTTAATTTCCTATAATAACTAAGGTACACAATACAAAACATTAAGAAGAGAAGAAGATCAGTATTCACACACAATGCGTCGGCCATACGTACCAGCCTCTTGTTCCTTGGAGGAAGATTTAGCGTCTCTACTCTGTATGATGGGTTTACCAAACCGAGCTTGAAATTGCTTTTCAGTCCCCAAGAAACCAGGCATCAAGAAATCAAACAGCGACCACAGCTCCAGTACATTGTTCTGAAAATCAAACATACGACTTCTACTTTGTTCTTGAGTTATTTACTGGGTACATTTCTAGCGTTTTATCTCGTGAATACGCGAAGTGTTGAAGGAGTTGTAGGGTGGGGAGGGTAGGGAGTTGTACGCAGGGGTTGGGGGGAGGGGGTGAGGCAAAACAAGGGAAGAGTCTGGACGTTTCGTTTTCACGAGTTGGCTCATAGGAGCCTTTGATGTTTCATAACTAGGCGTGGGAGTGGAGATCGCTGACACTTCTTTCACTAGTTTTTCGATCGCTGACATTAGCAAACCATTTGTGCTTCAATCTTAGAACTGAAAAGCTTCACCAGTTTTCTCATGTTGGTGACAAGATGATGTTAGTCCTTCGTGAATTAACACGACCATTTTAATCACGTAAGTAGTATCAAGCATGAAGGTGACCAATAAAGAGGCCGATTCTGAATCGCAATCCTCGAGCGCAGTGGTGGGGTGGCTGACATTGATACAAAGGATTGTGGAGACTGTGACTCGTCTCATGTGCTGCGCGCTTGTTTTACACTAACTTATGAACGGGATAATGGGTTGAAAGGACATCGAGCCGAGGACGGGCTGGGGATGGGAAGGGGGCGAATTTGCTCCGCTCGCCGATTTCTTTAAACCCAATACACCCCCTGAAAGGCTAGATTTAAGCCAATGCAATGCCGTACTGTTCAGATGCGGCTGCGCCCTTTGTGACAGCACATCGCCAGGTTGGGCGGTTTGGAGCAAGTGTCCTAATAATACGATTGACGATGCAGTCCTATAGTGTGTGTGCGGATGACGTCACAAAATTACCGGCGGCCATGTTGGAGGACCTTGAAGTGTCGACCTTTCCGTTTGTTCTCGTTAGTTTGTTAAAACTTTTAATACGAACACAAAAACATGCTAGATTCGGAAACTTGTCACTCTTGTTTCCATAAGCAACATTACAATCGAAACAAAATGACTAATTCCACGCTACTTTAATCGCTGAATTTTTTGTTCACTAGTTCCAACCGAAATTACGAATATTACAGTACGAATAAACGTTGTTGTTGTTGTTGTTGTTGTTGAAATTCCCGCAAAATCAACCGTACCATTTGCTTTCCAACCGAAAGCACCGGTTTTCATGGCTAAATGGTCAGCAGCCGGGGCTCAAGGCAGTTTACTTCTTCTTACAGAAACCACTTCGCAACAAAATTTCGTGCAGACAAATTACAGCGTGCAATCAAGGAACCGACAAACTGGCGGCGACAAATTGTATCATGCAAAACAGACGCGCTACAAGATAGATTCTACGATTTGTCGGCCTGATATCTTAACTCGTAGGCATCACGACAAGAAATTGCTGAAGTAAAACCGATTTTTAAAAGTCTGGCCAGCTGATTTTCAACTCTGTGATAATGTTTTCGAGTGTTAAAAATATTGGACGGCTGGCGGCAAATCGAAGTGATCGAAACAAATACGGCCCTAAGAATCGAAAAGAAAAGGGTTTTGGGATTTTAACTGGCACAACTGACAGAAAAAAAACATTGTAAATTAGCTACCTTAACGATTTCAATTCACAACATTTAAAAGCTCTTGCGCTGCCCGCTCTCTGGAAGGTAAACATAGGGAAAACCCATCAAGGTGGTCCTCCAACATGGCGGACGGCAATTCAAGGGTCACGTGAGCGTACACACACTATAGTGCGAACTTTTACCCGGTTTCTGTAGCATACAACTATAACGTTGTATAAAGAGTGTCAAAACAAACTACAGATCTGTACCTGGATCGGTGTTCCTGAGAGAATAAGACGATGGCTGGCACTGAGCTGCTTGATGACTTTCGCAAGCTAAAAATACAACAAGAATTATCTTTTATCACCAACATTTCAACAATTTTATCAACGTTTACGACAAGATAATCCTTTCCCTTCTGGAGGCAAACTCTGATACATTACATGCTATGTATAGTTCGCAACCGTGAACCGGTTCCTCAGTTAGTGGTTCCATTAGAAAGCGACACAAGCCGAACTCAAGTATAGCGACCTACTTTTCACTGATTTCAACTTACAGAAACATGATTAGACTGCGAGCAGTCTCTTATTTTTCTTTTAGTTAGTCGAGCGAGCGAGCAACGAGGGCGTTTGTTTTGGCTTTGCATTGCTACGCTTTGTGATTGGCTGAAAAATCTCGCGCCACTTTCTCAACCAATCAGAAGTAAAACCAAAACCAATCATGATATGCTCGCGCGTTTTCCCGCGCTAGGCGCCGGCTTCATGTATTTGCTTCCAGTTCTGATTGGTGCATTGGTGTGTCTGTGACAGTTGTGATTGGACAGGTGATTACATTGGTTTTGGTTTTACGACACTGATTTGAAAACCACTCTAATGCATTTATATACCGCGATTTCCAGATATATATATATATATATTCAATTACGCTTAACAATTTTAACTAAGGGTGAGATCGGACGTCAGCATGAATATAAAGAACCTGTTTGGTGGTCCGGCTGCGATTTGCACTCGTGAACTTCCGTTCTGAAAGTTGGTGCTCTACCAACTGACCTAACCAGGCAGCGGCAAGGCAATAGGGTGAAAAAATCAGCAGGTTTATAGGCTATAAAATGTGTAACTATTGAAATATAAACTATTGGCCATTACGTTACTATACTCTGGTGCATTTTGTTTCTCATTTTATACCAAGAAAAAATGTTTACAATATTGGTACTTTTGTATTTTAGCAATATTATGTTTAAAAAGATTAACAAGAAAACGTACCTTTGTTTTCCCATTCTTGATAATATGTCCTTCGTCAAGCACGCAGTAATTCCAGTGGAGAGATCTGTTTAATATAAACGAGGTTTTGATGCACATTAGATAATGTAATTTACGTGAAGGTGAAAAAAAAAGGAATTCTCTTTTTGACTCAACTAACCTGAAGAAATCGCCATCGTTTCTAACAATATCATAAGATGCCACCACTAAACTATGATTCTTGACCTTGTTACGAAGCCTACAAAGAGAGCAAAAAAAAAAAAGCAAGAATAGTGGGCCAAGGAAAGTGGAAATGAACTATCTTAAGATACCATGTGAGGCAGGAGAAAGGTTTTAGTAGTCTGAAACCTTTTTCTTGTTTTTCTAAAGCAGTTGCAGAAAATAATGTTTAAGGGATCGTTCTTTGTGCAGATGGCAAAAACACAGAATAACTCAAAAAACTTTCCTGGCATACGGTAATCTTTGCGGTGCTCTGCAACCGTTACAAACAAGCAGACATCGCACACCAACCTTTGCCTTTCTGCTGGCGGGCCAGTGTAGTGAAGCGGTTTGAGGAAATCTTTATTGACAAACTTCTCCACCTCGTACACCCAGTGACCTGTTAGCGTTGGAGGGCAAATCACCAGAGATGGGAGTGGTTTGCAGTCACTATGGCCAGTTTCCTATGGCATGGAACACAAGAAAATGTTAGAATTGAGACACCTCATGCCTCTCAGTATGCGGGTTATGCATGTTGAATTCATTTGCTTTTAGACTACTTCCTGGTAATACCGATTTTTTTTCTTTACTGTGTCCAACGTGGCCAAATTACACTGGGGCCCGTTCCTCGAGAGTCCCGAAAGCTTTTCGGGCCTGGAAAGCTATTTTATGTGCACACTGTTTATATTAAAGATTCAAATTTTGTTGTTTGTAAGTCGTCGAAACAAGTCGGGCTAGTTTGCAGGCTAACAACTACACCACCATTCTTTTGATTCTGATTTTAAAACATAGCTCCGGGGCCAAAACGTTATCGGGACGAAATGAACCCCGGAAGGTACTCTGTATATTTTTGGGTGCGGGTGTGCCGATGGGACTCTGATACCCTTACCCTATAACAGACCATGTTCAACTGATTTTACAACCGTATACTAGACTAGGCACCGAAAATCCCTACCCTATCTCAGCTACTTTTACAACTGTATCACTATTAGTGTTATGAATGGAAAATCATCTGTCAAGAGTGTTGCTGCGATGATTTTATTTTAGGGAAGGCTCTTTCTCTTCCAAGTTTCAATTCATTATTCCAGACTTAAAGGGACACTGTCACCTATTTTTAGTATCACTTTGAAAAGCCAAAAAACATATTTGTTTCATTGGAAACCTAGAAATAATGGTCCAGTTTTGTTAACAAATATTCTATCAATGCACAGAAACTAGTGTTTGTTATCTTTGGCTGCGGATGGCCAGGATGGAGATGGATTGCAACTTGAAAAAATTGGCCAATTTTTTCAAGTTCCTCCCAAGAGTCGTGGAAAAATCGCAGAAAAACTTATTATGGTTTGTCCTTCTTTGAAGAAATCACTTGATATTATCTTCTTGGTGTTCAAAAAGCAATTTTATGTTTGAGCAAAGGTACTTTGTCATATATTTAGAGTATTTTGACCAAAACACAGCAAAATCTGCGTGACAATACCCCTTTAATTCTTCATACCACTGATCAGTTTCCCGGCAAATGATACCCTATTCTTGACCAAAACTCTCTGATTTCGATATCCTATCCCAGACTAAACTGCTTAAAAACCCATACCCTTCACAGCGGCACATACCCATATAGCTTATATATATACCCCACCCCCACAGGAATGGACCCCTGGTCCCGGATCTGTAGGGACGGTGTTCAAATTCAGACAGACAAAAGAAAATTGCGAATAAAATCATTGCGCGTTTAAATTTTCCATAAAACCTTGGGTCTGGTGCAAAGTTGTTTCCGACGTTCTTCAGTATTCTAAGTATCCTCCTTATCAGTGAAGTACATTACCTTGAACATTGCAGCTTTGGTATGGTGATCTCCAGCTATAATGCAAATTGACTGAAGAGTCTTTCCCAGCCCCATATCTGAACACAGAGTCAAGGTCGGCTCTGACACACCGAGCAGTGCTACAAGTCACTTAGTATACTATGAATTAAATGTAAATCAATAGTAACTTTATTTTTACGTCGAAAATGTGGCAAGTGGTTGCCCAAGTTTCCCGAGCCTGAAGCTCATGTTAAAAACCACATACCACGCAGCTCTTTACAACCTCTAATTTCATTGGGCCTGTATATCACGCAGCTCTATTGTTTTCAGGGCTAGGGTCCATTGTTGTGTTGTTTGTTCTATTGTTTTCTCAGCAAATCAGAGAAGACCTTGTAAGAACTGCGTACCGCCCCGTTTTTAAGAGGCAGTACCCTAGCTCTAAAAACAATGGAGCTGCGTGATATACAGGTCCAATGAAATTAGAGGTTGTTAAGAGCTGCAAGGTATCTGTTAAAAACGCTCGACTAGAAAAATAAAAAAATAAAATGAATAAAAATAAAAAGATCTAGAATTAAATATAGACTATTCTTAAATAACAACTAATCCTAGTACTAAAAATACAAACTATTCCTAAAAGTACGAAAGTATACACAAACACAGACAGGATTATATATACAGTTCGTGCACTGGCACCCTGTGAACTTTACATCATTCAAATCAAATGGTCATGTTGTTCAGTTTCAGAAATTATGGGCCACCAGTTGGGGTGATGTCGGCAAGAAAACCCAAGGAAATGAGCTGCTTGGAGTGCAATGTACTGCAGCGCAATACTCACGTCTTCTGACAGTGACTATGAAAATAAACTGTATTCAATCTGTCTCGAACATAAGAAAAAATCTCAGACCCGATGGTAGTTGAACCCATGACCTTCCCTACACTGGGTGAATGCAATAACCACTGAGCTACATGGACTGTAGTGAACTTGGTCATTTACTAGGTTCATATATTGTGGCTTTACTGTCTATACTATGGTTATATGATCACATAATTATCTAGGACGACAAAAGCATACACCAATATCAGGGCTGCCCCTCTCGCCCTTGCAACGATTGTTTTTATCATTATTTTGAAGAAGGAAATGAAAGTCGTCCAAACAAAAGTCACGACTAGAAAAGCGTCCCCAAATAACATACCAAACGGAAACTTATCTATTAATTAAAGGGCTACGAAACAACGTAAGGTTAATTATAAGTCCACAGATCGGTTTTAATTTTCCACACTGAGTTTGAAGTCAAAGAATTGAAAAGTAAAACAGATTTAAAACGACCTAAACATCTTAGCGTGACAAAAAAATGCCTCAATTGTGAAACTGTCTGGACAACTGGATGACGTAATTACCCTGAGGAATAAAAAAAAGTTTACTACAGAAATCATCTTTTAACACGAAATACACTGGGGATGGTGGATGGAACGAGTGAAAATCTGTCCTCGTAAACTATACGTGCGGTTACACACACACACAACGGTAAACGGCGTTTTCCATGGTAGATCATCCCGCGGTGCATCACACAACGGTTACAGGCGATTTGTGATTTGCCAGGGTAAAAAAATGTCACGCAATTCAGTGAATCACTTTTCCTTTGCGGTTACGTGTTGATGTCAAACGGAGCATCGTGATTGGCTCTTGTACCTTGGGCATCAAAACACCATTGCAACTTACCACGTTAAATGTCATGGGCGGTTCGTGTGATCTTTTTGATGTATCAATGGATATTTACCACGAACAATTCACCTCGGGAAATGTCGGTCACACTCACTAAATGCAGTTTCCCGTGGTGAAAGGATCATTTACCACGGTAAAAGTGCCCTGTGTAACCGCACCTTATATCTCGTTCAATGCCTCGCGTATTCACGAGATAATAAAAGGATACCATCGCAAAGAATACCATGCAGCTTGTATCTGTTGAGAAATGCTAACCAGTTCACACCATCCTGCAGGAAACAACATGTAACAAAACGTTACTAAAGTCTATGATACACGGTTTTGGTGATCAACAGATGTTTCAACAGATGTTGCGCCTACTGTTCAACAGTGTATCATGCCATGCTAAATGTTGAAATAGGCCAATCAACATGTTAAACGTTGTTGAACGAAAATAGAGACGCCCTATTCCGTTCAACAATTTGCGACTAGTTAAACGACGACAGGCAATCGTTTTAAAATGTTGAATATGTTTTCTAGTCTTCTAATAATTTTATTATTTGAGAGCCATGACAGGAAAGATCAGGAAAAATACCGTTGGCTGTATCAAAGCATGAACATGTGCTGGCGGTAGAGAAAACAGAAATAAGTTAGTACGAAATGTGGGTTAGGCAAACTCTCGCACCTGTAATTGTCAACCGGTTCACAAATAGGTCTTGCAGTGAGCTACATTATTTATCTTAACCCGGACTAAACACGGTTTCATTCAAACTTCAGAAACAAATAACTCGCTTCAAGACGAAAGTTCGCATAATAGGCGATCAAACGTCACATGTTTGATGACCAAGTTTAACTGATACCCAAGTTTTCATGGTCTGGTACAACACGAATCAATAAAGGATCATGATAGCTTTCTTACCTGTTGGTATTTTCTGAGCTCGGCCTTGATAGGAACAGGAATGGTATAATTCTCCACCTTTGAACCATCTAGCAGCTGTTCAAGGAATTTGCGTTCCTTTTGCTTCTGTTCCACCATAGACTTGGACATCCCGGGGGAGTCAGGAATAGCAGACTAACACACACAAAAAAAAGAACTAGTGAAACTACTGAGATTTGACATCCCGGGTGAATCTAGAATACCAGACTAAAACAAAAATATCACGAAAATTAAACTATGGAGATATGACATCCATTCCAAGAAGTTTATTCAACAAGGTAAAAACGACCGCAAAATTGAATGTGCTATCTCAAAACACGAAAGAAAGTAAGATATCATACTTCTAATGAACCGTTCTACGATAGACAACACGAGAATTCTAAGCTATTGTTGCATCGGGGTTTCTCTTCCAGTATATTGGTAAAATACATTGCATTCCACGGGAATTGTTCTTTCGGAATTCTACGGCATCTTCTAATAGGCTTTTTTGTAAACAAGAGCTGAATGTGGAGTTACCTCAAGAGGCATGAGCCGGATAAGTGTAGCAAAGCAGTAAGTGGCCATAAGTCGAACATCTTCAGACTGATCACTCATCCGTCCTAACACTGGTACCACCAGAAGTACAACGTACGGAACAACGCCGAAACCAAGCTTCTCAATAACACCTGAATCACAGCAAGTCAAGGACAAACAAGCAACAGATACCAGAGAAAGATGTATTGCTCATCGTGCCACGAGCGTGGGACAAAGAAAAAAATCCGAGTTGGCAGTCCTTGACAGGTATGGCTAAGCTAAGAATTCACAATATGCAACTTAATGAGAAACACTACCGGTCTTTAACCATCAATCTGTGCACCTTCGAACCACTGTACTGTATTGTACCCCCCCATTTCCATCAAGACGATTATTTTTGGGTTTCCACGGATACAAAAAAGGTCTTTGGGCTTTTCAAAGTGACACTAAAATCTGGTGAGAGCCCCTTTAAAAACCTGAATACTGTTTTAGCCTGAAGTGGTATTCCTACCATGTTTATCGCCACAGCATCTGTACCGAAGAACGGCAAACAAGCGTGGTTAACAAGATTTATATTACCATTCTTACCCTGAAACACGCTTTGGAAAGGTTAAAATACACAAGTGGTCCAGACAAAAAAAAAATCTAGAATGCTTGGGGAAACAATCATATTACAAGATTTCATCTGAACCATGCACAGAGCAGAACAATGATAGATCAACATAAAAGGATACAGGAGATGGCCTCTAAAGCTCCCTGTCTGTTCCTGACAATATCAGCTGTGCCCATAAGAGGCAGAATATCCTCTACCACCGCTCTCATGGTCTCTTGTGTTGACACAACACTGAGGACTCCTATGCATCTCGCTGCCAAGTGTCTCACTGCACAGTAAGGGTGCTGAAGGCATAACACCAGATTGGGAAGGAGGTCTAGAATCTGTAGGGCAATACACAAACAAGGTGGTTGTGAAAATAGTAACTACAAAGATGGAGCGGTTTTCAATGAGTGTCGAAAGTAATTTCGTGATTGCTATGGTTTTGCATTGCTAGGCTTTGTGATTGGCTAAAAAATCTCGCGCCACTTTAGCAACCAATCAGAAGTAAAACCAAAACCAATAGTGACTGCTCACACGCATTTTCCCGCGCTTGGCGCCGGCTACATGTATTTGCTTCGAGTTCTGATTGGTTCGTTGGATTGTCTACGTCGTTGTGATTGGCCAGAGTGATTACTTTGGTTTTGGTTGTACCACAATAAAATGAAAACCGTTCTAAGTGTGCATGGCAGGTAGTAGTCGTCTTTTCACAAAGATAACATGCCTCCAGGACTGCCACTTTTCTATTTCTTGCTAAAGGGGTGTATGCAAGTTAACTCTTTAACTCCCATGAGCGCAAAAATCAAAATTAAAAAAAAAAATCCCGAACTTAATTTTGTTAATTTTGTTAATTTTGTTTACCATGCAAAAGTACTGCCGAAGAGGTTTCATTTGAATGGTCACACCACAGGATTTCATCCACAGACTCAAAAGTTAGAACTACAATCCACCGTAGGAAAAAAGATGGCGGCTGTTCATTTTACCACAATAACTTGTGGACCTAACACAGCACATAAGGCACAAAGAAAGCCAAATTTTTACAATATTTGTTCCCGGTACTAAGGACAATGTGTATACTAGGTTTGAAGATTTTATAACTTTTCTTTACATTTTTATGAACGTTGTTAAGGTTTTTGTGCGCTAAGAATTATGGGTAAATGTACCAGTCGCCATCTTTTTTCCTACCGAGGATTACATGTCACTATGACTGACTCTGGGACTGAATGGGTTCATAACTATAACATTTACATATGTAGTTCGGAGGAAGGTATTAGGTTACCTTTGACATTAATTCCACATGAAAAGCAGGTGCTAACACTTCAAGAACTTGCAAGCAGTTCACTAAATTTTGAGCTTCAGTATCCAAACCAACAAGCTTCTCTGCATCTAAAAACGACAAATAAGTCATGTTAGCCATTCTAATCCAACAGCTAACTAGAACGTATTAAGCTGGCCCTTACCAAATGAACTTCCATTCTTAATTTGCTGCAGTGGTCCAACAATAGCATCCCATAGTTTTGGTAACTTGGCGGACAGTGAGCTTCCAAAGTGATTAGCTAACTCAACCAGAGCAAACTCTGCACCCCTTCTTTGGATACTTAACATCCTACTTGTCTGAAATGAGAAAAAAAAAAACGAATCTTGTTTAACTGTGAATACTTTAAAGGGGCACTGTCCCGCCGAAATAGCAAAATTTCGCTTAGCTTATTTCCACGTTATATCGCTAAATGCCACCAAATATACAACTTAGTTGGATAAAAAGATTCTATAGAGCAAAACAAAAGCAGTAGTTTGGAGTTAAAGTGCAGGATTGCAAGGATGGAAGTGGATTACAGTTCATCAAATTTGATTTATTGACAGGCGGTCAAGAAATCAAACTTGTCATTCTTGTGAAATTTTGACTTTTCTAGCCGTTATTTTGTCTGTTTAGTTCATATTTCTTTGCTTCGATCACTTTTGGCGATGGTTTCTTCCAATTTCAAGATAATAAAGAAAGCTTTAAGCAAGCTCCTGCATGGCCATAATCATGACAACACGATATTTAACTGTGGCTAGAGTGCCAGTTCAATCAAATTTTTAAATTTCGTTTTTGTGCATTTTTCGAAAGGAAATAATATATTTTGCAACCTTTCTAAACTGTTTTTCAATCTGATCACGGGAAAACGTTTTCTTTCGACTGTACATTTGCACGGCTGCCATTAAATTTGCAAGTTCCGGAGGAAGTTCCACAAGATAGCAAGCGAAAGTGACCTCAGAGACTTGCAAATTCGCTCCCATGTTCCTCTCTCTTCAGTGTTTCCAATATTCACTGATTCCACCCCGCTTTCTTTGACTTTACATCGTGTACAGCCTTGATTTCCTTAGACCTGTAGAATTTGTTTACAGATAAGCACATGAAAACTATTGACTCTGCCTAGGGAATGAGCCTACCTCGATATCCTCTATACCATTCTCGGCTTCAGTTGAGGCCAGGGTGACACCATCCACTCCAGTTGGCAACTGTTTATTGCGCGCTGAATTGCTGTTGGACTTTTTTGATCCTGATGCATTAGCATTCTGCCACCAAAGAAAGAACAACTTTTACAATGCACTTTAAGCTAAAGTTAAATCGACTTTAAAGAAGCCAGGACATATCCTTAATGAGATAAAACAAGTCAGGGTAAATCACTACAGGGGGGAAAAGGACAACCCTGCGAAGGACTAGTAAACCAATATTCTACAAATTCACAGCTTGCACCTTTCTTTCAATTTTAAACTTGGTCTCTTTCAGAAAAAAAAAGCCGGACAAACTCAAGCGCTAGCGCTTGAAATGTCACCTCTGCATCTCATTATGGTGACAAACTTTACCGTATCAGCTCAGTTGATAAAACTAAATCTTCATATTTCACTTTCCCATCGACACAGCATCACAGTTTCTTAGATCCATCACTTGTGGTGAGTTTTATCTTATCAAGTTACCCATGGAATGACTGTGACTGAGTATCCAATTTACAGAATATTATCTTTCATTCCAAATCAAACCATGGATGTAATTTTCAAGTCTGTGGAAGAAATCCTACAAATATATGTGAAAAAGTAGCAAAGGATCGCGAACGAAAATGCTGCTGGTGTACGTAGGATCTACAGAAAATTTAATCAGCCAAAAATGTGAATACAAATAAAGTAAGCAAGGCTGGTACTACGTAGAACACTTAACGCGACAACGATATGATAGAGCCCAATCTGAAAGCCAAAATGCAACCGTGGGCAGCTGTTTATGACAACCAGCGTATTGCACATGGTGATGACCTCAGCTGAGCTCAAAATCAAATGTATGCCAACTGGATAACGTCACAGCGCGTGATCCTAAGCAACAGGCAAAGAGTTTAAAATATTATGTAATTGTCGTGATAAAGAAAGCGAGGATAGACATAAACCATCCTTCAGCGAATGTGACTATTCCAATCAAACCTCTCTCGAAGAATTTTCCTATGGTACTGCTTGTTGTTCAGTATTTGAAAAAATGAAATTTGGAGTTCTCGCTGACTTTTGCTTTTGGCTACATTTACTTTTAGAGTGATATGGTTCAGAGAAATGCAGCATTATTTTACAAGCCAAGAAAAGATTGTGCGTACCTTTTGCTGTTGGACCAGCATTAGAATACCATTGTACTGATCACACTGTACAGTGTTTCCTCTTTCCACTGCTGTATTTATCACCCCAGGGAATGAAGTACAGTTTGATTCAGATTGACTTCCAGGTGTTGGTGATGGTGGAGGCTCTTCGCTTGTCACAGCTAAACTAAGATTGACAGCTGGAGTGACGGTAGGATCACTGCATACAAAGCTACAGAGGTTCTTGATGATCTTGGGGTTTGGACAAGGGTCTCGCACCATACACAGCTCAAGAAGTTTTGCTAATGCTTTAGCTGATCGGGTCTTCCATAAAAGCAAAGACAAGAAAGCAGAATTTATTTACCACAGAGCAATTTTACAATATGCATTTCAAATAATGGCAAGGCTGTTCTCCAAAGAGCCCAAAGCTAAAAACGTAGAGAACTAACAGGCTATGAAATATTACACGACCTAGTCTCCTGAGCTTCTGTAATGCAACAGCCTTGAATGGAGACAATATTAAATCAAGAAAGAGCAGACCCCCGCTATCTTAAAAAAGCTAAAAATAGCTAGCAAATCCAAAGGAAATTAGAAGTCAGTTTAAAAAACTTGGCTGTGCCTCGTTTTTCAACCCACTGCTCGGTGTTTGAATATCCTGATGAAACACTCTTCTTCATGTTTGGTACAACAAAAAGAGCAGTTTTCAATTGAGTATCAAAAGTAATTACACAATTGCTTTGGTTTTGCATTGCTACGCTTTGTGATTGGCTAAAAAATCTCGCGCCACTTTCTCGACCAATCAGAAGTAAAACCAAAACCAATCGTGACTTGCTCGCACGCGTTTTCCCGCGCTTGGCGCGGCCGACATGTAATTGCTTCAAGCTCTGATTGGTTCATTGGATTGTTTACGACTGCTGTGATTTGTCAGAGTAATTACTTTGGTTTTGGTTTTACGACACTCAATTGAAAACTGCTATATTACTTAGTCTTTTGTACAATAATACCATATAACAAGTGAAGTTACAAACCTAAACAAAATTATTTGCAACAAAGGCAAAACTGTTCACTTTCCCAAAGAATCAGAAATTTCCACAATTACACATGTGCATAGTAGTCAATAGCTGTATTACTAACCTGCATAATACTCTGCTCTTCTTTTTTGATAGCATCCATAATAGGTCGGATAATAGGATTAAGCTTCAAGGGTAGTTTATTTAGGAAGATGAGGGTGCTAGCCACACTTGCTTGAACCCTGGTCACAATACAAAGACATTACAATCACTCAATACTGCTTTGATAAGTTGATTCTAATGAAATATACCGTTGAAGGGTTTAATACAAAGGGTGTATTGTGATATTTTGGCCAAAAAAGAATTTGATTACCACAGCAAATGCTCAAAACTTGTCCACTTTTTGCACACACTGTGATCTTTAAACACTGATTATTGCAACACAACAAACAGCCAGGAAATGAAGAAAAACAATGGCTACTGTATAGCAAGATTATTCTCAATTTGTACTCTTCAAGTGAAAAAAAATTAATTAATTAAAACAGATCAGACAAAATCTGACGGTATCTTGGTGTTGTGAATGTTGCGATCACCAAATGACGTAAAACAAAAGATTCAAAAGATAATAAACAATGCCCATATCACAACACAATAGCAAGGAGCCCATTACTAGGAGTGTGCAACTGCCATATTTACCGCATGAATTTACCGCGAATATCAGACTCCCGCAGACTCGCAGAGCCCCAATGACCAATCGCAAGTGGCGAACTGCCCTTTTTTTGCGGGAAAATATAGTCTAAAAATAAATTCGTCTGTGAAAACGCCGTGACATAGGCTTGGTATGGGAGTTGCATGCTCCTAGTAATGGGCTCCTGACAATAGCTAACCTTCAATTATAGTTTCTGCGTGCAATAATGTGGTAAGTCAGGCAGGTTTGTGCCAGAAAGTGTCTGTTAAACCTTTAATCAAAATGGTAGTCTGTAGTGTCAGTTGCTTTCTCACTTTACCACCTGCGGGTGCCAGCTCTCTCACCGGCGCCCACAGGGTGTAGGGCGAGATAGCGGCTGACTCTTCAGACTATCAACACGGTTGTCCACATATGCAATGGAGGGAAGCAGGGAAGCAATATAGATATGTCTACATGTAGCTGGTTCATTCAGTCATATTGAGATGATCAGTAGTAACAGAATAGTAACCTGATGTGTAGTTTTTGGTACTCAGACTGCAGCTGTCCTATTGTTGTCATCAGATGTCTTCTCTTTATTTCTGCTGCCTGGAAATTATTACAACATATTTTCTTTCTAATTTTTCATGATAAAAAAACAATGTTATTACAACTGGATGTGCTTAATGGAGTGACATGGCTACTGGCTATCCCAGTAGTTCAGTTTTTTTTTTTCATAAGAAATTGTAAAGTTATGCAATTCAGTTTTATACTGCTACACTGTATAAGGCTATTGATAATAAACAATCATACCGTAGAGCTCCGAATGTAACGGCCCCCGTTACTTTTGGAATTAGCAGGCCTAAGGGGCCGCAACTTTCGGGTAGCCTGTTACTTTCGGACACCTTAAATACGTGAGTATTCTTGTACAGTAAAACACTAAGCTATTCCATCTGCATGGAGACATCACTATGGTATTTTCGATTAGACTGTTACTTTGGGGCAGTGCTGGAAATAACAGTCAGTCATCGGACATTGTCCGACCAAAATCCGAAAATGTCCGACCGATTTTAAGTTATGCTCGGACATGGTGACCGAGCACAAAAATTACTTAGCATTGGCCTTGAATCATGTCTTAACTCATCGCATTTGATTCCAAAAACATTACAAATATAAGAATTTACGCTGTTTGTACGATTTATTTTGCTGTAAACGGCTCTCTTCAGAAAAGGCCGTGTCATTTGAAATCGCCCAACAATGCATTGCAAAACTTCTTATAGCAAGTCGTGTAGGCTTACCGATTGTGTCTCAGGAAAAATCCAAGATGGCGGATGTCCGACCAATTTTGTAAAATGTTCGATCAAAAGGGAGGTTTGAAAGGACACATGTCCTTCTAAGCAGGAAAAATTATTTCCAGCACTGTTGGGGAGCCTTTACTTTCGGAAATTACTAGAAAGGTCCAAAATTAACGTTACTTTCGGGTAACCGTTACTTTCGGAGGGCCGCCACTTTCGGAACTCTACGGCATCTATCTTGTCTTATCTGAAATTGTATTAAGTAACATCACAAATTGAATACAAATATTTCAAAATCTTAACTGGTTAAAAGGTTGATTAGTTAGTTGTTTACACTGTACATATGCAACCTATACCTTATTGGTACTAATTTTCGCGTCGCTTTAATTTCGCGATTTTCGCGATTTAAAAAAAATCGCGAACTTAAAGCGACGCGAAAAAAAAATTCCCGCAAACTTTAATGTCGCGAAATTTAATACCCTCCTATATTTCTTGTTTTCTCAATTTAATGAAGAAACACATGTCTACGTATTGTGTATAACATGTAAAAGCTCTATGGCATGCCTACAGATGATAAACAACAGTTTAACAGTCAAATTTCACTATCTGTGTTGCTTTGAACCTCTTCATCCGTATCGCTATCGTCATATTCAAGTCCTTTCAGCACCTCTTTTGTACAGTCATCGAAAAGGCCATCTATCCCGGGTTCTTTGTAATTTGAAACGACAATCTGTTTATACTTTTCAAGTATTCCTTGTATTATACAATTGCAAAGAACGTTAAGCATAAGGATAATGTCTTTAACTATGCCTATGGTACACGATGCGGTTTCTATAGTTTGGTTTTGCTATGAGTTGATGATTTTCAGCAATAAGAAGTGTAAAATAATACAATTCTCGAAATAAAATGTGTTTTTTTTTTTCATTTTCGCGAAAATTAATTCCCTAAGAAAATAATTTTGCACCCAAATCGCGAAAATAAAGAACCGCGAAATATGCCGACCTTTTTTTTCGCGAAATTAAGTGCCCGCGAAAATTAGTACCAATAAGGTAGTTTTAACACCAGACTGCTGTTTTACACAGACTGCCATGTTACACATCCAAGAAGTGGTCAGAGAGGAAGTCTTGAACCTAGCCAGTAGTCCAAGCTCCTTTTCCTCCTGAACTCAAAACCATCATTTTAATCATTTTTATGGAGGCATGGTGGACTAGCATTTAGGGCATCTGACTTTCAACCTCTAAAGGTTGGTGGTTTGAGCCCGAGGATGGGGTATATGGCTGGGACTCTAAAAACCCTTACCATATACCAGACCATGTTCAGCTGATTTTGCAACCCTATACTAGACTAGACACCGAAAATCCCTACCCTATCCCAGACTTGCTATTTTTTAAACCATCTGTCAACAATGTTGCCATGATGATTTTATTTCCGTTTAGGGAGGCTCTTTCTCTGCCGAGTTTCAATTCCCATTCGAGACTTAATTTTCAGTTTCCCAGCAAATGATACGCTATTCAAGACCAAAACTCTCTGATTTCTATACTCTATCCTAGACTAAACTGCTTGAAAACAATACCCTTCACAGTGACACATACCGATATAGCTTATAAATAAGAGTACCACCCCCCCCCCCCCCCCCCCCCCCCCCCCCCCCCCACTCCGGTGGTTTGAGACTTGGGTCCTGGTCTCTGACATCTTATTGTTTCAACAGACAAGAAACTTTACTCCACAATGTCTCTCTCCACCCAGGTGTATGAAATGGGTACTTGCGACAAAATGCTAGGGTAACCCTGTACTGAACTACCATCCAGGGGGGAGCACTAATACTTTACATTTCTTCATGCTACAGAATCCATGTTTAGCTGCGGCAGTTACTCTACCATACTATCATTTTTATACCAGTCCAATAACACATGTAATTACAGCTTAAAATCCAAATGGGTTAGGGCAGTTTTCAACTGAGTGCCAAAAGTGATTTTGCTATAACTTCAGTTTTGTATTACTAAGCTTTGTGATTGGCTGAAAAATCTCATGTCACTTTATCAACCAATCAGAAGTAAAGCCAAAATCATTTGTGACTTAATTGCACAAGTTTTCCCATGCTTACATGTAGTACTGGCAACATGTATTTGCTTGTATTAGTGTATTGGATTGCCTGCCTCTGTTGTGATTAGCCAGAGTAATTACTTTGGTTTGTGTTGTATGACAATCAAGTGAAACTGCTCTTACATACTGACTTTTCTTGTCGACAAACCTTTATATCCTGAAGAGAGAGTTTCTTAGAAACCTCCATGAAAATGTCTGACACAAGTTTAATAGCATTGTCTACTGTATAACACCTAGAGATTAAAGAAAAATTTGTTTGAAAATATTTAGACAACAGTGAAGCTAAAAAATAACAGTGTCAATGAAAATCTTTATTCTATGGTTTAACATATAATATGCACAGATATTTTATGAGTTGTGTAGTATTTTTAGAAGAAATAAAGGTGAGTGATGACAAGTGAAATGTCTGCATGCGTTATCTGTTAGATCATCGAATAAGGGATTTATTGTTAATAATAGCTTCTGTCTTCAAACTGAAGATATTTTAATATCTCTTATTACACATCTAAATATCTCTTAATACCTGTTAATACCTCTAATATCTCTTATTACACCTTAAAAGGTGTACTAAGGCAATCTACTGTGTAATACACATTGACATTTTGTGTGTTCTCTTCTCCTTATAAAAGATGAAATGACATCAAAGTCAAATAATTTAAGACAAACTAAAAATACAATTCATGTATTAATTATTAAAAGGGTAACATTTTGTATTCTGTATATTTCTCACCCTGGTTGGATCCCACCTGAAGCATCAATCCCTTTCTCTCGTAATGCTATTAGCAGGCCCTGTGTAGAGTTTATGTTAGGTGTCAAGATGTCAAAAAAGGAAACCAATTTTAATGTAACTATTTATAAAACAAAGAAACATACCTGGCAATCAGTTTGCAACCTTGTGTTGAGGATGGCTATCTCATCATATACAACATGTTCAGATAAAATGTTGTTTAACTGTGAAACAGTTTCTTCAGGGCACTGACATTCCTAGTTCACAGAAAGAACAAATAACACTAAGTTTGAAACTTCTTGAAGACTCTTTTAAAAATAAGAAAAACAAAAAAAAACATACCGCCTCCCACTAATCACCAACGAAAAATGATTTAATAAAATTAAATTTAAAAAATTCACACTTTTTTACGTGGATAATTAACCTCAGACAGACCATACTTATTTTTGGTATCATCCCATACTACTTTCACAATGTAATTTGTAGCAGGACAACGAAATGGCTCAACTATCCTCTGATACTACTTTGCAGACCATCAATATCTTTTCTTGCAACACAACATCTAAGGAACAATAATTCCTCTCTGAGTTGCCTTATGCCTATACATCAAAGCCAGATCTTGGTGCCATTAACTTTTTAAAGCAATTGGGAATATTGCAGGATTTTAGGTTACTAAATATTTCAAATAATTGAAGGGGTCGGGGCATATCCAGCTTATGTTGCTTTTTGAGCATTTTACTTTTTTTCTCGCTCAGATTTGCCTAATGTTATCGTACAACGAATAATATCACAAACCCTTGTCGAATTTGCACTAATCCCAAGAAACTGGACTAATTTCACCTGAAAAAAAGCAGAGTTCTGGTCTTCTAGTGGTTGTTTACATTCAGAGCGTAATTTCGACGCCATTACAGCAGATTGGCCGCGAGAATATGCGACCGCAATACTCCTGACCCGCGCCAACGACATGAATGAAAATACCGTTATTTACGCGCGCCTGGTTCGTTATCGATCGCGAGCTCGCTACGACAAACACATCGTCTGTAGCGTGCGTATGAGCTAATATGTTTAAGGCCCATCCGGTGATTGAAGGACATCATTAAGTCCGGAAATCTGTAAGTCTCTAGCACCTCTCAAAGAAACAAGTCGTGTTTCTTGCCTAAATCTCTATTTCACGCTCGAAGGTGAAAATAGACGTTGGTGGACAAGGCTAGCCGGCGGGAAAGTCAGGAATCACTTCGGATCAGAAAAGGGGCAGCGTTGTGAGTTGTGGGCCATTTCCCATCCTGTGCCGTAGTCGAAATGCCCGATATCCGAAGTGCTTCCAGACTTATAATATTTTCCGTATTTCGTTTGGCGGACATTCCGTTTTCGTTTCGCCATTGATATCCCGACATGCTTTGCGACAGTGGCAGATAGGTCGGCTTTGCGTGGTCGCGCGGGAGATTGAAATACAGCGTTGGGCAGCTCAAAGTGAGTTCTTGCGGCCGGGTGAAATTCAGCAAGGCGGGCAAAGACTATGAGCCGGCAGCGGAGGACCGGGAGTGCTTCCTAAAGGAGGTCCGTAACGATAAGGGAGATGGAGTCATTATGCATCAAACCACTAGTCGATAAATTTAAAAGAACGTTCGAAACCGAACTTTTAATCGCGAGAAAAAACAACAAAATCCATTTCCACGATAAAAAATGGAAACCTCTACTTCCATTAATACAACAGTAGCTGCTATCCAAACCTCGTTTTTAAAGATGCCCTTAATAATTAATAATTACTTTTTGTTTATTTACTTATTTATTTATTTATATTTTAAGTCTAGTGTAGCGCTTTTTTCTTTGTAAAATTGAGTCGTGTATTGTATATTTATGCATGTAAAATCTGTGATGTATCTTGTGTACCTGTGTACTTGTAAAACTGTAAAAACCCAAAAACAAATAAAATACAAAAAAAAAAAAAAAAAAAAAAAAAAAAAAAAAAGATGGCGCGAATCTAAGTGGCTGACTATCGGTGATAAAAATGAAGCGATTTTGAGAGAATGAACTTCGGGATTTATTTTTCTTGAGCGGGATTCAGCCGTACGGGACCAAACTTGGCCATCTGAAGTGAAAAATCAGCGTAAAATCGAGAAATTCGGGTAAACCTTGGGATTCATTTTTTCGAGCGGGATTTAGCGGGAGACATGCAAATTTTATTTTTTTTGCATACGTTAATTCTCGAAAACGACGGGAAAAAACAACAGAAAAAAATCTAAACAATGTTTTGCAACGAATTTGTAGTTCACATGCCAAAAATGGACAAATCTGAGCGAGAAAAATAAAAAACGACCTCAAAAGCAACATAGGCTGGATATGACCCGAGCCCTTCAATTACATGTACTGTACTGTGCAGCACTTCAACTTCAATATATAATATGATATCATGTCCATTTTTGCATCATTACTCTGATTCCCTAGATGTACAACAAAATAATGACAGAAAAATTAAATTGTGTTTCCAGATAATATCCATACCCCTCCCATGTTTCGACACCCACCCCTCTGGAAATTCCACTGTTGTTTTATACTTTCTTTTAAAAACTTTGGCTTTTGGGACAGTTCTCCCTCCCCCACCCCCCTAAGAATTTCAAATGATCTTCCATGGGGCAGGTATGGATACTTTCTGAGAGTAACATGACTGCAATACCTTTTGACATCCTGCCCACTCTGACAGGATAAGTGAGGCACACATTCTCTGGATCCCTGCATTTGACTTAAGTGGAAACTGTAAAGTTTGCATCAAAAAGGTGAGGGGGTGTGGCTCTTCTTGACTTCCAACAGCACACTCTACAAAATGAGATGCTAGCAGACCAAGGGCTCTGTTTGAAAAAATAAGCACTCAGAAATTAAACATTAGTTGTTTATGAATTTCACAGTTTTATACAGATGACAAAATAATATGAAGATGCAGGCTGAAACGGTTTCATTCTTACCACAATGATATTTTGTTTAAACAGAGCAAGCATTGAACTTAATAGGAAAATTTCCTTCATGCAGCTGGAGACTTTTGTCAGCCAATGCTCTCAGTAAAGACCTTCTAGACATTCTGTGTTATAAAATAAGCTTAATTGCTTTTGCTTAGTGTATACAAAAGAAAGTGCAATTACAACTGCAATGTTAATTTACAAACCCTATCTTACACAAAGTAGGCACATTAGATAAGTGAGTAGTATTCCAGTACTGAAAGATTGGTTTTACATCTCAAAGTGACCTATGAGAAAGTAAGTGTATATGTTGCAGGTAAAATCCATTCTCAGGTTGGATTAGTATTCCATATCAGTTACATGTGTACCCAGTACTCAATCTAGGTAAGCTTACCCTAACCTTAGTACAAGGCTAACTATCACCCCTAACCAGTGTGGTGTGATGGTTAGCTTTGTGTTAGAGTTAACAAGAGTCTCCAAGTAGCCTATACTCATGTGCATGCATAAGGAAGTTTAATGATATATTTTAAACAAGATAAGATGACCGACATGGAGAAGAATTACTCCTTTCATTCAGTCATCGTTCCTACAAACCACATTGTTACTATTGAATGTTTTATAAATGAAGGCTGTACCACAATACTGATCTTGGTTCAATTTTTTCTTCAGTTTGAAAATGTTCTAACCAAAGAAAAATTTGAACCACAACATACAAAATGGTTCTTGCAAATAATTTGTAGCAAGCTGAACAAAGAGCCATGGTGATAAACTTACCTTGCTGCTGCAAGCCTTGCTCTTAACACTGCCGGTTCACGCACTACTAAACTAGTGGCAAGGGTAGCACCAGCTATGACTTCTGTTTGGGGTTCAGAGTGAGTGTGTGAAGGTCGACCCCTTATCATATGTGCTCTGTCTACACTACGGTCTCCCTAACAGTAAGAACAAAAATCTAAATTAGAAACTGTATTGGATTTCAGGTGGCAAAATAAACTTGTTTAATCTTAATAAAATTATAGAAGATAATACAAGCAGCCATGTATTATTATTTTGTTTATTATATAAAAGACACTAATTATGAAGTTTTACGCAATAAAATTTTTTTCTGAAGATTTCCGAAGATTTTTGAAAAATTCTCTGAATATACTGTCTGAAGATCTGAAGATGTTTTGATTGTAGAGCAACACTTTTTAGCTTGTTTGACATTTAATATTAGTCAAGGGCTAACATATCATTGTAGTTAACATAAAGATATTGATATCTTCACTCTTCGCAGTTAAGATAAAATTGTTATCTTCACATGAGTCAAGATATGATTTTTCTGTAGTGGTAAAAAATCCTAAGCTTGTATTTCACTGAAGTTTATATAATAAAAGACATTAGTAAATTCATTTGTACTTCTGGATAATAATTTTCTAGATTTTCGATTGGTTACCCCAGCTATGGATCTGAACCATTATCCTAAGTTGGCTAAAATTAATATGGAAAATGATAACAAATTGTTTGAACAGTCTGTTTACATCGAGCTGTGCTGTGCAAACACTAGTCATGCCATCATAATTTTGAAAAACGTTTTGGGCTAAAAACTCAAAAAGTTTGCATTATTTACTCATTTTTTCAACATTTGTAATTTTTAAACCTCTAAATGATGTTCTTGAGTGTTGGAAAATTTACTAAAAACAGTTATGCTTCCCGGACTTGCCGGATATGAGCTGATTATAACCAACTCAGTGCTACGTCATGCCACATTGGTTTTATATATATCTGCTCATATCTGGCATGTCCTTGAAGAAGAACTGTTAATAATTAACAGTTATTCTTCAACGAAGTGCCAGAGCTGATATTAGTAATAGATATTAGAACTGATATTAGTTTTCTTTGTACCTTGTTTTGAGTTCTGTGTAAAGCTTGGACAAGGGCTGTAGAATCAATAGGAGCACAAGCCGGCATCATCACCATACCAAGCCAGCTATTAAGGAATGGAATTGTAACACTTCCTAGAAGAGTCTTGGGTGATCTCTCAAGCATCTCAGTCCACACCTGATGTAAGAAAAAAAGGTAGTCTTCACAAGCCTAATGGCTCACAACTGCCGGAGCTTAACCCAGTTTCTGTAGCATGAAGCGACTGCATGAGAGTATTAAGTAACTACTCCCCCCTGGATGGGATGCTAGTCCATTGCAAGGTTACCCTCCAGCATTATGTCGCTGGTATCCATTTATACACCTGGGTGGAGAGAGACAACATGAAGCAAAGTTTCTTGTCTAAGGAAACAACACAATGGCAGAGACCAGGCTTGAACCACCGACCTTCAGGTTGAAAGTCCAACACGCTAACCACTAGACCACTGAAGTAAGGGGAGGCAAATTAAGCATCATGCTAATGCCCCGAAGTCTAATTTTGTGTATTATTTCACTCTGTTTTTTTGTTCACTCTAAATGAATATAGGGGTTAGTTTCTAACTGTTTAAAACTGCGGTGCTGTGTCGGTGGGGGAGTTAAACACAAAACGGACAAAGCTGGCTGGTACTCAAAATGTCAGCTTTCAAATCTCTTTATGGTGGTCAAGTTTTCCTATCAAATTATTCATTGTTTCTGCTGAGCATCATTTTTAAAAAAAACTTGAATGGGACTGTTAAACATGATACTTACAGTAATAGACTACCACAACTTTCTCGAAATAGCATAAACAAACAGTAGAGACTACAACTGTAAAGCCAACAACTGCATTATTGTGGATCCTCCCATAGGCAGACACCTTTAGGACCATGACTGGGTGTCTTACTAACGACTTGGCTGTATCTACACAACCTTGACAGAATCAACAATCACTAGACTGAACAACATGTACAGTGTAACTGACAGTATTTATCAGTTTACTGTGAGTTCACAGCATATACATGTACAGTAATATTGTACTCCACCTTATAAGCCATGTCCACAACATCACTATCTCTCTCCAGAATAAACCTTTGATAAATGTGCCTCAATGAATCTTGCAGGATTGGAATCAACCATACACATTCCAAAACTCTTTCACTTTCAGGCTGAAAAAAAGTATGCATGCATTTCTTTAGGATTTTTGAGTTTTATACATGTACACTGTATGTTTAATTGCTCCACATCATACCATCAACTACATGTACCATAATGACAGACACCTTTAGAAACATGATTTGGAACCCATAATAGCAGAGGTACCTATATACTCAGAAAGTGAGAGTCTAATTCTATAGTAATTCTATTGTTTGTAATACCTGGTCCAGTAGTTTTGCTGCTATCATTATAAACATTATAATAGCCAAAATCTAAGAAAACATGGAATTAAGGTTAAAGGAATCAGGTTCATGAGTTGTAACTGCTGGATGTTTATCCATCAAGTCTGCTTGATTGAGGGCATGGTAAAATACAAGTGTTGGATTGTGATTTTCAGAGAAAACTAAAATAAAATATTTACCAAAATCTTCTACTGAGCAATAAAATTTTTGAATAAAATACAACATGTGCATGTATGACAAACAGCTCCAGATCAACACTACACATACCTTATGTTTAGTATTCCCCACTAGAAGTGTTTTGAGGGTATCTAGTGCTGCTAAGCGAACAGACTTGATATTATGGCGGAAGAAAGGCCACAATCTTGGCACTAGTTCAGTTAGAGAGGTATTATTGCCGGCTGCTGTTTCTTGTGTAACAACGGATGGGCAGGACAAGATCCCTGCCAGCAACATCATAATGCTGTTAGTTGATGCCGTCAAATCATCAAGCTCAACCAGAGTGTCCCACAATGTTACAAGAACTTCCTGAACCTAGAAAATAATAATTATGCTTAATTATTATTTATTGATGCCAAACCTATACTTCTGTGGACATTATGAATTCACATGTCATATATTTAACAAAAGTCCCAAACCTTGATTGCAATTAACATACTGATACAAAATAATGAGTTAAAATATACACGTATGTTATCCAAATAAGATAAAATTATTAATTTTGTATAAACTTTACAAAAACATTGTATAAGTCTTGTATTAGTTTTTCCCAGCATAAAAATAATGTTGAAATGGGTAAACTCTAGCTGCTTTATACAATGAAAACATGCACCTTCCTGAAACAAAAAGGGTTTACCAGGAAGAAGGTTTTAGGTTTCTCCCATACAGTAGTTAAACCTTGAGTTGTGAAATTTGATTCTTATTTTTCAGTTATGTTTGGTAATAAAACCCTACAGTGTGAATAAAAGTTTAAGTACACTGTACTGCTTTTCAGTAGAACGTTCCTAGTACTGTTTTCAATATTCTATAATAATGTTCAAAATCAGTTAAGGCTCGTTCACACAAACCAGGCAAATGCAAGCACAAGCAGACACACGTGTGAACTACCATAATGCAAAATTATGCAAATGCAAGTACTGATGCCCTATGCACTTGCATTTGCATTTTACATGTGTGAACTGGGGCCATGCAAACAAAAACACGAGGTGCAATGTGAAAAAATTCTCATGCCATTCCTCCACAGTTGAAGTTGAAACCAAGATGACCTTATCTACCATCTTGGGATGCGCATGCATATCTTACTGTGCATTGTCATGTAAACCAGCCTTTAGGATTTGTATTGAATTTTGGGTTTGGCCAATTGACAGTAAAAGGCAAGAATTAAGTCAGTGCATAACTTACACGATTAGGAGCAAGCATGACTAACGAGTCTGCTACAGGCAACAGTGCTGATGCAGCAACTGCTCGGACATCATCATCATCATCTTTGAGAGCTGTTATTATAGGGTCTAACACCAGAGGCAGCAAGTCTTTAGTCAGGTCCTGTCAAACAGAGATATGTCAGAAACTGTTTTTAAAACCTGCTGCTACATGTACTTTTGGAGGGATTGTTACTTTCAGGGTTTAATAGGAGGGTAAAAAATTAAATGTTACTTTGGATGGGGGTGAGGGGGGGGGGGGCTGTTACTTACTGAGTAAAAACTTAATTATATAGTGCACTAACCACATAATGCACTTTACAGCATAATAATTACATTGTTAGTATTGCGAAGATTAAAGAGAGACGCAGGGGTGAATGAAATGAGTTTGAAAAGGTGGCCAAGCATGTGACATAATTTTTATCATGTAAGAGTTAAAACGAGGTAGTTTAAAATCAATCTGCAGTCTGATGGGCAGTTAGTGAATGTTGTGAACAACATTCCGTACCTGTCTGACAGCCATTAGATACTTTAGTCCCATGAGTCCTCCATGTCGCACCTCCCACTCTTCCTGAGCTTGAAGTGTTAACAGCACCATCATCACCCTCTTAACACTCTCTGCATCAATGCGCTTCAAAACAACTCCTATAGTCTGTGCACAAGTCTCACGGACAGGAGCAACAACCTGCCAACAATAATTTTTGAGAAGTACATGTATAGAGTCGTATTTAAATAGACTAAAGCAAATCATCAAACATACAGTAAAAACAACTTTGCATCTAACCAGCCTTGCTTTAACCCTTTCACTCCCAGAGTCAATTATGCTTTGGAGACATGTAGTGTAGTTCTAACTTTTGAGTCTGTCGACGAAATCCTATGGTGTGACCATACAAATGAAACTTCTTAGGCAGTATTTTTTGCATGGTACATGTACCATTTGTTTTTCAATATTAATTTTTTACAAAATTAAATTTGGGATTTTTCTTGAATTTTGACTGGAGTATCAAAAACCTACCTCATCGCTTACAAAGTCTCCAAATCGATCAAGTGCCATGACACAAAGGAGGTGAAGGGACATGTTTTCTAACCACTTTCTGTTCTGAATCTGAATCTAAATATTAAAATAAAATAAATGAAATGTCAACTGGTAAAAACAATAAGACTGCATGATCTCATATCAAAAGTAAACTCCTTATGATTAAATACATGGAAATACATCAATGACAGTGTTAAAGTTTTAACTCATTCCACAGTTATTTAACAAGGAAGCTTTAATTAACAATAATATTTATTAAATATTCTTGATATTATTCTACTTTTCTTTTTCATAACAAACAATTTTTTAAGCACAATAATTAGATATCAAACAATGATGCCCTCCAAAACATTACCTACAGTGTAACGGTATAATTTACTGATATACAATTGTGATAATATTTAAGCATGTTTTTATTTTAATACCTCAGCAACAGATGCATCTAAGGTTTTCCCTGCACCTTGTCCATGAACCTTAATTATCTCTCTAAGGCCAGTGGCTGCTCCATGACGCACCTACATGTAGGTCAAAATGTGCATGTACATGCCCTCAGTAAACTCAGTAATCAGGCGCTTGTAATAATAATGCATGTCCATGGTCTCTTGAGATTGAAGGATGAACATATTTCAAGGTAAGAAAAATTGACACGAGCCATAGGTGGCCCTGTCAGCCGAAGCTTAACCTGGTTTCTGTAGAATGAAGCAACTAGGAATATTGCTACACCCTCCTGGATGGGATGCTAGTCCATCACAGGGTGACCTGGTTTATATGCTATGAAGTGACTAAGAATATTACTTCCCCCTGGATGGGATGCTAGTCCATCACAGGGTGACCTGGTTTATATACTATGAAGTGACTAGGAATATTACTAATCCTCCCTGGATGGGATGCTAGTCTGTCACAGGGTAACCTGGTTTATATACTGTGAAGTGACTAGGAATATTGCTACTCTCCCCTAGATGGGATGCTAGTCTATCACAGGTTTACCCCCAGCATTTTGTTGCCGGTACCCATTAATACACCTGGGTGGAGAGAGACAATGTGAAGTAAAGTTTCTTGTCTATTATAAAATAAAGGAAACAATGCGACAGCCAAAACCAGGTCTCGAAAGCGAGACCGAGAAAGAGACTTTGAAACGGCTTCGTGAACAGATCGAGACATGAAGTACATTGTACCACTGAAAAAAAACAAGACTTCAAGACCATGAAATTCTACTAAAATACTGTGAGACTCAAAATTTTTGAAAGACCATTTGCCACGCCTAATATGCTCACTATAAATTGAATCAAATACAATAAAACATGACTGATTGTCATCTATTATTGGCATAACACATGACTGATTTTAGCGTGATCTTGGTTTTTCTTATTTTGCATTAATTATTATTCTTAGCTTATTTTTATTTAGTATCTTTCTTTAAGACTTTAAGACAGGACTCATCTGAAAACCACCTATGGGTGATGGCGACTCAATCAATCAACCAATCAATTAACTTTATTTCAACACAGTAAAACGGCTCAGTAAAACTGTTTTTCAGACATGCCGTGCACTTAAATATAATCTAATCTAAATGATAACATAAAAAAATATATGTTGTGGTTCAAATTTTTCTTTGGTTTAAAAATTTTCAAACCAGTTTAGTTTTTATTTTCCTTTGTCTCATGTTCATTATCATATTCTGAGACAAAGGAAAACAAAAATCAAACTGGTTTGAAAATTTTCAAACCAAAGAAAAAATTGAACCACAACATATATATATACATGTATATATAGTGGCAAAACTGTTATACTATACTAAATAATACTAATAACATTGATAAAAACACTAACTTACACCATAATAATGACTGATTTTGACAAGAGTTTGCACAAATAACCAAGTTTGTAACAAACACATGCAGCCAGGCTTTTATGGTTCATGAATAATTTATTATACAATCAAAATGAATGCATTTTATTGAGGATACTTTAATAGTGTAGCTAAAAAAGAAACTGAACAAACCTCCCATGACTGATGAAACAAATCTTGGCAAAGTTCTTGGCAAAAGTTCTCAAATGGCCATTCAGTTGACTAAAAGACAAAACACAAACAAACAAACATTGATTAAAACTCCAACTGAGCTGATGCATTTCTGTATACTGGTATAACAAGGTGGCACATGATCACTCAACAGCCATCTTCACTTTGTGTTATTAAATAGCAGCATTTATTACTCGTGCCGGTACGGCAACGAGTCAAGGATTGGCCTGCGTTTTTCTCCTTTTCCTCCGTGTTTTCGTATCTACTTTTGGGCATTACGTTAGATCTGGGTACGAGGATATGCACGCATGCACTGCGAGAAATTTTGAGCCCACGGTACTTGGGATTCGGTGTAATTGGCGTCGTTTTGCAAGCCTGAAGCTAAACAAATTTGGGTTTTATTGTTTGTTGCTGTCTACTCGTGATGGATACGGTAACAAGGTAAAATTTGCCCTCCATTTTTCTTTTTATTCTTTTTGTTTTCGTCTGTTATTTGTGCATTGCATTAGTTCTGGGTACGAGAATACGCACACATGCAAGCAGAAGCGAAACTAATTTTAGTTTTATTTGCCTGTTGTTGTGTTACGTAAGTGTTCCCCGGGAGTAACGTACATTACCGGCACAAGTATAGGCTACGGGTAGCCTCTTGTTACACAGGGTTTGGTATCAATTTAATTTATACCAGCAGGGGCATACCTAGCCTTTTGCAAGGGGGGTTCCATCTTGTCCAAAATCAGTCACTCAAGACAGTTCAGTTACACAGGCATTCGAAACACATGTATGTGATTCATGGTCAGGAAGGAAAGATTAATTGGAGCAAAGTGTCAACTACATAAAATGGTATGAACTACCTGTTTGACGTTTTCACAATGAATAGTCTTCTCCTTTCTCGACTTTCTTGTAAGGATTCTATTCTCAATTCTCCGTAGCAATCTTTCTTGAAAACGGGGTACCCCTGTAACCCTCCCCAGGTACGCCCCTGACTAGCTACAGTGTACATGTAGACTTACAGACTTTACAACAGTTCAGTTGACAACACTGTACATACCTCTTCAAATGTTGCTGAAACATCAGTGACCTGGTCCACAACCATCTTGTCAGATTCTGCAGGCTGGTCTACTATAATGCTAGCTGTCTTGCGTTTTTTAGAAGCTGGGCCATGCTCTGGGTCCATGTCATTATCAATGCTACAGTATGTACAATCAGAAAAGGAAACAAAGTACACAATAATATTATGAAAATAAAATTAAATAAATTTAGTGCTACAGTCTCATGTGGTCATATTGTATCAACATTCTAATGAAATTACACTACATGTATAACAGGTCCTCTGCTGTTGGAGTTCATGTGACCATACTTCAATTATAAGCAATGACGCTAATAAAAAATCACTGCTAAAAGACAGGTCCACGTATAGGCTGTAGTCCATGAGCTCGAATTACAGTCTTACATACCCTTTAAATCTTGTTACTTAGAACCCATCAATGACAGTAAAATTGTGGTTGGTTGGTAAATTTTACATCATTGTCTAACTTAAAAGTTAATTTTCTGAAAAGATAAATTAACATGATAGACATCTCACCTATTGGACTGGAAAGAATCTCCATCTTTTGAAGCATCTTTTGATCTCTGTTTGGCCAGCATTTTAGCTTTCCGGATTGCTCTGTTCTTTTCTCTTGCACTCATTTTTGAAGAACTAATTGCAGCTATCTCTGCTGCCACCACATCAGCAGCACTCTAAAGAAAATAGCAGAACTGTAATTTCTGCATCCTTTTGTAACAGAAAGCTAAAACAATAAATACATGTACACACAGTAGAATCCTGATAACCTGAATCCCAAATAACTTGACCCTTTTAGCAACTCAAAAGATCTTTCCCTGACGTAGTGAATTCTGGGCTACCTGTATACTGATCATATACACTGTACGTACTAATGAACGTTCTGAAAACTGTGTAAAAATTACACACTAATAAATTAATGTACACTACAAAACCGTGCAGTATCAGTGTATGTAAACCATTAAATTAAGTCTAAAAGCCCAATAATCACTCTCCTCATGAATCTAGCAGGTTTGCTTTTTAAGACATTGACTAAAATTTGGGCTCCTTAACTCAGGGTGGGGCTTATCTGCTGGTGTTCAAGGCATTAACAATGTGTTCATCTATGGTATGTATAAAATTTATTCTTTTGACCTCAAAAGATCTTTGTTTGTTCAATGTTTTTCCTTTGGGTTCTGGAGTGTTGACAAGGAGATCTTCATCATCAAATAATGTATCCATTCCAACATCTATGCCAGGTGCAATATCGAGGCCAAGACGTTTTCTCAAAAGTCTCTGTTGTCTAATTAACTTCTCCTTAGGTTCAAGTCCTAGAAATTATAAACAAAGTTAATGAATACATGTAGAAACTAAAATTTATTACCACATAAAATAAAATTTAAACCTTCACTTAAAAATAATAGAGTATAGTCTAGTCCGTACTAACATTCTTTCGAAGCTATTATTACAGTCTGTATGTTGATAATTTTATTTTAAATGCTTAAATTAAAATTGTACCTATTAGATCTTCATCAGGGAGGTCATACTCTGCCCCTGAGGAGCCCACCAGGCGCTCTCCATGTTTTAATACACGATTGATATCAAACTTGGAGAATTCTAACAGCTCACTTTCAGCTGCTTCATCACTACTTTCCACCGCGTTACTCTCCACTGATTCCACTACAAGGATAAGGAGTAACAAAGATACAGTAAATAATTACATATACCTAATGAGCTATTGTAAAAGCACATTGAAAACCTCATCAGTTGAATAGTTTTTACTCAGACTGCTAGGATGGCTTAAGGCTAGAGCCAATAAAGACTAATACAACTACTTTGTCATATGCCACAAAATTGCGATATGCCTACCACATTACTAGGCCCGCAATAATTGGTTATGCTGTTGTGTCGCTTTTTATTTACAAGTAGATTTACTATAAAATTTATTTATGCCATGTATGTCATCATTGTCTTCAGTTTGCTTTCTTTTTGTAAGTCTTACTGTTATTGCAACGCTAATAAAATAAAATAAAAATAAATAAATACTGTAAAAGTAGTTAAACAAGCTGTCAGCAATGGCATATCTACAAGAGGGGTCAGAAAAATCCTCTTGTTGTTTGATCATAGCGATTCATACCCTTGATTTTTTGGACTGATGCTGGATTCCATTGAGGCACATTCTGGGCAATTGCCTCCACTGCCTGACCAGCAGCAACTCTTGTGTCCCAGCTGCTGCTCTTAAGAAAGACATGCACCTGTCATTATGGCAAAACAAAGAAGCATTGTTGGCAAATACTGAAAATTATACAACAAAGTTAATATGTACTTATTGACTAAGTGGGAGGGCCGGATGGGAAAATATTTGGCTTGAGGTCATGGCATACGGACCGAGCATAACAAGGTTCATGCGCCATGACCGAGAACCAAATATTTTCCCACCCGGCCCGACCTAACTTAGTCAATAAGTATTTTATCATATGACCAATTTGGAGACAAAATTACTTGAAATTTTAATGTGCAAGGCCGTACGCCTTTTTCCGGCCCGCTCACGCAAATGCGTATGGCCCTCATATGGGACTTTCATCAATGGTTTTGCAAAGAAAAGGTTCGCAGGGCCGAACGGGTCATATGATAATATTACTATTATGTCAAAGATATCATGCTCATTATGTTATGAGCATGAGACAAAGAAAAAATCTGAGTCTACGGATACATGTCATACAACCTAGTATATGGCCTAGCTCATCACTAGTCTCTGGTACATGTAGCTCAGTGGTAATCACTTTTATTTAAGTGTCAAAGGTATCTAGCACGCGAGTACTAATTGGGGACACTTTCCAGATCTAATTGGAATTTGGAAGTGTTGGTTTTTGTGGTTAGCGCATCCAACCAGTTTACTAAAGGTCATAGGTTTGATTCCTGTCAGAGACTCATATTTTTTTTTTATCTGTCCCATGCGCATGAAATGATGAACGTTACATCTTTCTCATTTCATTGCCAAGCTAAACTAAATTCATCATCTTTGTTCATTTATTGACACACGTGATGCTTTTGACATTGCTGATCCTAGCAGTACACTGGATGTGTGTTATATAGAACCTAGTACATGGCCTAGCTCACCAAAAGTCTCTCGTAGCTCAGTGGATAGAGCATCCAACTGGTTTAAGGAAGGTCATGGTTTAATTCCTGTCTGGAACTCATGTAGATTTTTTCTTTGTCCCACGCTCGAGACATGATGAACATTATTACATCTTTGCCATTTCATTACCAAGCTTAAGCCATTTTTTATATACTAGATCCATATATGACATGCATCCTGCATACCCGGGGGTGGGGGGTCGCACTCCCATATATGAGCTATATAGGTGCCGATGTGAAGGGTATGGTTTTCAGGCAGTTTAGTCTGGGATAGGGTATAGTAATCAGAGATTTTTGGTCTAGAATAAGGTATCATTTTCAGCAAAACTGGTCAGTTGCGTGAAGAATTTAGTTTAGACGACAAATGGCATTTAAAAATCGGTACGGCGGGCAGTACCGCATTTTTACTGACCCCTGTTAACTACTAACTATGATAGTGAACAAGTTTCTAGAAAATAGAGAGTCTGGAATAGGTCTAGGATAGGGTATGGGATAGGATATAGTAGTCAGAGAATTTTCGTCTAGAATATGACATGTAATAGGGTATCATTTAGAATAGGGTAGGGATTTTTGGTGTTTAGTCTAGAATAGGGTTGCAAAATGCAGCTAAAATGGTCTAGTATAGGTTAAGGGGCTCAGAGTCCCAGCGGCACACCCCCACCCCAAAATTTGTAGAGTACCCCCCCCCCCCCCCCCCCCCCCGGGCATGCATACTGCTAGGATTAGCAATGTCGAAAGGATAATGTGTTATTATAAACATTACATATTTCCCTGATTTACATTACTGTTTCCTCACAGATTGTTTTGACTGTGCTACGTCAGGCCAGAAAAGACAAAAATACCTTGCTGTCTCTAACAGTGCAAGGCCTTTTCTGTGCTGTCCTTAAAGTGCCCCTGTGATCAAATTTTTGATTTCCATCTTTTAACATTTTCGTGTACAATTAGACTTTTTTACTCATCTTGCCAAATTTCAATTCATTACGAGCATTTTATTTTAACATTTATTTCCGAGAATTTATGGCCACCATTAATCAACCTTGTTCCAAGGCTTGATTGCGAATGGAAGAAAGTGAGGTCAAAGGCTCACACATACCTCACGGGTTGAACTTATAATAACAATAAGTATTGAAAATCACGCGAAAAGCAACAAAAACTTTAGACTTGTTCTTCTGGCAATTTTCTATGCTGATTGTTATTATAATTTCAACCCGTGAGGTATGTTTGAGTCTTTGACGTCACTTTCTCCCATTCGCAACCAAGCCTTGGAACAAGGTTGATTAATGGCGGCCGTAAATGCTCAGACATAAATGTTAAAATAAAATGATTTCTGATGTTCGTAATGGATTGAAATTTGGCAAGATGAGTAAGAAAGTCTAATAGTACACGAAAATGTAAAAAAATGAAAATCAAACATTTGATCACAGGGGCACTTTAAAGTTGCATCAAAAGCTCAAGCTAATTAATTTACAATCTAATACTTGAACTCAGTCAATATGTATGTCATATAAGCTAATTAAATTATTTTTCTACAAGAGCAAGATTAAATCTTTGAAAGATAATAATTATGTTGTGGTTCGAATTTTTCTTTGGTTTGAAAATTTTCAAACCAGTTTAATTTTTGTTTTCCTTTGTCACAAGTTATAATAATGAATCTGACATAAACTTAAACTGGTTTAAATAAATTTCAAACCAAAGAAAAATTTGAATCACAACATATACACTGTTATAAAAATGGAATTAAAAAAGTTCTATTTTATTGTGAGATTTTGTGTGGTAAAAACTTGAACATTTGCATGTATAATTTTATAATCATGTACAGAAATTCTGCTGTGATAAAGTGACATCAGATAAGCCTAACACATACCAAATCCAAATCAATTTGTCACACTTATTCAAAAGAGCAAAAGACCATAAACAGATACGTAAATTATTTACAGCCATTAATAAGCTCGGACAGCTAATATTGTTTCGGTATTTTAAACCAGAGACTAAAGTAATACAGCCTTACCCTGCTAAGAAGATTTTGCAGTTCATGAGGATGCAACTTTTGCACCTCGCCAAGTTGCTGAGCCGCTGCTTTGCGAGTAACTGCAGTGGAACCAGTGTCCAGTAGCAAAAAAAGACGCTCGAGTCTACAGCGAAATACAAGCAAAATACTGAGCGAAAAAGCCTCCTTTCAATTTCCGTGAAATTTAAAACCATATTTACCTAGTAGCCATCGATTTATGTCCACTGACGAACGTCACATGGCGAGAATTCGACAAAAATAACTCTCCATTTTCGACTTATTTTTACTTTCAACCTTCTTCCGCCATTTTGTATTGATTTCGAACATGCGTGATGTGGACACAAGGGCGAGAATTATGGGTAAAATGGTGCCCGCTCCAGTCTCAAAGTTTCCCGCGTAAAATTTGTTCAAGCCAGTCGGCAAAAACAACCAATCAGCTTTTTGCTATATTTTTCTAGCCTTGGTTGTGTTCTTCTGGACCAAACTTTTAATTTTTTCTCTTTTTTGTCAATAATCTAGACTATAATTGTAAACTATCTGAATATATCTGCTTTTTTAATCTCTTTTTAGTGAACTTTTGTGAAATTTATCAACGAAAGGAAAAGGGATTTATGGGTAACATAGAGTGGCGCGCTCGCTTTCGATTTTTCCCGCGCAAAATTTGTTCAAAAACACTTCAAATCAAATCAGCTTTTTACGACGCTTTTTATAGTTTTGCTGTTTCAAATTATGACAATATTCTCTGCCAATTTCAAGTTTTCTGCCTCTTTCGAGTAACAAAAATGACTTTTAATGGTTTTGGCACACAAACAGCTTGGCCTGACGGCACAGGCTTTTCAGGGGAAGAAGAAATTTCCAATGGACGAACTTCCATTCGTGACCTGTGTCAAGGAATGAGCAACTGCGTAAGTATTAAGATTAGTTTACTCCTTCGAAATTCCTTGTTTATTTTCCTTAGTGTGCGTCTTGTAACCCCATGCTGCTATTAAAAAAGTAAGGGAATGTGACGCATAAGCTACACTGAGTTTTACAGAATTTGCGATTGTTTTTCTCTTTTCCTTCTTCAAAGAACCTAGTGGGACTTGTAATAGCCAAGCAGCCAGTTCATTCATTTCCAGACAGAAAAAGTAAGCCAGAACTGTTCTTTGCGTTTTAAACTGTAATTTTAGTTTGGATTAAAGTCAGGATTTGCTAAGCTAAAAAGAGAAAAGCTTATACATGGAGCATGGCTTATAAGACCTTTATACACCTAATTCAATAAAGGTTGCTTTGGTCATTGGTAATTGGGCATTGGGAAGCTATTGTTTGGTGTTCACTCAAGCAAAGCATTGCATTGTGTTCCGTATGCCCAAATGCCAATGCCCAATTACCAATGACCAATTGTCAAAGCAACCTTTATTGAATTAGGTATATATAGATTATGAAATGGCGGCCTGATATTGGTGTCCTTGACGACTCCTATGGGACTTTAGCTCTATTCGTATTCAAATATTTCCTATTGTTTTAGCACTCCAATATGGCTGCCACGCATGTTAGATCTTATAAGGTCTTATAAGACAAAATATTCTTGTATTTATATTTATTTATATTATTGTTGTATTGGCTGATCCTGACCCCTTCGTAAGGGGGGTGGGGGGGAGGGGAGGGGGGGGGGGGGGGTAAGTCTCCTTGCCACCTCCCCTAGATCTGCCACTGATTTATATTTTCAATTTTATAGACCCAGGAAGTGAGAAATGTCACTTCTTTTTCACACTGAGAGATACGCCCATAGACTTTATCAATGTCAACTGCTGGGGAAGTGAAAATTACATCGAAAATCTTGCCAAGTCATTCAGAATAAACGACATAGGTAAGGAAGCTTATTGAGCTTAATTCTTTATTTCTTTAAATATGGCTTAAATAAAATGTATTCAAAAAGGGCAATGAATTAAAACTTGACATCTTTGATTCCATAACAGTGGAAGTAAGAAATCCACAGATCCAAAACAAGCAAAGTAGTGAGGCAGAACAAAAATGGAGACCATGGACACCAAGGTAAATCCTGACCGATCTACTATATGCCCAAAATTTTTCTTTCTTACATGTAAAAGTTTACTTACATGTAATGCCATACAGTGAATGTGAGAATACAATCATTTATAACAACTCATGATCAGTTCTGTATAATCCATATAAGCCATGCAGTTACACTGTTTCCATCATTGATTGCAGATTAAATTAGTAAGATGCAAGTTCTTCTGTCCTGAATTTGAAAGGGGCGTTAATTTACTCAAATTATTAGAGGTTTGTTTATCATGGTAAACACAGCTTATTTTATTGGGGCATTATATTAAAAAAAAACACAAACATTTCCACCATGACAACAACTCTCTTCTTGCCAAATGATTTCCACACTCTTTTTGCAAATAATCATGAAAATGTATAAACAGCTGCATATGACAGTAACCTATGTAGTGACTTTTACATGCACTGAACCTTGGAGGTACATGTGTATGCATTGTAGACTGATCAGCAGCAGGGAAATGGGGGAATGACAGTGGCAGATCTTCATCCCCCCTCTCTCCCCACCCCCCCTCCCACCCCACCTTATCTTACAAAAAAAAATGGTCTCTAACATTTTCACTCCGTGCCAACCAACTCCACCCGCCTGAGGATTTTTTAATTAAAATTTGCTGTATGACTTGTTTGTTTACAGTCCATACCAGTTACATCTCAGTGAAACACATTCATCTGTCAGCTTATTCAGTGGCTGGGATACGAGTGAGTTTGACAGTATTTCACATATACCAATCAAGACCAGTAATGACTTCTACACACTGGGAGATATTATAGCCAATGATCAAAATTTGCATGGAGAACATGTCAATATTCAAGCTGTTGTCAAGAGTGTAAGTTAATATGCCCATACAAAAATAAAGAATGCACTCTATAAATTACAAGTAACTGTAGACTATATCTACTTGTTAATGTTTTAATTGAGTTCTATGGATATCTATATGGAAGTATATTAATGTATGGTAAAATGTTGTGAGGTGCCTGCTGCTGTTAGCTGAGTAATGATCGAAACTGTTTATCTTTTACTGTTTCCTAATATTTAATATTCATCGGGATTTCCTGTTAGGGGCTGCAGTGAGTGTTAGAGGGAGAGGGGTGGTAGCAGAACTTTCATTGAGCTAGGTTTCAGAGGTTGCCGACTACACAAGAAAAATAGGCAGTCATCAACTCAAAACAGCTGGCTGTCAGCTATATGATGACAGTCATGAGGCGGACTCAAACATTTTGAGAGAAACCCTAAAATGTACTAGAATCTTGTAATTTTGTGGATATATTGCTCAGCTCCTGTTTGTTTTTATGTCTTTTATGTCAAAAAGATAACAAGACAACAGATTAACATTATTTAATTAGCACTGTAAAACAATTACCAAAAAAAAATCAATATCACAAATACATTTAAATCCCAACAGGTACAATGAGCACCTCTTCAGTTTAATATAGAAACCCCCTCTCCTGCTCTCCCACCCCTTCGAACTTGTTTCCCTCATTAGACTTTCTAAAAAGGTTTTGGTCAGCCTGATCCAACCCGTTTTAGAAAGTCTAATCAGTCAGGGGTGAAAATGTTTTAGAATGGGGAAAAAACTCCAAGCCAATACTACATGTATCAGGTTATTATTAAACTTTATTTAAAGGTTGGAGTACCAAAAGACATCATAACAAAAACAGGAAAACATGTCAAGAGATGTGAAGTGTTGCTTTTTGATGAAACATGCTTATCATTCCCACTGGTCATGTAAGTTTTAAACATAATTTTTTTTTCAAGATAATTCACTATCCTTTTTAAAGTTTGAAAAGGACTTGGATCTCATCTTTGTATTGCAATTTTTTTTTCATATTATTTTTTGTTTTTATTATTTATTATTATTACTAATCAATGTTTTGCAGGTGGGATGAGGAGACAACAGAACTTGCTCAAACCTGGATGCCTAAAGATATAAGTAAGGATCAACGTAAAAAAATAACATATAATTAAAATGTCATCTTTATATTAATTGTCACACATTTATTGAAATGTTGCAATTCTTATTGATTGGTTGTTTTTCAGAGTTTATACAATCTTCTCACACAAGCTTCCTTTTCCTTCAGTTCTTTTTATTGCAGATGTCAAAGTGACCTTTGATGACTTTAAAAAGTGCATGATTGCTACTTGTGATCAGAAAACAATCATTACTGCTAACCCAAGTGAGATCTTAGCTTCAATTATTCTTTCTTATGGCAATTCCTCTTTCGTGGCATTATTTCTTAGCTGTATATTGAATTGTTATTATTAATTTTCAGACACCAGGGAGGCTCGTTACCTTTTCAACTATGCACAGTCATTGGAACTTTTAGATGATGATCCTTTGAACAATCCTGAAACATCCATGGATAACTGTTAGTATAATCATCTTTTAGTAGACTAGTACTTACAGTAATCATAGGCTGTCCATGTGCACAGTTCAAATGAAGAGTGAGTCTGCTTACCCTCTTAGCTGCTGGAGCCTGAGCACGAGGACCAGGGATTCTTGGGCGCAATCTCATTCCCAGAATCCGAGAACGGGGACTGAGTGACTCTGGGAACAAGATTGTGTTGCACGAGTCAGTCTTGACTGTTTGGAATGTTTTTCTATACCTTATGTAACACTATAGGCACAAAGGAGGTAGGTAACAGGTAACCCCCAGTTAAATTAATCTTATTAAAATGCCATTCATTTAAAATGAATATTAAAGTATACTCTGTGCACAGTTATAAATAAATATGCTCCTTTCATGTTATTTTATTGTGTTATTTTATATTATAATTTATTTATATTATGTTATGTTATTATACAATATAAAGATGACCTGCAAATTATTTTTCCCATATTTTTTCTGTAGTGGAGAATATAAAGGATGTATACAACATACAGCAACTCAAACAACTGATGACAGAGGTGGACTCCAGTACACAACAGTTACCAACAATGGGCATCGTTTATGCTTTTGTTACTTCATTTGATATCGACAGAGATGATAAACCAATGATAGCGTCCCGATGGTGAGTTAACTCAAACATGTTCTCAATGAATTAAGATTAAGACTGTAAATGATTTTCAAGCTATATCTCTCGACTAATAGTTTGAGGCTAACCAGAACCAAAAACGTTTCAAACTCTATTTTAGAATTTAGTTGCCTGATTTTGAATCACATGACCAGCCACGCCCAATTTTGAGAATAATAATAATACGAATATTTCATCAGGATAACTCATCAGTGCAAAAAAAAAAGCACTGTTATCAATGGGGTCCTGTTACAATAAAAATAGTCTGTCTACAGACCGATTTATTTTAAGCCCAGCGTGAGCGAAGCGAACGCGTGGGAGTGCCAGCGCGAGAGCGAGCACCTAGGGCGCGCCCTCCGGGCTCGTTCTTGCGCTCCGCTCTCGCACTCGCGCGCTCGCTTCGCTCGCGTGCTCGGCTCAAAAGGAAAAGTCTGCGAACAGAAGCTTCTGTTCCTCTTTTTTCTTCAGTCCGGTAGCATGATCAAAGAGCGAGAAACTGATCGCAGACTATAACCACTTCATTCCGGGAAAGTTGCTCGACATGCCCAAGGTGGTTTGTGTACTAAAATAAGGATCCTAATTTGCATTCTCAAATGATTGCATGTATTTCATTTTGTTCCGTAAGTTCTGCGAATAGAACAAACAATGGCAGCATAAATAACGTCCCGTGAGGGGGGGGGGGGGGGGGGGGGGGTACTCCCATATATGCGCTATATACGTATGTGCCGCTGTGAAGGATATGATTTTCAGACAGTTTAGTCTGGGATACGATATAGTAGTCAGAGAATTTTCGTCTAGAATATGACATGTAATAGGGTATCATTTAGAATAGGGTAGGGATTTTTGGTGTTTAGTCTAGAATAGGGTTGCAAAATGCAGCTAAAATGGTCTAGTATAGGTTAAGGGTCTCAGAGTCCCAGCGGCACAACCACGCCCAAAAATTTGCAGAGTACCGTTAGATACGTAATGCCCCCCGGGCATTACGTATCTAATTGAAATATTTTACTGATTTCTTTTAAGTGCCGCGTGTAACCAAAGAGTGGCTCTACTTAGCGAAATGTGTTCAAACCCGGAGTGCACTACATGTGTAAATCCAGGCGGCAGTTCGGCAACAATCAAGACACAGTTTGAATTGGAAATCTCTCTGTCTGACCACACTGGAACCATAGCCAACTGTAGGCTCACGGAAAAGTGCGCAGAGAACATGTGTGGATGTAAGGTATAAAGCTTCCACAAGTTACTGCGTAGACGGTTTCATACTCACAAGTCACAAATATAATTGTTGAGGCGAAATATATTTAGAGAGAAAAACAAAAGAAACAAATAAACAAGAGCAGTGAAAAAGAGTCTAAATCCTCTCTTATCTCTTCAGTTCATTATTATCTTTTATTATTAATTTTCGTTCTTTTTTTCTTGAGCGGTATCACCTTTCCTAGTTCCAAAATCTGAGAGCCTGTGAACTACAAATACTATTGAAAATAGCGACAATACTACAAGTACCAAAGGCGATTGACTGGGCCGGACTGTGCCTTCAAACTGAGAAGCATATAGAGATGGAACAGAGAACGAAATAAGTATAGGGGTCCATAGCCTAGAAAGTTAAATCACAAGCCTATACAAAAAAAAAGAGCTTTCCAATTCCCGGATAAAATAAAACAGACTGATAAAGTAAAAGAGTTATAAAGTGTTTTCCTTTTCCATGGAACGCATTATATAGTCACGAACACAAGGTTACAAAAATGATATTTCTAATTGTTTTGTTTGTTTTGTTGTTGTTGTTTTTTTTTTCACTCAAGGCAACAGATTTGGTTCACTGGATTATACCTCAGTTAACAGAACTGAAAGTGCAATTTTTGCTGGAGAAATGCAAAGTTTACTTTAAGGTAAAAGAAGTCTCAAAGAGTTTCAACAGAGGGTGGCTTTGACTCAACCCTGCCAGTTTCTCACGTTAAATATTGTTTTTGCGTGCATTTATCTTCCTTTTATATTTAGCTTTCTTCGCAGACAACAAATATTCACTATGAAAGGCATCTATTTTCGTCTAGAAAACTCGCCCCGTTGAAACTAGCATGTCCAAGTTGAGAGTCCTATCGGGACTATAAACGCGTTTCTTGATATTTGCTGAACAGTTTTATGTTGTAGGAAGTATGTCGAACATATTAAACTGTTGAATTTGGATAACGTTATTTACCTCTCGATGCGAAATAGATGAACCCTCAAGTGTTTTTTTTTTACCCATTAACATAACTCCAAAACGTACACCTAATGTGACACTAATTTGAATTATGTTATTTTTATTAGCTCACAACTTCCAATCGACCCTCAAGCTCTTCTAAGAAATGGATAAGACTACTGTCTTGCACTATGGCTGATCCAAACGAAGCTGCTGAGTCCCTTAAATGCAACGACATTTATGAGCTACTTGCGTAGTTCGCTGGCCGTTCTGATCCAATTAACCACCACGTAGTTTTTCTAAATTTGAAATTTCCGCTCAGCCAGACAGATAACCAATTGATACTGGGCGTGAAAGAACCCCTTAAAATTAGGAAACCTTATAGAGCGTTTTCACTTGACGTCATAGCCGCCATATTGGTGTTCCCGTACAAAAGAATTTTAATTAACTTCATTTGTTCGGAACGCCAACATGGCTGCCATGGCCTTTGTCATTTGAGTCCCACGGGACTGAAGGTCACGTGAGTGAAAACGCTCTATAGCCTGCACAACACGGGCGCTTTTGGGGGTGCTCAATCGGGTCTCCCCTCGCGTGTCTCGCGCTCCGCGCTCGCGCCCAAAATCCCTCTTGAGCATGCGAAAGAAGTGTTCAGTCATGTGGTGCGCAAATCTTACATACCGCGTATGCAAGAAATTGCTACCGCATTACAAATGTCAGTAAAAACTAACATATCTCCGCTTTCTAGGCAAGGTTTGCTAATTTTAAGGTGCTCTTTCCAGAAGTTTCGATTGTTTTTCTGACCGAGCCGAAATTAAAAATTTAGACAAACTACGAGCTGGTCTATCCCCAGGTCTATCACAGGAACAGCAAAGTTGATGGCGTTTAATATCTGATCAATTCTATTTCAATTTGAGCAAATTTCATGTACATTTCGCAGTAAACACAATTAAAGAAACAGTACCGACAACTGTTACCGAATGAATATGAAACAGGCAGGCTAAACCTCTTCACTGTCAATAATCAATGCTGTCATGTTACCCTTCGGCTTCTTGGGTCTACTACATTGTTGAAATTTCAGTGCCGTCGAGCATGAAATCTGTTGTTTTACCCTGTTTGAAACCACTGTGCGAGCTTTTCTGCAATGTAACTATGGAGAAAAAACATACGCATTAAAAAGTTACAACTCAGCAAGTGGTGTTTGGTCAATCTATTCACAACAAAATGTTTGAATAACCCCCTAATCGTAAGGATTACTAAAGGAAGTTATCGAAAATATCGTGCTCACGTTACGATGGCAAGTCGACAGGAACACGGAAATTAACATATATTAAATTGAACCTGTATTTTTAGATGTCTATTCTAAGCATATGAGACTTTGGGATTTATTATTCTTATCAATACACGACATTTCACTAAGTCGTCGATGTTGTGTTTTTAGTTGTTATTACGCACACAAACGCACTCCAGCAGATCCAACGTGATGCTCATGTCTTATTCATAACCGGTGGCGATGCTCACAACCTGAGACCAAAGTCTGTCTGATTTTGCTGAGACACACTGCCCAAGTTGGTTGGCAACGAAGTCAACCATTGCTCGTGACAGAAAGACGGAAGGAAATTGTAAAGGAAATCAATGCGTTAAGAGTCGGAAATAAACTTACACGAACGGTGTTTCTTTACGATACAACAAAAGAGTTTGTAGACCACACAATCACGTAGTTATGACAACTACGTGTCTTTGTACTCAACGAGAGTTCGTATTGCGTGCGACGCGACAGTGAAGAGAGTTTACTGTCTCAGTCAGGCTGAACCCGTGACTAAATATCAAACAATTAGACTCCATAATATTGGATTTATTTTACTTCTTTACCCCTGCGTAAACTCAACAATACTAATCGTATCGATTTTTGCTATAATTTACCTTAGTGTTTATATTACAAAAGGAACAAAAAGTCGCTCCCAGGGGAATATTCTAGAGCTGCTTTACGGTACCTGCTAAACCACATTGACGAATTTTTGCCAAGAGCCCTTTTTTTATCTTATTGTATCCTGTTTATCTCAGAACTGGGGTTAAGTGTGTGGAGGAATGCTCCCGAATATTTGGCAGCGTCATTGTCACATGAGATACTTAAATTGGTCTGAATTGTCGCGGAAACTGTGGAAAAAAATTAGCATTGGAATGCTAGCAGGTATTTCTTATTGCGTAATTGGAACCTTAGATTGAGTAATTCCCGATAAAACATAAAAACTTAGATTCTTTTTCGACGAAAGTGAATCAAATCTTCGTCAATTTCCTGTTCCCTCACGAACCTTGTTAACGAAAACATTAACAACTTCCTTGTCAACAAACCGAAACGTGACAGCAGTGTTGATGTCTCCTGAAATAATCCCAGCTTTCGCGCCAAATTCCACTAGGATGAACTTTGGAATACGAGATCCCACTCGATTGTTCTCTACCCATTCTGATTGGCTAATAGAACAATCAATCATTTTACGCGCATTTTTCAGCCAATCAGCGTTTTGTTGTTATCACGTGCCATGCAAATGCGCCATAGCCATGAATGAATGACTGCATGTTAGCGCGCCACGACGACGGTTTATTTTACTCTTTGTTTTGGTTCAGCGATAGCTGAGTACATTTATTCCTCGTGCTTAGAGGACACGAAAAGCGAAAATGTTTGACAGAAACATCATGACTTCTTGCGAAGTGGTAAAAGATCGTTTATATTTTGTGACTGTGAGTTGTAAACCGCGAAACAACGCATCGTATCATTATTTTAGCGTGGATCACGACTGGACTCTAGACGGTTGTAAGTTTCAAGACACACCTTACTTCGGTCCTTCGAATCTGGCTGGAATTTATCGTTTTTGCTGTCTCGTGAACACTAAACTTCACATGATCCCGGCCTCGAAGAAGATTGTACTTTATACCACAGCCAACGAGGGACTTTCTGAAGCGAAAAAGCGAGCGAGGTCTGTCTTTTTGTGTGGTGCGTTCGCGATGTGTCAACTCAAAATGACCGCCGACGAAATATACGGTTTACTAGAAGAACACTTTCACCCTTCAACTCTGGCTCCTTACTGTGATATTAATGGCAATTTATCACATAACCTTAGCATCTTAGACTGTTTAAAAGGTTTTGAGAAGGCAACGGCACTGGGGTTCTTCACGTTCGACGAGTTCGACTTAAACAGATACGAGCAGGAGGAACGCGCTTTTGATTTGAACTGGATCGTTCCCGGCAAATTGCTCGCACTGACTGATCCTCAAAGGAGACCCGAAGTTAAAGCAAGTCGTTTCAGTCGACTGAGGAAATATTTTAGACAGAGTAGTGTCAAGGGAGTTGTAAGACTGAACAAGGACGACAACATGATAAAATACGGGCTAATTTACGACGCGCGCTGTTTTACCGCCAACGGTTTTTCGCACAACGACCTTTACTATGAAGATGGCGGGATCCCTACTAAAGCAATCATCAAGAAGTTCACGAGAGTCGTGGATCAGTGCGACGGAGCGGTGGCCGTTCATTGCCGAGCAGGTTTAGGACGAACAGGAACTCTGATCGCTTGTTATTTGATCAGGCAGTACCGATTTTCAGCTGCCGAAGCCGTGGGCTGGTTACGCATCTGTAGGCCGGGCAGTGTGTCAATGCTTCAACACTGTTTCTTGGAACGTAAACAAGACCCGATCATGCGAGGATATCCCGAGGATATGAAGATCGAAGAACTGACTGAAGCAGTCAAGAAAAGTCTGAACATATTCTCCTTCCAAAGTAACACAATTATCGAGGAAAATGTTGTGTAAATATGAATATTCATGACACGAAATGTGTTACCCTCTAATTCTCCTCCGTCTGGCCCACGAGGCGGTAAGAGACAGCTGAGAGAATACATAATGAGGACAGTCTTGGAAAACCAATCAAATCCAAGAAAAACGAGACGGCATTCTTTCATTAGTCTGTAGCTCTGTTATCACCAATTTATCCACCTTACTTACTGGGTTGAGTTGTAGGAACTGTAATGTTTTTATCATTTCCACCTTTACATCTTCCTTTTAGAGATTTACTTTGAAAATTTTCTTTTGGTAAGATTTGTTTGGAATCCTTGTTACCATACAAGTATTTCCTTGAAGTAAAGTTGTAAATATTATATAATTGCTGGTCAATAATTATTGCATTGACTCGCTTTGTGGCCTTTTGAAATTTTGGAAAGTTTGTCGAACTTAAACATCCTTTTAAGACATATCAAAGGCTTTGATAAATTGTAATGTACCTGTTTAGACGTAAACTCAGATGAAAGTAGAGTAACCTACTTTTGTTTACTTTGATCACACAAGATAATCTGGGCAAAATTCACGGAACAGAGTCCAGATTTATAGTTAAAACTCATGTTGAATAGGCATATGGGCAGCATTTGAGATAATTTAAGTAACCATTATTGTAAATATGTAATATATTTCTTGCAGGCAAGATCAAAAAGAGGTAGCAATATTATTTGTTAAAAAAAGATTGCACATTTTTGATAAGTGGTTGAAGCTAGGTTTTTTTTATTTAAATAATTATACAAAACAGAGTTAAAACTGTATAGAATCTTCCACCACTCATCAAACTTTTGCATCTTTGTAAGTTCTACAGTTGAAATTATTAGAAATAATATTTAAATGGAACTAGAATGTACATATGTTTAAGAGGTATATTTTCAACTTGTAAAGGTTAAACTATTTAGCATTGTCATTGTGGTAAAGCTTATTTTCATCTTCGTCATTGAAGTATATTTAACATAGTGATTACACAAGAAAATGTAAATTTACGTTGAAACCTCATGCTCAATATCGCATAAGTGGTAAAGTGGAATTGCAGAGGCCAGAGTGTAAATAAATTGTTGTAAGTACTGGCCCATTTGTGTCGGCAGTCGAGCTCCCTTTGAACATAAACTATGACAATATACACTATTTGTATGGAACATAAAGAATATTGCGTGAATTTATTGATTAAAATTCAATATTGTTAAAACTTCATTTTGTATTGGTTTAAATTAACCGCCTATTGAATATTGTTGCTCAAGAACTTTCTTTCGTTGCGGGGAGAACTGGGAGTTGGTTCATTTCTCCTATCTCCCCAGGGAAGAAAAATATGCGTATAAATAAAGATCGCGCTAAGTTCGTATTGTGCTTTTTAAAACCAGACGGTCCAACTATTGTTAGGCCTTGTTAAAGGCTTCAGACAAAATGACTCAAGTTGATCGCCCCTGTTTATAGTTTATGACTTGCTATAAGCTTTTTTCCACTTCTTTTTTTTAATTCAGCGAAGTGTCCTTATTCAATGGAATAAGTACGATACATTGAAGCTGTCGTTTACAACCAACCTCGAAATCAGCAAAGCTGATGGCTTTTACGGCCTTTATGTTAGCGATGAAAGGCGGCTCAGTATTCGCAGGCTAAGTGTTCAGTCACTTGACTCAAATTTTGTTATTTCATCCGTTGTGAAAACCGATAACAATTTCATGCGAGTTTCTCTTAGCTACAAGGTAACTGCTGGAGTGGCTAAAGGTGGGTACAAAAATATTAAAAAATACTTAAGGTGGCTGAACACAGTTTGCGCGCGCTCTTCAATTTCAGCTGCTTACGTGAGTCAGCGCGCGCAGAGTTTTGAGAAAAACAAACGTGGCGCCTGTTCAGCGATCATTTTATTTCGCTCAGCGTGGATCGCTAAAGTGTTGTTTTTCGTCTTAAAATCAAACAATTTGTTGTTCGTAAAAATGTTTGTTGAATCAATAGATAATATATAGAACCATTGATGAAATACACTGCCATTTTGGTCGTTTTTGTCTTTGGATCGAGAACCCAGTCAAATGCAACGCATGCGCAGTTGACCAAAAAATTGTGACTGGATGTTTTAGCGACTTTCCTCGGAAACGTGCTGATTTCTACGAAACTACTCATTAGAATTTCACGAAATTTGGCACAATAATAGTTCCGAATATGCCGAACTCACCTGCTATCAAAAATTTGAAATCTAACAGAGGAGATTTTTACAAAACGCAAACATATTAAACCACAAATTACGGAAGATCCCTCTGTCAAAATTACATGAGACCAGTGTTAACATGCGAATATTTTTACAAGTTTACTGGAGACAAATGATGGACAAAATCTAATGACTAGATTTTCTGAAAATAAAAGAAACCAAATATTGCAGGCTGATTTTCAATCCACCGTGTTGCCATGGCAACACCCTAAAAGCTCAACGAAAATATCAAAATATATAGCTTGTTGCTTAATCGTATGCCTCGCCAATTTTGGGCGCCCAGACGTTAGTGGTTTTAAAATGACAATGAATGACGCATAGGTACAGTGAAACTGTGTTCAGCCACCTTAAATAAAATCGTGAAAAGAACAGCGCCCACATTTGCACAAACAGTAGGCTAAATAAAACTCCCACGCTTGCGCACATTCTCATAATTTGAATATTTTTTTAGACGTAGGAGGAATTAAGGAAAATGCAAAGTCCGACAGCAGGCCAATAGGCCGGCAACACGATAATTAAAAAAACATATAACGAACATTTTGCCAAATTGGAATGAGGTTGCAGGATTAAAGAAATCGACCCGATCAGTCAAGTTCACTTTTCAGAATAACATATAAATGAAACGTAGCCACAAGACTGACCAGACGGTGATCAGAGAATGCTATCATACATTAATTATTTGCTAATTTCTTCCTTGGCTAAAAGCTCACTGCAATAGCGCGCGGAAGTCCCTTAATTTCAATTTGTGAGTATTTATTTATTGGAAACACGGCAAAGTAGCAAGAGTTGCCGTGACAGCGGGACTTCGGTCAATAACACGACACCGTTTGTCGACGTCTTCACGTGTAACACATGTCCGCAAATGTCTTGATCGAATGTTTTGACAGCACGCGACTACTTCCTCCGTCCTTTGTCCAAGTTGACTGAAATGTCATTTTACCCAATGCTCCGACGGAGAATTTGGGCATCTGTTCAGTGGGTTAGTCGGTAAAACCTTTTTTTTTTTTTCATCTTTTAATAATTTAAAAAGTACCAAATGGACCTAGTTGATTACCATGTCTGATAGTTTCAATGGAGTTTAATCCCCCCTTTAAACTGGACTCACTGTATATTATATCTGGCGGCTCTTGCGGGAAAAAGGGATTTCGACACTGTAAACACACACTGGGAAAATTTAATAAAATCCATCAACGAATGTTACGTTAAACCTTGTTTCATTTTGTTTGGCTCAGACCCAGTTGGCTCCTTTCTTAATTGGCAGCCGTTTCTGTCTGCACATTTAATCGACTGTTGTTTTCTACTCGCACCTCCATACGGTGCGGATATTTACCGTCTGGCGTGAGAAAGCAGGGGAGGGTGGAAAACTACCACAGAGGTGAAAATCCACAGACAAACTTTACTTATGCAAAATCTGAGGCTCAGAACGACTTGACCGGCAAACTCTCACTAAATTACCGAAATGGCTGAACTATCTGGATTTGAATACACAGTACTTACTGTTTTGACAATTAAAAATGGTCTGAAGACTTATCTCAACGGCGGCAAGAAGAAAAAGGTAAAGGAAATAATAAAAGTAACAACTTGAAGATATATACACTAATAAGTCACAACTTTATAGTTTGGCACCGGCTGTTTAATATGCGCACCATCTTGTACTCTCTATTTCATAACTTGGATTTTCAGAATTCTCAGACTCCCCTCCCACAAAGCTTGGATCAAAGTACAGCACATAAAAAAGCATTTTGAAAGAAAAAATGCATGCTTCAAAGAACACCCAGCGGTATTTCTTATTATTATTTTTTTTTCTTATTTCGTTCAACATTCAGCATAGTTCAAATTCGCGGTCTGATTCGCATAAGCAGCGAAACTAAAACAGGAAGACGACTGAGTACGGAACGGAAGTCTGTCGTTTCCAGGGCCATTATTAAGATCTGTCAAAAGCACTTCTTCCTGTTTTTGTGGTTAAGTAAAACTTGAGCTGCTCATCTTATCAGCAGTGTAACGAAACACCTGGATTTTGTTAGCTTGGAATATTCAGCCGCCTACTATATTCTTCAGTCGCTTAGCGCCCCGAGTGATGCGCATAGGGTCAGGCTTTTATTTACATTTTGAAAAGAAAAACAACATTCCTTCCCAGGACATCCTGTGCGTCTTAGCCTGCGATGCCTCCCGGGAGGCCTGGTACGTTCTAAAAATAACTTGAGATCAACCATTCTCGTCCCCAGAGCCGCTTGACCCTCTTAACCGCCGGAGCCTGAGTACGAGGGTCCTCGTACTCAGGCTCCGGCGGTTAAGAGGGTCAAGCGGCTCTGGGGACGAGAATGGAGATCAACATGATCTCCACATGATCTCCTCTCTGAAATTAACGATTATCGTTAATTCTCAAATTGCTCTGAATTTACGATTATAGTTAATTTAGAACACTGTTTCCCAGGACATTTCAGAAAAGAAGAAATAAAAAAAGCCATGTTATTTGGACTGGATTCGAACCCGGAACTACCGCTACTAGGAACGATTTCTTAGCACTAGACCACCGAACAACAAGGCGATGGGAAATTATATCTGCAAGATATTTATTTGAGTATTTGAGAATATCATTGATCTACAGTGATTAGGCCTAAGCGCTGATTTCAAATGGTTAGCTTTTTGTTGAGGTTTGGTGATCAAGCTTTTCCATTTACTTTCTAAAATTATTTTCAAGCGAGTGATTTTATAGGCTTACTACAGGGTGTAGAATAAGCGCATGAATTTTATTATGTTAAAAAATTGATGTTTGCTCAACCAGCAGCGTGGTGGTCTAGTGGTTAGAAGGGAGGATATCATGTTGGTCGGCAAAGGGTCTTAGGTTCGAGTCCTGTCCGAACACTAAGGATTGTTCTTTTTCAACAAAAATGCTAACTTCCCTGAATTCCTTTCAGACTGTCAGTGTTCTAAATTAACTATAATCGTAAATTCAGAGCAATTTGAGAATTAACGATAATCGTTAATTTCAGAGAGGAGGACGGGTTGCTTGAGATTCACTTCTCACCTTCATGGTTTCTTGAACAATTGATAACTACTGTTAAAATAATATACACGCGAGTCAGAAAAGTGGCTTTACTTAAATTAACTAAATTTTAATGTACACACCTAAAATAGAATAGTAAGATACAATGTTTTGCAATTAATTTTTAATGTGGCTCTGAACCCCTTCCCACAATTTTATTAAACTTTTTGCAAAACGTTGTACTGATCCATCAAATGTGTGTACTGGAAATAACTAGAAACTGTTGTCAGTAGTGGAGTTCATAATTACAATACTAGAAATAAATCTAATCTTCATATGGTAAAAATAACTTCAAAGTCTGGCTACAGGTCTTTTACATATTCAGCTGCCAAGCTGTATAAATCACGAAATGCTCTAGTTCAGTTAGGTCATTTTATACCAACTATTGGTCAGACACATTTAGATTTCAGTAAATACTTATGTGTTATAACTTATTTGTAATTAGTATTACTTTTAATTTTAGAGTTTTTAATTTTATAGGTTTACTTTACACCTGTTTGTAATTAATATTACCGTTCTTAAATTTCTATTATTATTAATTTGTATGAATATACTTTAGATGCACAGCTTCATTGTAAATAAGTGTCAACCTTATGAATTCTGTGCTTCATAAAGTATCTATCTATCTATCTTGCAAGGCTTCATGGGAAAACGAAACCGTGTGCACTGCGCATGACCAATTAGCGACGCCTGTGGGTGACGAGCCCCCGAACAGTGTGCTTGCTTTCTGCTCAAATTAGCCAAAATTTCATTTTACCGCGCATGCGTTGCACATTTGACCGCTGTGCGTGTACGATGAATGGATGGGCTCATATAAGGTGCACGACGAATCTTAATGACCAGAAAATAGCGACGCCCCAAAATGGTTACCCTCCGGAACGCTGAAACGTTATAACTAGTGAAAGATCGACTTATAAAACCGAAAGGACTGAACACTCTCGTTTTATTTTTTTTCGTAACAACCGATTGGCAAAATCAGTTTTAGAGACAAGTCCACCTTTTAGAATTTATTTACATATCCCTTTATTTACTGTGTTTACAACAAAGGTTCGATCAGATGGCTTGCTGACGTGAATTCACTTGCAGAGTTTCGTAACGTATTAGTTAACAACATGCACCGCTTGGATTGTTTTATATCTAAATACAAACTTTCTCATTTCTTGTTGCCGCCAGCAGTAAATCAATGGATTAAGAAATGAGTTGAACATGAGGCTCGTACGAATCCACAGTATAAACACTAAAAACAAGTTTGCTTGTCTTATAACTTCTTCCGACATGTACACTACGAATAAAAAGAAAACAGCGGCCGGCAAAAGGCACAATATAATAGCTCCAACCACGAAAACAGTTGTCTTAAAAGCTCTGCTCTCTTTAGCAAAGCGTTCCACTTCTTCTTGTGGTATAGTTGCTGTGTTTTGATCTTCTTTTCGTGTCGACGTGTTTCGCGATACAACAGTACGTACGAGATTGCAACGAAAAGAACACAAGAAAACAGAAAAAAAAATACTAAAATATTTGAAAATAGTGTTTGGTTCATTAGGTTTCTTAACACCACAGAAGAGATAGGGAGGCTCCAAAATGTGTTTTGCTTTCTGACAATGTCATGGTAGCGCATGGTAAATTTGATCGCTGTAAGCCTCTCGCAAGTTACCAACATCAGCTGGAGCGACGAACAGACAAGCACGACTCGTGTTGCAGAATCAGTGAAATTAATTACCGAGCCCTCTAATTCTGTGTCTTCACTTGTCCCACTAAGTAATTTCACTATCATAAACAGAATAAACTATGGTTGAACAAGGAGACCAGTAATTGCGTCAGTTGCCGCTAAACAAGCCAGCAAGATGTTGGTGTTGCTCTGGAGTCTTGGTCTTCTTTTCACCGCCATTATCACCAACACCATTATCACGCTGTTGCAAATAAAGCCCTAGACTGATAGACCACCCCCTCACTTTTTGGGCGATATAACCGGTGGCCCATGCCTTAATTTACCTGAGTAGTTGCTAGGTTTTGATCTTCTTTCGGTGCCGACATGTTTCGATATACAACAACACGTAAGAAATCGCAACAAAAAGGATACACGAAAACAGAACAAAAAATGCTAAAATATTTCAAAAGTAGTGTTTAGTTCATTAGGTTTCTTAACACCTCATATAACGTGCACGACGAATCTTAATGTCCAGAAAATAGCGACGCCTCAAAGTGGTTACCCTCTGGACCGATGACTGAAACGTTATAACTAGTGAAAGAACAACTGTTAAAACCGAAAAAGCTGAACACTCTCACTTTTATTATTTCTTTCGTAACTACATTCACAAAATTGTAAGAGACAAGTCCACCTTTTAGAATTTATTTACATATCCCTGTATTTACTGTATTTACGACAAAGCTTCGATCGAGGTTCGGTTTGCTGATCGTGAATTCACTTGTAGAGTTTCGTTTGTGCTACGCGCTTCTTAGTTCTCAGTCAGTTTACATATCAGTTAGCAGCATGCACCGCTTGGATTGTTTTAAATCTAAATACAAACTTTCTCATTTCTTGTTGCCGCCAGCAGTAAATGAAAGGATTAAGAAGCGAGTTGAACATGAGGCTCGTGCGAATCCACGGCGTTAACACTAAAAATAAACTTGATTGTCTTAAAACCTCTCCTGACATGTACAATACGAATAAAAAGAAAACAGCAGATGGCAAAAGGCACAACATAACAGCTCCAACCACGAACACAGTTGTCTTAAAAGCTCTGCTCTCTTTAGCAAAGCGTTCCACTTCTTCATGTTTTCGTGTCGACATGTTTCGCGATACAACAGCACGTACGAGATTGCAACGAAAAGAACACACCGGGAAAACAGAGCAAGCGCTGCTAAAATGTTTGAAAATAATGGTTGATCTATTAGATGTTTTAATACCTCAGAGCAAACGGTGAGGACCCAAAATCCGGTCACTGCCACCTTAAACTTTTGTTTTGTGACAATGTCATGGTAGTGCACGGTAAATTTGATCGCTATAAGCCTCTCGCAAGTTACCAACATCAGGTGAAGCGACGAACAGACAAGCACGACACGTATAGCAGAATTATGGAAATCAATTATCACGCCTTCTAATTCTGTCTTCATTTGTCATACCAAGTAATTTTAATATCATGTACAGAATAAATGATGGTTGAACAAGGAGACCAGTTATTGCGTCAGTTGCCGCTAAACAAGCCAGCAAGATGTTGGTGTTGCTCTGGAGTCTTGGTCTTCTTTTCACCGCCATTATCACCAACACGTTAAGCAGAACTGTGAAGAGACACGTGATGCTGTTGATGATGATGTTAATGACGAAAGTTATCTGAGCTGGGAGGCTTAGTGTGGTATCTTTCTCCATGGCAGTACAGTTTGAAAACCTAACCAGAGATGCTCACTTGTTGTTAATTCTATCTGCTGAATTACCACTAAATGGGCGAACATTTTCCGCTCAATTATCTCATATGTATTTAACTTCAAAAGGCAGTTATTTCCTAAATCTCGATAAATCAATTAGTAGCTTTCGGTCAAATGTTTCCATTGTGTTTCAATTGGTTAACTCAAGTAGACAACCGAGTTTCCTTCATCAGTAAGTAACACTTAGTCAAATTATTGCCAGAGACTTTGCCAGAGATGTTTGTTTATTGGCCTATCTGCTGAATTACCATTTTAATGTGCATGCCAAGCCTTTTCATTGTCTCATTTCAGTATTTCCCATGTAGTAATCGTTTAACTCAAGTAGAGAGTAGTTTCTTCATCAGTTTGTAACACTTGGCCCGAAAAGCTACTAATTGATTCAGGAAATGACTTTTGAAGATATAAAATACATATAAATATTTGAAAGATAAACTTTGTCAGAGATCAGTGTTTGTTTATTGTTCTATCTGCTGAATTACCACTTGAATGTGGAAGCCTTTTCACTGACTCATTTATTTCCCATGTAGTTTTGTTTACTCAAGTAGAAAGTAGTTTCCTTTGTCGATACAGTTAGTGTCACTTGGTCACTTTTTTCCATTGTGTTTCAATGATCTTTGGTCCGGTTGCGCTAATGCAACGGCCAAATGTATTTATTAATAGTTGGTTGTTATGATTACTCTTGAACTCGACGAAAATGTTTTATTATGTTTTGGAGTTGTTGATTATAAGCCGGGAAAGTTTACTGAAGTGATGAAAGTCGTCATGAAAGTCGTGATGAAAGTCGTCAGTTGTCGTTCAGAGCAAAAGAAAAGAGAAAATTAATGGTCAAAAAAGTTAATTTTCTTCCGTTTTAAAAAAGTACAGTCGCTTGGTGTGAAATGTTTTTTCGTGTTTCCGTCATCAATTGTTTCGATTCGGAATAAAGCGTTAAGCAGTCCTTCCTGTTCAAACTTCAATTCAATGAATAGTTGTAAGTTAACATTGTTATGTTTTTAATAATTAACATTTCTGCAAAATAAAAACAGTTACACGCACACAAAAAGTGTTCAAACACGCATCCGGCCCATTTGAAAACACTTTGCAAGGAGAGCTCTCTGATTGGCTAACCAAGAGGCTCCCACTTTCAAGCCTGAGGCGTTAAGATGGCCAGGTGTGCCGGGTGCGAAGGGAAAATACGAGCGGAAAAAAGAAAGGAGACTGATTCGAAACTAAGTTCAAATTTTAGATTTTTTTTATTATTAACTTATCGGAACTGTTATACTTTGAAGGGGCTATACCACCATGTTTAGCGTTACTTCAAAAGGCCAAAAGACATCTTTATATCAGAGAAAACCCAAATATAAGGGCCCAGTTTTGTTTCAAATTATTCTACTAGTGCTCTAAAAGTAAAAATAAGTAGTGTCTTGGGCTGCAGATGGCCAGGATGGAAATAGATTGCATCTTGAAAAAATTGGGCTATTTTTTCAAGTTTATCGCTTGTGTCTTGGAAAACTCGCTAAAACTCTGAATATGGTTTAAAATTAACTTGATATCTTCCTCTTAGTATTCTATAAGGTGGTCAGACACGAGGGGTCATGTAGCAGGGACATGTCGCAGCGACAAAAATTTGTTAAGTACACACTGAAGGACATGTAGCAGGGAGTGTAGCGGGGACATGTAGCAGGAAAAAATCATAGCGCTTGCACACCACATGAACATGTCGCGGGGACATGTCTCAGGGACAAGTTGCAGCGACACGTAACCTCGTGTGAACTGATACTAACATAATTGTGCAACACCAATCTTGGGGACATTTTGTCCCCGCGACATGTCTCACGGAGTTCAACTTGTTGAACTTCATGGGACACGTCGTGGAGACAAAATGTCCCCAAAATTGGTGTTGTACAATTATGATAGTATCAGTTCACACGAGGGGACCCGTGACATTTTCATGTGGTGTGCAAGCGCTATGATTTTTTTCCTGCTACATGTCCCCGCTACACTCCCTGCTACACGTCCCTCAGTGTGTACTACACAAATTTTTGTCGGTGCTACATGTCGCTGCGACATGTCCCTGCTACATAACCCCTCGTGTCTGACCACCTATATGCATTTCTTGCACGACAATGGTACTTAGTTTTAATTTGGGGCAGTTTGACTCAAAAACCTCAAAATCATCATGTCATAGCTCCTTTAATCAATAATATATATAGGTAGGCTGAGCCTAACAGCGTCCTCGCTCTCTGAACAGAACACCGATGATAAACTTAACTGAGGTGAAAGGTCGGAAGCACATGATTTAATATTGACGACCGCGCTATATTTCTTAATTTTAGCAATTCTCATAAACAGCGACCGTCTGCACAATACATTTAGATCGTGCAAAAGTTCACGAAAACTACTTTTTCTCCGTCTAGAATAACTAGTACGACTACTTTCCGAATAAAATACACCTGTTGCTTATCAAAAGTTGCCCGAGCCGAAACTGATTTGGAATTCAAAATTTCAAAAAATACACAAATGTATTTGCATAAGGCCACGCGAGTAAAATTAGAACTATAAAATCCAAGTCTTGTTTTGTTTCCATAAAATCCCTTTTCAACCCATGTAATGAATGAACAAACACATAAAAATTGACAACACAATCTTCTTTCGTAAAATTTTATTCAAATCTCCATAAGTTTCTGTTTAAAAGCAAAACGCGAACCATTTATAGCGCATCGAGGCCGAGCTGTCTTCGATGAAAGAAATCATGAAACGACTGAATTTGAGCACGTTTTATAATCAATTCTCCAAAACCAACAAGACACAAAGAAAAAGTCAATCACAGATTGATATCAACATAAATTCCCATCGAAAAATGTAATTTGTTAAATACCTTTAAGAAATTCTTTACATCTCCGCTTCTTCAGTGAGAAACATCTCCCCGCATTGCTCCCGCATTGATTAAAACGTATGAAGTTCCTCGAAGCAAGATTTTATCCCTGAAAGCTCTTCTTTTCAAACTATAGAGGCTTCTGAGTATCCCTTAATTAGTATCCCTGTCTTTAGTAGCAAACCGCGAAAAAATGCAAGGAAATAACGACTTTAATTTGAATCGGTTTTCTCCGCTAAACACGGCAAAATATCAAAAGTGTTTTCCCAGCTGACGTGACATTTGGCCGTGTAGCCGCGCGAAAAACAAAGCCTCGCTTTGGTTTCAAAATTGCTAAGATTCCGCATATGATGCCCGATTTAGGGTGTTAGCTCTATTGTACATTGTACACATTCATTGTATTAGGTAAAATTATGTATTCTAATATATTCTATGGTATTGTATTCTATTGTATTGTCGTTCTTTTGTGCTCTAATATTCTATTGTTTTAACAAAAGAATAAGTGTTACCCCTAAATCGCGCATGGTATAAGATTCCGGATGTTGTGTGGCGTCATACCAGGGGCGTAGCTACCTGAACGCACGTACGCACGTACGTTCCTGAAAAGTCGAAAAAATAATTAAGTAAAAATGAATAAAAGTATACGACCTAGTTAAAGATTTATGTGAAGATTTGGTGATTGTGCGTACCTCTGAAAAAATCCTGGTTACGCCCCTGCATACGCACATGTTTTGCGACGTCATACGCGCTCGCGAGCTAGCCTTGCGCGACGGACACACATGTTTCAGACGCCGCCCTCAAAACATTCCGGGCATAGGAATGTTTTTTCATTTCTATGAGTATCATGCTCCGCAGCGGGCTTTCGGCCCGCGAGAGCTCCGCTAGTACTGTTTTTGCTAATATTAATTTCACAGCTCTACAGTTACTATACGCATCTTCTGTTTTTATATGTCATTAATCGGGATGCACCGCTCCGATTGCTGAAAACCTAAATACAAACTTTCTCATTTCCTGTTGTCGCCAGCAGTAAATCAGTGGATTAAGAAACGAGTTTAACAAGCCGCTCGTCAAAACGTACGATCCAAACACTAAAAATAAACTTGATTGTTTTAAAGCATGACCTGAAATGGTCATTAAAAGTAAAAGCCATACAATTGCGGGTAGGAGGCACAATCCAACTGCTCCGACCACTAATACGGTTGTCTTGAGAGCTTTGCTCTCTTTAACAAATCTTTCGACTTCTACTTGCGGTAGTTGCTGGGTTTTGATCTTCTTTTGGTGCCGACGTGTTTCGCTATACAACAACACGTAAGAAATCGCAACAAAAAGGATACACGAAAACAGAACAAAAAATGCTAATATATTTGAAAATAGTGATTGGTTCATTAGGTTTCTTAATACCTCAGAAAAGATAGGAAGGATCCAAAATGTGGTCACCGTTGCCTTAATGTTTTGCTTTGTGACAATGTAAGGGTAGTGCATGGTGAATTTGATCGCTATCAGCCTCTCGCAAGTTACCAACATCAGGTGAAGCGACGAACAGACAAACGCCGCGCGTAGAGCCGAATTTTGAAACATAAGAACTGTGTTTGGAACAGGTGTACCAAGAAATGTTAATATCATCCACATAGTACATGATGGCTGTACTACAAGACCAGTTATTGCATCATTTGCCGCTAGACAGGCAAGCAATATGTTTGTGTTGGTCTGAAGTCTTGGTTTTCTTTTCACCGCCATTATCACCAACGCGTTGAGCAGAACTACGAAGGGACAAGTGATGCTGTTGAATATGATGTTCACGACCAAACTAATCTGAGCTGGGACGTTTAGTTGCGTTTCTTCTTCCATGGTAGTATTTGAAAACATGCTGGTCTTCATGGCGATGATAACAAGAACTGAGGGTTACGAAACGTTAAAACTTTTGTCATAGATGCCTATTTGTTGTCTGCTAAACCGCCACTAAATACACGAACATTTTCCAATCAGTCATTTCTCGAATATTTAACATATAGCCATTTCCTCAATCAATTTGTAGCTTTTGGTCAAATCTTTTCATTGCGTTTCAAGGGCCTTTAGTCGATATCCCAATAGAAATTGAAAGACTTTGTCACACTAATTTATTTGTTGTTCCATCTGTTGAATTACACTTAAATGTGCAAACGTTTTCCACTCAATTTTTTCCCATGTAGTAATTGTTCTCAGTCAAGTAGACACTCAGCAGTTTTTTCCATCTATCAGTAGCTCGTGTTCCGTGCCGTGTTTGATCTATGTCGCTCAAGCCGCGCCCATAATTGTCGGTTTTGTTTGTAGCCATTCCAAAGGTTTTTGGCGTTGTTGATTATAAGCCAGGATAAAAATTTTATCGTAGAGAAGACAACATTAAAAGTGAAAACTTCTAATAGTGGGAAAAGTTTGTTTGTTTGGCTTTTCATATACAGCTGCTTAAGTGTATACAAATGTCTTCCAGAAATGTTTTCCCATGTGTTACAATTGTCTCAATTCGTAAAATATCCTTCCTCGATAATCTCTTATTCGATTAGTAATTTTAATTAGCTTCTTATAGACGCAAATATTAGTATATCGGCCAGAGTACTGAAACTGTCTCATAGGCATGCCGCAATAGGAAACGCTTTGTAAGTTGAGCGCACTGAGTAACTTTCCGTACAACTTGTGACTCTTTTCTTGCAACCGTATTGCGTCAACTGCGCAATTTCTTCAAACTTTCGTTGGGAAACCTGCACGGTTTCAGTTGTAAATTGAACCATAACAGAGTGCAAGGTACAAACATCAAACAACAACTTTTCCAAAATTTTCGTTGCAGCGTTTATTTTTGTACACCCCATATCATAATTATGTAGTTTATTTACAGCTGTCTCGTGTCTGTCTCTTTTGAGCGAGATTTTCAAGAAATATTTTTGCGGTAATCACACACTGCCACTAAGAACAGAAAGATAAGGTTGCTGTAATTTAGACTTACCACCACCATAGTTAATAAAGCGCAATGGTTATGAAACCTGAGAGATGTCTTTGTTCGATGTTTTTGTTATCGTTTTTCGGCCTTGACCGTGCACAACCACAATATATAGATGTTGAACTTTTGTTCGAGCAACTGACCAATAGAAATGTTGCAATTAAGTTATTCACACATAGCGTATGATCGAAAAACAAAAGATGTGCACGCGCTCAAGTAGACCAAGTAAAGTTCAACATAAATTGCAGATCATTTTGCTATCGCCATTAAAGTCTGCAAGGTTTCATAACCAGTCCCTCGAAAGAGCGCTGAAAACTCGCGCGATTTTCAAAGAGTTTCGCTTTTCACGGGACATTTGAATTGCCTACGGCGGAAACAATGCCACAGGGATATTGCTGTGTTTGGCCAACAAGTCTATCATTTTAGGATTACATTTGTACCAAATATGTTGTTTTCGCTTTCCAAAGTGTTAATAAAATAGGTACACTGCTCTCGTATGTACACAGTTTTATTAATGGACATAATTTTATATCTGTACAACCCAGACGATCTCTTATTACACACCTTTACAACTAATTTAATAATAAATAAACATATTTTTTAGTAAACTTAAATCTAAAAGCTGTCAGTTTACAGAACGCTTAGTACGCTTAGCCCGCAAGCGAATCAAAATCGTCCAATAAAAGAAACGATGCCAAAATATATTACATCATGTAACCTGTCTTTACCAAATGTTTTTTGTGCACCAAGTCCGTAACTATGGAAACTTGCGCTGACTCACTACCATCGTTATATAATCAATATTATATACACAAGTCAGGAGCGCGTTAATCCTTTAACTCCCAAGAGTGCCAAATAACAAAATTAAAGAAAAATCCCAAATTTCATTTTGTAAAATATTAAAAAACAAATGGTACCATGCAAAAGTACTGCCAAAGAGATTCCTTTGAATGGTCACATCATAGGATTTCTTCAACAGACACAGAAGTTAGGACTACACCACATGTCTCTATAACATAACTGACTTTGGGAGTGTAAGGTTGAAAGACGACTATTGTGAAGCCTAGCTATTAACATGGTCAGCTATCAGTGGTCAGAAGTTAGGGAAGATTTCTGCCGTAATTCTAAAATTATACTTTGATATAAATTTTCAGCTTCTTCTTATATACTTTCATAGTCAGTTGTGTCGTATTTAGTTCTATATACTCTGTGAAACAATTTACAAATTTAACTCGAGCGGCAGTCGTACTAAGTATGCCACTACAGTTTTTCTGTCTTTATATTACATTTGTTTTCTCAAGGTAGTTCTTAATTTAATGATGGTGATTTAAGACTCGTTTTACTCTTTTCGCTTGTTGTATCTGTATTGTACA